>JAGSMZ010000002.1:4550000-5750000 GCA_029286645.1 Papilio protenor
TATTTCGCCGCCACAGCATGTAGCATTTTACCTTATAACGTATTCCGGCAAGCTCCTGTTTGTTTATTGACCATATCCTTTGTGTCCAAATGGCTTTTACAAATGATTTAACGTAGCCCTCTCTTGCAATTTGTTTCAATTAATTTTGATGTACTACATCTCAGGTTGTTTTTGAAAAAATCTTGTTACTTTTTCGCGCGTAAAAGAGCATGTTAACGACCCCATAACCAGACACTGCAGTAATAGTATATCAGTTTGTTTTAGAACTATTTGACAAAAGCATTTTCTTAGGATAATTTCTTGTGGTGTAAATTCGGTCAAATTTAAAGTAATCAGTAGAAACTGTTGTATCTCCACATGTTATTCCTTGTATGGGGAATTCAGTAGACGGTAGAGAATGTTCTAGATTCTAGATAATCACTCTTAAATTACATTTTAAAAACCCGCAATAGGTATTTAGGTTATTTCTATAACTAGGGATGTACCTACGTCCATTTTTTCAATTATAATAGTGGCGAATTTAATATTTCGTCTTACTTTAAATAAGTACAAAAGTTTGGTACTTCTGGCATATTTTTCACTCCAAAATACTGGTTATATTGAAGTGGAGGACAAGAAAGTCAGTTATGCCTCACGGGACTTGCTGAAAGAAGTTGGGTCGAGTCATCTGACGTATACATTATACAACCTTCACACCCTTTTCACTAAACTCTTACCATTTTACATTTTTTTCTGCTTAAAGTGGACGTGACTTAAGTTTTTATAAACTGTCATATTTTTTAAAACATGTTTAAAAATTCATTCGTGATACCAAAGAAAGTAGACAGAATTTGATGAATTGGATCTATTCAATTAATAGAAGCAAATATTGCAAACAATGTTATACGAAATATAACCTGATTGATGTTGATATGTCAGTTAAGTGATTTCTGTTACTTTGTAGGCGAGCTCTATGAAAAGATTATATTATACAATGTCAAGGTTTGAGAAAATTTATTCTACACGTAGACGAAATCGCGGGCAATAATACATCTAATCTTACTAATAATATAAATGCGAAAGTTTAGATGGATGGATGTTGTTAGAGTTTGTAGCTTATTTGGCATAGATGTAAAGGATAGTCTGGAAAAACGCATAGAATACTTTTGTTTTTTATTTGTAATTCCACACGGACGGAGTCGCGAGTGAAAGCTAGCATAAAATGAAATAAGTATATTTAAATGTCATGTTAACGAAAACATAAAATCTTGAAGTCATATAAAAATCTTTCGTTTAATATCCTGAAAGCGTTCTAATTTAAAGCGTCGACGGACTTCTTGGAAGTTTGCAGGCAATGTTCGGAGCATTTGTCACTGAAGCAAGCCGACCAATGTATTTACTCAGCTCGCTATCGAATATTTATGGTCGAATATACCATGTAGTCTAGAAATGTATAATGATATTAACACTTAATTTATAAATGCGAATGTATATACGAAGTTTCATATTAAATTTTAACTTTTGCACATCAAATTTCGTGTCAATTCGGAAACAGTTTGAATTTAATTTTTATACTCCGAAATTGATATTCAAAAGCTTGAATTATTTTACAAATCTGGGTTATTTACATTTGTCATTATTATTTGTGGCACTAAACATTTGTGAAGGCACATAAAAGATATATACCTATATATCATTACTTCGTTTTGCAATGGAATCTACATACAAGTACATACAGTTAGGTAATAATTCAAGCTTAATCCGTCTCGGGATTAATTGTTTGCCTTCTAAGAGTATATTGTGTCTAAGTTACATTTAACAATTATCTCTAACGTGTATGTACGAAGATAATACTCTTAGTTTCATATCGTAAGCTCACTATCGAAGATTAAGTAGATGAAGTGCTTTTAATTACGTGAACCGTGATGAGCTCAGAGTTTATCAGGTTGTACGCCGACGTATATAGAGTTTTAAAACTTAAATTAAAAACAATAAAGTTTATATCTACAAGTTTATGTCTACAATATGTTTTTAAACAATTGAACAATCAATTTACGGGAAGTAATACCGGATTCACGTCTATTATAAATTGTTATTGAATCGAGAATCTTGATGGTACAATACTTTTCAAACCATTTTGTTTCATAATTTATGGTGATGTGATAGAGGACCGTTCACATCTAATGTCCATATATTCCGTGATATAAAAAATAAATTTAAAAACTTCCATTAAAAATCTTATAGAGTTATACCACAATTGCGTTACAATAGGAATAACACAAATTAATAAATAAAGTTTAATAATTTAATATCCAAAGAAACTTAAAGCATCAAGCGTTAAATTAAATGAAACGTTTTATTTCCTAAGATGTTGAAAACGTTCATTTATAAGAGAACTTTTTTATGGTTCCATCAGACACGAAAGTTCCTTCACTAATAGGAATTCCTCCGGAATACTGTAAATGGAGAGACGTGCTGGGGACAGCCTTATCCGATTCGTATTATTTTTGTGTCGAACTTGGACTCCATTGGCTTTACGAAAGCTCTTTGACGAAGGTATCTTATTTGGCTTCGAGACGATATTAGACCGGATTTCGCTTTAAACAGGAATCGAAATATCGTCCTAAGATATGATACACGGACGTAAAGTGATACATTTATGATTACGTTAAAAATATTATTGTATCCATATTCTGACCCAATAGCCGCTAATATCGAAAGTTTTTAACGTTAGAAAATCAGTAAAGTTAGAGCAATATTGACTGAGACATCATATACCATTTGTAAGGGAATGAATAAAACCTCTATTGAAAAATAACCTTATTTGTTGACGTCTAGTACGCTTCGGAGAGAAATAAATTTGTTCTGGTGGATACGTCGAGCCTCGGAGCCCGGCGCCCGGTTCCCGGCTCTACCCCGAAGGCGTCTTATTGAATGCTGACATCCATAGACTTCGACATAGATAAGTTATTGTGAAATTCTCAGAATAGACAGTCACCAATTTACTAACAATGAAAGTACACGATAAATTTATTCAAGTCGAGTTTTCATGTATCTCACTCACCTGTTCCGAAGTTATTTCTATTTGTTTAATTGTTTATAATCAAGCATTAGAATGTTTGCGATGTGAATAGCAAGCAAGCTATAAGCAAGCTTTTTCTTCTCAATATTTGTTATTTTTTCACACACAAATTTGTATAAAAAATCATGGTCTCTCATTTATATGTTAATGAAAGTAGTAAATTTAAAAAGAAAGCAAAAAGGTAGCTATAAATTTATGCTATCTTAGATAACATAAGATTACAACTTGAACATTATTTAATTCACACAAATCGAGACTTTATTTTCGCAAAACAACGCAGAAACTATGATTTCCAAGAAGTAGTCAGAAGCATATATTTGCATTGAATTTTTAATATCTTGTAAGTAAATCAAGTAAGCGTCGGTGGCTCAGTGGTTTAAGCACTTGACTTGTAATCTACAGGTCTTGGGTTCGAATCCCGCCATGTACCAATGAGATTTTCGATTTTTCCAATTTTCATATTATATGTACATAATTTACCCGACGTTCTTACGGTGAAGGAAAACATCGTGATGCAACCTGCACATATCGGCGAAAGAATTCAAAGATATGTGTGAAGTCAACCAACCCGCACTTGGCTAGCGTGGTTGACTATGGCCTAGTCACCCCTTATTAGGGTAGGCTCCGAGCCCCTCGGTGGGGACGTATAGTGAGCTGGTGATGATGAAATAACATATTATTTCATTAAGTAGCCACGACGATGACGGATGATAGGTAAGGATGTAATATCAAAGATTTAAAAAGCTATTCGTTTAACTTTGTAAAAGGAAAGTCATAAGGTATCCACTCCCAAGGCTAAGTTACCACTGCACGGTTATTTATCACCTCCATATGACAGGTGCATTACGTGGAACTATGATAGAGACCTGTTATTTCGAAAGTAAATAAGTTGTCGGTTCTCGGAAATACACAAGTCAAAGTTTAGATTTTGTTTCTGTCTTGGTGGTCGTTCAATTTCAATCAACTCAGAACCCGATTGCTACTTTTTGACCTTGACTTTTCCATTATCTAAACTCATATATCTCTGTCATCTATCTATATCTATACTAATATAATAAAGCGTAAACACACACTACTGTGTGGCGTAGGATGTCAGCAATCACAGCATATTTTTGAATAATCCTTTCTTTAATAAAAAGCCCTACACTTACGACACGCTTTAGGCTATATATTTTTACGCTATTAAACTTGGGGAATAAATAAATTGGAAAAAGATCTTCATGTGGGAAAGGGAGCATAAACTACAAGCTGCCACCATTAAAGAAGCAAGGTTGCCATGTTTTGTCATTAAGTCATGTCATTTTGACATATGGAATTGATAGTTTGACACATGTAAACAATAAAATTAAAAATTTCATAATTTTATGCGGATGAAGTCGCACGGGAACAGCTAATACAATGTTAATACAATGGAAACTTAAAAGTTAGGATGTACGAACAAACATTTTCAGTTTTATAATTGTAAATATCAAATAACGTATTAAATGTTTGCTAAAGCTTTATTTGAAGAGGATTTATTCTCAAAAAGGTGAATTGATAAAAGAAAAAAAGTATTTTTTTAAAATCTTTATTCGATTTTGCACATTTTCGTAACATATATTGACATTATTACAAAGGTTAAACGCCTATATTATGAGAATACAGATATAATAACAGAGTATTCCGTGCTCGAATCCGAGTCCGAAGTCAACATTTGTAAATAACATTTTCCTTCCGATTTTTTGTGAGCGTTTGTTTGTAATGTTTTGCCCTCTTGAATATGTTTTGCGCAGATGAGAATTTTACTCGTAAAAATGCTTTCTAATATTTGCAAAGAATAAAAACAAAAATCTAAAAAGGTGTTCAAAGCAACGTAATTAGAAAATGTAGAAACAAACATCATATAGCATCATATCATATAACATTTGTTTTTTGATGCTTTTGCCTAAATTTCCCGTCGTCATAATAATCATACTTGTTCCTGAAAGTTAGTACTACCTAAAACTAAATTTAGGAAACACACACAGAAAATAAAATCAAGCATATTAAACAATAGTACTTTACTATTTTATTTCATTTTAAAGATCAAGGGAACTGCTGTGAAATCTCTGCCAGGGTCATTTTTTAACACAAGTGATAAACGAGCTCGTTACTGTTTTATTAAATGTATTAACGTAGAGAGAAATTGTACGTAATGTCATAAATATTTCATGGCTAATTTGTACCGACAGTGACTAACAAAAAGTTTCGGCAACTGGTTTAATGTACTTTTCGTGCCTTTTAAAAATGGATCACATGAGTACACACAAGGACAATCGCCGTATTTGTAAAGAAATAGAGGACCTATTTAGATAGTTTTTGTGGCATTACGATCATTGAGTCATAAGTACCGTAGTGTTTCAAAACAAACGCCTTTACTTCGAGTGTTGCAATTTTGAACTTACCTCTAAGAACCAGTTTTAGAAATCGTCTCAAAATACATTATAAAGAAATGAGTAAATAGAATTACTCACATACGTAACGTAGATTACCAGAAAAGTATAATATTTTGGTAAAGTTTAGTAAAATCGCATATTGAAACGTAAAAAATATATTTTGGGTTAAAAATGTGATTCCTCATGATGTGCAGCTCATTAGCGGTCACGTTATATATTTCCAGAGTGTCTAGGTTAAATACATTGATATAAAAAATCACGAAGTTTTCTCCGTGACCATTATTGTGGTGAGGTTTTAAAAGTCTGTTTGCATAACGTGAGCCAAACGGGCGGACGGCGAGCGGACGCGGATGGAAAGATTGAACAAATTCCGTTCAATATTACTTTCGGCCCGATATCTTTTTACGAAGTTATTCAACGGATAGTTCTAACATTTTTTTTTCTATTCCGTAATAATACCGTTCGGTTTGCAGTACTCTTGAATTTGTATACGAAACGAATACAAACAATATTTAGTTATTAACCGACTTCCAAAAAGAAGGCGGTTCAATTCAATTCAATTCGTCTGTATATTTTTTAGTTTATCATACAAATACAAGTTAAAGATAAAAGTCAGAATAAGATAGAGGCAGAAATAAACAGTTGCATTTACGCTAAGTAAAATAAACTCTAGACTCCTCGATACATTTGTGAGTTATTAAAAATTTATCATATTCACTATATTTTGAAGTCAAAGGAGTCGGAGTGCTGACTATAGTGTAAGGGGAATGTATAATATTGCTGGCTGAAGTGGTCGTTGGACGTTATTCTATATGGAAACCACGTACGAGGCCTGCAGCATCGCTTGCATGCAATACATATTTGTCAGCCGCAGGAACGATCTTAATTAACTCGCATCTCAAAATATGCGTATTACGTATGTAATCATACTAATATTATAAATGCGAAAGTTTAGATGGATGGATGGATGTTTGTTAGAGTTTGTAGCCTAAACGGCTGAACGGATCTCGATGAAATTTCGCATAGACGTAGAGGATACTCTGGAAGAACACATAGGCTACTCACTTTTGTTTTTTTTAATTCCACGCGGACGGAGTCGCGGGCGACAGCTAGTCTATCTATATTTTTTAACACCTGTACTACGAGTAAATAGTATTGTTATCTTCGTTTTTTTCATAGATAATGGGAGAGACTAAAAGTTTCTTCATGTGTTTCGCCAATGGAAACTCATCGGAGCGAAAAAAAAATATTACCTGTACGCATATACGCTCATTACAAGTGCTCATTACATCCCAGTTCTCCAGTAAATCTATGTCTATTCATGTTTTATACTAGTTTTGAAATACCTGGGAATTTATCTTCGAGTGCCCTACGGTTATTTGAACAAGTCGAGTCAGTAGAGGCTTGCAGCGTTCTGCGCTAGATTTGGTGATTTTCGAAGTCTTCTCAACCGACTTGTTTTCAACAAACGTTAAGATGACAACAAAGTGTATACTCGAGAAGTTTTAAGACGAGTGAGTACAGTATAATATAAGTTGGTATTCGATTCATTGTTAGTTTGAATTTTAGTAGTAATTGTAGTTAACATTTACAATCAGCTCATAATATACTTCTATTCAAATGATGTTTTATTTCTAAAATATGTTGTCAAAATTTCTTAAATTTACTTTTATTAAAAGGTGTCACCAACTAAATAGGGACACTACACGACTACAAAGGGAAATCTGTGAATACTATGTACTAAAAAAGAGTTGTCAATTTTATAGAAACAATGGATAAAATTTATTACACGGAAAAAATTCAACTGCTGTACAATCTCAAATCAAACAGTGCACAATAGTTTAACGAACGTGTGGCACCACTCTTTTGTGACGAAATAAAAAACTAGAGTCCTGTCGCACAACGAGAGTATGTAAACAAGCTGCACGGTACACAGCGGGCCATTCGCTCACCTCCCTATATCCGTTACAGCTTCAAAGCTGAAGGGTAAAAAAATCCCTCACGGTGTTTTTCCGTGCGCATACAAATACAAATGATGCTCTCTACATTTTTCAATATGAAATGCCACGATATTAAGTGGATATTCCAACACAAAGTACTATGGTATAATACATGATTTTTCTGGTATAAACATACTGCATTGATAAAGAGATATTAATGTTCTGATTCCTATCATTTTCTAATGGATTAAATTTTACTTATTTCTTGGCGTAACACTATGTTTGAATTGTTTACGAGAATTAAAAATATTTGTGATATAATTCTGCAATTTTGTTAGTGTTGAAAGCCTTAATTGATCAATATCAAAACGAATGTGCTCAAATCGAATCGGGAACGCTTAATGTTTGCCGAAACAGCAATCTCAAATTTATCATAATCATTACGGTCATTGGGCTCACCAGAATTGGCTTTTAAATTCCGCAAAATGTTGCACGGAAGCAATTTATACCGAAAGGTCGAAATAAAAGTACATGTGTTTTAAATTACACACTGACGTGATATTTCGTATGATTTAAATTATGTTTTTTAATTTCCAATAAAAAAATGGAAGTATAAAATAATAATAATATATCGCGATCAAACAAATAAGTTTTAATTGTCTTATTTAACGTGAATTTAATGTGTTTTATGAAATATTTCTTGTTACGAATTTCGTTATAGTTTTACCTTATAATTAATTCTAGGAATCTCCAAGATACAAACGTAAAAATAGCTTGGCCAATAATTTGCCAGTATTTATTATTTCTCTATCACTGATTTATGTAGAGCGGGACTGTGCAATATTTCTTGGCCAACATTATTTACTAAAAACCTCATGGGTCTACAAAAGGGAAACGGATGGAAAAGGGACATAAGTTTTACTTACAGGTACAAAGGAAATCGATTTAGCATAGCTACAGGCAATTTATTACTATGGAGGTACTGGCTGGCTAAATTATTTATTTTATTTATGACTCCTACAAGCGCATGTTTAATAGTCGTTCTTTGTTAAAGTGAAATCCCTGATATGTTCGCAAAATGCGTTTTTAACAAAGTATTAACCCTAACCTCATCTATATCTATACTAATATAATAAAGCGTGAACACACACTACTTTGTGGCGTAGGATGTCAGCAATCACTATATTTCATATACTTGTAATAGCTATATTTAATTGAATATATTAGATCTAAGAGAATTTAATGAAGTCTTATGGCCGTATTTCTCCGTATATTGTTATAAACTTCGTAACTATCTAATGAATATTGATGGCGGTTTTGCCGCCATCTAAACGTTTCCTAAGGCATCCTTAAAGCTGTTCATGATATACGTACATCAAATAATAACAAAAGAGAAAACAAACATGAGCAAGATTATTCAGCTTACTAATAGATCGCTTAATTTTTTTTTTACAATAATTTGCGATTAATACTACTAACCCATGATTTATACGGCAATAAGTATGGCATTAAAAGCACATGTTTTGTGATATAGGAAAAAATGGCGTTCTATCTTACGTAGAATGAATCAAAGTTCATCAAGTACATGTAGATCCGGAAGTGGGGCGATGTATGATTTCCCTGTATTCACGTTGAAACCTAATAACTGCGCGGCTGCTTTGCAATGTTGGTAGGTGTCGGGCATGTCGTGCAGGCGTGCTAGGGCGAATGCGGTGCCATCGTCGCAGTTCATGATGCCCATGTAGCGACCTACTGTTTTCATTCGGACGTCTGTCGCGTGCACGTGTGGAACGTCATGCCCTGTAAAAAATAGTAATAAGATATCATTACTAGACCAATACTATCCAAGGTTATGCTTTCGGAGAGGTGGAGTTGAGAGTTTCTACTATGTTTTAAGAATATTAGTAACCTTTATTAACAACAATTAACATTGAAATACTACAAGCATCGCATTGTGTTTGCAATGGTATGAAATTAAAAGAAACCGTTACCTCTCGAACAAGTATGACGGTATAATGGTGTCACACCTATAAAACTTCCCTCAGGCCACTTACCTCCGTCCCATTTCCGCCCTAACTTCCACAACTTGACTCATAATGATAATAAACCGAGAGTATTTTATATTTTTCTCTTTTCTTGATGCTTTGCTAACGAACGTAACCGTTTTACTCATTAGCAACGTGCCCGCCATAACGCTCCTAGGTAACAATACTTACGAAACTTCTTTTCACCAATTTTTACAAAAGCAAAATGATACATTACGGTTGCTTGAAAGATAATGACAACAAAAACAATCTGTTATAATTTAAAAAACATCTTATCAGTTCCATAAAATACAGCTATAGTAAACTCTGAAACACTACAAAAATGAGAAAGAATATTTTTGGAAATACGAACCCTCACAGTACTTAAAAAAATCTCTTATTCACCTTTCTCGTGTTTTTCACCCTTAACAACCGCGAGGTAAGACCCTGGAAGGGGTCTGCTAAAGAGCAACACTTTAACATCAGGCCGGGGCTCCATGAACAGTGCAGCTTTCTCCCAATCAATACTCAGCTCTGGATTGTAAGTCTCCACAAGTGTCCTAAAATTGCTTATCTTCTGCAATATTAAACCAGTCTTTAAAAAAATAAATAACTTAGGTATGTGTGTGACTTTTTTCACAGGTCACTTTGTCAATGTTGTTCGATTTGCAATTCGCCGAATCATCTTTTTACGAAGGGCTAGTATTGACGATCAGTCAGTGACTCTTATACAATTTTGTCTCTAATTTAAAGTAGAAAAGATACCAATTGCGAGAAGAATACTTTGACATATCCAATGCAATTCAATTCCATGACATTTTTTTATCTTTAATCGAGAATCTTTTCGTGAATTTGCTGCGAGTTGCCCCGTCACTTTTGATTAGGTCGGCAAGGTACCATTAAAGGAAAATAAAAAACTTTACGACAAATTACTACCTCGGTACACGTCGTGATTTATTTTACAATGTTCCTGTATAATTTCAATCTAATGTCCATTTAAATGTTGTTGAATAATTTATGGTTGAAAAAAGGTTGAGGTTGAGATAATGAAAAAAAAATTAAAAGTCATAAGATGCTATGCCACATTGAACGTTAAAGAAGATTTAAGATACATTACTGAGTAAACTTGAGTTTTTACAATGATTGCGTTTAAAATTACACATTTTTATTTTGTACTAAATGGTACATTTAAAATTATTGTCTAAAGAGAAAATAAATGCATTATTTACCTTGTCAGATGGCAATGAAAACAATATAGTTGAGACCTCCACTCCATTTGCCCAGAAATAGAATATTTTCCAGAGCGAATCGACGACCTCTTTAGGTTCGAAGTAAGAGTTTTGTTCGAATTTCTCGCAAGTAGTGGCGTCAAAATTATTCGGCTTGTTTAGATCTATTTCCGGAAGATTTCTCACGGGTAAATCTATGTACCCCGCCGCCGCGCTCAGCAGAACAATCTCAATTATACCGCGACTCAACATTGTCTGTCTGTATGTCTGTTGATGTAATCTCAAGAATTGTTACTCGCATCCACTTAAATTGAACCGCGGCAGCAAAGATTTTAAACGCAGAATCAACAGCGGCGTTTATTACCTACAACCAGCCTTCAATAATTAAATTGAAACGAAGTCTTATAAGGCAATGGTTGGGAAATCTAAATACTTAACATGGTGAACCGTGTTAAAAAATAAAAATCTAAACATTCACACAAGTTCTTTCAGTATAAATGAACAAAAAAGTTTTGCATTCATTTACATTTCCACATAGATTCTTAAAAGGAAATATAACAACTCACCCCGGGGCCCGGAAGCGTTTCTATTATAAAGGGCCTTTATAAATGATGTAAACGATGACAGTTTGTTTGCGGCTGGCGACGTGTCAACTGGATAAATTGCACATGCCACGCTCTTTTATAATTTTACTGCAAACTTTAAAACATTGCTTAACTGTGTTTTGTAGTAAATAGTATTTTAATTTAACTGCAAACTAGCTCAACGAATACACCAACTGTGTTTTGACTTAAATCAAATGTTGTTATGAATTATATTCTGTTCTTTTGGTTCATCTATGAGTTCTATCATCTTCTTGTTTTGTCGAATTTACGAATCTAAAAAAACAGAAATCTAAACTAAAAGAATTAAAATCATAAATAGGTTACATTTAAGTAAAGTTCAATTCTTAATTAATTTAAAGCGCCTTTTCATGCAATAGCTCCACTGAATCGTTATCGATTCTTTGCGTTTTGTTTAAAAAACTCTGTATTGTCGGAAATTACGCTGGACGACTACGGAGAATATCTAGTCTTGAAAACAAAGAGATTCGTTTGAATTTCGCATATAAATGTGTTGTATATGCACATAGATTCAAAATATTTGTTCGCAAAAACATTAAGACTTATGTAACTATAATTAGTAAAAACTTTCGCATCTTTTGTATTTTGTTTGTCCTAAATTTATTCAGGAAAAAACCTGATTACGATTTTCTTTTAGACAATGTCTGTTGGAACTGATATCATTTTGCAAAACATTTGAAAGTTGTCATAACAGTTCCAAAGTCTATACTTTTAACCTAATTAAGTTTAGTTTTGACAGTTTGCGAGAATGCGATGCTATTTGTAAAGAGATGAAATTCCACAAATATTGTCTCAACAATATGCCGCCAGACGGCTTATCTGGCGCACGAAAACAAGAATATTTCCATTTCAATAAATGCCGGCTTTGATTTCGCTTAATCAACGTGCAATGATATGTTACGGGTTCGTTTACACTGCTCTGAACTTTATCGTATCGAATTCTGTGCGCGTTGCTACGAGGCAATGATAAATTACTATCAAACATCGGGGGGGAGGAAGTACTGAAAGGGGGAGGATCGGTGTACATACGGAACAATAGCTATACACATTTTACAGAGCTCATTACGTCCCAAGCGTGACAGGACAATTGGGCCTATTTGATCGAATAGAAACCCATTAGGCTTCACCCATTTTTAATTTCTTTAAAGTGAATTATGATCGTCATTCTATATTTCTTATCACATAGTTTTATTATTAAAATAAAAGCGGTCAGTAATTAATTCCTCTATCTACAAAGTTAAAGGGGCGTTGTAAAAAGACCAATACTACGTTAATTTTTTTAATGGACGGCCTTTATAAATAGTATTAAAATGAATGGATGCAAAAAGCTTTATTTTATATGGTAATATAGATAGGCAAGTGAATCCTGCACGTAAATAGATTGTGTAGCTTTACAGAATAGTACATAGAAGTGGCATGTGTAACGAAATATGCCATCTGCAGCATGCGCAGCGCACTGGGATTACATAACCTCCAATCATCATCGTAAATTGTATATATTATTCAATATCCACTACAGAAACTCTGTGGATTTCCCTTTTTCCGAATGGATTCTGCAGCGCTTTCTCAATATTCAATTTCTTTGTTTAAACAACGTAATTGAATTGGAGGAATGGTAATGCGCAGCTATACCTTTCAATATTGTTTTATTAAAAAAAAACTTTTACATTTAATTTTTAAATTGGTTTTGAATTTTAAGGAATTTAAAACTTAGACCAATCTACTCATATAGTACACTAAAGTTAATGAAAAAACAATGAAATCCATACAATTTTTTTAACAGTGTTATTTTATTAGAAATATGTGCTCTGCGAATGGATCTCTTTCTTGGAAAGATCATGTTTTCTTTGAATACTTAACTAGTATTTAAAGGAAGCCGTGTTATATAGTTTCTAGGTACTCTCGGTTCCAGAAAATCAATGTTTGACAATGTATAGAGATATTACTGTCATTACGATACACAGCGATAGATGTAAAAATGAAACCGTTTCTAGATTCTAAATATTATTAGAACCGCTTGTGCCGTATCAAAAAAGAATTTATTTATGAACAACAAAGTTAGTACTTCTAGTCTCAATTTCAAGCAAGAGATTTATTACATTCGTTGATATAAATATTAAAATATTTGTAATCATCGTTGTTAAAAAACTGGGGCGGTAACAATGTCTTCAATAATCAGTTATTACAAGTGAAAACAATAATTATCACTACAATAATATTCAAAGTAATTCGATTAATTAACATTATCTAATTATCTTATGTTACTTTTACTGTTGCCACACACATTATCTGTAAGAATTTTCGTTATATTTTTATTATAAAATCGAACGATTGTTACATGCGCCTATGTAATCGCATAAATTAATGTAAATAGAGACGTATTAGTTACGTTTATCTTAGAGTTCACAGAGTATCGGTATAAGTTCTTATCTTCATGACATTTAATGCAATAGAAAGATAAAGCGGTAGAGATAATAAATGTCTGGCGAATGCGAAGCATATCTTGTAGGTCGCTTGTTTCATCTGTGAAATGTATTCGAAACAAGACAATTGAATTTTAGCTTAATCTTGGCACGGAGTGTGTAATCACGTTTAACAGTTTCTGTTTAACTACATGTGTTGCTTGTTCGTATTAAATTCATATTGTATTGCTCAGATAACTAACCTGACGGTGGATAGACTTGATTGTCTAACGTGAACTAGATATTACGATTTCGCTTCAGGAATACATAAGTTAATTATTTCGAATAGGTATATTTCAAAGTCGCTAATGAAATATGTTACAAGTTTCTTCTGCTCTAGATTTACTTTGGTAGTATTAAATCACTGTTTAAAGTTTTTTAACTAACAATATTATGTTTCCGTGGTGCTTTTTAATTAATCGTTAAAAGCAATAATAGTTTTGGCTCTTATCATTTCCACAGAGTAAAAATGAAATAAAATAACATATCTATAAACACTTGTGGTTTCTATTTTACAATTGGGTTGTTTGAGATCCTGACACTGTTGCAGGTAAGAAACCCGATCTTAAGAACATTTATCAAAAAAAGTTTTTTTTTCACTAGCTTGCGTATAATATTCGTATAAAGTCAATCCGGAATCACTAGAGAAGCAAATTAGCTACAACGCGATACATACACGAGTATAACAGGCGCGGTATCTTTTATCCTCTGAGGAGTTCTTGTTGCATAAAAAGCTGCACTTTATGTTTGTCGCAGTCTTGTTATATTTTATGGGATGTAAACGTCTTACTGCTGAATGTGAAAGTATCTCTGGCGAGTTCCTTGGTGTTTTACATGTGGCACTTTTGAGGAATATAGACTCCGTATGCAATATAATGCAAAACTGTAGTCTTTTTGAAGGTCAAATTTCAATGCTTTTTAATATTTTTTTTTCACTATTAATATTTTCTTAGATTTATTTGACAATAATTGCTCACTTTCAATGTCTGTCACTCTGAAATTTTGTTTCTGCGGTTTGAAGAAAAACTTTCTTATTTATCAAAAGAACATTTTAAAGGGAGAATGAGGTTTAAATATTTGTTAATCTTTTATCAGTAAATGTATGTTGTTGGATGGAACTTTCAAGGAAATGCTATAATTTTAGGAAAGTGCTTTTGTGTAAAGGTTATGCATAAAGGGAAAAATGGCGCTGCGCATAGATAAGCTCGCTTAACCATTGTACTGAACTACGACTGTCTAAAAAACATTAAACGCCGTTTCTCTCTTCCTTCACGGTTTTTTGAAATAGTGAAAGCAAATGTAAAAGAAATATGAAGAATACAATTGCTCAGAATTTTATTCTTTCATATGCAGATGTAATGTTGATTTATCGTAATTAGATTTTTAAGCAATATTGTAGGAGATCAGATATTGGAATTGGGGCAAGAGATACTTAAATATTTCTATTATAAGTTATTAATTTGACGTCATATATTGAATTATAATAACAGAAAGTTAAGATTGTTTACGCGATTTAAATATTTTCATAACGATCTATCATTACGATTTAATTTATATCACCTGTTTTCGCTATAATTACTATATTTTTTATAAATTTTCGATGACATTCCGTAGCCTAAGTTTAAATATGTTTTAATAACCAGGATTCCTTAAAGTACCGGGCGCTAGTCACGGCATAAATGGGTTGACGTATGTTTAAGCTAAAATGTATTTGAAACACTATCTAAGTTTTTATAGTAATGTCCTTAAGAATTTAGAAGAGATTTTTCATCAGTGCTTGATGCAGACGAAAGTAATAAGAAACGTGGTAGTGTCCTTGACAGTATAAAAGACAGCTAATAAGACTGAAGCCGTACGTTTGTACGTCTATTTCAGAGTCGGAATGGGGTCAATTTTCATCTTGAATCACTATGAGACATTGCCGTTAAGGAGTTGCAAATGTCAAATGGAACTTTGTAAGTGTGCGGAACGGTATATTATAAACAGAGAAACATGGGACCCAGTGGACATAAGTAAAATCAAATTATCTTCCTTATATGCTCCTATGCTTAAGTGTAAAATTTACTTAAGATCTTACATATTTTTTAACAAAATTTAACCACAAATTCTTGTTTATCGGCCTATAGTTACGTTCAATACTAGCGATTTTAAGCACGCTTGTGTATGTATCGTGAACTAACGGCAATGACCGATAGCGGGTCAAATAATAAAACTAATATGAATATCGGACATTTTACATACTCATAAGTATCATACATTAATAATATCGTGGTTAAATACGCATATAAAGCATATTGACCGTATCAATATTTACAATTTATAATGATCCTTAAAGGATGTTTGTTTATTATTAATGTACAAATAATTTACATTGATAAGCAGAAATTGCTTTATTTACACAATGATAGAGACTATATACATTCTTATGTATTTAAATGCATATCGATTATTTTACTGAACATTTTATATACTCTTAATATAAAACAATGGTACACAGTATATTTGCTAAGAGTACAACAAAATAATGAAGCAGGATTAATTGTTTCTAAATCATAAATAACCTGATATTTTTTTTATTTAACGTTTTCATAACAAATATTGAATAACTAGCTACCAAAAGAAAAGGTTTTTATAAACTTAATTTAGACAGGGGTATATCTTTTTTCAAATTATTACGTTCTATTATGATAATTTTTCATATCATACTTCATACTAATATTATAAATGGGAAAATTTAGATGGATGGATGGATGGATGGATGGATGGATCTTTGTTAGAGTTTGTAGCCTAAACGGCTGAACCGATTTCGATGACATTTGGTACCGACATAGAGGTTAGTCTGGAAGAACACATAGGCTACTCACTTTTGTTTTTTTAATTCCACGCGGACGGAGTCGCAGGCAGAAGCTAGTAAATTTATAATAATTCAAACATTTAAATAGAATATTTGTAAACACAATTTAACCACATGTATTAGTTGAAGATTGGAATACACGTTGCGTTTACAATTGCGTAACTGTTCATGGAAAATTTTGAGTCTTCAATCGTTCGGATGTCGATAAATTGTTAATATTTGTGTGTTATACAATACAAAGTTTAGACGTTAATAAAATGTTTAAAGACATGCTACGAATAGTAAAATATTTGGGAGCTTTCAATTGTTTTATTTTTTGTGTTAAATGAAAGCTTTTTAATTTATGAGGCCGAGAATATCGCGTTTTGGTGACTGCCAGCCATAGCTCCGAGTGCGTTGCTCCAAGCTGATAACTCTATTAATATCTATCTCGTCTCTTGAACCGCGTGCTGCGAGCCAATGGCGACCGGCTGCGATTTACGGTGTTCACAATTATTTTTTTAAAACGGACATTTTTTAATTTTTTTTTTATTTAAAAAAAAGTGTAAATAGCTAACAGCTATTTTCTTATTATATTTGTTTATGAAAAGTTACTGCCGTAATATCGGGGATAGAGTGCTTCCTATGAGTTTACTGTGACTTCAATCAACCATAACGCTGTCATACGAAAAGAAGGATATCTTTGAAGTATTAAACAGAGAAAACAAACATTTGTAATTATCATAGAGACTCCGAATAACATGGCATATTTTTTAATGTTTATTAAGAATCATAAATATAAATACTTATTTAACGTAATTGATAGACAGGCACGAAAATCGAATTTTAACATTGCTTAAACGTGTTTAGACTACTAATTTTGTGTTGATACCTACCACTTACTTTAACAGATAAGATTAAATAAACAGATAAATGATATAATAACACAACAAAGTAGATTATTATTAATGGTGTTAAGGAAAACAACACTAATATATTTTGTACATATAATAAATTAAATTGCCTATCCATGCGGTAATTATACTTCGTTGTGCTGTAGTTAATATGAGTTAATGATAACAGTAGTAGAAATGCAAATAAGTTTATATTTTTTCGAGATAACGGCTTTTGAACGTAGTGTTGTTGAGACGCTGCGGCGGACACGACGTGTTGTGCTCGTGTTCAGTGCTTGTTTATACTTGAACACACGATGCTACTATAAATATAACACATACGTTAGTCAGCTGTGTGATTTCAACTAATACGTGTTGTTAATTTAAAACAATCTTTTTGTAAGTTTTTTTTATTATTTTTTTCTTTTTATTTTGACAATTAAATATGAAATACCTGTGCATGTTTGTATTTATATTCTCGAGGTGTATGCTAAACTTGTCAATTGGTATATTTAAATTCATGGTCAACGTTTAAGGTCAGATTGGATAATAGAAATCGTCGCTGGGTTACCAACGCGTATTTAAACATCAGCGGTATAGAGACCATGTACTTACAAGTATACTAAACGGTTCTTATTCTGTTGCTAAGTGGTTAAAATTGTCAATGTTGTTGCTTGGGGGAACTATATGTAATAACTTTATTTTTTATTCACAATTAAATTGTTTCTTCTCGAGACGGTATTTATTAATTTTGCAATCAAAAAGTATACTATAATACTACAAGTAACCGATTTTTTTGTTATGAATAGGATCGAGGCCAAAGTGGCATTGGGAATACGAAATACGAAAGAGTACGAAATAAATAAATTAGGTAGTAGCTTAACTTTTCGTTTAGTTTAGAAAAGTCACAAACACTCAATAAATATAGCTCAATATTTGAAATTATGACGTGAAAATCATAAATATTAAATTATCAATTGAAATTATTTGTGACCAATGTTTTTAATGTCTATAGTTTACGTGATGTAAAAATATTGTGGGAAAAGCTCGATTTGGAAACCTGTCCCAAGCTTCCCTCCAGTTGACAAAACAAAATCTTTGTTTATTAACATTTAAAGCCGGCACCCACAGAAAGCCAGTAAAAATCCTAACATTAAATCAGGTTTATAAAAATATTTGACCCATTAATGTTTAATTTATGTATACCTAATACCTAAATAAATAAATGAAAGCGTTTTGTTTTTTGCCGCAAAAGATTCGGAATATAAATTGAGAGAGCTCGCTTCGGATTGTTATTAACCATTAACCTGTTTATCGCGTCGCTGTTGTTTCTGGCTCTACGCAAACATTTACAACGTTATTGAAGTTGTTGGTATATTAAACTGCTTCACACGTCGTCGTTACACCGCCTCTAATTCCCTACAATAAACGTAACATCTGTTCACTCGCTACACACTTCCTTCCCTTTTTATATCTTACATATTCTTAGTATAACTCCACACGTGTAAAACAACTTTATATTTAGGCTAACTGTCAGATGATCCGATCACCTACAATTAAAAATCTAACCAAATCAAAGGATCTATTGACGCGTGTAGCTCTTTTAAATATATTTTTTATTACATCTTAATACAAAACTTAGACAACATTGAAGAAACATTTTTCATCTACAACACTAATAAAAGAACAAGCGTGTAAATAAACAATGTAATCATATACAAAGCAAAGGTCTGTGGGGACCTCAATACTGTTCAAATTTCTCAAATTGTTCGAAACCAGTTTACCGTAGCAAGCTTCCAAGCACGTACGATCGAATTTGGAATGCATCAGAAGTCATCTTGAACACAGTCGCAGCGGAGCACTGATAGGGGGCGCCACCGACTATCTCGCTCTCAACTGGGACCCGTGTAGACCACAGACTGACTCATCGAATTACCTGTATTGCCATAAACAGCACCGGTATAGATGTCGGAAATACATTACTGTTTATTTTGGCCTCATTTACTGTGGGTTTCGACTGTCGCACCACATGTTTAATACGTGTGGTACGACCTATCTACATCTCTTTTATTATCATTGACAAAACAGGGACAGTAATATGTTCAGATAATACACCGCAATCGAATTTCACGGCAACGGTATACAAAGAACAATGGTATTGGAATATTGGATTAAGCTTAGTCCGATCCTGTTTTAAAAAATGATTGTTATGTTTAATATAAAAGTTAAACTATGGTTTCTATTTCAAGTTACGATATTTAACAAAATTGAGTCTGTTATGATTTAACAGCTAGTGTCAGATACTATGGCATCAGAATAGAAAAAAGTGTTTAATGCAGTTTAAAATGTACATGTATATTTCGCGCGTTTCCAACTACTCGTATTTCTTACAGTAAAGATAAGTTCGGGTTAGCGATAAGACTAAAACAGATTTGTTTAACGTCTTCTCTTAACCGGTCCCTTAAACTAAAGGGTTGAAGGTTTTATGTTTATAGTGGGCGCAGAGGCAGTAAAAATGTATTTTCCAATTCAGGGATTCTCTTAATATTAGTCTCGAGGTACAAAACAATTGTACTTGAGTTCCGTATTTTGGTACGTTAGTTTATCTTATGTAAAAGGGTTTATTCTGTTTTTTTTTTGTTTAAACTAAAACAATTTGGTAAATTTAGTATTCACAAGCTTTGAGGTAACACTTTTTGAGGTAAAATTAGAAATATGATATTGTTACCTTGTCCACATATTTACACCTTGAGGACAAAGAATTGGGTATTATGAATGTATTGGACGAACGAAAGGTTCTCCGTGAAAGTAAATATTTGTGGAACTATGTTGCTTAGTGGACATATTCAAATCGGTAAGAAATGACGACGTGGCATCGAAGACCGTCGATAGCTTATCCGTTACTTATAACACGGTATTAGACAATATTTGTACAGCACGCCGGCACTCTCATATCTGACATTTCATTCTAAAATCATCTGTTTGCATCCATCTTAATGGAATTAGGATAATTTTATCATTTTATATTTTAACTAGCTTTCGCCCGCGACTCCGTCTGCGTGGAATTAAAAAAAAAAACAAAAGTGAGTAGCCTATGTGTTCTTCCAGACTATCCTCTACATCTATGCCAAATTTCATCGAAATCCGTTCAGCCGTTTAGGCTACAAACTCTAACAAACATCCATCTATCCATCCATCCATCCATCTAAACTTTCACATTTATAATATTAGTAAGATAGCCGATAATTTACTTTTTACAGTTAAGAAAATCTTGATTATAGAATTAAAATCATTGGTTTTGAAGAATGACATTGATAAAGTTTTGAGATAGAGATCTTAGATTCTCCTAAAGAAAAAACATAATGATCATATGTTCTTAAGAAATTGCTACATAAAATGTTCCGTTTTTTTTTATTATTAGCGATACATGTTACAATTGTTGACAAAAATCACAGAGTACTTACAGAGGTTATAAAGCTTCCTATAATTTTTATATATGTCAGAGTTCAAGCGTCCATCATAATTTATTTGAACAGTCATCGAGCTCAGGTGGGAACGGAGGCTCTTAAAATATTGTTGGCGCCTAAAACGATATTTCTTCACCAACGAAAGGGACTCACGCGTTTTTAAAGAAAGACTAACTTTTTTCGCGCAATGATTTATGTTTAATTATATGCCTTACTTTTTTCGTCATTTTCATGCCATTTTTTAAAAAACTTTGTATGAATATTACGCATATTATCTTCCTAGTTTATCCATGAGAAAAATGTACATAGTAACAAAACAACATAATATGGTGGATACTTATGTAGACCAACGATAAGATAAAAATGTAGTATTTTCGACTAGACATGATAAAAGGGCAACATTATCACGTCCATTAAATAATCAATTTAACCTCATGGATACACGATAAATATCCTAAATATAATAACACTTCTTGTGCGGTCTGCTCATTTGAAGGATTATTTATACTGTTTCCTACTTCGCATTATTCAGTATTTGTCTGGAACACGTATATTTTACTTTACTTAATAATACTTCATACTTCATACTAATATTATAAATGCGAAAGTTTGGATGGATGGATAGATGGTTGGATGGATGGATGGATGGATGGATGGATGGATGGATGGATGGATGGATGGATGGATGGATGGATGGATGGATGGATGGATGGATGGATGGATGGATGGATGGATGGATGGATGGATGGATGGATGGATGGATGGATGGATGGATGGATGGATGGATGGATGGATGGATGGATGGATGGATGGATGGATGGATGGATGGATGGATGGATGGATGGATGGATGGATGGATGGATGGATGGATGGATGGATGGATGGATGGATGGATGGATGGATGGATGGATGGATGGATGGATGGATGGATGGATGGATGGATGGATGGATGGATGGATGGATGGATGGATGGATGGATGGATGGATGGATGGATGGATGGATGGATGGATGGATGGATGGATGGATGGATGGATGGATGGATGGATGGATGGATGGATGGATGGATGGATGGATGGATGGATGGATGGATGGATGGATGGATGGATGGATGGATGGATGGATGGATGGATGGATGGATGGATGGATGGATGGATGGATGGATGGATGGATGGATGGATGGATGGATGGATGGATGGATGGATGGATGGATGGATGGATGGATGGATGGATGGATGGATGGATGGATGGATGGATGGATGGATGGATGGATGGATGGATGGATGGATGGATGGATGGATGGATGGATGGATGGATGGATGGATGGATGGATGGATGGATGGATGGATGGATGGATGGATGGATGGATGGATGGATGGATGGATGGATGGATGGATGGATGGATGGATGGATGGATGGATGGATGGATGGATGGATGGATGGATGGATGGATGGATGGATGGATGGATGGATGGATGGATGGATGGATGGATGGATGGATGGATGGATGGATGGATGGATGGATGGATGGATGGATGGATGGATGGATGGATGGATGGATGGATGGATGGATGGATGGATGGATGGATGGATGGATGGATGGATGGATGGATGGATGGATGGATGGATGGATGGATGGATGGATGGATGGATGGATGGATGGATGGATGGATGGATGGATGGATGGATGGATGGATGGATGGATGGATGGATGGATGGATGGATGGATGGATGGATGGATGGATGGATGGATGGATGGATGGATGGATGGATGGATGGATGGATGGATGGATGGATGGATGGATGGATGGATGGATGGATGGATGGATGGATGGATGGATGGATGGATGGATGGATGGATGGATGGATGGATGGATGGATGGATGGATGGATGGATGGATGGATGGATGGATGGATGGATGGATGGATGGATGGATGGATGGATGGATGGATGGATGGATGGATGGATGGATGGATGGATGGATGGATGGATGGATGGATGGATGGATGGATGGATGGATGGATGGATGGATGGATGGATGGATGGATGGATGGATGGATGGATGGATGGATGGATGGATGGATGGATGGATGGATGGATGGATGGATGGATGGATGGATGGATGGATGGATGGATGGATGGATGGATGGATGGATGGATGGATGGATGGATGGATGGATGGATGGATGGATGGATGGATGGATGGATGGATGGATGGATGGATGGATGGATGGATGGATGGATGGATGGATGGATGGATGGATGGATGGATGGATGGATGGATGGATGGATGGATGGATGGATGGATGGATGGATGGATGGATGGATGGATGGATGGATGGATGGATGGATGGATGGATGGATGGATGGATGGATGGATGGATGGATGGATGGATGGATGGATGGATGGATGGATGGATGGATGGATGGATGGATGGATGGATGGATGGATGGATGGATGGATGGATGGATGGATGGATGGATGGATGGATGGATGGATGGATGGATGGATGGATGGATGGATGGATGGATGGATGGATGGATGGATGGATGGATGGATGGATGGATGGATGGATGGATGGATGGATGGATGGATGGATGGATGGATGGATGGATGGATGGATGGATGGATGGATGGATGGATGGATGGATGGATGGATGGATGGATGGATGGATGGATGGATGGATGGATGGATGGATGGATGGATGGATGGATGGATGGATGGATGGATGGATGGATGGATGGATGGATGGATGGATGGATGGATGGATGGATGGATGGATGGATGGATGGATGGATGGATGGATGGATGGATGGATGGATGGATGGATGGATGGATGGATGGATGGATGGATGGATGGATGGATGGATGGATGGATGGATGGATGGATGGATGGATGGATGGATGGATGGATGGATGGATGGATGGATGGATGGATGGATGGATGGATGGATGGATGGATGGATGGATGGATGGATGGATGGATGGATGGATGGATGGATGGATGGATGGATGGATGGATGGATGGATGGATGGATGGATGGATGGATGGATGGATGGATGGATGGATGGATGGATGGATGGATGGATGGATGGATGGATGGATGGATGGATGGATGGATGGATGGATGGATGGATGGATGGATGGATGGATGGATGGATGGATGGATGGATGGATGGATGGATGGATGGATGGATGGATGGATGGATGGATGGATGGATGGATGGATGGATGGATGGATGGATGGATGGATGGATGGATGGATGGATGGATGGATGGATGGATGGATGGATGGATGGATGGATGGATGGATGGATGGATGGATGGATGGATGGATGGATGGATGGATGGATGGATGGATGGATGGATGGATGGATGGATGGATGGATGGATGGATGGATGGATGGATGGATGGATGGATGGATGGATGGATGGATGGATGGATGGATGGATGGATGGATGGATGGATGGATGGATGGATGGATGGATGGATGGATGGATGGATGGATGGATGGATGGATGGATGGATGGATGGATGGATGGATGGATGGATGGATGGATGGATGGATGGATGGATGGATGGATGGATGGATGGATGGATGGATGGATGGATGGATGGATGGATGGATGGATGGATGGATGGATGGATGGATGGATGGATGGATGGATGGATGGATGGATGGATGGATGGATGGATGGATGGATGGATGGATGGATGGATGGATGGATGGATGGATGGATGGATGGATGGATGGATGGATGGATGGATGGATGGATGGATGGATGGATGGATGGATGGATGGATGGATGGATGGATGGATGGATGGATGGATGGATGGATGGATGGATGGATGGATGGATGGATGGATGGATGGATGGATGGATGGATGGATGGATGGATGGATGGATGGATGGATGGATGGATGGATGGATGGATGGATGGATGGATGGATGGATGGATGGATGGATGGATGGATGGATGGATGGATGGATGGATGGATGGATGGATGGATGGATGGATGGATGGATGGATGGATGGATGTTTGTTAGAGTTTGTAGCCTAAACGGCTGAACGGATCTCGATGAAATTTGGCATAGACATAGAGTATAGTCTGGAAGAACATATAGGCTATTCACTTTTGTTTTTTTTTTAATTCCACGCGGACGGAGTCGCGGGCAAAAGCTAGTATTAGTATAAATCGTATCATAGTTAATTAAGATTAAGAGCACCGAAAGTACAACGTAGTATGAACTTTGAGCTGTTAAACATTGTTATTGCTCGGTAGATAAAATTGTAAATGCATTTATGATAGTGGGGTCGGATCAAAATGTGCTGACCCTCGTATGTTCAAACCTAGATTGATATTCTGAATGCAGCCCAGAAATGATGTCATCCACAATGTATTAATTAACAAGTTTAAATCCTAATTAACAATAAAACAACGAAAGAAATATAGTCTAACAGAATATTATGACGAGATTAGCTCTATACTAGCAATCTTCAGACTGAAATACGTTGGTAAGGATAAGTGGTAGACATGAGCTTTTCGTTTGTTAAAGAATCTAAAATTGGCTTGTCGGAAAATTTATTTTACCAGTTACCCAGTTATAAGTAAATTTGAATTCGAAATAGATCAAAACACAACTCATGGATTAAAAAATCTCTAATATAGGTTATAAAAATATCGAAAATTAAATTATTTATTTTGTTGTTTGGTAAATTGAAAATGTTTCGTGCGAAAATAAACGTAGCCGTGCCAATGCATCGCCGACTGGACCATTCCATTTCCGAAACCCAATGATCGCATTACACTGTGAAAGGAAATCTACATCACAATATTTCATTTAATTAAAGTTGCTTTTGCTACGTATTTTGAATCGTTAAGTGCTTTGGACATCATTCTTGAACGTTTCTACTTTATAAAAGAGAAAGATTTATTTTGAAATAAATTCAGACAGCCTTACAAATAAACGCGGTATAAAGTTAAACTTAGGAATAAACTGAGTACGAGTATCAGCAAAGTTTGTACTAACATTTAATATTTGTACTATATTTACTTATACTCAGTTTATTCCTAAGTTTAATTTTGTACTGCGTTTATTTGTAAGGCTGAGAAAGTACTATTAATACCTACTGTTACACATAATTCATTTTTATTTATCTTCATACTTGAAATTGGGAAAACGATGTTAAATTAAATTAAAATTCTACAGTGGTAGAGCCCGCTTTAACATCTTCGCACGAATGGGCCGGCTCGCCCGGTACCACGACCACACAGAAGACAGGCGTGAAGTGGGAGCAATTCCGCATTTCGTCTGATGAGTGTGGTGCCGGAGGCCCAACTTTAGCCCCTTTTCCTTCCCACCCTTTTTCTCATATGAATAGGATGGGAAGGGAACGTGGATGTGACGGTGGAGACAAATAGGAGGAGGAAATATCCTCTTAATGTGCGTCTCCTCCTCCGTCGAGTAAGGGTAGGGTAACGCATCCGCTATTGCGAATATCTATGGGCAGCTGTCGCTTCGCCATTTTGGCGAATCTAGGTGACCGCTTGATCGTTTGCCACCTTATGATACAATAAAAAAAGTAATATTTAATTTATCAATTAAGCTGACTTTTAAATAAATCAGCAATTCAGTTGTATTTATTCATGAATAGTCGTATTTCAAAGTATTAATTTAACATTGATGTGAATGCGAGAGTTTGTACAGGCGGTGAACTGACTGGCCAATGGTTTGTTTAACAAAATTCGCACGTAAATCTGTTATTTACTGTTACGTTACCCTTTCGTTATCAGCAGGTCAGCGGACATAATAATGACAAGCTCAATATAAATATGTAATCAGTATTTATTGTGTATAAAAGAAAATAAATAACGACGCGATTAAAGTTCATCGGTAGCTTATATTTAACACAATTAAACTTTACATGTGCGTATTATATAGGGTTGTGGTTTTAAATACATAAAGACCAAGCTCCCACTTTCTGCAAGTAAAAGTCTAAAGTGTAACTTACAAATAAAAATGAGTTATCTTTATCTATACTTCTACACTAATGTAAAAAAGCGTAAACACACACTACTTTGTGGCGTATATCAGCAAACACAGCATATTTTTGAAAAATAGTTCTTTAATAAAACCTCGTAAACTTATTATACTACACGCTTTAGGCTATATATTTTTACGCAATTAAACTTAGGGGGTAAATAAATTGGAAAAAAGCTTTCATGTGGGAAAGGAACCATAAACTACAAGCAAGGTTGGTAACGGTAATTTTGACATTTTCTATTGAGAAAACAATAAAATACAATTTTTATAATTTCATGCGGATGAAGCCGCACGGGAACAGCTAGTAACACAGTCGAAAGACCTTACAGTGTTAGAAACGATGGCCAAATTTGAAATGACGTTTACTTTAAAAGTTATAAACCCGGCCTAATATATTAAATTTGATTATTTAAAAGTACAAATTCGGATTTAACAATATGTAAACGGTATCGCGTAATCTAATCGAGTCCTACTCTCTGTACAAGACAAAGTTCGCTGACTTTTGTAATATAAACATGGCTGCCTTAATTAACTCGAACTTCTTCACCATAGACAAGGGGAGGCCGCCATTAGATTAAACGAAATCAAAGTGCTCTTACAGGTATGAATTATGGTTTAATCACACTTAAATTATTGTATAACGTTTATTAAACAATTCCAATTCGGTTGTACGAAATATATAATAACTTTATACAAATCCTTCGATGTTTTTCGATAAGCGTAAAATCGAATGCATTGTTTTTGGCTGTTGCAACAAATTGTTAAAAAATAAATAAAAACTGTGACCGCATTATTTGACGCAGCAAGCTCACAAACAAGCCGGCCGGTAAAATGTACCAGGAAACAATGAGTGTAAAAGCTCAACTTTTAGTTTAATACGCAGAGTTTCAGCGACGCCGTGATTGAGTTAAAACAATGCGCCAGTAATTAAATTTCCAGCAACAATTAAATGTAAGTAACCGTACGCGGTAATTAATGAATGCGGTTCATTGGTCACATTAAATGTTCATCGTATCGTAACAACATGCAAATTATTTCAACAGAAAACCAGTATTAATGTAAACTTCAACTGTCATATCCATTTGGTCTCGTTGTAGCCTATAGCTGTACACGAAACGTCAATTTGCAGTCTCATGCTTTTTGTAAACCTGCTGCCTTTGTATTGGTGTATTTTTCTTTGTGTACACGAAGAGTATTTTGCAAATACCTTTGATCCTATATCGACCCGTCTATCAAGCAAACCATATTTATATGACTGACTAGACTTCGTCCGCGTGGAATTAAAAAAACAAAAGTGAGTAGCCTATGTGTTCTTTCAGTCTATCCTCTACATCTATATCAAATTTCATTGAAATCCGTTCAGCCGTTTAGGCTACAAACTCTAACAAACATCCATCCATCCATCTAAACTTTTGCATTTATTATATTAGTATGAAGTATGGTTGTAAATAGATTCACTAGCAAGTAACTTTCGATAAAGCGATTCTGTTATCTTGAATGGCTTGTTACCTAATTAATTTTAAGGGAACGAAACGTTTGATATGTTTTTATACAGGTCTTTCAGTAATGAAAACTGTTCTTCTACGTTTAGGAATGAACAGATAAATCATATAGCGGTGCTACGGTAGCGAAGCATTAAATCAAAAGAATACTTAATGTAGTTGCCTCATTTCTATAGAGAGAAAATTCTTTTCAACGACTTACATAGAATCTTTTAAATATGTATTGTTAATAAGCAGGCAAAAAGCCCACCGCCGCTTGAAGAGCGATCAGTGACGTCACATTATACCTGGCGCGAAAAACTTTGCATATACATACTTTACATGCAATATTTTTTGAATTATTTACATTTTTGTCTCATCTTTTAGGTTAATATTAAGTAAAAACATGTAATACTAGAGCCAATTTTGTAAAAGTTTCTTTTACATTACACTTAAAATTTATTGGTTTTCGAGAAAAAACTAACCTGTGATTTAAACCGTAGTGTTTTTGTTTCAAATAAATCAAATTGTACTAAGTCAGATCTGACAAGTAGGATTCGTCATACAAAAGTTAAATAATTTAATATATAAGTTAATTACGGTATTCAATGTGATAATAAGGATAATATAAATAGCTATAAACTACAGGAGATATCTACAATGTTAACTGCGGGGCAAAAGGCAACATAACCTTTCAACGCAACTATTATTAATACTTAAAAGGTCAAAAAGTCCATATTAGCTTGTAACAGACTATCTTATCATCTAAATTATATGGAATACATCGTACCTTCTTTGCTTATCATCCCAATATGCTATATAGAATGATAAACAGCTGAGGTATCAGAAATTTTTCCGTTCATAAACAAAGGGTCACATCAAATAGGCAATCATATTTTTATATATATAGAAATAGAAATAGAAATAATTTTATTGAAAAATAAGAGATTATCGATTACAATAACAGTTATACCAATTAAAAGATAAATACAAATTAATAGCATAGATGAATTTCATAATAATTAATTAATCACACCACCACCATCACCACTTGTAGCATTTGGCAAACGCGTTTAGTGTATAGGAGGTGGTAAAGGAACAGTTCAAAATACATGCAAACTTCGCTCACCTATCAGTCTCGTTAGGACCATATTAATGCTTTTAAACTATCTCATCAATCCTGGAAATAATTAGAAATTTCACTATTAATGTTGTTGTCACAATCTGATGAAATATTATCGTCGTCCGGCATTTAGACAGAGCTTGACAAAGGGCAAACACTAGTTCGATAGCAACGAACAGATTAAACTTTGATGCAATTTCACCCAATCAACCTTATTGGCTTATTGTGTCTCTGTCAATCAGAATTCAATCGTTCATCGAATTGATCAATTCGACATCGGGTACACACGGCACTATTCGAAACTCGGTTTACAGAAAAGATATTACTAGAATGCTATAACTCTACGGATTAACTTATAAATACTAAAGTCTTTGGAGCTTTTCGCCATAAGAAGTAAAAAAACATATTCATCTTCTCCTTTTCATGGGAAAAAGTATAATACATATTACTATGTTTTACATTTATTTCGGCAGTTGATACTTGACTTTTATATAAACTTAAACACAATAAAGAGAATCAATTATTCAATATTACATATTTGTTGCGTAATACATATTGAATTGATAAAACGGAATCTGCAGCAAGTAGCTCCGGACTCTTGTCACTTGCGTACGTGTTACAGCTTTGCATTTAGGTACAACTAATTACTAATAATTATTTTTTTTTATCATTTACTATAATTTTACAATTCAAATCAATTAATTCGTGACTTTTTGTACCCAAAACAGAAATTGTAAAGAGGTTAAATTAAGAAACAGTGTATTAATACTTACAAAATATATCTTTAATTTTCAGAGAATATAGCAATGAGACCGAGCACAGAGGAAGGCGTGGAGCCGCCGCAGATCGTGGTGCTGGATGGGGGATTCTCTACGCAGCTGTCGTGCCACGTCGGCCACGTCATCGACGGCGACCCGCTGTGGAGTGCGCGGTTCCTTCACACGCATCCCAATGAAGTCGTCAACACACATCTCGACTTCCTCAGAGGTATATCATCGTTGAATATTGTCGATTAGGGTTTATATTTTGTTGGAACACCTCGCAACAGCAACGGAAGAACATCTCGTGGTTCTCGCGGAGAGCTGTTTATTATGACAAAAGTCATAGACATTCGGAATGTCAAATGTGACAATCTCGGTACTCATAGTTATCTATACTAATATTATAAAGAGGAAAGATTTGTATTTTTGTATTTTTGTATTTTTGTATTTTTGTATTTTTGTATTTTTGTATTTTTGTATTTTTGTATTTTTGTATTTTTGTATTTTTGTATTTTTGTATTTTTGTATTTTTGTATTTTTGTATTTTTGTATTTTTGTATTTTTGTATTTTTGTATTTTTGTATTTTTGTATTTTTGTATTTTTGTATTTTTGTATTTTTGTATTTTTGTATTTTTGTATTTTTGTATTTTTGTATTTTTGTATTTTTGTATTTTTGTATTTTTGTATTTTTGTATTTTTGTATTTTTGTATTTTTGTATTTTTGTATTTTTGTATTTTTGTATTTTTGTATTTTTGTATTTTTGTATTTTTGTATTTTTGTATTTTTGTATTTTTGTATTTTTGTATTTTTGTATTTTTGTATTTTTGTATTTTTGTATTTTTGTATTTTTGTATTTTTGTATTTTTGTATTTTTGTATTTTTGTATTTTTGTATTTTTGTATTTTTGTATTTTTGTATTTTTGTATTTTTGTATTTTTGTATTTTTGTATTTTTGTATTTTTGTATTTTTGTATTTTTGTATTTTTGTATTTTTGTATTTTTGTATTTTTGTATTTTTGTATTTTTGTATTTTTGTATTTTTGTATTTTTGTATTTTTGTATTTTTGTATTTTTGTATTTTTGTATTTTTGTATTTTTGTATTTTTGTATGTATTGTAATAATCAAAAATTTTGGCATGGATCTCTTGAAAATTAAGACAATATTGGGAGCAGCGGCGGATGTTACAATTTCCAGGCTAAACGTTTATTGAACATTTCTGTGCCGATGCAAACTTTGAAATAAGATCTCGTCTTTATCCTGCCGCCAGCGAATACTAAATGAAAACTAAAGTTGAAATGAAATAATTTGCTTCGGGCCGTGATGTTATTCAATTTAGTTACAAGAGTAGACTTAATACTAGATCGTAGCACGTGTCTGTAATGAATGAAGATAAACGAGTCGACTTTAATTATATTCTTAACATGTGTGTAAAACATCTGATGCTAGCATCGAATCGCTTTGTCTTTCATTTCAAAGGCGCAATTCGAATGAGCACCGAGATACATGTACGCTGCGACCACATCTGAATACGTGGCGATGCGACTAAGGAGAGCGTTGCCTGCTCTATAGCGCGCTAGCTAGACTTGCGCGCGCGGGTATCCGCGTGCTTTGACGAATTACACGTTAGGTCGCTTTTGGCCTGTCATTCCGGAGCATCTGACGGCGTGAGTGCGACCTCGTCTCGTGTCATCGTCCTCTGAAAGAACTTTTCTTCGCCACAAAACGGACCGTTTCTTTTCATAAGGAAAACTGAAAAGTGTCTGCAAGCAAATAACTCCCTGGAGGGAAAAAGCCTACTGACTTGCTTTGCCGCCTTCTTCACGGGAAATGATATGAATAAACATAAAAAATGGCTCGCATATTGTGAGAACATTTTCACTATACTGGCACGTTTCAAGATTTTTCTTTTATTTTAACACAGGAGGCGGAATGGGATACGTTGGCAGTCTTAATCAAATATGAAACTCATTTAAAAGAAATTTACATAGAGTAACAGCGTGTGTGTAGGTAAATAATAATAATTAATCTAAGCTTTAAGTAATGGTAGCACAATAATGCAGAGAATTATCTCTGTATAGGTACCGATTTCTACGGTACTCAGAATAAATAACAAAACAGATCTTAACTTCCAAAACTATGCAATTGCATTTGTATCATTATTACGAATAGCCATTTAAAGTGTACACCGACTCATAGCTTATCTACATAAAGTAAATGACATTCGGCCTCACAGTAAGTGTCCCAAAGTGAGGGAGTCAATATCCCGCCCGTTTCAGTCTTAACCTCTAAAACAACCATTTTGTTCCAATATTACCCATGGGTACATAGGTTTACTATCTTATGAACCTAACTTTTTAAACCGTTCAAATAAAATATTTAGAAATGTAAATTCCTTGCTTATAGAAAAATTTTGTAAAATGATCTTATATCTGCATTAAAATTCGACAAATAGGTTCCTATTTTAGGTTACAAATAGGTTTTTATTTGTACTTAGTACATATAAAAACGATTTACACAGCTGAAGTTATTTTAGAGCGTCTATAATTAAGTAACTAAAAGTTAAAATCGATTCTCTCGTTTTTATTGACATGGAATAAAACTTAACACCCACTCGCTCCACTTGAGCAAGTTATAAGGTCCATTCTGTTAGTTAGTCAAAGAATATAATCGCATTGCAGTTACTCGCTAAATCGAGTATTATAAAGAAAATTGTCGACAAGAGCTTTAATTTAGTTCGTATTTTGGTATAACAGAACTATTACATTGTGATCGTTATGTTGGTACGTACGAAAATGGGTAAAAAATTAACTCCAATTACTATATAGATAGATTTGTTACCCCTTAAAACACAGGTATCCGTATATATGTTCATAATTTTTAACACATTTCCTCGTTTATAATGTTATTAACAAATAAATGTCAACGAAGGTTCGTTCTGTTGAGCAGTCGTATTGAAGTTTGGGAACTGTAGTGCATTAGCAAGTTTTAATAACATTAATTGTTTACGTCACTCCGCCGCATGCTGTTCCCGCTTAATAATAGTAGAAGGCAAGTTCAATATTTATGGAGTTAGTTCGACAGTAGAAATTTAAGTAGCTCAAGCAATACTAGTTTATAACAAAGGCACGAGGCCGAAATCTTTAAACTAATTTCCAACTCTTAGGTCTTTCGAACTTCATGTCATCTTTAAGGAAACAATTGTTAAACAGTATTATACATAGATATATTGACATGATTCTATTCCACGAGTATTTAAATTAATCAAAACGCTGCAAGAAATATTGTAGCAATTTGAATTGCTTCCGGTCCTAAAGTTCTATGCTCTAGAAGATTAGACATAATAGTAAATGTTTTGACATATGATGGTTAATTGCAAATGTTTTTTTTCCAGCGGGAGCTCATTTAATAATAACAAACACGTATCAGGCGTCAGTGGACGGGTTCGTGGAGCACCTGGGTGTCTCCCCGGAGCAGGGCTACGAGCTCATAGTGCGCGCGGTGGAGCTTGCCAAACGCGCGTTGAATCTTTATTTAGAAGAATATAGAGGATGTATACAAGATGGTAAGCACATACATTTTTTGCGTTAGTATTCTTGTAAGTTTTAAATTTTAAATATTAAAGCTGACATTAATAACATTTGTGATCTGCATACGTAAAAGTTTGAGATATAGTCGATTAATATGACAATATATACATCAAAATCATGAGAGAATTCACTAGATATCTTTAAAAAAATGTGATATTCATAGTTAGTTACTAACAGTGCATTATCGAAAAATGATGAAGTAAGAATTTTTATTTATCTTATTACCTTATCGGCGATTGATGTTGATATCAGAAGCGGCCAATCATTAGCGGAAATGAGTTCTTGTCTGTTATACATTTTATTTTTTTATCAGTTCAGAAATACATACGACAGAAATCAGATAATTGTAAGATATAAGTAATGCGAATATGTAAGTGAATAATTCATAACGTTTAACAAATGTATATTTAATCTACCATGAGATAAATCAAGCTAAACAAATTGAACCAATCAATGTCGGTGTAGCTAAAACATGAAATGATTTTTCATTAAACAGAATACTCATTAGTGCGAGCAAATGAAAGGGAGTCAGTTTCGGTCATTAGCGACCGATATCCAGATATTATTTTGTATAACATTATTTTAAGTATTTTGTTATTTATATGTTCTAACATTTTGTGTAAAATTTAAAGTATTTTAGTAAAACAATGCTTTTTGGGTACTCGGGAGGGACGGGTGCAAGCTCGCATTAATTACATTGCGCTAGGGTTTAAAGTATTTGTAGGAAAGGGTGCGAACAGGTTGTCGGGGTAATAAATGATTATGCGGTGTTAAGCGATGTTACTTGGTGTTGTTCTCAGATCATGTGCCTCTCGTGGTGGGCTCAGTGGGCCCTTACGGCGCTCATCTGCACGACGGATCCGAATATGACGGCAGCTATGCTGACACCACTACCGTTCAAGTAAGATTTTATTGTTTAATTTTCTACTTCTTCATTCATGCAAGTATATAGAAGATCATGCTTTGTTATTTATCTACGAATTTAATTAAGATTTTTTATATACTTTTTAATAATTAAACTGATAATCTACTGGTGGACATACCCATGTTACGCAAGAATAATGTAACATACTAATGATGAAAGAATTTTTGAAATCATTCGTTACACATAAACTAATCTTAAAATATTAGCAAAGTTTAAGTAGACTATTAGTTAGTAGTTTCAATAATTATCTTCATATAGTTGTGCGACATTAACCTCAAAGGATCGATTCGAATTAAACGATCGCTCGACTCGAAGGTGTAAATTCTGAATGACACTTTTTATTACTTTGCATTTCGCCGTCGAAATCGCACAGAGTTCCCTAGCAAATGGTAAAGACAATTTCGTAGATAAGATCTAATATTTTAATAAAAAAAGGAGTCCATTATCATCTACTTTTATTTCTATTTAGATACTGTCCGTAATTTTCACATTAAAAAAAATATATTGTTAAGTAGGTCTGAAAAATGCAACGATAGTATAATTGCTATAATTTTAATTTCGAATACAATTTAAGTTATTAACATACAATTGTAACTTTAAACTAATGTTAACATTAGTTTTGTGTTTGATACGATGTTTCAAATAAAAGCTGATTTGTGTAACTTACTGAATCTAAAGTAGTCGTCTATTTCATTTATCTGTTTCACAAAGCATCTTGGACTAAAAGTTTGTCGTAGAAACGTTAGCAGAGTATTGTTGCTAACCGTATCTGTAGTTATTCCGTTATCTTGTTTGTAAACGTCTTTAAAGTACGAAGAAACGTCTGGGCGAAATGCCAATGTTTTATCTCCGTAGTAACTTCTCGCTTATAACATCGTATCGGCTATAAACGGCAACTGGAATTATTATTACTGGCCGCAACATTTTCAAAGGGCACGCGTGGCACGTGAGATTATTTATACTGAACCCAGATATCCAGGAATACGTACATAGACAATATAGTAAAGGTTAAAAGCGCAAGCTAAATCGTAAAGAGGGTCGTAAAGCTGCCGGCAAATTAAAATTTACATCGGGCGATATGAAAATAAAAAACGCGCCGGCATTTTCTATTTGCTTTTTGTTTTTGTCTGTGCGAACTCGTCTGGAGTCGACAGTTAATTAATGGCACCTAGAACAAATGAAAATCAGAAACACGAAACGATAATAACACAACTGTGTTCGAAATATTCTGTGAAAAATTTAAAATTTGATTACGGTATAATAAATAAATTGTTGTTGCCTTTAAAGTAATTAAAACGCGAGCTGCAAGAGCTCCAGACGTGTAATTTTTAATAACGAAAAATTCATGATCCATCGGATATTTAAAACATTGCACTCCGCGTGCTGCGTCGCCTTTTTGCGACGAATAATAACAAATGATGCATCATTGATGTAGTGCTTTTACACTGCCATAACTTACTCACACCGTCGCAAGATTAAAAATTAAAAACAATATTAAGAATTTACTTTTTAATTACGTCAATTTATAAATGATGACATCATGCTAAAAATATTTGTGATAAAAATACCATATCAAATCTATAAAAACACTTGCAATGCTCTTGCAATCAAATTTTCTATCCTTTGCAAGTTCCATCTTGTACAAATACATTATCAAGCTTACGCATCACAGTGTACTAAAGGTGAATAACTAATTTTATATTAAATTCAAGTCGATATTCTGTATAAGATCTTCCTTCCTTGAAACACAAGCTACTCATTGTTCTAAGACTGTTAACGTGTATTTCGTTTCAACAGACAATGCGGGAATGGCATCGGCCTAGAATCCAAGCTCTAGTAGAAGCGGGTGTGGACCTGCTCGCCTTAGAAACAATACCCTGCCAAGAGGAGGCCGAAATGTTATGCGACCTGTTGAGAGAGTTCCCCAATGTTAAAGCTTGGCTCGCATTCAGTTGTAAAGTAAGTACAATGCAATCATATTAATATTCTAAATGCGAAAGTTTAGAGGTTTGTTACCGCGTAATCACAAAATGGTTGAACGAATCTGGTTGTTAATTGGTACATGATAAATTACTTTGGAATATAACGCAGATGCGATTTAGCCTTTTTTTATTTCCACCCGAAGTCATTTAATATAGTTAGCATAATAACTTAATAAATAACACTCATTGAGAAAATAATGGTCGTACTTTTATACTTCTTTACGTGAAATTTATGTGCGATAAAATCATTACTATGTTCTCATATTTATTGTACAATGATTACAGTAAATTAGGCAATACAGCAATGTAAGTCGTGTGCAGAATGTGTAATAGTATCGAGAACTTATTGTAGTAAGACGAGACATCGTTATTGAGAACAGAACAATTTTGGTAACAGACTTGCTGACTTCTAAGATGTAGTTCTAGAGAGCGGAAATTCCAACTTCCTTTTGTGTAATATATTTATTACATTCTTACTCGATGTTAAAACATAAATTGTTACCAACGCCTTTTTAGTATGTAATATTACTTGAGCAACTGTGTACTAGATATTTAACTAGTTTTACTCGCGGCTTCATCCACATGAAATTTTAAAATATGCCTATGTTACCTAGCGTTAGCTTTCTAATGGTCAAACAATTTTTGTAATTGGCCCAGTAGCTTGAGAGTTATTTCAATACATATAAAAATACGAATCTTTCCTCTTTGTAGTATTAGTATAGATGAAACGATTATATGTTTTTGAAGACATTTACTTCGCCTTTTATGTAAAAATCTAAACTTGTTTTTATTAATTAAACAATCATTAGATGACTTTGGTTACACGTCTTATCATTTATCCATCAGTTACTGTTAAACATTAATTAATGCTTGCAGGATAACCAAAGTATAGCACATGGCGAGAGCTTCCAGAAAGTGGCAAAAAAATGCTGGGAAGCGAATCCGGATCAATTAGTTGCGGTGGGGGTGAACTGCTGCGCCCCCTCCTACGTGTCCACACTGCTGAAGGGAATCAACGACGACCGGCCGCACGACCCCATCCCATTGATCGTTTATCCCAACTCGGGCGAGAAATACAATCCGCAAATAGGGTAAGTTTCAATTACTCACCTGACATGTTTATGTATGCGCATATCCAATCCCTATTCCATTACAAACAATATCAAAGGAATAATAACTCTAATAGACTAATGGGCTCGGATTTTGGCTCTGAATTCTTTATAATTCATTCACACGCATCTGTAAAATAAAGCCACCAAGGGAAAAAGCCTAAGTAAATTGTAAGCAATTGTAATGAATGTCGTGTGTAATGTAGGCAATTAGATTGTAAATTGGCGAAGTTTACAATCGTCCGGTGGCTTATACAAAAAATAAGCATTATATTTTACTATGATCACAACTTAAAATAGTAGTTCTCCAGAGTGTAGACATTTGTTATATTTCACATGTGGGCTCACTACAAACAGTCCGACTTAGTATACATTTTATCCACATTTGAAACATGATAAATGTATTTTAGAAGCGTCTAACATGTGCCGTGAGCTCGTTACATTGAATACATTACACCATTGAATGAAAACGAGTATTGTTACATGTAACATGTTTGACTTTTTCATATTTTAATTAATAATTATGGTATGCTCATATTATAGGCTTCTTAGTAAAATACAGACTTGATGAGCTCTTTCTTTTGGAAAGTCGGTTAAAAAGAAAATGAAACACAACGCGTAGAGGAGCGTCTTCTTAGCAATAACAGGGAATGTCTTGTGAATTTTGCGACAAAGCGTTTGATCGACGACGCAATAAAGCTACATGTTGTTCCACTTACGAAGTGTGTTGGAAGTGCACATCATTTTATATTTTCCTTTATTCATCCTTTAACAAACCTTATCATTTTCAATTATAGTCTGAAGCTTAGCATGGTGAGGAAAACGACTAAAAATTACGAAATGGCCAATCTTCTTTCTAATCAAATGACTCTTTTACATCAATATTATTTTTTTATCATTCCTTGATTTCCGAACTCCGGGGTGAATCCACCCTACCATTATTTCTTTTGCTGCTAAATAGTATTAACACATTCAATGCAGCTGCGTTAATTGTCTCTAAAAATGCATAAAACGTGTTAAGTTATTGTATTCTTTCAGATGGATTGACCGCGACAAGTGCGAAGCTGTGGAGGTGTTCATCCAGGAGTGGTTGGACCTGGGCGTGCGGTACGTGGGCGGCTGCTGCAGGACCTACGCCACTGATGTTTCACGCATCCGTAACCAGGTGCACTGCTGGCGCGACCGCAGGCGCTTCCAGGCGAAGTACCAAGCTAATCTCAATAGTAATAATGTGCACTAACTGGTACTTTATACGTCTATGTTGTTTGTAATGTTTACATGTAAATTTCGTATATTCTTCTGGTAATAACAAGAAAAAAAATGTTTTGTTGAAAATTAAAAAAATATTTCAGTTATGTGTTTTTTTTGGCTTTTATACGGGAGCCACTTTCAACTTGAGATACATTTTGTATATAGACTGACAGTTGCTACTAAAATACCATAAATAATTGTTTGTAATGGTTTATGTAAATTAATCTGCTCGATTAAAAATTACTTAAAATAATATGCACATTGGATTGGATTTGTTAATTTGTTAATCACCATTTTCACATAAAATGTTCAAGAATTTCACAGCAACAAGTAAATAAACATTTGTATAGTAACAAGCATCAAACCGAGCATGTAGGCTTTGTGTAAAATAAATTGTATTGATAAATTAAAAACACTTAAAGGCCCTCACGTCTCTAGCTAACTTACTGTCAATAACATTACGGCACGAGAAAATATTTGAAGAAAACTTTATACGATGTGTACAAAAGGAACGATAAGGGAAGTGGTCGTACGACTACAAACTTGGTTTGTTGACACGAGACGAAGGTCGACATTCGGAAGCTGGTAAAACGTTCCTTTTCCTCAAACTTCCTTTGCGAGATAAGTGCCTGCTAATAACGTAAACGCTCAACGTTTCCGGGAATAAATGGAAATATAAAAAATTAATAAAAAACCATTCTAATAAAACGCCGAGCATCAATTTACACATTATGATTAATTTGATGAAATTAAAAGTGTGAAATATGAATATATTTCTTGTAATTTAATTTCATAAAACGTTGTAACGCAAATAATAATAAAGTAAATAAATTAGTGAATCTTATATTTTTCCGCGTCCCATGGCGTATTAAAAAACTAGACTAAACCATTAGACCAAAAGATAAAGTAAAGAATGAGGTTGCACATGCCTAATTACTTAACTTTCAGACATGCAGGTATTTTTTTTTATTTAAATGAATATATGAACTAAGACAGCAAGTCAGAAAAATCGTTTTTTTGTAGAATTTTAAATTGTATTTCAATCACTTTCTTCACAAATATATTTTTTAACGACACAAAAATAACATAACACAACATCTGACTTTTTATTATAAATAAATGTGTTATTTAATTATATAATTTCGTTATATTAATGTTTAATTTCTATAAGGTAAACTTTATAACAATATATCACAACTTATTTAAAAAATCAGTGAGCGGAGCACGCAACAATACCAATTTATAAACAAACTTCATCAACGGTCAATGCTTTTTTGAATTATGAACGAACTTTTTAATGGAATTAACAACATGGAAGGTTTGTTAAATGCATTATAAAATTCTCATTAGAATGTTAAATAAAATTTCATACGTAATTTAGACGTCTGCCAACAAACTGTACATGCAAATCTAGTTGATAATGTTTGAAATAGTAAAATATATTCGCATAGGACGTTGGGATAGCATTTTTTGTCTCCCAGGAGAATGCTGCGGGGTTGAAATGTGTGCATATTTTTATGTAGCAAATGCGGCTGCCCTTTACTAAGGCTACGTTGATTGCGGACCAGTCGAATGAATGCACATCCACTGAACCGAACCAGCCAATACTAGCCGCTATACTTTTAATGCAACAGTATAAAACCAATTTGAGACCCGACGAGTGTTTAAAATTAGATAAAAATGAAGTCGCTGCCATTTTCATGGTTAACTATTATTATTACACCTTACTAATATAAATGCTAGTTTAGATGGATAGATGTTTGGTAGTTTGTAGCCTAAACGGATGAACGGATTACGATGAAATTTGGTATAGATGTAGAGGATAGTCTGGAAAAACACATAGGATGCTCACATTTTTTTTAATTCCACGCGGACGGAGTCGCGGGCGAAAGCTAAATAAGATGTTATTTTAAAATGTTACGCCGTGACCGTGAATTGTATTCTTGAAATCATACCGAGTCTACAAACCAAGAAAAACTCTGACAAGTTTTGTTTTCCGAAAGGTTCATTGTTTGAAAATGAATAAAACCTTTTGTTCCACAAACATTGCTCGGATGAAAAATTCGAGTTGCACTGGTAAAGTTTTAAGTAGCTCAATAAACTTACAAAGATTTTTCTACTAAATTTAACTTTTAACAGTACACAAATAATAATGACTTTTGCATTGCTTTTATTCAATGGTATTTTCAATTATGAATTGGTAAGTTTTTTTTTGGTGTAGATCGCAACGCAAGTAGTTCTGTAAAGTTAAGTAAATACTTACCTATATTAACCACTGAATTCCCAAAAAACCGCTCAGCTCGTTCTTCCATATTATTATAAAAAATACATTCTGGCATAGATAAAGTTTGAGACCTACCGAACATTAATCATTATACAATATGTTTGTGGAAGTAGGTCACGTAGTAGGAATTCATGATACTCATGAATATGCGTTATATGAGGTAACATATCATAATTTAATCCTGCGCGTCTTGTGCACAAACTACGAAGAACATTAACATGCAATTCAGTTTTACAATTAATATTTATTAATTAGCACTAACTTAAAATTGACACATCTTAAATCCCGAAACCATGAAATGTTGATAATACAATTCGTAAGTCACAACAATGTTTAAGTTCTAAATAAGCGAACAAAATGATGCCTATATATAAGGTAACAGTAGCAGTTTGCCTACGGTGATTTTTGAACACACAACATGGAGCCTTTTAATCCGCGTCGCCTGCACTGAAAAAACGTCACCTACAGTAATGTCGTATCACGGCGCAATTTACGGATATTGGTGTCTCTTCCATCTCGATGTTAGAATTTGAAAACGCTTTCTAGTTGAATTTTTAGACTTGTTTCTATTCAAGTATTAACTATAAATACAACATTCTGTTTTTAGGATAACTGATAAATATTATTTATCTACGCTGTGTATTAGTTTAATTTAGCTAAATTCTATTGTTGGAGATTAAGTAGACAAAGAAAACACGCGGCCCATAATTTATCATGCTATAGTGACAGTTTCCGGTGCTCAGATTACCTTTCAGTGACCAAAATGACCGATATTTTGTAATACATATCCACTATTCATATATTTTTATAACACGTCATATTGATGAACACTTTCAACGCACTACGATTTTAAAGTAAAGGGGAATCTGTGGCACTGGACGTATATTGGTTTATAAAACGTTGACCACGAGTTATGTGCTACAAAAGCTATTTTAATATGAAAAGTATAAGAGCAGCTATTTTAGGTTTACTTAACATGGCCGGGCAATTCGAGGGTAGGCCACAAAGCAGCTGCACTCAGCCGTGTGCCTGGCCAAGCTTTGAAGCCCGGTATTCATATTAAAATATGTAATAAAGCAATATTATTTTGTCATTGACGTCAATTCCTATCCGGATATTTATAACTAGCTTCGTCCCCTTGTAGCCTATTAGTAGAGGAGAATTCTTTACATTAACTAATTATTATACGGGAAACAATTTTAAGATAAAGAAAAACAATGTTTTCTTCGTCTAAACTTCATTATACTGTCTGGACAGTAGCGATCAATAACTGGATAGGTATACAACTGGCATAATATGAATACGCCAGTGAGTCCATACAATTCATGCCAGGCAGCGCTATTGTCCAACAGGCCAAGTGTGAACCAGGTTTTGCTAGCCAGTCCTTCAATGTCAGTCCATCCATGGTATATAAAGGGATTATAAAAAAAACAATACGATTAATTTGTGATGTATTTATGTAATAAGGTACAAAGTAACAACTTAACATTTACTTTCTTTTGCGTCTTTAAATAAATTCTTCGTGTGTATAGTGGCGATAGCGAGGTTCCTGTCTTGTTTTTCTTCGTTTAGTTGTATTTGTAAATGTTTCACGTCTAATTTTAGCGTCTTCACTTCGTTCTGCAGCCGCATTACTATAGCCCAGAGACTCGGAGAGCCGTGGTGATTGGTTGAGTGTATCGGAAGCGATGGAGATCTCACCAATGCATCTATGCACAATGACGATTCGTCGTCGCACTCTGGAAATTATTGACCGAATACATTTAATTGCTACACTTTGTAAATATAACTGTTTTTTGTATTCTTGCTATTTTACCCACCTTGATCACACGTAAGGCGGTAATATTTTAACATAATTTGAAGTCTAAGATATATTGGTGATTATGTGCGTATTTACAGTACAACAAACTTTAGTATTAGTTGAACATTTTATTTCTTAATAATTATAAATATTGAATATGACACCTATAAAATAATCCGTTAAAAGTAAACAAACTAACAAACACAATATTTCAATAATTAATACATTTTCATAATTCTTGTATCCACTTATTTACTTATGGGTAAATTAATTTGGTTTTGGTTTGATATTACGTTCACTAGAATAATCGATTACAAAAGTTAGTTGACTAGATATCGTACGTGTTATTTTAAATTAATATACCAATATAAAAGATGATTAATTCTTTAAAGGAACAGAAAAATAGAGTTACTTATCTCGGAAAATATAAAAAAATTAAGTACAACCGCATCATCACTAAGTGGATCCTATAAGAGCGTAAGAAAAACATGTTTTTCTAAAAGTGATTTTCCGTAAAATGAATAAGATCCCCACGTGTATAGTGGCGAAGGAAATTACTATTATAGTTTGGTGTAAGCGAAACACATAACGTTTATGTAAAACCTACAAGAAAATGTATCTACAATTCGATGTTTTATACATAACAATATTCACCTTCGGCGAAATAAATACATACATTTAACATGATTTCCATTTACTCATAAATAAATTACTCCAAACACGATATCCAAGCATCGTAATCCCAACATTTAAACCAATTCCAACGTCATAGTTTCACACTGAAATAATCTTTGGTAAATTAAACAAAACAAACACGAAACACACCCAAAGTATACAAAAAGCTGACAAATTTAAAGCATATAAAATGATATCACGAGAAACAAAAATGACAATAATACTGAACAGATTACACTATCCGAATATTACTATGAGTTTCGATGAAAGACATTGGCCTTGTAAAAAAATTTACAATTCTATAGCCAATTCAAGCAAATCTTCAGTCCTGTGGGATTCCTGCCTACGCTGTTCTGTATGTTCATTCTTAATTTGTGTCAATAAGTAAAATATTAAAGGTGATCTTCAAAAATGTTTGCCCTTTGCGAAAACCAGGACAAATACAATTTCTTACAACTATTATATAAAATACTAGCTGTTGCTCGCGACTTCGCCCGCGTGAAATTAAAAAATATAGCCTTTGTTACTCACAGATAAATTACCTTTCTAACGGTGAAAGAATTTTTAAAATCGGGCCAGTAGTTTTTGATTTATTTCAATACATACAAAAATACAAATCTTTCCTCTTTATAATATTAGTATAGATGACTAACAAATTGAAAGATTAATTAAAACATATCAAGAATATGACTTCCTAAAAAGTAATTATTTTAGTATCTGCAAACTAAATGTGATTTGGTATACGTAATTATGATTGTTGCACTAAAAATATAAATTTATATGGCGATTGTACGCTTATTAATTATCCAAGCTCTCGTTTTCATTGATAATTAATCGAACAATCAATATTAAGTACTCAGAATTTAAAAACAAAAATATACCCCTTCATACAAATCGCTGTATGTGATAAATTGTGTTAACGAGACATGTCAATCAGAATTGTATTTAGTTACACGCATGTTGGTAGCACAAAACAATTTGCATGGGCAAATTAATTTTGCTTCCAAGAATTAATTTTGCCCATGCAAATTTTCGTAAACAAATTTGCACTTGCATTGCACAAATGACGTGGACATCATAGGAGCTGTGAAATATCAAAATTAATTTAAAACTCTAATGGTACTAGAGAAGAATCATGGCTCAGCGTTAACTTTGTTTAAGGAAATTTCTGGAAACATTGTAAGAAAAAAGCTATCGAGAAAGCTAGTTAAGGCTAATAGGCGGTTGTCAACAAAATGGTTACATACGTCGGGAGCAATTTCATTGATATATTGATTAATTACAGTCACGCAACTCCCCGGGCACATTTATTGGTTAGCTTGTACCGGTAGTGTGAAGTTATAACCGCCATAAATCTACACTATTTCATGGTCCTTCAATTTATCCTAATGATATAACATTGATCAAAGTCTATATCAGATGTAGAATAAATCTAGAGGGATATAAGAAACTATTTTAATAACAAAATACGCGCTTCTATTTGTATTTTGCTGAAATCCTGAATGTTCAGATTTTAGACGTAAGAATCTAGTCCACTTTACTATTTTATATATATATATTATATGTTAAATAAAATAAATCCAAATTTAAAGAACTTCTGATCACATTTCTTTGAAATTCACCAAAATGCATCTTAACAATGTCCTTTATATACAACGTTACGATGTTAAAACATTATCTACTTTGTACATTTTTTCATTAATTAATTTTAAAAGCATCAAAAATATTTTAAAAACCACTCCAATGTTGCCAATTTACAAACACAATAAAATTTAACAATATTCGATAACTGGAATAAATATATGTACCTATATTTATACTTTGGCATCCACTAGGTACTACATTTTATATCAAGTCCAATTAAGTGTACAAACATTTGTTTTAGGTATTAAATAAAACTATAAATATCTAAATCTTATATTTCTATTCATATATAACAATATATAAAAATATATATACCACTATATTTAATAAAACCATGCATATATATGTATACGTATATACTTAACAATATTAATGCACCATTATTTAATAATTTCATTAATAAGCAAAATCTTAAAACTAAATCCATTATTTTAATAATACTGCACACGTGCGTGTATAAATAAAAGTATAAATTAATCTATGTTAACATAGATAACTATATAGCTATATGAGAAAGAACTATATATTTTCTAACAAAAAGCCATAAACTATAATGTATCCATGCATGTAGCGGGCATACACTACGTATGTTCGTACGCTACTTTGTTAAAAGAAGCAATTTTAACGCTGACTAATACATCACTTCTAAGACCGTCGTAAATAATATCTATAGAAAAACAAACAAGATTAGTCAATAGGACGAGGCGTTTCCATCTAAAAATGAAACACAAATGATGATCAAATGCGCACACCTGGCTAAAATAATGGCATCATTACTCGATCCAAAATAAAGCGAACGGAGCAGATGGGTTTAAACTATGTGAAATCGTTAGTTGGAAGAAGCGGCAATTTAGATTTTAAAACCCACAACGTATAATGATAATATTACACTAAATTAGCTCGCACATTGCGTACATTCCAAAGGTTTTTCGTGTTTAATTACGAAGAGGATGCACACAACATTTTGCGCGAGATATTTAGGATAATATTATCACGGTCGTGTGGAATGTTAATGTCAATCAAAATGATGAGATTTTGTGAGTTGTTTGACGAATGTGCCGCAGCACCAGGTGGAGGAGCGCGCGGAGCGGGAGGGGGGCGCGTGCGCGGGGCCGGCGCCGGGGGTGGGGGACACCGAGTAGACGTGGGCGTGGGCGTGGGCGTGCGAGCGCAGCGGCGGCGCGAGGCTGGGGTGGGAGCCGCTGCGGCGCTCGCGGCCGCCGTGCAGCCGCTGCCTGCGGTCGCGCTCCTCGGAGCACTCCCACAGGTTGGGGTTGGAGCGGTTCATCTGCAGCTTCCTGTCGGCGAGCAGGCGGCGCGCGTCGGGCGCTCGGTACAGGCACGAGTCGGCGGCCGAGGAGCTTTTGTTGCGCTTCACTTTGGACGCCTTGGTGCAGCCGACGTAGTCGGGCGTGGCGCTGCGCTGCGCGACCGGCTGTTTGGTGTAGTTATGGTGGGGGCTGTTAGTGGCGAGTGCGTGATACTGTACTTTACCGAGAGAAAAGTGGCCGCAGTCCACTGCAGGTGCGATATAAAGGCAGCCGCATGTAACAAAATAGAAAGGTTCAAAGTACCACGTCGAGGCGCATCCTTTAGTCGGCAGTTAAGTTTATTTACAAGTATTAAAGTATTAACAGTGGCGCAAATGGAAAAAGAATATTTTAACTGACAACAAATGTTAGTAGCGATTACATATCAATAAGGTTTGACTAATCAACATCCGATCTCATCTGCTTCGACTGACACCAAACAAATAAATAAAAACACAAAAGTAATGACTGAGATTAAAATTAACTGACTATCTTTACTCAATATAATATATTATTACTCGCAACTCGTCTACGTAGTAGCTATAAAGTATCTACTTATATAAACTGGAAATAAAAGACAATGTGTGGCGATTGACACCACGACAGTGACTAGCTACTTTGTACTGTAACAAAATATAAAAATATTTTTATCATTGGCACAAATGTCTATAGTAAAATCTATCAGATCTATATAGTATACAAGTTAAGTTAGGAAGCATGCTCACATCATGCACTAGCGTCGGTTAAACATGACATGACACCGCACACACCGCAGGCCGGCTTGTTAGTACCGCTGTGCACATACACAATACGCAAAGTGTACTTGTAATTACGACACACTTTAAATATATTAATTTTAACATTCAAACACTAACGACAACTTGTAACAACGATACATTATTATGAAGCGCTACTTTGTATTAATATAGTTATACATGTATAAATATTTAGTGAGATACAGATCGTTCACTCTAATAACCAACTGATAATACGGTTTCTTGACTTCGCATGTCTTCTCCTTGTCGACTCGAATATCTCCAGGGGTATATTGGGTACTGCATAATAATTAAAGCTTTGTTAGTAGAAACCTTTTATATAATGTTAAGCGAATATAAAAATATGATATAAATAATATTGAAACATATTACAAATCCATTATATTTTTATATTTAAAAGTTATTGAGTCGTAACGATACGATAATCAAATTGTCTACAAAGATAATAAAAACGCATTCCATTCATCACTCCATGACTGAAATTAGTAAACGAGACTTTCTAAATTACACAAAAAGGTCCAAATGTAGGCACCCTGTCGCAACGGCCCGGAGACATCACACCTAACAGATACGGCACAAAATGAAGGTGTACAAGCGAGCACAGTACGTGAGGGCACTCACCGGAGCTGACGGCGTTCCTGCAGCGCGCCGAGGTGCAGTACGCCTCGATCACCTTCAGTATGAGCGCGTCCTCCTCGTACGAGTTGGACTTGCGCTGGTGCGGCGCGTACGGGTGCGTGGGCCCGATGTTCTCCTCCGAGCCCGCGCTGAACGACTGCGGCCGCAGCGGCGGCGCCGGCCGCAAGCAGGTTATGCTCCACCCTTTAACCACAAATCACTCAGAAACCAGAAGACACATTAAATTGCAACTTGATGATAATTTAGCACTATTTCCTAAAAAATAATTTTTTTAACAAGGGTTTAAGATTTTGTGTGATTATGTTTTTCTGAAAAAAGATACTTCACGTTTACATTTTATTTAGTTACCTTTGTTTAAATGACAAGCCTCCGTTGTATCAATAAAGTCGATCGAAGAATATTTCTTTCCAATGGGAGTTTTGTTAGATTTAGCCGGCGATTGGTCGAGAGAGTCGCAAGAGTTGAGTAGCCATCGCGCGGATTGGTTCTTGTGCTTGCTCTTTTGCGTTTGTTGACTGTGTTGTGTGTAGCTTTGGTGATTGTTGAATGAATGTGATCTTTTGTGACTGCTGAGACCCGACGCCAACTCGTTACTGCTGTCGCTCATGGCCATCTGTCGATGTAATTAATTGTTACTAACAATATCCTCATGGTCGACAACGATGTCCAACACACGTTTTAATACTCTAACAAAAAATTACTGCAATTAGACTGTGTTCAGACAGCGATTTAAAGCATAGGGATAATACATAATGGCTTCTTGAATCCACGTACTTTTTACATTTCTAACTAGCTACTGTAATAATTTTTCTAACAGTTAATCCTGTGATAGTTCTACAGGTAAAGGATATATCAAGGAAATCGGCCAATACTTAAAATTACGTGGCCCCAGATCCATTGCATTGCATACCATATCTATTTGCAAACAGTCGCAATTACAACTCGTTAATGTGCAAATAGTATTTATTCACGCAACATTGTGGGGTAAAACGGTATGTGACCACAAGCTGTCCATGCATATCTTCGAGTTGTTAGTGTATGACATCTACTTGCAGTGATTTTCAGTTAGTAAGATGAATAAACACAGGCAAGGATGATCGAGTAAAGCACTTCAATATCGGGGTACTCTAATGACAGCATTAATCTAGTTGTTACGGAACTGAAAACCAGTGATACACAAAACAGTATCTCTTTACAAAAAAATAATCCTTGCCTGAGTCGGTGACCACGGTAATGGGTAATTTGGCTTTCATCCACCAATGGGCGTATAAATCTGAACGGTACACGACGAAGCCGGTCTGAGCCTCGCTCAACACTTTCTGACACTTCAGCAGGTCTTCGCTGCGTGATCTAGTCTTGCGAGTACTGTCGTCTCTCGATTGGTGTTCTTTATTAAAAACATCACATTTGCGTAATATGTTTTCCCGTGACGGTCTACTGGATGTTTGCTGTTTACTGTCTTCAGGCTTCTCCCTGTATATGCGCATATGATAATGCAAACTGGGCTTCGTACGTTCAGTTATATTCAACGTGCTCCACTGGCAAGGAAGAGGCTGTCGGACATTCTTTGGAATTTCAATATGGGTGCTCGGCTTTCGATATATCCTCGGCGGTACATCAGGTTTAATTTTTATTTCCGGTACGTATCTTTCGATGTTCCTTCTTATAGAAGTACGTTTAATTTGCGATGTTGACACTGTGGGATTTCCAGTAAAAGTAGACGTGACATATGTATTGGAAGAATCCATTACGTCTAAACTAGTCTCAGATGTAACACTAGTGACACACGAGGTTCGCGCGGTGGAACCGAAAGGCGATGTACATCTACATTGATCTTCAAAAGCCGCTGCCTCTATTTCGGACAAAGTTAACTTTCGTTGATTTGGGTGGAAATTATGCGCTACACTTGTCTTGCTTTGGCCGTCGGAGTCATTACTGGTGCCACCTGCGCTTGAATATTCTGGCATATTTAATTCGGGAGAGGCCAAGTTGCAACTACCGGCAACACCCGAGTCAGACGATCGCGGGCTGGGGCAAAGCGATCTATTGCAGCACTCACATTTCTTAACAACCTTACGCGTATCCGACTGAGAACTCATTCTTTGCATGTGCGGATCGTTTTTCTTTACGTTCTCAGTTTCAACCATCGACCTAGATACAGATCGGCGAATTTTCTTGTCAGAATTCAAAGAATGTTTTCTAAAAGGCACGTTTGTATTCAGATTTACACTTAAAACTTTCAAGTCCTCGTCGTTATTGCGAAACATCGGAGGCGGATCTATAATGATTGAACCGACTGGACTCACGCGATCATTTTTAGGGGACGGCGGTTCTAATTCTTGAAGTAAATTTCCCACTGCATTGTCGTCATCAATATTGTCACGAGAATACCTTTCTTCCGTAGATTTCCATAACTTTGGAACATTATCATTCTTAGCGCTACGATTCGGAAAACTGCGACGCGTTGGAATGAAATCTGACTCGTTGTTTGTCATAGTTTCAATTTGTCTATTCTGATCCATATTAACTAAATCTTCACAAGCCATGTAAGACCTAACATCGATACTAGAATTATCGTTACTATGGGAATGTTGCAAAGCCGAGCGTGGAACATTTTCAAATCCAGGAGGAATTTGTAAGCCGACCGGCGGCAGAGGTAAAAATATATTTTTAGTACAGTCACCCTTTACGAATGTCTGTGGAACATCTAGATGCATGTCTGTGGATGTATCAAAGTACCGAACATAACCAAAATTACTTCCACAGCTGCTACACGAAGATGAAATAGTTCTGGGACTAGGCGAGTCTAAGGCATTTTGGCGCATTATTTTAGAGGAATCATTCATTTCAGCGTCAGTGCAACTGGAGGTTGATTGTGTTTCCGTGGTATCACTCTCCTCTCGATCACTGTCGTCTGAATTTCTATCACTATCGGAGCAGTCAGTTTCTGTGCCAATAGTGCCGTCATCTTCTATCCTCAATCTTATATGATTTTTATGTCTCCTTCTTACAGGTAATCCTGTCAATTCAAATGCCTTCGCCCACGGTCTTTCGTGCAATAATTTCCTTAACATCTGTCTGGTTATAACCTTTTTTTTAACTAAACGTGCAAAGTATTTCGTTAGGGAATAGTACGGCGATGCGGAGGGATAGCTAGGCGGCGGCAATGTCACATGATAGAGACTGCGGCGACTAGTATTGATGCAAGATAATGCCCCTTCGGAAGGAGATCGGGTGAGCTATGTAAGAAACAAAATATATTGCAATATTCATAATGACAATTACATAGATATCAAATTGGTTATTAGTGTAAAGTATTTTACTCACTTGAGGTAAAGACTGCGGTTGTCCCGGATCGTGCGAGGGGCTGCTTGTGTTGGAGTGTTTCTGCAGCAAGCTGACCCAGTTGTCGGCCTCGGCGCGCGTCTGGCACACCGCGACTATCGTATCTATCATAGGACCACTTATCTCAAACGCATTTTTCCTTGTATCCGTATCATCCAGTTTACAGACTGTTATACCAGTCAACGGAAGACAACCCTAAAATATAAATAATTCCAAACAAAACAGTCTATATCCAGTCATTTCAATATTTATATTAGCGATACAAGTAAAAAGATATTTGTCTAGTCACATATTTAAGTCACCAACTTTGCTTAATGAAAACATATTACTTATCATAAAGAAAATCCTATGGCTTAGCTGTCATTTATAATTAATACATTTTACTAACCTCATAAACAAACGCTGAAACTCTTTTACTAACTGAAAGTAGTAGTAAAGCTGAGGGGAAAAGGACGAGGTATCTGTCCTGATGGGAAGGACCCACTGCCACACTTCCCATGTGCAGTACATCTCCGAGAGAGGTCAGCTCCCCACCCGGCCAGCCACGCACCTCACCAGTCACTACTTGAAGTTCTAACTCTTTTTGACGACGTAAAGCTGCACATCCGCTCTAAAACCACATTTAGTGTATTATAATCTAAGCCAGTGGTGGAAAAACTTAATAGCCAAAGAGCCATATAAGAACATTAAAATTTAAAAAAATTGGGAGCCAAATTTACATATTTAGTAGTTTTATTGCAAACAATCTGCTTATATCAACTTGGAAAGCTTGAGTAAATTAGAGCTCCACTTGGAGCGAAAGGCAAGCATGAGTCTCTAGAGCCTTACTTTGACAACCACTGGTTTAAACCATAGAGATGGCTAATACAGTGACTTACTGCAATATCCTTGTAGACTACAGATGCTCTATGTGTGTCTCCCCTGTCGGGATGCGCTTCGTGAACATGCCTTGCCAACTCTTGCAGCATAGCTGGATACTTCCCAAGGCGGCGAAAAGGTTTAGACAAGCCGGCTGTTAACACAAGCACTCCAGGACATACCGCTCCTGCATTCTCCATCCAGGTGTTTAAACCTTCCCTAAAAGTTATAGCATGCAATGTATTCATAAATATATACCTATAGTTTAATTTGCCATTAACTGTATTATGAAATGTTTCCATGATTACATGTTTTTCTTATTATTATATCTAAATTTGACATAAGATATGGAAATTGTTTTATATCTTTTCATACATATTTTATATATTCATCATCATCATCATCATCATCATCATCATCATCATCATCATCATCATCATCATCATCATCATCATCATCATCATCATCATCATCATCATCATCATCATCATCATCATCATCATCATCATCATCATCATCATCATCATCATCATCATCATCATCATCATCATCATCATCATCATCATCATCATCATCATCATCATCATCATCATCATCATCATCATCATCATCATCATCTCCCCTGCCTTATCCTACTCCCGTAGGGTCGGCGCACCAGGTTTTCGTCCTCCAAAGCACTCTATCATCCGTCATCTCAGTCATCACTCCCTTCTTGATCATGTCACCTTTCACACAATCCATCCATCTCTTTCTAGGTCTACCTCTACCGGCGTACCCCTCCACATTCATAACTAACGTCCGTGTTACATGCGATTCATCCCTTCTCATAACATGCCCATACCACTCTAACTTTTTACTCCTTATTTTCTCAACCACTGGGGCTACTCTCAAACTTCCTCTAATATACTCATTTCGTATCTTATCCAATCGTGTTACCCCACACATCCACCTTAACATTCGCATTTCCGCCACATGTATTCTCCTTTCATCCGTCCCTTTTACTGCCCAACATTCAGATCCATACATCATGACAGGTCTTATGACGGTTTTGAAAATTTTTATATATTATGTTATATTGGATATATTCCTTAAAATCTGCACTGTTGTACTCATTTTACATTAATTCTTGTTATATATTATAACACTGATGGAATAACTCACTTATACTTATCAAGGATGCACACAGCTTTAGGATGGCCTGCACAATATGTCTGGTGAACTGCCTTGATCTTAGGAGCCCATTGCAGAAACAGTCCTCCCACCCTTTGGTCTGGTCCAGTTTTTGTTGAACACTCTTCGAGTAAAACTAAGAATTGTTCATGAGTTTGCAACACTTCATTTATGTTCCCTGTCAACTGTTTGAACTCATCCTTTGTTAGCCTAAAAAAAACCATCCTTTCAAGAACTTGTGAAAATTTGTAACTAATATGTAGCATGGGTGTTACTAGCTGATAATGGCCATATTGAGTAGTACAGTGAAAATACAACATGATTTTTTAAATACTCACATTTCACTCTTTTCTAAAGGTTGTAAGAAGTTAGTAACAAGGCCTTGCATCTCAGCAACATGTGCCTTCTCAGAATCAATGATATCTTTGAGGACAACATTTCTAAATGCTTGAATTTCTGATGCTGCTCTAATTGGTGATGTTGTTAGTGATCCTGATGGATCTAAAACAATAAAACACATACAAAAAAGTTAAAAACTCCTTTAAAGTTGCATACAAAAGTAAAGAATAGTACTATAATTAATACAAAAAATTGTACACAAAAAACTGTTATGAGTTACATCCTAATTGTAATATAGGCTATTTTAAAGACACCTTTATGTTCAGTAACATAGTTACTGGGGAACCATCCTGTTGTTTCACCAAGTGTGCCCTCCCACCAGCCACCTTCCTCTCTTTGGGTAACAGTGATAATGTCACCTTTCTTGAAACATAGTTCATCATTGTTTTTTCCTTTGAAGGAATAGATTGCTTTGACCAAGCAATTTTCAGTTGACATCATTTTTGTACTCTAATACCATGTTTTCTGAAAATAACGAAAGTGGAAAGGTTGAACGAAGTGTCAATAAACATTAAATACGGTATAATACCCAATTTCCCTTTTGTACTCATGACAACACAACATACACTATTTTAATGCACATACTTTTCATTAGTCATAGCAATCAAATTCTAGAAACTTAGCAAAAACTAAGGAAAAAGAAGAAATGCATTCCATACCAGTATCGCGACTATTGAGATGTAAGCAATAACGTTTTGAGTTTATGAAATATGTAATGTACCAAATAAACGAAAAACGTATTTAACCTTAATAGGCTACAAGTACATGGAGGACAGATAGGAATTTTAGTAAATTTTCTACGTACTAAAAGAATTATAATTATATCCGCTTCTCTCACGGTCTTCCAAAAATAAACATCCAAAGAGTATGTAATGTAACTATTGTGCACAGATTACATATATGTAGCAAAGTACATATGACAGTTCGTTTTTACCGAGTTTCCAGTGGGTCAATATCAGTTGTTTCAATATTAAAAGCAATTTCATGGTACCGATTTCAAACATTATTTATTATTTAACCTATATTTATTTACTCTGTGGTTAGCTTGATTGACTGACTGATTGTCAGCTCAGCTGTCAAGCTTGACAAACTATCATCTCTAGAAAAAAAATAGCCGCAAGTAAAATAAAAATATTTATTAAGTAGTAATGATGTAAAAGGTGTGTATGATTTTTGGTCGAAAAATTCCCAATAACATTCAAGGTTTTTATCTTTTACGTGTACATTCGGTATCCACCCCGGGTGAGGTTGAGCCCGAACATACATTACTTAAGGCATGGGGGGTGCACCGTCCATAATCAATGGTACAATGCGGAACACAGGGAAATAAAACTACTTAATGCTGGTTTAGGAAACACTGGTTTATTAGTGGAGATGTATAATCGTATATCGTAACAGCTGTGTAAACTGCTGAACCTTTACACGAAATTCATTTGAGTGCGTAACTGATGCTAGCGCGACATCACGTGCGGCCCCAATCTCACTGACTTCCTGCTAAAATAGCTAATTTGTGTTAGGCAACTGTTCTGCAGATTTTCAGAATTTTCTACTAATTATGTGATCTTTGATCACATACCAGCCCCACTTCGCCATGGTCGTTGGGATATACATATGTCATATACAACATATATCTTAATTTATTTCTAGTATCTTTATTTCAGTGATGGGCAGTCATTCTATTGAGTTATTGAAGTAGATGCCTTATTATAAATGGACTGCTACAGTTTTAAGCGACTGGCATCACATAGTTGCCATCCAATAAATATTGCATGGCAATATTTATAAATTTAATAATGGATCAAAATCTTGAAGATACTTTATACCAAGTAATACTTATAGAAGATCAGGATGCCATTATTCATCTTATTGCTCAAGGTATCTTAAATTACACACTTATGCATATAACTCTTATAAATAATTTGCAAATTGTAATTTTGCAACTGTGTTTTTTATTGCCAGGTGCTAATCCAAATAAAGTAACTAGACATGGAAAAACTTGCTTGGGGGAAGCAGCTAAACTTGGTAGTATTAACATTGTCAAATTGCTTATTGATGCCACACTTGCTAATAAAACTGCATCTCAAGAAAGTATATCAAAGAAACGGAATATAAAGTGTCACAAGAGAAAACTAAAGTCCACAGGTCAATACAGTGAAACTATTGTTAAGTACAAAAACTGTAATGATCGAAGTTACAGGGAGTGTCAAGTAGAAAAGTCAGGTGGCATTGAATCAGAAAATAATGATTGTTCTAAATTTGATAAAAATAGAGGCTACTTTGTTTTCATACATAGCGATGGGTCCAGTAGTGATGAAAGTAGGATTAGTCTGAGATCACCGGTGACACCACCAGCCTTGTCGCTATCTCCACAGATTGATCTAGAATGGGATGAAGATATAGGAAATGTTGCACCTACCACAACTGAGGATGAAACATGGTCATCAATGTATAAGTTAGTTCTCAATTACAAACTCTTATAGGTATAAAATTCATAGACAATTTAAAAGTGTTCTACTAATGAAAACATACAAGTGATAAGACAATGCTGTCTAAATTATATTCTTTACCTGCACTACTAACATTTAATCTGACTTCTCGCTAGTAATATAAATGTGAAAGTTTAGATTGTTGGATTGATATTTGATAGAGTTTGTAGCCTAAATGGCTGAATGGATTTTGATGTAATTTCACATAAATGTAGCGGATAGTTTGGAAGAACACATAGGCTACTCATTTTTGTTTTTGCGGGCGAAAGGTAGTAAAAAAATATATTGAAAACATAAGAGGAATTCTATCAGTTCTGTTTCTATCAGATTGTATGAACTGTGTTATATTTCGATTTGCTTTTGCAGATGGTATGCTGCTATTTTGGAGTGTACCGGTGCAGCGATAGCTTCTGCATCAGTGGTAACAAATGGTATTGATCAACAAGATGCGTTTATGAGAACAGCTTTACATTATGCTGTAGAACAAGGCAATGTTGCCATTGTAAAGTTATTTATAGATGCAGGTAAGTGACTGCTGGCCATAAATGTCTAGGTTGCCTACTTTTATTTGATAGAGGGGAGGTGTAGAAAGATTTATTTATATTATTCCATTCCCTCCCCTTCAAATTTTCTGTTGCAACAATGAATTTTTAAATGTATTTTTCTTTTAAGGGTGTAAAGTTGAAATCACTGCTAGTGATGGTTTAACACCATTACATATAGCTGTTATGAAGAATCAACCAGAAATCACCAGACTGTTACTAGGTGCGGGAAGTAATGTTAACTATAAGACACATGAGAAGATGACACCTTTACATTTTGCTGCATCTCGCGGGTTTATTGAACTGGTACATTGAATTTTATTTAATCAACTTAAATAATTTTTTTTTTTAAATATCAGTAGATTTTTGTTAATTTACTAATATGCATAAGGCAAAGTTAAAAATTTTAAATATTGAAAACAATGGTAAGTGCACCAAGTGGTACTTTAACATAATGTTATCCAGCATCAAGTCTTACTTACTGTAGCAAACTTACTATTATAAATGTGAAAGATTAGATGGATGGATGTTTGAGATATTTGTACATAGTAGCGAAAAGTAGTATTTTTATAGTGTTCACTTTAATATAGGATTCAATGTATTGGAGTAACAGAATATCTTGTTACAGGTACAGATATTGGTTGCTAACGGAGCTTATATAGAGGCGAGAGACACTAATGAACGGACAGCATTGTATTTGGCATCAGGTCGAGGTCATGCAGATGTTGTGGCATTCCTTGCATCTGTTGGATCAAATGTTAATGGGGAAGAAATACATGGTAAGTATTTGTCAATGTTTGGATGGATGGATGTATATGACATATTTTTAAAACAGTTAAACAGATTTGGATTAAATTTGGCACATATATAGAACATAGGATACTTATTAGGTTTTTTTATTCATCCTCGCAGAAAAGCTGGTAAATAATATTTCTTCCGTATGTTTTAGGTTATACACCATTATGTGAAGCAGTTTGGCAAAGATATACAGAGGTTGTTGAAGTATTATTAAGAGCCGGTGCTAGAGTAACGCATTGTCATAAATTATTGCATAACGCTATCCTACAGCGTCAGGTAGATTTTGTGTTATTCTTTAGAGAGGACGCACACCTTTGACTAAACTATCGCACAACTGTTTTGCAACGTTTGTTTCGCAGCCAATTCAACTTTAGTTGCACAACTAAAAATCGAGTAGTGTGCGCACCTCCATATAAGCTCATAGGAATCATAGCGACTAAACAGTTGTGCGATAGTCGAGTTTCAGGTGTGCACACACTCTTAAAGTAATTAGTATTGTGTATTGGTCATTTTGTGTTATTTATGAACTATTTACAGGAAGAAATTGTGAGAATGTTATCAAATTTAGGAGGAGGAATAAATTTACATAATGATAATGGAGATACGCCTTTATTGTTAGCGGCTCGACTATCGCAGCCAAATATAGCACATATATTACTCCGCAAAGGTAATGCACAAATATAGCGCTATTTTTTTTTACTAAGATATGATTTATGTCTAATCTAAAATTATAATTTCAGGAGCAAATGTCAATGGCACTAATAGTATAACAGGTGCAAATGCACTTCATATAGCAGTTGAAAATATTGAAGATTCTAAAGACTTTGAAGATATGCTTGTGTGTTTGACACAATACAATATTGATATGAATGCGACAGCGCTTACTGGCGACACTGCACTCAACAGGGCTTTGCTATTACAAAAGTATAACAATTACAAACCAATATACAATTAATTTCTTTATATAATTAAACAACCATCCATTCTATATTTTTATTTTCCAGGGATTTTGCTGCAGTATTACTAATAAGATATGGAGCTGGTGTTAATGCTTGCGACCTTCATTCTTGTGGTTTAGACAATTTATCTATAGCTAGTAGAAGAAAATCACACCAACTAGCCTTAATGTTAATAAAAGCCGGACATATGACCACACTGGAGTCAAGTTCAGTGAATTATCATAAATCTGGGAACACAGCTAATTGGGTACTGAATGCTTGCAAGGAACCGTTGTGTCTCTCAGATATATGTAGGATAAAAATCCGACGCTTCTGTCACAATTCTAATCTAGTTGCTTTCATATCAGGACTACCGTTACCAAAGAGCTTAAAAAGATTCCTTATGATGGAAGATGAATGTGCACATATATTGAGTCATGTTTGACTTAAGTGATATATAAACTTGGTATGTTATCAAAAATAAGTAATTGTGTGATAGTGGAGTACTAAAAAAAACATTTACTGTGTTTTTAATTTTTATTAAAAGAACATACATAAAGATACAATATGTAGTACAAATGTGTACATTAGTGGAAAGTATAAAACTTTAGAGAATGAAAATCTATTCTTAATGTTATTTTATTAAAATAAATGATTTCTTATTGTAGTTTCCTATAGAGGTGTCTAATTTATTTAGATTTAAAACAATATTTATTATAATTATCACTATAATGTTGTAACAATGTGTAACACTAGAAAAAATATAGAACCTTGATCTCAAAATGTTTTTTTATTGTTAACATGTACCCTATTAATAAATCACAAAAATATTTTTAATATCAAGCAATAAACTACTACACAAAGTTATAAAATAACAAAATAATGAAACACATCCAAGTATAATTGGCCCGTTTTTACAAACAGTTCTAAACATCAAAAATGATTAAAAACATTAAGAACATGTATGACAATACTTAAATATGAGTGCAAAATAATATTTAATGGATTGTTAAAACAGGCCAATTATAATGTAACAAAACACAATACTGATAATGATATGTGATAATCAAATATTTGATTTAATGTTCACATCTTTGGTTTTTTATTACAAAAATGTTTAAAACATGTGTAAATATATTAAACAATTTTTTTATTTTAATTACATAAAGCTTAAGTCAAAGAAAATGAATTCAAAATATATTAATATTATAATATCATTCATATGTAATAAAACTAGCAATGCAGACTTATTCAAATTAAATAATATTAATCATGGATTCCTATATTTTTGATAAAAACAAACTACATAAACCAAATCTTCATATTTTTACGTATTATAGTACTGATAACTATAAATATCTATAGGGAATATGGGTCTTAAGTTGAAATTTCTAGTGGTTTCCGGAAGACTGGCATAAGTATTAAGAAATTACAAGTTTTATATAGTGAAATGAACGCATGACCATATATTGTATATAATTATTCACTTATTTATTGTTAGTTTTTTCTTAAATGTCAGTGTTTTAACCTAAAGAAGGATCATTAGGTAAATTACCTTTATTATCTTGTATGTTAGTTATATGAGGGCAAGCATCTGTTAATGTTTTAATAAGGTCATATCTTTTGTTCTGGATAGCTTTATGAAGTGCCGTCTGTCCATCAATATCTTGTTTGTCAACACGAGCTCCATTTCTTATAAGAAAATTTACCGTTGTTAATTTTCCTAAAATTCAATTTGCAAAATTAATATTTATTAAATATAGATGACTATAAATTGGCAAAATTCATATTTACAGATTCCATATAAACTTGGACTATGACTTCTAAAACTTGGCATTGAATATGTAAATTTTATGTTAATAGTTGATATGGAATGAAATAAAAATTATAAAAGTGTAAACAGTTATTTACTTTATTAATCCAATACATTTTTAAACAATCAATCAAGTTAGACACACATTGAAAAGGGCAATTGAAATAATATATTTTCTTTTATTATGAAATGTAGTTAGTAAATATAATAAACATAGTTACCTGCCGCTGCAGCTTTATGTAACGGTGTTGCCTTGCCACTTCTGGTTTCAGCATCTATAAGTGCTCCATTTTTTAACAACATGTCACAAATATTGACATGTCCACCGCGGGCTGCATAGTGTAGTGGACTATAGCCAGCATTGTCTACCGTGTTAACAATTTCTCTGGCATCCCTCGCTTTACTAATTAATATGCTAACTTTCTCTTCATCCCCACTAAAAGCTGATTATAAAACTTAATAGAAATAATAATATAGTAATTAACTATAGAATAAACTCATGATTTTCAAAAATTACCTGCATTCCACAATCCTCTTTCCCAATCCATTTCAGAAATAGTCTGACAAACAGATTTATTGGCATTTTTGATAGAACAGTTAGCATGATTACATTCAGTATTATGATCCATTATGACAAAATGTATTTAGTGATGTCTAAAAACTAATGAATTGGGTGAACAAATTAGATGTCTCTTTGTAATGTCCAAGTTATTTCTGTTTCTCCAGTGCTGGAAATAATCTTGTATCCCAGTTGACCTAAGGCGTTGAGTGAATTGAGGACATTCGTTTTTATAGTGACACCATTCACAACTCCAACTCCTGATCCCGGAAACTTGGAAGTTAATGCTTTTATTTCTTCTTGTCCTAGACCAAACACAGAGCTGTCATTGGCATACAAGGAACCTTTAACAGCTATATAAACAACACCATCTTCTGATAGAACATTACTCAAATTGGTTGTAGATGGACTCTGACTCCCTTTTGTATCCATTTTATAAAGAAAATGCACACAAAACTAAAATTTTAAAATAACAATAAAATCTTAAACCTCGTCGTCTTTATTTGAGTGTTGGTAATTGCCCATATGCATAGCCTCTTTACTGAAGTTAGTGATATTGTCCTGTTCTACAACAATTGAAGGTTCAGGCTCAGAAAACTCTTTTCTCATAGTCCACATATACTCATTATAATCTTGCTTCACTGCTGTTGAGCTGGAGGCAACAACTTTGTAACCCAATACCTGAAAAATAACAAGATTAAATCACACACTTTCTTTGTTAGGTATAACTGTACTGTAGATATGTGAATCACTCACTTCTAAAGCACTGAGAATGACGCAAGGATGTTGTAGATAAACGATGGTGGAGTCGTCGCAATATCCTCCACATGCGAACCTTTTTAATTGTTCTATATCTCCGGCTACGTACAAATTATTTCAATATCAAAAACTAGGTACTACTAATTGAAATACAACACGTAATAATCCTTAAAATGAGAACAGAAATATGAAAACATACATTTACGTCCGATAAGGATGACAAAGTTATTCAGTTATTCTGTTTCTCATTTTCAGTATAATCAGATAAACACATATCTTTATCAACAACTACCTTTTAAGCCGGATACTAAAACTCTCCAAGGGTTTTTGTGCCCGTATGATGCTAGATTACCTCTAATCAAAATGTAGGGCATTGATTACGGATAGTTTTCACTTATTTTGTACAAGACAGAGAAGAGATTTTAAGAGTTTACTTACAACAAAAATCAAAGAGAATCAACAATTTTAAATACGCACAATTGTATTAAAATCGAGTCCTTGTTCTTATATTTCTGCTAATGACACTAATTATTTGATTACCTATATCGATACGAAGTTTCAAAACGTAACTAGGTGCTAGGGTTGTGCCTCATCATAATCGTTTCATGATGGTTCAACGATTATGTCTTTGGGAATCGGTATCGTTCCACATCGTACACTCGATAGAAAATATATTAATAGGATTTTCTTAAATAAAGACACATGCCCATAATCACAGGTTACTGGTCCAGTTGAAAAAATTGAAATATTGATTAAATGCCTAGGTAATCAGAACCCTCATTTAAAATTATCATTATCAGACTACTTATTTTCTTTAGGCTTTCGAACAATCGAAAATCCGTACATACGACTGACAAAAGTAATTTTTCAAAAAAACACTTTCGTGATTCAAAATGTTAATTATTTTGATGTCGTTATTGATATGCAAAGAACAGTGTTTTCAACAACTCTTCGGAGAGTCTTCATTGTTGCAAACTTGTAATTCAACGATAATGCCATCACATTCTCTTTGGATGACAACCAGGGAGAGCTATCGTGTTTTACATGAGTAAATTATGCTACGCGAATTGAAATTCACGTGTAACAAAAGAAGTAAAATGGACGACACGAAACACAAAAACAAAATTGTTAATCTGCATAATGTTAAAATGTTTAATCGTACGATTATTATTTTAAATACTTTAGGGTCAATTGAGAAGTTAATTTCGTAAGTAATGATACGAATAACGAGAAGACAATTTTACTTAATGCGTAGGATATCAACGCTTTTGTTACTGTTATATTTATTTGGCATAGTTTATTTAAAAGCAGCAGGTGATAATTTAATGAATAAAACAAAAATTCTCGGCCGTTACTGTTTCCATGTAATTGATGATATGAAATGCGAAAACAATAAGCGATATAAAATGCAACAAATTGACTATAAAACTAAATGCATTCCGTTAATATATCAAGCCCACTCAACAGACTAAGATGTATACGATGTGTTTATAATAATAGACACTTGAAGCACAGTTTGTAGTACTTACTTTATTCTCATCTTGCCAAGGAAATTAACACCTACGTGTTTTGTCGGAAAATTAAGATCCTACATAATAAGAGCAAGATTTATTTTCACGAAATACGCATGTCTAATTTTCATTGATAAAAAAACAACAGCCCTCATATTCGACGTACTATGACTATCCTAACAACTAAAAATTCGGATTTTGTCTATATTTTTGTAGATTAATCCTATAAGGTTGAACTCAATAAAGGTCCTATAGTAACTTTATTGAAATCTCATATCGTCTAGTCTAGGCCGTTCACAAGTCTAGAACAATAATGAAAATTTCGTGACCTCCCAATCCCAAACTGTATTGCGAAAATACGCATATAAAACAAAAGGATTTAAAAGGGTCGCAGTCTATCTAAATTCTGAAGCTTCAATTACGACACTAGGTTTTTGGACTGAAAATAGAACGGATCCTGCCTTCAAGCAATCGTTTTTTGATTAAATGACATAGTTCTAGAGGTGACGCGCCATTTTATTATAAACACTGGGCAATTATATTTTTTGCTATCATAACGTTGTAATCATGATCCGTCATTAGACGACAAAGTATTAGCCAGTCATCTTGTGTGTGACCTTTAAGAAGATGCCACACGCGCCGTGCAACACGGAAAGTGAGCAGGTTTACTTTGCTCTTTTAATATGCTCTGTCGTTAGTTCAGTTCAGTTTCTTGTCTATGGCACTCCCTTAGCGGATTGGGCCAGCGTCGTATGTGGCATCTCCTTAAATGTGTGGATTGAAGTCATTATCAATATCAATTACTTTCTATGAAAAAATATAATAATAAAAATATTAAACAGATCTCGAAATCTTGAAAATGTAATATTTCAGGAGAATAACTTTAAATTGTGGTTATTTCATTGAACTTATAAAGAACAGATGGCTAGAATTGTGCATAAAACGTGTACTTATAAGCATATAACTTTTATGTAATTAGCTTATTCTTCAAATAAAATCATAATACCCAATGTAAAAATGTATCCAAACAAAGTTTTATCAATGAAATATCCACCCTGAAGTTTGATAATAAATTAATCGCATAAAGTTGAAACATCTTTTTCAACCTCAATAAAGGTAGCGTGTAATACAAAATATTATATTAAAGCTTTCCATTGTTATGGCGAGGCAAGTCGTGGGCATTTGTTAGTTTTGAATGAGGTAACAGATTTCCCTCATTAATCACTAAGGCGTACGTTCTTCGCGTTAGGTGTAAAAACGCATATGAATTGTCTATTCTGGTCTACGTGTTCTGGGTCGTTTATCAATAAAGCTAGGTAACGCAAGATGTCTGTGAATATTGCATGTAATAATATCTTCTCAGAAATAATCTGTTCCATTAATAACGGTGTTTTTTAATGGACTCGTTCACATTAAAAAGATTACGTCAAAATTTAACATCGTGTTTTATAATAGCCCGTTTTAGACCTTATGAATAAAAAATCCTCTTCTATTTGTGTTGATAATAAAGGTAAGAGTTCTTCAAAAAATCTTGCTTTAGTTAATTGGTAGCGATTTCGCATTTGTTATCGATACTTAACTTTATCTAGGCCCCAATAAAAGATTGATATTTTGCATAGTAAAAAAATCATGTAAGGTTTTTGTGTTTAGCAAATGCTTTCTGTCAGCACTGTCGAGCATGTCGATCACAAAGTGCTTTCGGCGGATTAGCGCGAGACAATGACAGACGCGTACGCTTCAATGAAAAGCCACTTTAAATTATATGTTTCCTGACTCTACTTTAGTTAAGTACATGAAAATACATCTTGATGAAATCCATGCGATATATGGACTGGCTCAGTAATGAATCATCAAGTTGATTTTTAATAATTCACATCAAAATTTAACCGTAATACGAAATACTTTAATTTCTGTATTTTCTTTCTGCAATAAAATCGTTAAAATATCTCGCCGTCAAAACAAAGTAATGCACTTTTAAATAACAATTTAGATAAAAGCTAGAGTTGCTATCTTAATCTCTACCTTACACTTAAACAAATGAAGATTTTTTAAAGACGTTTTAACTTTATATTAATTACTGTGATATTTTCTAGGGCTATAAATAAGGTTACTAACAGTATCCCTGTGGTTTAACGTGCACATTAAGCACCGTACATTCATGTAATTCGGTTTGGATACACCCCTGAAAGGCTGCGCTTTCATTCTTCAGTGTTAGTGTAGTCAGGCTGGCATACGGTCGCCGCGGACTTCGCGTCTCTCAAAGTGCTTGCGAGTGATCCGTAGATAAAATATATCGTTTGATTCTCAACTAAGTTTGCTTTAAGTGATCTATTAATGCGTGGTAAAAATAATGGATTTAATTATTAGTGGATTTAGTGATAGTGTTTAAGTTGTTGAGGTAAGGTTTTTAAAAGAAGTGTGAATTATTTTGTGTTGTGTGTTTTCACATAACCAGTATTTTTAAATTATTAAATGCTGTACAATATAAAAATTCGTAAAAATATAAGTTGTTAAAGGAAGCTTCACTAATTACGTAAATTATAAATTTGTTTTACGTACAATTCATCGTAAATTTCTCTTGTGTTAACTCTCACACAATTGTTAAATGTTATTTTCAATTGTTAGTTGTTTTTTTATACACGTGATTTTTTGCAAATGTTTTTTAGTTACAAGTTTCCTTTGCAACATTGGCTATAATGAAATTTAAAGTCCAAAATTTAAGATAATATCGTAAACTATGTCATTAATATAGTTTAAGTTTCAATCGGTTACACATAACATCTGTAATATTAAAAAGGATCGTTCGTAAACACAGAGGCTTGAAAATTATTTCAGCCCCAACTGTTACATTCTTGGTAAACCGAAAACTGGTATAATTCAAGATACATGTACGGTATTGCTATATCTAGACGAAACCAGGGTCAGAGCTTATTGCGATAGACAAAACTGCTCCTTTTTTATATGTCTATGACGATTTTAATGTAACTTGTAAAACCTTTAATATTTAAATTACCTCAATTACTAATCTTACCCCAGCATTAGTATTAGATACATACGAGTATATACCACTAGTTTTAATAACAAATACACAACAAATATATGATCTTTGTTACCACAATAGTAGATCAGTTTATCAATATCACAATAGTAATTTTCATTTTTCTTCTTCAAATTTAATCCAATTTCAATTTTACCAATCAGTCTATCGTCATAGAAATCTGATTTAAAATCTTATGAAAACTTATTTTTGTGGCCTCGATTTTTTTTAATTTCATATCATTTTTCTTTTACGACTTCTACGGGATATAAAATGTTGGTAATAAAACTAAATGTGACATCAAAAGAAACAATAAATTGTGGTGATGCATATTAAATTTTCAGCGTGGGAAATGGTTAGTTAACTACTTGTGAAATAAAATTTACAATTCAATAATAATGATTCTTTAATAAAACAACGCTTAACTTATCTCTAGGATTGTTACTTGTTAAAGTCAATAAAAATGATGAAATATACGAGGACATGGATATCTGGAATCGATCATAGACAATCATACTAATATTATAAATGTGAAAGTTTAGATGAATGGATGTTTGTTAGAGTTTGTAGCCTAAACGGCTGAACAGATTTCGATTAAATTTGGCATAGGTGTAGAGGATAGTCTGGAAGAACACATAGGCACTCTTTTGTTTTTTTTTAAATCCACGCGGACACAGTTGATGGCGAAAGCTAGTCTTATAATAAAGTCTTAAGTCGGCACAGCCAAAACATTCACATGAAAGCTATAATATGATGCAATACAGACTAGACTATATTTTTAGTATTTAATTGCAATACTTAAATACGACTAAGCGATACCAGATGTGAACATATAGTTTGAAATAAATCTATTATCTAGCTCATCTGTTTATATGAGCTAGATAATAGATTTATAAATATTTAAGAGCGATTTTCAGGGAAAATAGTGGAGCAGGTTTTTGCTCTATCAGTGGCGGTCATAACACGGAAAGTTACGATATTATTCCGCCAGCACACCTCACGTTTACGTCTTAAAGTAGCCGTGTATCTATTGTTTTGTGTACATTAGTCATCTCGAACTCAAAACATAAAGTAGCTGTGTTACCAAGTCAATAATAGAGATCCGAAAGAGAGCTACTTTATATTACAGTGATCTGAAAAAACGCACCAATGTCAACAAACTGCTGGCTGTATTTAACCTTAAACTTGCAAATAACTGTAAAGTGGCGTCAAAATGTAATGTAACTAATATGTCGATTTCTCCATCAATCATAATCGGTTAACGGAGTATTACAAAATGTAATTTATCACATATTGAGTTTTCATATTAAAAATCACCTGCCACTATTCGTACGCGCTTATCTTAGAAGCCGTTTAACAGAGTTCAATTATTTTTTTCACTTAATAAATACTTAATTCTAGCTTTAAAGATAAATGATTTCGGATTTCATGTATATTATCTCTTCATTTCCTTCCTTTTAAGTTAAGGTTCAAATTAATTCAATGTGTTTTCAAACAACACAATATTGATAGCATACGAAGTAGGGACCTCGTTTCTTATGAACAATGATCAAACGTATGAATAAAATTTGAGTGTGACCAGAATCACTATTTGTGGAGCCCTAAAACAACATATCACATCCCACGCATTGCGAACCTACGAGCTCCGAGCCTGCTCCTATATCCTACGCCGACCGCGGATGCGGTTCGTCCCCTGGGTTTTTGAGTCGCCAGAAGGCTTTAGAAAACATGGGTTTACTCTTAAATTTCTTAGTTATTCATAGCATTTATTTTATAGTAGTTAAAAGCTTATTTTTACAAAAATGCAAACCTTTAACACAAGCTTTAATTCTACTTAGGAATTTGTATTTAGACAAATTTTATTAGTGACTTTGAATTCACCAAAATTTGATTGAGTTCTTTGAACATTGATTGAGTTCTTTAGATGGATTAGAAACTTATTTAGTACCTGACGTAATGAGGGTTTGTTTATGAAGTTAGAGTTAGGTATTCAATTTTTAATTAATCTAAGACACATTACGCTGGAATGACCTTCCTGGATTTTTTTTACGTAAAAAATGAATAGAATCTTATAATTATTTTCGGTCTTGAAAAGTTTTAAATGAAAGATACTTCAATTTTATGCAAAGAAAATAAAGTTTTCCAATAAAAGTTTCTTGGTTTGATATTTTTATAATCTAGTTTATTACTATACTGAGTATCCATTCCTAGGAAAATATTTGTATTTGAGAATATTTTATACTCCAATTACTTAGTATATAGAATAAATAATATGTTAATATTAATTCAAGGAAGAAACAAACAAGGAAGCCGTGAGCTTCCATTGGTGAAACACTTGTGCGAAAAGATATTGTTATTTCAAGGATAATAAGAGTCTTGTGTCTTCCTCGTCTATGGAAACCGACGGTTATGTTTAGTGACCCATAAACATCCGCGAAATCTGAATAATTTCACCTTATTAGTGTCAATGAATATACGAAAACAAACATGTTTGTGTTATGAAATTCAGATAATTTGTTTGTTTTACTAACTAGTATTTAAAAATAACAGTCGATATTTCCTTAAAAGATAAACGATTTTAATAAAATGAAAGGTTTGTTCTACCGCACAAAAAGTAATTCTCTAAGGTAAAGCTGAAAAAAACATTAAGCTTAATGAAAACTATCCAACAATATTGACTGGATCCTCGTTGTTGGAAACCTGAAAGCCGGTTTAAATTGAATTTGAGGTATAAAAGGGTGATTGCGATCGGAACTTCTCAATTTTCAGAAATTTCTGCTTTACTTTTGGTACCTTATTCAATTTAATACAATTCCTTTTTCCTGCCGTTAACCGTTACTTATGATTTTTAATTTTGAAGTCGCGGTCTTATGATTTAAGACGTTTTCACACATTTAATTTCCTATCAGTATTTTACCGTTATTCAAGCACGCTTAAAACATACGTGATAATTTTTAATTACAAAACTTAAAGTCCTAAATCTTATTCTGCAGTTCAGTTCATCTGTGGAACCTTTTAATATGTAATGAAATGCCCACAAAACGGCAGGCTCTGGATAACTTTAGTAATAACGTCAGCTTATAAAGTTTTATATGAGTTTGGTTTAAGGATTGCAGCATAAGAGGGAAAGTAACATTTGTTACCTTCAGCAGTTACAAGTTAGTACATAAATCGACTGGTTCTGTGTAATTTTTAGTAGAACAATAACTATTTTATCAGTTTTATAACTTATTTATCCAATCATAGATTCGCTTTAACAAGTAAAAAAGATTGTTTAGAGTACAAACTCTCTCAGGCGTCCTAAGAATACTTTACCAAAATTTCATTAAAATCTATCTATTGGTTTAGGAACGCATAGGGGACAAACGTAAACCATTTTTATTTATTGTCTTCGATGTTTATAGCGTACGCACACCTGAAACTAAACTATCGCACAACTGTGTAGTCTCTCTTGGATTCCTATGGTATTATATGGAGATGCGCACACTACTTGACTTTTAGTTGTGCTATACTGTTGAATTGCTGCGAAACAATCGACAATCGCACAACAGTTGTGCGATAGTTTAGTCAAAGGTGTGCGCCCGCTCTTAGAATTCATTTACGAATATATTAAAATTGTATTTATCATACAAATGATACAGTTATAATCGGCCATGCCTAAAGTTTTTTACGAACGTAATTATTCTTAGTGCAACTATATTGCGACGTTTCGTCGGAAAGCGTGGGTTGACATCGCCTTGCCATAACTTTAATGTTAACAGACTTTCCTGCCAATTCCATAAAAATTGATTTAATGCTTCATTGAACCTATGACAAGTGAGATTTTTATGACTAAAATAGCTCCAATAAAATACATTTATTTGATTTTCAGGTAAACATGTTTAATCTAATGGTTTCTATTTCTATTTTAATATCAAGAAAATTACATTTGAATAATATATTGAAAGAGATTAGTGTAGATGAACAATTATTAAATAAACTGTAATTTGAAATTGCGATTAATTCCTAAAAATATACTAATGCTGGGTTTCTGAAGATTCCATTTATCTTATCATTACCTAGCGATTAATTAGTGTTATGTTAACCTAAGTTTCAACGAAGTAACACTCAAGTTACGTAGTTCGGAAACGCATTTCATCAAATGATCAAAATAAAAATACTAACGAATGGTTAAACGTAGCTGGGAAACCGGCCAATAGTATATTTTTACAATTTTTTTTTATACAAAAAGTTTTGTAAACCAATTGACTGATATGATTACAATATTTTACCGCTCATACACCATTAATAAAACACTTATTAAGCTTCAAGAGTTCTCGATTGTTCCTCTTATTAATTGATTCTTCATGATACTTATCTCAAAATAATTTAATTAATCGACAATTAAGAATAAATTGAAGTATACTGCAAATTAATAAAGTGTAGAGGGCGAAACATTAATAAAATTGATTGACATTAATAAAATTGATTGTTTGTTTAACGATTTGTTTAGACAATTATAATACTAAAATAACATTTACGGAAATTTCCTTATCTATCTTTATAATTGAAAGCAAATAAGCTTCATCGACTGTACATCGGTTAAAAAATACTGATACTTCATGTTGTTTTTAGGTAAACATAATAACTTGTCGGTGACGCAATGTGTAAAGAACTGGATAGTAATCTGGGTTCTCCTGGATCTGTCCATCCTCATCATCATCCTACGTCTGTCACTAGACAGCTCCTGGGTTCGTTCCCCAGCATGTACAATCAAATAAACAGGCGGTGTCCCACCTTAACAACATTTTTTGAACGTTTTGAAACGAAACGCGAAACAAAAATCAATACAATTCAGCTTATAAATCTGTCTGTACGAAAAAAAGTCGAGATACAAGGCTTTATTTTTATTATTATCCCTCCGTTTGCACCACGAAGAGGCGAAGTTTGTCTTGTTGTAATAAGGCAATTTTACCTATAGTGGAACACCGCGATTTCCGCGACTCTACCAATGAGATTTTCCATTTTGAATTTTACAAGTAGTTTATCCGACGTACTTACGATGAAGGACAATATTGCGAGGAAACCTATGCATATCAAACTATCATACTTCATACTAATATTATAAATGCGAAAGTTTAGATGGATGGATGGAGGAATGGATGTTTGTTAGAGTTTGTAGCCTAAACGGCTGAACGGATTGCGATGAAATTTGGCATATATGTAGAGGATAGTCTGGAAGAACAAAAGCATACTTGCATTTGTATTTTTTTAATTTCGCGAGGACGGAGTCGCGAGCAAAAGCTAGTCTAAGAATAAAAGATGTATGTAGTCAACCAATCTGCACTGGGCCAGCGTTTTTGATAAAGCTTAACTAATGACTCCGAATTTCGGGTAGGCACGAGCCCCTCGGCAAGGACGAATGTGAGCAGACTACTATTATAAAATAATTAAAACGTCTTTATTCTAATACGACATAAACATTTATATTTGTTAATTACTTACTCCACAAAAGAATTATATTTCCTAATTGCAATCCGAGACAAGCTTTACTTATGAATTTAATTTTAACAATTACAGCGCAAATGTAAAACAAAGTGTCTTATACATTACAGTAATAAACAGAATTAATCTTATAGCCTAATTGTTTCTCGGAAATAAGACCATTATAATGTAATTGCCAACCTCCGAACTCGCCGCATGTTCCATACAAAGATATAATTTGCGCTTATTTGAAATTACTTAAGGAAGTAAACTGAATATTTTTTAATGCTTTCAAAATATATTTATTGAACATCTTTTAACCTGCATTCGGGATTGTATCACATTTCTCTTAGTAGAAAAGAAACTTTTTGCTCGTTATGATATTATTTCGTTTATTTAATGCTTTTGATATTATCATGATTTAGTATGAGAATATAAAATTAGTGAGTAGATATAAGTCATAAATATTATACTTTTCGCATTCCCTGCTAACTGTAGAACTTGGTGCTTTGAATTATTTTGCATAATTACTGCTATTGAAGAAAAATATAATTTATTCACAGTATTGTTGTAGCGGTAATATTCCATTAAAACAATGGCCCTAGGAATCCCTTCGAGGGTCGTGTAGTCGAACCAGTTAGAATTATAAATAAATTTAACAGAAAAGAAATACTTTATTTATTCATTGTATTTACATTAAACCCCCATTAAAAATAAATATATGGAGACTTTACTTTACGAATCCATGCTCTTCATAATTAAGCTTAGCTAATCTTACTAATATTGTAAATTCGAAAGTTTAGATTGATAGTTGGATGGATGGATGTTTGTTAGAGTTTGTAGCCTAAACGGCTGAACGGATTTCGATGAAATTTGGCATACACGTAGAGGATAGACTGGATGAACATATAGGCTACTCAATTTTGGTCTTCTTAATTACACGCGGACGGAGTCGCGGGCGAAGTCTAGTACTCAATATTGCAAAGAATGTTAATTAAATTGTTCTAGTATTGACGTCGTTCATTCTGCTGATTTTTTTAATCTATGACACATCATGTCTTTTGATATTGAAGTAATAATTAACAGTGATTTTTTTCTTCTTTTTTCACCACAATATAGTCGTAAAGTAATTAATATATACCACGAGGTGAAGTTCAAGATTGACTTGTGACATTCGTTGTGACTTCCGTCAATATAAATGCAAAATATACGCACGTGTAACACCTGATTAACCATACGACATATAAATGATATGCAATTGTCGCTGCAACTGAAGTGTTCGTAATAAAAAATGTCTTCACAGTTTTATGCGTATTAAGCAAGATCAACTTGATTTGTGGCATTATCTAGTCTTTGTATGAACGGTATCCAAGTTATTGAAGCATATGCACAATATATCATCTCTAAACATTAACAGTTTTACAAATAAACGCGGTATAAAGTTAAACTTAGGAATAAACTGAGTATAAGCAAATATTAGAGACATGTTTGACTAAAAGATCCATGTTTGTTTATTTCACATTGTTTAATTTTAATTAACATAACTATTACTTTGCTTCACTCCACGTTGTAACGTGAATATCATGTCATTAGGCCAGCACGCGGGTTCCATCATTATAACAATGTAGTTTACATTACAAAGGAAACACGTGATTTTGAACCGCAGCGGAATTAAAGTTGTAATAATTTTTATTTTTTATCGCACATTGGAATTTATTTCTCAAAATTTTGAACTGGCAATGTTTGAGACATCAAAAATAGCAAAAATATTTCCTCGGCCGCCTGCGTTTCGTTGTTCATAAACATCATTGGAATAGTTCCTATATTTTTGTGATTATTTGTTTTGCACGCCCATTCATTTGTACGGTTTATGTTTGATTTTAGCAAATTGTTCTATTTGTGAGATGCGTCGATATCTTTTGAAATGTTTACGAATTATAAATAACTTAAGGAATTTAATTAGGGCAAACACTTGTACTTACAACATTGTATGTATTTTGTTGAATCAAGATTTTATTATGTCAACATATTAATGATCGGAATAAGAAAAATTGCAAATTTTAAAACATTAACGAATTGTAAAAATGATAAATCTAAATCTTAAAGTTACAAAAATTCAATATATTGTAACATAACAAAACGGTTTTCAATTTGACATTTTCACGTTTGCGGTTCAATCTTTCTATGTTCATATGTGTAAGCTTATCCATTACTTTTTCGAGAAGTTCACGAAAGTTCAAGGTTTAACGCAGAGTTCGGAACCGTTCTTTTCATAGTTCTAAACAATTATTTAATACAACATGGTCTAATGAGTATTGGTCTTGTTATGTCACTGTTCATAGAAAAAACAACCTATGTAGCTATTATAAGGAAAAACGGTATTCGCCGAACCCAGTCCGAGCAAACAGCTGCCTATGAATTGCTAGATTTACGAGCTCTGGGAGAAATTTCGAAGTTTCACTTACGCCTCTTTACTAACCAACAACATAATCGATTATTTTACTTTGTGTTATTTAAAGTTTTAATTTTATTTTTGTTTAATTAGCTTGATATTTATTTAATAACTATCAATGAACAGTGTCAAATAACTGATTCGATAAATCATTCCTAAAAATATTATAGTGAAGTAGTGTATTTTAGTTGGGAGTAAAATTCTAAATCTGTAACATCACAACCTTTAACTAAAACAAGATTTTTTTACTCAAGGTAGGTAGTCCAAGCTCCTTTAAATTGTTATAAAACTAAATTATTGTTAGAAATTTGAATATCTTAGTATTGATCCTCGTATGTAGGGCAATGGATAAGCAGATTATTGTTCGGTCAACATCCTGTGCAGCACATCAGTAACTATATACACAGACCATCTGCTTGTTAATGGTATATTTGTCCGAATGCCAAGTGTTTGGTGTCGTGATTTTGATGGGACGAGAACGCGGACATCCGGAGCTCGTGCCTAGTATACACTTCTTTCTTCTGCTTGTAATTGACGCTAAAAAGTGTTGATGCTTTGGTTATGTGGAGTTTTAAAACAATTTTGTGCATAATCTTATACATTCAAAGATAATTGGTTATTACATATATTTGCTTTACTCTGGTGGACAAATCATTATTATTATGTAGGGTTGGCACAACAGATTTTCGTTCCAATTCTCTGTGATATTCGAGTTTTCATTCATCACATTGAGAAAAAAATAAAAGAAATATGTATAAACAATTTTCGCAAGTATGTATCTATAAATGTCGACATGTACCTCCGTGCTTCATCTAATGGATATGACGTAAATACTATTTTCAGTCGGTAGCAATCATTTGACATCTGGTGATGACCGAGAGGTGAATTCGTTTTGACGCATTCACATAAAAAAATAAAATATGCTCGAATACCTCGCACCGTAACTACTAAAAATATTATTTTTTCGAATGCCACAAACTGTACGGTTATATCGTTGACATTTTTATAAAAAATCAATACAATATTTGTATAAATACTAGCTTTCACCCGCGATTTCGTGCGCGGGGAATTGAAGAAAACAAAAGTGAGTAGCCTATGTTTTCTTCCAGACCACCCTCTACATCTATGTCATATTTCATCAAGATCCATTCAGCCGCCAAACTCTAACAAACATCCATCCATCCATCGAAACTTTCGCATTTATAATATTAGTAATATCGCCATACATAGTAACCTAATTTTCTGCTCGTAGTAACACATCAGTTGTGGATGTCAGACATCAGTAGCTTATATCTATCAACGCTGAAAACAATAAAAAGCAATTACGCCAGCGATGAGCATTGTGAACTGAAATAAAACATCCGTTTTCTTTAATTAGAAACGATAATAAGTCAAAAGCTATAGTTTTTAAATCTTGCTATTTTATTATTTGAAAATAAAATATTTCTAAAATTATAACAAGTTGTTAATTTTCTGAATGGTTTATTTTCTATTGTAAATAATAGTTGATCTACTAATTTATCACTTACCAAACGTGCCCCGCGTTTTTACGTAGCGTAAGCGTAGAGTACCGTAGCGTCACGTTAAATAACCTTTTTTCAAAAATGTTCTTATAAATGGTAATTCTTCCGTTTCGCGAAAACATTCTTTTGCTTCATTGTTCTGGTTTGAGTGTGTACTCGTAGTTTTTTATAGGATTGTGATGTCATTATTTAAAAGAAATTATTCTTACTTCTATAATATCAAAATGAACGCAATGAAAACAAATGTATTAACACTGTAATGAGAGTGAAAGGGACAGGTTATACTTATTATGTAAATAGGACTCCTCCGAGACATTCATTTCCTTTTCACTTGGCAACGGATCTGGAGCATTTGTAATAAAATGTCATTAGAATAATGTATATGAGGATCGGATGACGGCCGGCGCGGGCGAGGTGCGGGCGTTGGCGGTGCGAGGGGAGGGGCGCTGCGTTCGTTCACAGATTATCTTCATGCGACTGAACCAGTGTACATTACAAATTAATGGTTTGTACATTTTAGGCGCCGAGTTATTTTCGTTATCCATTAAATCGGTTTGTTTTTCATCTGGGTGATTATTCGCTGTACGCTCGTCAATGGTTAAACGTTTAATGATTGCGGAACGTTCTTTTTTTTCTGTCTGCTATATCTTTTTTTATAATAGGCCTACGTTTCATAATCGTATTCAAGTAGTAGAGAATCTCTTTGATGCTACAACTACAAAGACTATCGCAAAAAGTATTGTTATTACGATCGGTTGATATTTTTGCAATCTTGTGAAAATGTTTATTCTCCCTAAAACTTTATAATATAAATAAATTCATAAAGGCACATGAATTACTAAACAAAAGTCTTAAATAGAGTGTGATAATTCACTTTACTTGATTATGTAAAATTAATATTCATAAAGTTCTGTGTTAAGTATGATAGAAGTATAAATTAAGTAACTTAGCATTTCGCTAAACTATTACTTTAAAGTTGAAGCGCGTAATAACAATTTTGTTATGCTAAACAAAACTTTTGAGCTTGAGAGGATTATTATTATAACTAGCTTTCGCGCGCGACTCCGTCCGCGTGGAATTAAAAAAAGTGAGTAGCTATGTGTTCTTCTAGACTATCTTCTACGTTTATGCCTAATTTCATAGAGATCCGTTCAGTAGTTTAGGCTACAAACTCTAACAAACATCCATCTATCCATCTAAACTTTCGCATTTATAATATTAGTAAGATATGAAACGTTTTAACATAACCTTTTCTTAGGCGAATTCTATTTCAGGCGTCAAATAGACGGTGTGAGTTAGAATTGTTGAGGAATTTGTTTTAGTTTGTTTAGCATTCAGTATTCTCGAGTTTCGGACGTTGGGCGGCGTAAGGAAAATATCTGAAATTATAGTTTTATTTTCGTTCAAAGTCGTTGTGTAATGCAACGTGTGGATGTTCTTTTTTTTAATAGACTCGCTCGATGAGTTCCATCAACCGGATGTTATCTTCTTCTAAATATTACGTTGAAATATTGTTCCGGTAACGAAAAGCTGTTTAATGTAATTAGACGTGTTATAAATAATGTTCATGTGTTTGAGAATTAACTGTTTTCATGTTTACACATATTTTAGCACATCCATCAATTGCAGATAATCATCTCGTTTTTTCACACCTACATTAAATTTACGTACAGTCAGGGCTTTTCGCGGTATTCCACATAAAAACGACAATCGTTTGAATGTTCGGATTCTGTATTTTTTTTTTACATCATAAGGTGGGAAACAAGCAAGCGGCCACCTGTATCCGCCGAAAAGGTGAAGCGACCGCTGCGCAATAGCGGATGCATTACCTGCCCTTAATCGACGAAGGAGGTGACGCACATGAACTATTTCCCCTTCCTATGCGTCTCCTCCACCGTCAAATCCACGTTCCCTTCCCATCCTTTTCTTATAAGAAAAAGGGTGGGAAGAAAAAGGGACTCAAGTTGGGTCTCCGGCATCACACTCATCAGTCGAAACGCGGAATAGCTCCCACTTCACGCCTGTCATCTGTGTGGTCATGGTATTGCACCGGGCGAGCCGACCCATTCGTGGGAAGATGTTAAAGTGGGCTCTACCACTGTTAAAGTCATATCATATCATATCATTAAATTAATTACCATAGCTTTTTTTAAATTCTACCTCACATGTTTTATTTAATAAACACGATATCGACTTTAGTGTGGTTATAACACTTTAATATCACATTAAGGCAAATATCCTTCTGAACTGTTTAAAACATTTCGGATAAATTGAAAGCAACAAGAAGGCAATCAAAAGTTTAACGCCGTCAATAAATCAATAGTGAGAGAAACGGGAAGAGCAGTAACTGAGTATCGCCGGCATCCCGAATGAAATATGTTCTTTGGATTTCTAATACGGAATATAAGTTATCTCTAATCCGTGATCTTTACTATTTTAATATTATGGTTGCGAGTTTTGTTCACTGGTGCGATTTTAAAAATTCTTTCGCATTTAGAAAGTCCATGTCAGCAAGTATTTATCTAGACAGATAAAATAAAGGCAGAGAGTTTGAAAGCGCTTATCTCGAGAATACATGTCAGGTTTATTATAACTTTAATTGAAAGACAATTACTAACAATAGTTATTGGATATTACATTATCTCAGCAATAGAATCCGAACAGAAAGAAAAAGACGCAATAAATTTAAGTATCTGACAGAGGTTCTTGACACGACTCGACTATTTTTAATACAAGTCTCCATTAAAGAATATTTTTTTCGCCTTATTATAATATTTTCGTAAGGAGAAACTGTCGAGTTATATAACAAGTATTTTTATTATCTAAAAGTTGCTATGAGACGTTTTACTTTACGAATTAATTAAAGTTTTTAATAGCTGTTTTCTTGTCGAATATCTTACAGGTCAATGTAATAATTGAAACATAATTTGATTATAGTAATCACTTAACCCAACCCGTATTTTAAAAGCAAACATACAAATAATTATGATTATTCGTATGAAATGACTCGGAATCTCCTGGGATCTACGTGGACATTAATAGAAACAAAGGAGTATTGTATTAAAACTATTTTTTGCCTTTTAAATAACAGTTGCATTATTTTACAACTTACATATTTTTTCAGTAAATGAAAGTCGTTAAATTTCAGAAAGAATTCACGAAGAGAAGTAATTGTAATAAAAATAAAAGCGGTCTTGGTTTACAATTCTTTAAGAAATACTGGAGACATTTGGAATTAGTTTTATGAGCAATTCCTTTGCAAAGTAATATATGTGGCAAGAAAGAAATAATTTAAGCTTATCAAAATTTATATACCACAAGCACGTATTATATTTTCTACTTAAAATAAATGTAATGGCCGGTGCTGTTGATCAGTTCACATCTATATTTTAATCGATTAGATGTCACTTAGAGACGTGCTAATGAATTGATTATGCATCGTAGGGAAATTATGTTGCAATATATTTCAATATATCACAACTGCATAATATACATTTCGAAATTAATAATGATAAACCATTAAGCTGTGCGGCTTCACAGGTGTAAATAATAATCGAATGGCACCTTTGGAGACGGCCAGTTTTAGCATTACTGGTGCACTGGGCGAGATTTCTATAGTGAGCCTAAACTGCAATACAAGTATATACGAAAAAATGTGCCGCTCTTTGCGCCCGTGGTGCCCTTTCATGTACACCTTGGAGTACTGCTTGGAGATCAGAAGATCGTAATGAATTGTCATAGTTAGTACCAAAAAAACATAATCCCACATCACACAGCAAAAGAACAAAAGCAGAATTAGATGTTCTCGTAGGTATGTTCGATTCCCTCAATATCCAGTTCAATGCATACCTTTTCTTTGTGAATTCTAGCTTATAAAAGAATTTAATCTAGTCAAAGAATTCTTATTACCACCATGTTGTATGTCTCAAATACAATTTCATTTTGTCGTGTCACGTGTGAACTGTGCACTACTATAACAATTTCAGCACGTTTACTCTACTTTATTTGTAACCTTTGGAATGGAGCATTTGAACTACATGTTTTATAATATTTCAGTATATTTACTTACGTAAAAATCACGTATTACTTTGCAATTGTAATAGAATAAGTAGATATAAATTTAAATCCTAGTATAGAATAGGATATTTTACCTTGAACATGATGTAATAATTTATCGCGCAACCGTAAAATTATGAGAATTGACCGCGAACTTTAATTTATATTGATCTGGTATTTTTAAAAGAATGCGGTTATTCTTCAAACTTACATCAAAGTATTTGATGATAGATAAATTATTTTGTGGCAAATACATAAATGCACTTTTTTCTTCAGTTTATTTAATTGCAACCAGTCTTGTATGAGCGTTCACGATGTTTAGTACAAACTCATAATTAGAGAAACTGCTCAGTTATTATATATACAATTTTCTGTCACAGAAAACAGGCATTGATAAGTGTAACCTTAAAGTACTTCTATTATGTTCAGTGTAATTGCCAAGTAAAGTTATTTTCTACTGAATGGAATACGTACTTTGCATGACAGATGTTACTTGATGTAGGACAGTTCATTGTTTTATTACGGAACAGACATTCATTGCGGTCTATTGTCTAGTAATAGGTCCAATGCAGAAACATGAATGCCTTATTATTTTAATGTTTTAGATTTTTCAATTTAAATATGAATGCTAGTTCAATTCCTCGCAAAATTATTAATTTAAGTAGCCGTTTCCTATTAGCTTTTACAAACATCTGATTGTTAAATTTAGTGTTTTCGTATTCATATTAAATAAACAATCGTTAAACATTGATTGAGATTATAGAGTTGTGTGTAATTTGTTTTTTTTTTTATAATCATACATTGATTATTTCGTTTCCTGCTTGTATTAATAACTGAATACAAACTACTATTTTACATAATATACCACTAGTAGTAATTGTGCCCAGTATGAACTCTACAGAACATTTACTCTTTGATAAACTCGCACTTGGAGTTAGGCAGATAGCGATGTCTATACTAGTCGACTTAGTTTCGTAAATAACGTTCTGTAACTATATTGAATTTTATAGATACTCCACTGTATTTTTATAATATCGCATTGCGCAACGGTGCATTGTAGTATGTTGCTAGTATATGTTCACCGTTATGGAAAGAATTCCCGAATTTAAAACAGCTTTCAGATTCATAAACAAATGTGACATCAATAGTTCAATTATCGATTTTCCTTTGTTTCGCAGCCAATTCAACTGTTTAGCTACACAACTAATAATCAAGTAGTGTGCGTACCTCCGTATAAGCTCATAGGAATCAAAGCGAGACTAAACAGTTGTGCGATAGTTTAGTTTCAGGTGTGCGCATGATCTTAGGGTTCGATACCGTCGCGTCGTGTCAATTTTAAACGTATTGTTTTGTTACAGCTGAATGACGTGGTTATGACGCAAGCCTCAAATATATCTACAATTTACTATCACGTTTTTAATTGTCTCTCAATTCATATGCTCTATCTGAGTGTAGATATCAGATAAAATACAGCTATCGTTATATTACAAGCCAATCACTTTTAGGGGAAGCGAAAATGTGAATCAATAAAAAACATAATGTATGTATCAAGGACACTCCATTTTCGATTTGTCGACCAAAATGACAATTAGAGAAGTGGCTAACCTATAAACGAACTCGTATACGCTCTTAACGTAGCTTTAACGCACTGCCGATTTATGTGTTTGTTTGAACTTTTCTTAATTAAAACATGACTGCAAAAAAGATTTTGATGATGACGATCTAGTAAAAGTAGGATGCGAATAAAATTTCGAACTAACGTATGTAAAAACAAAAAAGTCGAAAAGGATATTTCACAGTTTAAATATCACGTTTGGTAGAACATTGAAAAAAAAATACTATTCACGTCAAATAACAAAGTTCCACCAAAATAACACAACATTGACAGGACCTGGATATTTTCTCTACGAATAAATGGGTAATGTAGGTTTTTAACCTTAAGTTTTAACTACATATATTATTTGCAGGAGATGGAGGAGATAATAAAACAAATGAACTATTAAAGCGCACACTATGAATAGTATGAACTTCGTAACTTCGAGGGTGGTCAATGGCTGGCCGATTGAAAACTCGACGAAGGACTTCAGCCTTAATGAGGAATTCCAAAATTCAACGTTAAATGAAGATGAAGATGCTTTTATTGAAGATGAATATATCTTCGATAGAACTGATGTTAGAGCTATATTCATTACTTTGTATACGATTGTGTTTTGCTGCTGTTTCTTCGGTAAGTTATTAATGTGACTTTTGTTAAAAATTTGTATTGTGTTATGAAATTAACTTCATTATTTAAATTTTAATAAGCAAGGTTTTTTTGGATTTGCTGCTTTTTAAGTAATTCATTCGTTACAAAAGCCTGCTTTGTTTCCTTTTAAGATTAACTTTGACACCTTTACTTTGTTAAGCGGTTTACTTTGTTTTTAAGGATTTCAAAATTAAAACCAAACATTAGAACCCGCTTCCAAAAATGCGTAAATGTTTTTTATGTTAATAATACAAGGAAATTGAATATAACACAAGGAGTTTTGGTACAAATTGTTGAATAAGATTTCATTTGCAGGCAACCTACTTGTTATTCTGGTTGTTACTTTGTCAAGACGTTTGAGGTCAATAACAAACTTCTTCTTAGCGAATCTCGCTGTAGCAGATCTGTGCGTTGGGGTTTTCTGCGTATTTCAAAATTTGACTATTTATTTAATACCAAGGTAAGTTTGTATTAAACCTTCAATAGTATACGTTGATTTAATGAGTACTTAGTTTATATTTTGCCACACCTAGACTCTTCATCATCATCAACTTGCCCTTATCCCTTATGGAGGGTCGGCACAGTATGTGCTGCTCTTCCATACATCTCTATCAGCCGTCATATCTGAAACCACTCCTTTCTTAAGCATATCCTCTTTTACACAATCCATCCATACTTTCTTCGGTCTTCCTCTACTACACCTAGTCTCTTCGACTTACTAATATTTCTTCTATTGTAAAACCCTTGTAAATATTCAAAACATTACATTTTGGAGAATTCGTTAAAATCAGTGAACCATTAGAAATTAAATAATGTTTTACTTTTCTAGTTGGGTTTTCGGTGATTTTTTATGCAAGATGTACCAGTTCGTGCACTCTCTGAGTTACACCGCATCAATATTCATCCTGGTCGTGATCTGCACGGAGAGATATTTCGCTATCATTCATCCAATTACTTGCAAGCAAATTCTCACCTCTACTAGATTAAGGGTAAGATTTTAAAAGTTAATTTCCATGTAAATATTTTCCTTAACAATTACGACGCAGATTTTGCTTCTAAAATTAATTAGAGCGCAGAATATTAGGAAATTAATTAAGGTTATTTGATCTTGGTAAATATTCCATATCTTGGATATAATGATGGTAAATATTATATTCTTAATTGGCAATGAATACATTCCAAAACAAATATGACTTCTAATAACATTCTGTTTAACAATCTTTGACTGTATATCATTTTTTATGGTAAAACATGTCTGCAAATAATTTAGTTGTTTGAGAACATACCAATACATCTAATAATCAGTTTAGTGAAGATACATAAATAAGTACAACACATACTGCATCATAACAAGATCGTAAATAAGAATAATAAACAATTGAAGCAATTGTGATCTTTGAAGCACTCCCAAAGTTACAATAATTTGGGATATAAAAGCCCTTTAGTATTGTTAGCAATTACCGCCTATTACAGTAATAGTATTCGGCCTATCGTAAAAGTTTCCTCAGTAACAACCATTTAAGCGTCATAATTACGTAACTTTCAGCATCAAATTCGAGTTTCTCATATTCAGGACAAGGAAAATTCTTTTACATCAAAAATTTCCCTAACTACGTCACATATTCAAAATTAAGAGCAGTGAAAGTATTTCCAAATAAACTAACACTGTCTAACAAAGTCAACAGAAACTCCAAAAAAATCTAAAACATTTCTAAGACATTTAAAAGCAATTATTGTGTTAAAGTGTTACGTGATGTTTGCAGCTGGTGATACTAGGTGTATGGATAACTAGTGCGGCATATAGCGCGCCTAAATTCATTTGGGTGGAGACGATAACAAACAATCTGGGCGACGGACACACGGAGACCATTTGCATACAACATCGCATGAAGTATAACTCTGAGATATTCGATATGGTCAACTTTGTGTTGCTGTACGTGATACCGTTGTGCATTATGACAGTGAGTAGAGAAACTTCTGATCCTTTACCTGTATATCATCATCATCAGTTTGTCAATCACTGATAAACTGTATATCCAGTGTAGTTGTTGATTGAAATTCACGTTAAATAATCATATCAATATTATAAATGCCAAAGTTTAGATGGATGGATGTTTGTTGTTTGTTAACTGCTGAAGGGATCTATACGAAATTTGGTATAGATGTAGATGAAAGTTTGGAAGAACACATAGGCTACTTACTTTTGAGTTTTTTTAATTCTACGTGGAAGGATTCGGATAAAGCTAGTAGGGTAATATCTTGATTGTTAAAAGTTTTCCTTCGTTTCGTATTTTCAAACACAAACTTCCACACAATATTTTTGTACTTAACTTTGATTTTATTTTTCAATACCAGTTTCAATCAGCTTCCTAGTTGATCAGAGCAATCAAAAAAACAGATGTTCCCTCAGTCTGATGACTCAGCAATTTTTACTAAAGTTAACATAATTTTGTACTCATAAAAATATATTATGAATACTCGTAGATATGTTCTCTGCCTGTCTTTATAGCCACTTGATATTCCTGATATTGACCAGATAGTCAATAGATAAATTTTAACAGCGGAATATAGTTTTTATTACCTTTTACACTACAGCTTTATCGATAGCCTATAAATTGGTATTATATTTATAAGTGATGTGAAAGTGATTGTTAACAAAAATTGTATATCTTTAACTATAGTTACGAAGTTATAATAAACAAATAATAGTTTCTATACTTCGATTTATATTTTCTGGATTTATTTTAATTAAAAACGAAATAGAAGAACCCTAAGAAAATACATGCATAAATTTCTTCGTTGGCTGTAGTTGTAATAAAAAGTCGTGTGACAAAGTTTCCCAGATATAAAATAAAAAGGGAGGAAAATCAACATCGAATATTACGACATTATCCATACCAGATCATGTCTCTAGATGATTCCGAGAAACGGGAGATTATTTAAGATTTCCCTACGCTTTATCTGTAATCGAAAATGATATTGATATGATCTAAGTAAATACATATATATATTATAATATTAATATTTATCATTCTATGGCCTTGTTTACACAATGAGTTGTTGACACATGTTTTCATACATTAATGAAATTCTCATTGAATTTGTAGAGACAAATGCTTGAGAGATTGTAGTATTCAAGTAACTTTTCAAGCGTAAGCGATACCACGATACCACATTGTATCTGTAAATTCATTTATGTGTGCTCTGTGTGTGCTTTACTAAGTCTATTTTATTTTATCCCGAGATAGGTAGTTATCCAATTAATTAAATTAACTATTGAAAGATCTAAACAAATGTGTATCGACTTCTTATCTTAGTTCGATACAAAGTAAATAGACATGAATATCAAATTACCTCAATAGAATTATATTGTGAATGAATAGTTAATTAGAAATTAATTAAAAATATTGCTGTAGGTTTTATATACGAGGATCGCAGTGGGTTTGTGGCAGAGTTCACACGGCCTGCAACAGATGGGGCACGCGCAGTGCTGTGGTGCTCAGGTATTTTGCAAAGATATTACTATAATACTATTAAAAAGAAAGCTACCTGTGGATTGTTCGACATGGTTTGCATTACTAAAATTGTCTCAAACTTTTGTTGTTCTAACTTTTTTTAAAGCAATCAAATCCTTAAACTAAAAGGCACATAATTTTTTTAAATGTAAAGTTAAAATGTTTATCCTTTAATATTTTCTTTTTTGAAGCTCTAATTTCAGGTATCTATTGCAATTAGTCGATTACTGGATTAGTTTTAAAGTTAAGAAGTAACGCTTTTCTACTAAGCTTTCGAGCACTTTCTTAATTGGATTTTTGATGATTTGAAACGAAAATACGAATTTACTTTTACACTTAAAATAAACGCAATTTCAATAAATCTTAATGACACTTTTAGTAAATAAATTATTTTATTCGAGACCAATATTTCAAGTATACCATAGACATTTCTTTTTGTAATGAGATATTTTTTCAATAGAAGAACGTGTCAGCTACAACAAGTAAAGGCGGGAGTACGAAGAAGAGTTCACAGAACCAAGAAGGACGTAACTGTTACCATTTGAGTCATCTATCGCGCAACGTGCTGCGCGCGCGCCGCGGCGTCGTTAGAATGCTGATAGTAGTCGTTCTCACATTCGCGGTCTGCAACCTGCCCTTCCACGCCCGCAAGATGTGGCAGTACTGGTCCACTGGCTATCAGGGCACCAGCGACTTTAGCGCCCTCCTCACACCTTTGACATTTCTCATCACATACTTCAACTCAGGAATAAATCCCTTGCTGTACGCATTCCTCTCTAAGAACTTCAGAAAAGGTATGAGAGAGCTACTCTTCTGTAAATTCCACGGTAAAAGGAAAAGTGACAATTTGATTTTGCTTAACCGTGTTGGTGGAACTGGCTTAAGGCGCAGTTCCACTCGGTCTACTCGCGCTAACTGCAGCACTGTCACAGTGGCGCCGAATGCGGACTCATGAGACATGCGTCGGAGGAGGTTCCTCTATAAAGTTGAAAATATAGACATTTCTTGATTAACGGAGAGCACGGACGAGGTGACCGACAGTAGTGGTATGTGCACCTCTGTGGTGTCAAAAAAGGACCTGTACGATTGACTTTTAGTGTACGTGATATGAATTTTTATAATTACAAAATTAATGAAAAATATTGTTAATCTCTTTTCGCTTGATAAGATTAATTAATTGTTCATTTTAGTTTGTATTAAGACGTTATAGTATAGTTGTTATGAGCTTACGTTCTTAATTAAGGCTTAAGGTGACTTTGATCAAAGATTATATGTTAGAATAATTCATTAGATTCAATTTGTAAAAAGCAGTACCAAATATGTATACTTGCTATTTAAATATAATTGTTAAGAGATTTACTTAGTGTTAAAAATTAGAAGTAAAACCTATTACTTTATTGACAATGGGTCATAGAAATAGTTATTATATTAGGGTTAATAAAAAAAATAATATAATCATTTATTTTAATAAGTGAATAGTGTAAATTTAATCTTAGTGCGTACAATTGTAAATGTGTACATGTTTTAACGACATGAAAGTCAGAGGAAATGAAAATCTGCCACTATTTTGCATGTTTCTTGCGGTTTCGTTTATCTTGCCCTAAGTAATTGGGTTTGCTTACTAATTTTTAGTTGTAATGAAGTCTTGATGATGTATTTAATTGGAGATTTATTTATTCAAAAAGATCTCAATGGTGTTGATCAAAAATGTTCCCTTATTTTACTTGGAGATGACAATATTCATCGTTTATGTAAATATTGTACATTAAAAGCAAAGCTTAAGATGTCTAGTCGAGTGTAAATATAATTGAAAAGTAATATATTTTATTAAAATTTTCTTATAGAACAAAAATATGTAATTATGAACAAATTAAAATTAGTCAATAGTCTTTTCATGAATATAAAGTGCTTCGTTTACAAATAATACAACGTTTTTCTTAAAAAAAATCGAGGTAATCTATTTCTGTACAATGGACTTTTCGTCAATGAAAAACTTCTTTAGGAATTAAAAAAGACCTCGATTTGACCACACCTAGTCATTAGTTTGGTATAGTTAAGTCATTTTGTATTTTACATCGACATTTGAAAGATAAATATCAAGGATAACAAAATATTTAAACTAACTTATTATATTTTAATTAAATTGTACAATTTCCGAAAATACTCAAGTTATAAAAAAATAAAGGAGTTTTGTTAAATGTTCATTTCTTATGCATCCATAAATTTAACTTAATGATAAATGCAGTTTTTGTAACTTTTTATTCTGAAATGTAGATGTACAGAAATTGATATATTTGTAAATAACATATCAATAAATTAATTATTTAAATAAAATGTCTTTCATTCAATAAAATTCACAAAAAAACAGATAGATTTTTGAACAGAGGAGAAAAGAAAAACAAATCAAATGGGGAAGACGATTGAAGTGAGTCTTTCCACAGCCCTTAAATAAAAGGAAACGCTTTGAATTTACACCTGTCTTCTGTGAGGGTCAAAGTATATAGACCCTATGGTCTATACCACTTCTATAAACAAATGAGCATCAAGAAAAATTATTTCAATGATTCTTATGTTTTTATATCACCATGTCTTACTTGGGGACAAAAAGATAAATACACTAATGAGACCAGAGCCTTAACAGTTAGGAAAAGCAAGACATAGAATTTTACTTTCAGTAATGATAATAGTGAATCTTATCTCAGTTTTTAACCCACTTTAAAAAGGAAGATTTTCTCAATTCGTTTTTTCTTGTGTTTAATATTACTAGAGGATATTAGCGTAATATTGAAGTAATTTAACCATAGTAATGTGTTTTGGTAGAACGCCAGCATTGTAAAAGAAGCGGAAACGTCTACGGTGGAAGCAATAGCTTTGTTTTAATTGGATAACCTTCTTTCCAACAGCTTTTAACACTGCACGGGTTATTTATAAGTCAGATAAGTGGCTTTTGAATAAAATTGTGGTAGCAATCTCAACGTAATATCTTTAAAGAGTTTTGCGTGAGAAACTTTAACCTCTAAGAAGTTGTCGGATGTTTTAACAATTTCATAACGTGTGTCATCAGATATGGGCAGCTTTAATATCGGTAAAGAGAGCGAAGAAAGTATGGACTGTGTGAAAGCGGATATGCTTAAGAAGGGAGTGGATTCAGATATGACGACTCTGAGAAATCCATGGAAGACCAGCACATACTGCGCCGAACCCTTCTTAGGAATAAGGTCAAGTTGATGATGAACTCCACGTAAAACTTTCGTATTATAAGGAAATACTTATTCACGTACGAGTATTGTGTATCTTTGGGCAGCTAGGATAATATTTAATAAACGTATTGATAAATCAATAGGGACTTTTATTATCCGTTAGCGTTTCCGATATTAGGGTGTGCGTCGTTAATTTAGACGCAATAAGAATTTATACGACGTGATACTTACGAAAAACGACAAGGCAATAAAATAGACCGTTAACATCAAACACGATCTGTCTAGCTCAGCTGATTTAGGTAGTTGAGTATTTATAGCTAGTCTAAAAGACAGATAAACTAAACAATAAACTATTTTTTTTTCTTAAAGGTTTTAAAATACCATTCCTCCTCCATCCACAACATACCTCTGTCCTTTTCTATAATTTTCCTTTTTTCTCATCATCTTTCTCCTTGTCCTACTCCCGTAGGGTCGGCGCTTCGGGTATCAAAAACCTTCTTTTGGATTCGGCACTATTTTTTTGCGGCCGGCCTGCCTGTCGCCAAACCTACTTGTGTTTTGGTTTGGATCATATGGTTTGCATTTAAAAAAAACACGTCGAAAAATCAACCTTGGGGTTACGATTCCCTCGTAAAATGAATAATGTTACCGAAAAGTTTTATAGTCTTTTTTGTAAACAGACTTTGACCGTGCGTTTTATTGCGTGTTTGATATAAATCTAGTTAGCTGTTTAAAAACAATTTAAACCATGAAAATGACTGCATATTTGTTAATAAAATAGATATAACTCATTGTCAGGTTTGGGGTAAACCAATATTTCAAAATCAATTGATACTTATTCCATACATGAAATAACTAAATGCAGTTAAAAATATTTACTACCATTAAACAGTTTTAATTCCCTCCATTAAAAATGCTTTGTTTTTTCAATGATAGTAACATAAATAAGCCCGCGTTTCGTTAGATAGTAATGGTCGGAATTTTTACATTCTAATTAAAATTTTACATCGGTTTAAATTTATATAAAATGGCAACGCATTTATAACGGTAATACATCGGATTTAAGTTATTTTATGTTTACAAATAGCTAACATACTTAATAAAAGTCAATTATTGTGGCAAACATTAGAACTAAACCGACGATTTTTTTTTCTAAATTGAAAAAAAAAACAGAAATCAAATAAATTTCATGTGGAATATTATAATACCTTTGTCCGTCTTGCCATTGAAAATACTAGTATGACTAGTATTGTAATATCTGTGAAAATGCTAACGAACATTTGAACATTTTGTTTAATCACATCTCTTGGAAAAATCCTTACCTATGAATCATTATCGTGTTGAAGCTTTTAAGAGTACAGGCAATTGTTTTGATAATGATCTGCATATTTTTAACTTTCGTCTAGCGTACACCGATTCCAATACTCAAATATTTGCTTTCAAATTCATTCTGCGTTTGCTACCAAAAAAAAATTATGTTGAAATATATAAATGAATAAACACGTTTCATAAAAGTATTTTGACGTGTAATTGAGTAAAGCTTACATTAAACTCACGATGCTTTGAAAACTATTTATTGTTTTACTTTGAAATATTATTTTCGTTATATTTATCAGATAAATAATGTGTTCGAGACCATTTATATGCTTACGGAAGATTTAGGAGACGAATAAGATATAATCTTTCGATGGATGTATGGATATTTGTTATAACATAATTCAGGATCGTAACGTAAAATTTTAAACTTAGATTATGGTTAGAAACCATTGATGAAAGCTAAGAAAATGTACGTAAAATTTTGAAGTTTACTGTGTCTTTCGTCTTATATTTTGAAGTTCAGAGTAATCTCCTCTGCCGACGATAATGTGTATTACGCGTGTATTCAAGACGAAGTTGACTATGAATATGTGTTGGCGTTGCTTTATTTCTTAATTAAGACGCATACGGCCGTAAAATATCTGATCTTCGTTGGCTTATATCATCGTATCTGTTACATCAAGCATTATGTGGATATGCTGTTACTCTTTTGTTTATCTACATAAATGACAGGCCTAAATTAACAAATCTTTAATGAATCCAGTTGCCTAAAGATAATTTCAAACTGTAGTCGCAACTTTTATTTTAATACTAGCTGATGCTCGCGACTTCGTCCGCGCAATATTAAGATAAAAAGTAGCCTATAATATTCCCGTCTATGTCAGCTACTCTTCAGTGAAAGGCCGGTAGAAATCGGCCCAGCCGTTTCGGAAATTACCCGGAACAAATGCGGCTTACGGACAGAAAGACAAAAAAAAATTAAATGCCACTTTCGGTATCAGCAACGCAAATAAATCATCTTCCCGATATCTGGTTTTTTTCTGATATTACAAACAGACACTCCAATTTTATTATATGTATAGATTTTAAATTCTAAACTACGATCTATAAAATGTTATATCCATATGTTATTATATGTCTGCAATGGGCAATAAATTCCCCAGATTCGTGCAATATGCACGACTGAAGTTTTATGCATCGCAAGTTATTAATGTTCTAGTATATTTTTAATGTTTATTTTGTTTTATATTCTTGTATATCCTTTGATGTCTAGCGTTATTATTTTTAAATATTATTATAAAACAAATATTACAAGCTTTTTAGAGTCTAAGATTTTAAATTTAAAAATTATTAATCGAAAACTCAACTAGTAATTATAAAAAAAATCCTAAAGAAACCAATTTAGCTCATTGGCAGTATAGCACATCTATAGACAACGCCTACTCTTGTATATCTTAAAGTTCTTTTAACACGACAAATGTTGTAATATAACGCACACATATTGTAAAGACACAGTTAAAATAATTCGCATGGAACTTAGTTCAAGGGTTTATTTCCTTTGTTTTTAAGAAAACAATCTCAAATTAAGCGGTTTAAACAGGATGTCATTTTACGAGTTACTTTTAAAAGGAAAACAGCAGTTAGATTTCTTAAAAATATTACAAGATCTAAATTCGGTAAGTAAAGAACTGCAAATATTCGAGTCGATCACCAAAGAACTAAGAGACATTTGGGTAGTCTATGTACATACATATGTATAAGGTGCCAAAATATCGTTAAACCTTTAAAAAGTAAAAAATAATGTAGAGAAACTTACATAAAAGAAAGTGTTTAGTATTGTGTAAAACATTTCAGATAACAATATATAAAAGAATAAAAAGATTTTACTCCATTATAGCATTTTTGCTTTTGTGTAAAAATTCGTTGAGTGTTTTCCTAAGCTACCTCAAAATATTTTCAACACTTATAAAATCGCTCGTTCAAGGAAAATGCTGCATAATTCATTATCTTGCTTTGATCCGGCGGAGTTTTAATCGGACGATTAATGTCTAAAAATTGTTGTCGCTTGTACAGTCGCAGGGAAAATTAATTTTCTTTTCATCTTTTGACTTCAAAGATAAATATTGTATAATGTAAAGTTAATAATTAATTATAAGGTTAAAAAAACAATTACAGAATAAGTATTTTCTTCCCTTATTTATTTTTCAAATTCTTACGAATGTTTTCCTATCCACGTGTTACTGAGTGACAGCTAATTGATAGTCAATGAACGATTGAACAGAAACAAACGACGAACGTTTCCAGAATTAACAGACAAACATAAATTAAATAACTGAGAGACGATGCTACACAGTATTGTGTAAAAACAGAGTATTTTCTATGCTGAAACAAGAGAGAAATTTCGTGACAATCTTAAAAAAACTTAATTATGTAGCTAACTAATAAACAATTTTTAGACATTCAAGTGGCGTGTTCGTATCCGTAACCTCGTTGGAAGTTTTTAAATGAAATTGCGAAACTTTGTAAATTTATTGTAGGCTTTAAAGTTTATTTGTTAGGATTTACTGATTTATGTTACCCATTTAACAATCGCAATTGGAGCGGCAAACGACTTGGATACATTTTACATTCCACTGCTTACAACGTCAACGATCACAGATGTTTACGGCTGATGTTTGCTTTGGGCTTACACAGCAGAATGCTTTTTGATACTAGTATTTCTGATAATGACGGTCACAGTTATAAGCTGCGAATTCTTTATAGGAACTATTATGAATTTAGTTCAATTTCTCAAAGATCAAAAATTAAATTAACGCTGTTGCACCTATTTAACTCTGCTATAACGCATAGCTATAAATAATATCATACCGATAGCCGTTATTTGAATGGCAGTTTGATATGACTTTGAGAAAACACATTACAAAAACTGCAATTGTTATGAAAAGATAATATGCTGATAAAACCTGTTTATCAATGCATATTAAACACCTAAAATGATGGATGAGACATGTAGTAAATCTATCGCCTATCTGCTAAATGAGGCGAGACACATGTGTGACAAATGTTAAAAATGACTTCTATTTATTATCATTTTAGCAAACCTAATTTGGAGCATCGTAAATGTAAAATAATGTTTGTGTGCACGGGAAACAAAATTTATTGTTTTCAACACAAAAGGTGTAACAACACACCGCAAACAGATGGAACGGAAAGAAATTGGTAATAAGGAGGTATTTGTCTTCTCTAATTGAATAAACAACTTTATACAAATACATTTTGATTATGTCCTCTTTAGATTATTAATTAATTAATAAAATAAATCAAATAGGTAATTAAACGTTATTTATAATTGTAAAAACATAACCTAATCCGGACCTTAAAAGTGAAGGTCGCTGAAGGACTTCTGTTGCGATACATTTCCTCCGTGTTGTCATAAATCGAGTCTCGATTATATGTCAAACTTGTTCAACTCTCTATTGTTATCGCCTTCATTTCCGGTGTACTCAAAATGCATGGGTATTCGTGAAAAACCAATGGATACAGTTGTTGTATTGACATATATTATAAAAGTCCATGTTGATTGCAATGTTACATTTTTGCATTTCTAATTGACTAGTGTAGTGCCAACACCTCTCTTGATGACGGTTGTTTTGCATATAATTATAATTATTGTTCAGTATAGTGTACACAGTACAGTTTGAGGTCAAAGTATTTGCCGTAGTATCAGCGGTAGATGACACTATCTGCAGGTTTATGTAAGTATATCACATTTTCCTCAGAAACAGAAATATAATAAAGAACATAAATACACTACATTTGGCCGATTTCTTACGCAACGAAAATTAGGTACTTTGCCAACAATATATGCAATGGTGTTCCAAAAATAAGTAACCTTAAAAATGTTATACAGCACAAAATGTAATAGTAACTTAATTGAGTTATTTTGGTTCGCTCAAGTTTATTTATGGCAAAACGCCAAAGCAATTTGTGTCATATGTTCTTGAACAGCCTGAATAAAATTATTTCTTAATAGTATTAAAGCATTTTTATAAAAATATTATTTTTATGGATTAAAAAATAACAAGGACACTTCTGTTATCGTTATAAATCTAGACCCCAAAGTAATAGTATAGTAACGAATATTAATTCGCTTAGAATTTCATATGTAAAAATATTGAACAATCCATTAAAAGTAAGGAATGTGATCATATGGACTTCGATAGCCAATAGCTCGAAACATATAGAGTTATAGAGGTATCTATCATTTATTTTGTCACATAAATTATTATCATCCAATCCAATATTTATCACCTAATCTCTATTTCGATTTTTATGTATTTTCTTAGTTGAATAAAGAAAAATTATCTTATATTTACTATTCCGACCATGTTAAGGTGAAGGTAACATAGGGCTCAATAGCAAAGCTTACTCTGATGACGACCGCAATGTATTTGATGTGGATACTACGTACTATGAATAACTCCTTTATCTACCTTTATAAATTTTCCATTAGTATTCCTTTATATACCTTTTCTAATATTAACATTTTCAAGCTATAGAAAAGTATTATCAATAAAAGGGCGGCTGTGCCTTTTTACTTAAAATCCAGTTACCGATATGAATTCAGAATATGTATCTACGCACTTGTAAAAAAATAATTTAATTTCTTTATTGTGTAACACCAAAATATATATATATATATACTAGCTTTCGCCCGCGACTCCGTCCGCGTGGTATTAAAAAAAAAACAAAAGTAAGTAGCCCATGTGTTCTTCCAGACTCAGCTCTACATCTATGCCAAATTTCATCCAGATCCGTTTATCCGTTTAGGCTACAAACTCTAACAAACATCCATCCATCCATCCATCTAAACTTTCGCATTTATAAATAATATTAGTTAGAAGTTAGATATACAGATGAATTGAGTACCTCCTTCTTTTGGGCAGTCGGACAAAAAATGGGCTGTAGCCAAACCCAACCGAGGATCTATACTCGTAAACTGAAATTGTAGAAAATGTTTGGTTAGTTAGGTCAGTACTAAATTCCATTACGCAATTCTAAGGGCATTGTTTACATTACGAACTTTCCCGTTAATCACTCTAACGAAAATACAACTAGAGCTCAATATTTTATTATCACTTAATGACGGACACTAAACAATCTCTATCTATATCTCAATACTCGGGTTATATACCAAGGTGGAAAAATATGTACATCCTAATAAGAACTTTGTTAAAGTAACAATTTTCGACTGTTCTTTCAAATAAACATTACCTGGTTTTCTCTTCCACCTTGACTTGTTTAAGAGCATTTGATAAGCATTTTTCAGTCGGCTCTGATTTATCACAGTGTCTTTACTAGCAACTTGATTGATTAATAGTGCAATTAAAACCAATGCGTCGGACTCACGAGATGCGCCACCCCTTTTGATGACGTAAACGCCTGAATCCCTGTTACATGTATGATATCTCATAAGTCATTTGAGGATTATGTTTTGTTCATTTAAAATAGGATATATTTAGTTATTGCTCGCCGCCCTGTAAGCTGTCTATTTGCAGATTTTAATATTATTTCATATATGTTATCAGAGTATAAATTTTGAGATTTTATTCCTATACAAGAACGTTAAAAATGCGAAATTATTGCGATGAGTTTATTAAAATATTAGCATCTGCTTACCTCATAAACATCTCGGAGCAGCCGACGAATACATTACGTATTCCTCGATACAAAACAAATGTTGTGAAGCATGCGCGTATTTTTAAAATATGCACCGAGAACAATAAAGTTAAACTACGATCGCTATATGAAAGATTCTTAAAATTAATTAAATTGCAGCTTCCACATGACTTCACTCATTAGATCACGAATATAGTGCATTTGATTTACCGAGAACATTTTTAAATTGGTACAAATAACATCCACCGCAAAATAAAGATGAATAGTGCGCCATCTTTTCCCAGGACTTACTTGCGCAGGATTCTTTACTTAAAATAATATACATTTTTTTTTTAATGTCATATTATCGATTATAATTCGATTGAGTTCCATGTTTTTCAATTCTAACTCTGCCTTGGAATAAAATAGGTTGGAGGCCCCATGAATTTTCAGGGACAATGGATTGGGGGAGTCTAACACGAGTCCTTACACAAACAAAGCACTTTTGCACAAATATTGACTCCTCTCCGAAGGAAAATAGGGACTCGTGCCTTTTTCCTTTAATATTATTCATTTTGATATTAAATCAAAATGAATAATATTAAAGTTAGGATAATTTCGATAATGCAAAATGTTCCGGTACTGACAATTATTTTTTTACGCACACACACAACGGATGCCTTGACATGTTGCTCTGAAACCTTTGTAAAACAGGTTGGGTTAAATATCAAAAGTAAGATTATAACATAAATAGTAAACATTTAATTACATATGGAAGATATCAGACATCGAGGGATAATTCTGAGATGAAAAGACCCGTAGAGCGTAATCGTATTATTTATAATTCTGCTCGCAATATCCAAGTATTATTAGTTAAGGCCGAATTTCTCAGATATAATAGGTATGATTGATTAGCCACTCATATTTCTTTGGAATATCAATCGATCCCGAAAGTAATTTAGGGTTGAAAGCAACTACATACTGAAAAGCTTTTAGAAGTAAGAAGCCATTAAGTAGACTAATCAACTAACTTCATCTTAGTTATCGACGATGTAAACAAACAGAATTTAATATTGTGATCTTATACTATGAAAATAAGCAATCAAATCATAAAAAGAAGGTGGACCAATGGTCTTCATCAGACCAATATACATTTCCACCGAGGGTTTCGTAATCTAACTCAGTTCTAGTCACCTCTAGTAAAGGTGAAGTATGAGGTGGCCCTTAGGTGACTAGGCCATAGTCAACCACGTAGGCATACTGTGGGTTGGTTGAACGCGCATTGTATATGGCATTTTATATCTTTTGCGAACACTAAAAGGAAGTTACCTCATTTATTATACGTATATCATTATATCATACGTATTTTGATACTACATTTTAAGACATAAAAAGACTTTTGAATTGTGAATTTATAAGTACTCTAAGGTAGTATACGCGAGAGAACATTCCTAAATGATTAATGAAGAGATAATCCTTTGTATTTGGCAAAGAACATTTCGTTTTGTGAATCCATTATATAAAGGATCCCTTTTATTACGTTCGAATCAACAGTATTCAAATAATTTAAAGTTAAGGAGGAAAACTGTTTTAATTAAACATAATATTACAAACAAAATAAAAGCTGTAAAGTTAAATATTTTAAATATACAAAAGTAAAAACAATCAAGTCTACTAATAAATTCACTAAAATGTTAAAACAGCTTGTTGGCGAAAGTTGCACACATACAAAATTAAATTATACACAATTTAGATAATCACTGTTTGTGTACAACGTCTGTACCTTTAATATTTACACCCAATGTTCAACACAACTTTAATTACCTACTTTAAGTTATGCATATTTATAAAGTAGAAAGTACATGCCCCTAGTCAATTACATAACTAGCGAATGGAGAATAAAATCAATCTAAAACAACTAGACAGGTCCCTTGAGGGCAATCTAATGTAGCTCTTTACAGGATAAGCGATACCCGACGGTATAACTATGCGGTATATTTGATATTGATTTTACGTTCGTCTTATATAATTGTCATTTATCGTGGGTTACAATATCATATAGACCAACAATGCTATCTGACCCGTTGGGGTTAAATCAAACTAAATTATAATAGTTCACTAACGGCCCCTACCCCCTGTTAATGGCAAAAAAAATTCGCAACATTCTTATCGTACTGTAGCTGTCATGGTATGTTGTCTTTCAACTGAATTTTTTAATTTTGAATTTATTAAACTTTAAACCTTTTGTTTTATTCAATTTGGTGAAGCAGAAGCGTTTGCTTAAGTCATTTAGAAACAACTGGACTCAATGAATATCAACTACCTTAAATTAAGAGCAACAAAAGTCGGTGTAAACGCCTTGGGGCCTTTATTTGTCGGTGTTCAACTTCAATTCGGTTTTGATGCCTTTATAATAATTATGTATTTAGGTTTGGAAGTTTCAGACTTAGTAACGAGCATGTAAATGAATTCTTAGTATTTGATGAACGAGATAATCTCAGAGTAATTAGAGGAGGATCAAGGCATTAATTAATATGCTTTCATTAGCAAATAACACGATTTTACTTTGGTTTTTCGATATAAGATATTTTTTCTTTTTTCATGCAGTGAGTTTTCATACAGTGAGTTTCTTCTTTACAAAATGTAGGTGTTGTAATAAACTGTATTGCTTAACACATGTTAGGTATTTCGTAAAGAAATTTTGAAGTTGTTAGAAAAAAATATGTCAAGTTGTCCGCCTATTGTAAAAAAAGTACATTAAACGAATTTAACAAAGCGTTTCTTTGTGCAACATTCAAGTGTTAAGTTACGTACAAAGGTCTGCTTTTGGAACTTTTTTCCATGTTCAAATTCATAAAGACTAAAAATATAACTTCTGCGCACAAGCTCGCATTTTAACCTAAGTACTCGTATATAATCAATTACAAATATGTAGTAACTAGGCTTTTTTGTACATTAGATACCTATTTCTGAAATTGCAAATGATAAAAAGAAATAAAACACTTAAATGTAGGACGCACAGATGTTGGTCGGAATGAAAGAAACTTTGCTCCATTGTTGAAGCGATATTAAGGGATTGGACGTCGGTGGTTCACGGGTGTAAAAGATTAATCAAAAACTATCAGCTGTTTGCTTCCTTTATTATTGGATTTAACGTTTTTAATGTTTCGGCATTATTAGGCATCTTAATTGTTGACGTTTTGTTATCATATCATATCATACTATTATAATATTATAAATGCGAAAGTTTAGAAGGATGGATAGATGGATGGATGGATGTTTGTTAGAGTTTGTAGCCTAAACAGGTAAACGGATTTCGATGAAATTTGGTATAGATGTAGAGGACAGTCTGGAAGAACACATAGTCTACATACTTTTGTTTTTTTTAACTGCACGCGGACGGAGTCGCGGGCGAAAGCTAGTACAACATAAATACAATATTTGAATTTTAAGTTTGCTAAAAAAATATGACATCGAGATAAAAAAAATCAGTAAATCAAAAATGTTCAGAGGAGAATCGCGAGGTAATCTCCCGAAAATGAAACACGACGCCAATGTCGAGGTGAAATATAGGCAAACATCGCGCATCAGTTCACTTTAACTTTTGCTAGTCCTTTAACCTGACGGTTAATAAATATTAGTACAAGTGTCCCCACTTATTATGAAATTTAACGATACTTACTATTAAGTTAATCCGTAATTAAACTAATGTCCATTTCAAGTCCAGTCCAAAGTTTAAACTTGTTTGTTAGGTTTTGCTCTCAAGTTTGTTAAATAGAATGTCAAGAAACCAGCTTCAGTGCTTTAGAAAAAATAATTAAACTGACACACCGCTGTTAACGTGACAGTATACAAATAATAGTTAATTGTCAAGATAAATTCAGTCAATTTATGCACGGATTAGCCATTTATATAATACATTTACGTCTCAGTAAACCCAAATGGATTACATTTCGTAGATTATGCAAATTGGTTTGATGCCAATCCTAATGATATATCGTCTTGAGAATTGACGAAGCATGTTGCAAATGAGTTGCTGTGACTGTTGTAATCGTATCAAAATTTACAAATAACTATAAAGATTTAAATTTACGCTTTAAAACTTACGAAAAGATCAAACGAAAAAGTGTCTTCGTAATTGTCGGCGCCGTTTCCGCTTCTCCATAACAGATGGCGCTGTGTGTTTATTACATCACGATTTGTATTTGTTTTTCTTGCATGTTATATAGTTCTGTGGTGTTTCGTGTTTTTTGGTGTTTGTTCAGTGGTTTTCTTTGCGTTCTGTAGTTGTTGTTGAGGTTGTTTGGGTTCCGTAGTTTAAGTTCGTTTTGTGGAGTCGTTTATTGTGGACCAAGTGTGTTTGTTTCGTAGGAGTGTAAACAAATGGTCCTTCGATTGCCGAATTCTCGGACTGGTGTATCAAGTTAAATTCGGTCGGTTCAGACTTTTAAGGTTTCGCGTCGGTTTGTTTGTAAACGGGCCGTGTTTGTAAACAAAGGTTTGTTTACTAACAAAGGTTTGTTTACTAACAAAGGTTTGTTTACTAACAAGGTTTGTTTACTAACAAGAGTTTGTTTACTAACAAAGGTTTGTTTACTAACAAAAGTTTGTTTACAAACAATAAGTCTGTTTTTAAGAATTTTTGGAAAAGTGATTGTAAACAAACGTATATGGTTCTGGGCTTAGTTCGGTGTAAATTGTGGTTAAAGTACTTTGGGTGTAGTGAATTTCATTAACTTTAAGCTGTTCATAAATAGGCTATTAGTTTATTATTGTTTGAGTTGTTACAATGGAGCAAGCTAAAAAGTTAATCAATGTGCAAGAAGACAGGATTGAACAAATCCAGAAAGCCCAAACCAATTACTTAAAATCACCTAAGTCTAGAGTGACACCAAGTTACGTGGAAACGCGACTAGAAACTTTGGAAAAAATGTATTGTTCATTTACTAAGGCGCATGAAGAAATATTAGGTTTAGTTCTTCGCGGTCAACGAAGTGCCTTAGAATATTTCAGTCAAGACAAATGTGAACAATTAGAGGAGCTTTATACCAACTATAAATCTTCTTTAAAAGAAAAATTAGGTGAGTTGGTTAAAGAAACTACAGATACACTTTCTCCGAGTCGAGCTAGTGCTAATACAGATATAAGGCTGCCTACGATTCAAATTCCAACATTCTCGGGAATATACACGGATTGGCCGTCATTTAGGGATCTGTTTACTTCAGTAATTCACAAAAATACAAGCTTAGATGACGTGCAAAAATTGCATTACTTGAAGTCCCTAGTGAGCGGAGAAGCCGCGCAATTATTGCGGAGTATTACTATCACAAACGAAAATTACACTCAAGCATGGGATACACTGTTTAAAAGATTTAATAACAAAAGATACATTGCGAATCACATATTTAAAAGATTATTTGGACTCAAACCACTTACCCAAGAATCTGGACATCTTCTTAAGCAGTTGCTGGATACTACGTCCGAGTGCCTCAGTTCTTTAAAAAACATCGGTATTAAAACAGAAACCTGGGACGACATAATAGTATTTCTTACGGTCACTAAGCTGGATCCTACTACTCACCGGTTGTGGGAGCAGCATATTTCTGCAGAAAATGACGATATGCCGAGTCTCCAACAGTTGTCGCAATTTCTTGAAGTCCGATTTAAATCTTTGGAAATGATAGAAGACCAAATAAAGCCACATAAGCCCAAAACTTTTCACGCGACAGCGTCTGGGTCTTCGCTCATATGCACTTTCTGTAGTGGCGATCATTACATTTTCCAATGTAAGGAGTTCGTAAGACAAGGCCTGGAACAAAGAACTGACTTTGTAAAAGCCAACAACTTGTGTTTCAATTGTTTAATTCCCAATCACTGTGCCAAGTCATGCTTGAGAAACACAAGTTGTAATATATGTAAGAGGAAACACCACTCGCTGCTACATCCTGGTAAAAGTGAAGCTAGAACGGAAGAACAACCACCAAAGGAGGATTTAGACAACCTTGATAATAAAGACATCGCCACTCATTTTGTAAGTCAACCTGGTCAGGTGCTGCTGGCAACGGCACTGGTAGATGTATCTTGGAAGAATGGTTACAAACACATTTACCGTGCCCTGCTAGACCAGGGGTCACAAGCCTCATTCGTCACTGAGGACCTCGTTCAATCGGCAGGTCTGAAGAGAGTAAAAGTCAACGGTGAGGTTTCTGGACTTAGTAACGGAAGCAAACTACGTACCAAATACGTAGTTGAGTTGGAATTGCGCTCGCGGATCGAACCACAATTCACTATGTTCGTAAAGGCTTATGTGTTAAAGAAAATAACAAATTACCTGCCATCCCAAAGGTGTACAGTCACTGACTGGCCTGAATTTGAGTCAATCGCTTTAGCTGATCCCGAATTTAATGTGCCAAATAATATTGACATTTTACTCGGTGCTGAGGCTTATGCCGAAATAATTGATGATGGGTTGCTTAGGAGTTCGGCAGGGGCCATTGCCCAAAAAACAAAGCTTGGTTGGATTTTATCAGGAAAATTATCTGAAACACTGCCTAAAATCGTTATAAATATGCACGTATGTGATTGTGATAATAAACTACTAAGGAGGTTTTGGGAGATTGAAAATGATACTAATATCTCAGAGAGGAAGCACACTAAAGAAGAAATACAATGTGAGAGAATATACAAAAATACAACAGTCAAAACAAGAGATAACAAATATAAGGTTTATCTTCCTTTTAAAGAAGGCTGTGAGAATCCTGTAGAAAGGTGTGGAGAAACAAGAGAAATAGCAATATCTCGATTTTTACAACTGGAAAGAAGGTTTAAAAGAGATGATACATTGAAACAAGAATACACTAAGGTCATTCATGAATACTTAGATTTGGGTCACATGGAACTAATCAATATCGATATTAAAAAATCAATTTACTTACCCCATCATGCCGTTATTCGAAATGATAAAGATACAACTAAGACTAGAATAGTTTTCGACGCTTCAGCGAAGGGTTCAAAAGGATGTTCGTTGAATGATACTTTGCTTATTGGTCCTACGCTACAACGCGATTTGCGTACATTAATACTACAATGGAGACAGTATGCAATCGTTCTCGCTAGTGATTTAATTAAGATGTATAGGCAAGTTCTTGTTACTGAAGAACATACGGATTATCAAAGAATTATCTGGAGAGACAATCCGGATGAAGAGTTGAAATCATACAGACTACTTACGGTTACCTTTGGCACGGCGGCTGCTCCTTATCTTGCAGTACGCACACTTCTACAGACAGCCGAAGATGGTGTTGAAGAATTTCCGTTAGCAGCTGAAATCACAAAAACATCTTTTTACATGGATGACTTACTTACTGGTTGTTATAGTGTTGATGAAGGTGTCAAGATTTACAATGAAATGAATTCATTACTTAAAACCGGTGGGTTTGAATTAAGAAAATGGTGTAGTAATTCTAACGAGTTATTGGCTAGAATTAGTGAAAACAAACCGGATCTAAAGGAAACATATGAAATAAAATTTGATCAAATTATAAAAATTTTAGGATTGACGTGGGATAGAAATTCAGATATTTTTAAATTTTCAGTTAACTTACCTCCCATTGAAGATCGAATAACTAAACGTAAAATATTATCCGATATCGCACGATTGTTCGACCCATTTGGGTGGCTCGCTCCAGTAGTAGTTACTGCAAAAATATTTTTACAAAGATTATGGTTGATGTCAATTGAATGGGATGAACCTTTACCCCTCAATGTAGTAGCTGAATGGATCTGTTATAGGAATGAGTTAATTAAACTAGAAAATATTGAAATAAAACGTTGGATTAATACTTACCAAACACGAACTAACGTCGAACTTCATGGGTTTGCCGACGCTTCCACGGCCGCATATGCGGCTGTCGTCTACGTTAAGACGATAGATGATCATGGAAATCCTGAAATAACTCTTCTAGAAAGTAAAACTAAAGTTGCACCTCTTAAGCAGATTTCCGTTGCACGTCTAGAGTTATGCGGGGCTCTTCTTTGGCGAAAATGCTTTCTCAAGCTGCAATCAATTTGAAAATTCCAATGGGGCAAGTTTTCGCGTATACTGACTCTACAGTTGCATTAGCTTGGATAGAGGGACAACCTATAAAATGGCAGACTTTTGTAGCCAATCGAGTAACGGAAATACAAACCTTATTGGACAATTCTGTATGGAGGTTTGTTTCTTCAAAGGATAATCCTGCAGACTTAGCTTCGAGGGGTATACAAGCTGAAGATCTTGTGGTTTCAACGTTGTGGTGGCAAGGACCGATGTGGCTGAAAGAAAAACAAAAATATAAACAAAATAAATACTACATATACTACAACGTTAGAAGAAAGAAAACAAGTTAAAATATTTCTCTGCGAATTAGAAGGAAAACCGATTGTTGAAAGATTTTCAACTTTGAATAAAATGAAAAGGGTACTTACCTATTGTCGACGATTCCTTCTTTGGAAACCTGGAAAAAGGTATACAGATTATATAACTACGGAAGAGCTAAGTGAAACAATGCAAATGTGTATAAAACTGGTTCAAAAACAAGAATTTAGGGAAGAAATAAAGGACTTGACAGAGAACGGTATGGTGAAGAAAGAAGTAAACTGAAAACATTATCTCCTTATTTAGACGAGAACCAAATACTTAGAGTAGGAGGACGACTACAAGGAGCTATGATTGGGTCAGAAATAAAACATCCGGTACTTTTACCTAAAAACAATCACCTTACTGCTTTGGTTGTCAGGGATGCTCACATTAAATTGCTTCATGGTGGAAATAGATTAATGACAAATTACTTGCAAAATCAATATTGGATCATAGGATTAAAACCATTAGTGAAGAAGTGTGTAAGAGAATGTGTAGTATGTGTGAGACATAAGGGTATTGCTTTATTACAACAACCAAAGATGGGTGAACTTCCTTCGGTTCGAATCACTCCAGGCAGACCGTTTAAGACCTCAGGTGTCGACTTTGCCGGCCCAATACAATTGCGTACGTCTAAGGGCAGAGGATACAAATCATTTAAAGGTTACATTTGTCTTTTTATTTGCATGAAAACCAAAGCGGTACATCTTGAAGTTGTAAGCGACCTTACCAGTAAGGGATTCATCGCAGCTTTCAAGAGATTCACTTCAAGACGTGGACATTGTTCAGATATTTGGAGTGATAATGGATTAAACTTCGTAGGGGCAGCAAAGGAATTAAAGGATAACGCTAAAATGATTTGTTCGAGTGGTATGAAGGAGGTAGTTGAATTGTTAGCTAATGAAGGGACTACCTGGCACTTTATTCCACCCAGAGCACCCAACTTCGGTGGTCTTTGGGAGGCGGCGGTCAAAAGTGCCAAAACACACCTCGTCAGAGTTGTTGGAAACTCAACGCTGACATTCGAAGAGTTGACCACGTTGCTATCACAGGTCGAGGCTTGCTTAAATTCTAGACCTCTTTGTCAACTCAATGATCACCCTGACGATTTGTTTCCATTAACGCCAGCTCATTTCCTCATTGGTGAGCCAACTATGATAATTCCTGAACCAGACTATGAAAACATAAGAATAAGTGCATTAGATAGATGGACCTTAGTACAAAAAATGACCCAACATTTTTGGAAACGCTGGTCAACTGAATATCTCCATGAGTTACAAAAAAGACAGAAGTGGCAAAATTCTACAACGTGTCCAGATGTTGGGCAATTGGTTATTGTAAAGGATAGCGACTTACCTCCAGCCAATGGTTATTGGGGCGTGTCTTAGATTTGATTCCTGGACCTGACAAGGCTGTTAGGGTGGTTAAATTAAAATGTAAATCATCTATTTTAACAAGGCCGATTAGTAAACTTATTTTGTTACCTAGAGATATTACACTACATGAAACCGCTCAATACCTCATGGTGGGCGGAAAGAACAAGGTTCTTGGTGGGCGGAATGTCGGCGCCGTTTCCGCTTCTCCATAACAGATGGCGCTGTGTGTTTATTACATCACGATTTGTATTTGTTTTTCTTGCATGTTATATAGTTCTGTGGTGTTTCGTGTTTTTTTGGTGTTTGTTCAGTGGTTTTCTTTGCGTTCTGTAGTTGTTGTTGAGGTTGTTTGGGTTCCGTAGTTTAAGTTCGTTTTGTGGAGTCGTTTATTGTGGACCAAGTGTATTTGTTTCGTAGGAGTGTAAACAGTAATAAAAAAACGTAATTTTAACTTGAAAACATCTTAAAAATTCTGCTAAAATTCTTTTCAAGCAGTACAGTTATGTGAATATGAGAATACATGTATAGCCATTTGAACGATATTATTGCATGCGTTTTTTACAATTCAGTGGACGACGAAGTGTGTTCAATCGAGCACACGAATATTTCAAGCGGGCCGACGCGGCTTTTCAACTCTGTACACAATTCAATTTCGTGAAACTAGAATTCCTAAAATTGAAATATGATATACGAAGAGCTAGTAATATTAAAGCACTTTAAATAAAAATAGTATATCCAGATGTGATTGAAAATTTAATAATAAAATGTATTATAAGTCAGTACTTTGTGAAAATATAAATATAAAAATGTTGTGTACGCATTCTAGCATTCAGAAATTCTGCCATAAACTAAGTTCGTATTGTATAGCTGTATTTATTAATAGCTCATGTTTCTTGACATATGCAGAGTTCGAAAATCAAATATTTTTAAAACAATTTTAATTTCTGAATTAAATTCTGGAATTCGCTGACCAGGGAATAGAACGAAAGTTGCTACGCATAATTTTCTTCGTATATCAAATGATAGTGTTCTGTAAATTATTATAGAAAGTATTAGTAGTTCGTTATTAGTAAAGAAGCTTGAACAAAGTGTCGTTGAAAAGACTGAAAGCTCTTTTGTTCGTTGTCACAATCTGCTTACCGAAGTATTCTTCCGGCTGACCACCACTTTGCACGTTGTGTACATTTTTGCCCTCACAAAAACGTTCTGAAAACCTAGTTTCACTTTAATGACATTTTATAACGTATTTCAGATACATTTTTACATATAATTATGTTGCCTTGGAACGAAAATAACTATAATAAAGTTAAAAGAATTGTAACTGATTCGCTAGGAACCACCGACACGTTAAAAACGTCAGTTCCACAAGTGACAGGAGCATTGTAAAATACTCTAAACTTCAGAGTACTCGTAGTATTGCATTAGAATTTTATGATAAAATTTTAGTGTAATTGTTGTGTTGATAATAGAAGAAATCCTTATGTGTACCTAATGAATAATGTGCTCATTAAAATGTAATATTTTAGTTAACTTCACACAAGTGTCATGTAAAGCGGCCATTTTAGTTTACAGTAATGGTCTTGTATAGCTTAATGAATAATTATAATTATATTTATAAAAAGTATATATGTATTCATGTACTTACGTAATGCTAGCTTTCGCCCGCGACTCCGCTCGCATGAAATTTAAACTTATAAAGAAAAAAAAAAGAAAAAAAAGGGTGATTGGCCTATGTGTTCTTCCGGACTGTCCATTACGTTTGTGTCAGATTTCATCGGGATCGACACGGCCGTTTGGCAGACTCTGACAGGCATCCGGCCATCTAGGCTTTCGCAGTTTTTATATTAGTTAAAATTGTATTTTATATTATTTATGTTCAATTGTAGTTAACTACTTATTGTCATAATAAGTAGTTAAACTAAAACTCATATATTGCATTAAAAAAAACCTAACGGTAACAAGGTTGCTGCATTAGCGACAGCAGCAGGTACCCGAAGGGCCCCCTACTCGGGGGTACAAAAAAAATGGTCTTGTATAAAAAAACGCCTTATTGAAATAGTGAATTGATCAAAGATAAACAAGGGAATATGAATGGAGTCGAGGTAAACAAGTAAGTTAATTTATCAGTTCCAATAGATTTATTATTTATTCGATGTAGTTTATTAAATTCCACGAATAGATATATGAAAAGCGTTTGTTATTAATATTTACATAGTTTATCTTACAGGGAATTTTACGTTTACCTACCTAGTTGAATAAATAATAATCATCTACTCTAGTAACGTGAAAAGTTTTGTTTGTTTTTGTATATTTGACGTTAAATTAATAACCTAAATAAACCAAACCAACTCAGATAAGGTCTCCTCTTGCTCGGCGTAGGTTTTTTAGTAGTAATTCGTATGATCTGTATTGAGTACAGATAAAATAAGTTATTATTTATAGCCTAAGTTACCCCGATAGAAAAACATCCTTTCCTCATCTTTTTAAAACAGGTTCAGCATTTTATCAGCTGACATTAAAAAGGATCTTTATTAATTAAATCTTTTCTGTTTGTTAAACTAAGATTGATAAGTAGGTTGGCGGTAATTTAATTATTATCGAGATTTTCATTAAAGCAAAGTGAAAAGTTTTAGACTTTATAAAACCGTTTTTATATTTTTATAGATCTAAAGGCTGAGAAGGTTGTATCTATTTTAAGTCTAAATTAGAAATTTCATGAGAACATATCTATCTATTTCTTGTTTATGGCTCTCCCTCAGCGGGTTGGGCCAGTGTCGAGTGTTTATGGTATGAGAATATAATTTATGTGCTTAAATCTTGACGTATTAGATGAAAATTAAAAATAGAATAAATGTTAATGTTTTTAATATATCATCCTATTTCAATTACATTAGTTTAATGTAACACCCAATAAATAATTTACACTTTGGGCAATTGTATAGTTCACGTGTATTCGACCCTGATCCCAAAGTGCGAAACTGAATAATCCCTAACGGCAGCTTGTCAGTGAATTCCTACTGAATTCTGAATTCCAATAAGCGGACTAATGCTATTAGATTTATTTAAACTTTATAACCATTGTAATAATTACTATTTAAACAAAGATAATACGTTATTTGTCCATTATTATTAACATTTACGTATTAGTTGTCCGATTATAACATAGATCTGAACATAATTTAAAAAAATGTGGAGTTTAAGTGTAAAAGAATTATAATCGAAGTAAACGAGACAACTATCCAACTCTTGACGACAGATATCAATGGCTCGATTTAAATTAAAGTAACGTTAAAGTTAAAATTAAATATTTCATCACATTTCGCAGAAAATACTTTGAATGTTGCCCGAAATCTTCCTCAGCTTTAACGGAATTACTTTTCCTCAGAAATAGAATATTACAATTAATTTGTTCATTTTATGACACATTTCTGAATAGAATTCTTTTATCAGTTATTTAATTTTAGTATCCGCACAGTTTATTTCTGTCTTAAGCTGGTACTGACTGACGTTACGAGTTGTAACATGCTATACAGCAAGTATGTGCTCCGTAACATTACGTACCGACTGCTTAAATGCTCGCCGTGTAACATGTAATATTATAATGAAAATTTTTGTTAGTCATTTCTTACCGGATCTGACAGCATTTTGTTGTATACGAAGGTCTTAGTGATGAAATTTGTACGTGAGACACTACAAGTGAATCCACATTTGAAAGGCTGTATAGGTTTAGCGTTTTTCAGTGATTTTAAAATTATGAAGTGAAGTATATTTATTATGAGTTTTAGATAAAAGATGTTTTAAAACTTAAAGGCAAATGTGGCAGGTATTCCCGTTCATTGAATCTTTGCGGTTATCTTAAAAATACGTAACCTAAAAAAAACACTCTTGGCACATAAAATATCGATTTCGTATATCGAAAAAAAAATATTAAAACTATAGCTATTAAAAAAACTAATAGATTAGACAACATCTTTATTCACAATATTCATTATTAGTATACTGTAGTGATTGTGAACAGAGGACAATTAGCCGTAGGTACATTTAAATTTAATTGTATTGTTATTAAAATTACACACACAAATTAAAATAATTTATGGGTGTCAGCTCTATTGTTGTTAAAGCCGTTATTATTTAAATATGAAATAAAGTAAAGTTTTAACTAATTTAATAATTTAAATTATTAGATTGTTTGCTGATGATAAAATTAAATTAATATAAGTACAGATTACTATCAGTATAGCAAACCAATTATTCATTTAAAAACGTTTTTAATGTCTCTGATAAAAGCTAGATTTATAAACTTTAACAAAGATAATATTCTCCTTATAAACTACTAGCTGTCACTCACAACTTTGTCTACGTGAAATTAAAAAAATATAGTAAAAGCCTACTCAGTGATAACATAGCTTTTTATGGTGCAAGAAGAAATCGGCCAAGTAGTTTTTGAGTTATTTCAATACATACAAAAATCCAAAGATACAAATATTTCCTCTTCATAATAAAGTATAGATTCCTTAAATATTCATACTTTTTTGTACTCAGTAATACAATGGAAACTACGTCATAGTAATAGTAGGTATTGCGTATAAGCCCCTTATAATTATCTATTTCGAAGTGAATTAATTTTAGAGAACGTAATATTGCGATTGGGTCGCTAATAATTGTCTACAGGCAATTCATAACCTTTACACTCGTACTTCAGTTCCAGGCAATTATTTCAAAGATAGATTTCAATTTCAAACACAGTTGTAAACTAAAATTTGAAATTTATATCCTTTGATTTAAATTTAGATCATTACAAATGTAAAATATGTGTCTCGTTCATAATTTAATGATTTTCACATTTTCAAGAACATAGATATTGTAGTATAACACTACAATTGATTCGTTTTATAAGTTGTATTACAGAAAAAAATATCTTCATCTGAACTACTTCTAACTTTTTCATTTCATAAAAAATTTTGCCAAATCTGAAAATTATTTTGAACACAAAAGTACAAGCTAGCGTGAAAAATACAAAAATGTAAAAGGAATTAGGGCAAGATTTAAGCTTGGGGTCCTCAAAGTTTTCTTATTTGGATTTGCAATTTGTTTCTTTTTATTCTTTATTCCTGCAATATTACATGCTATAGTTAATTTCAAAAAATATTATACCTATAATAATTCCTAACTAGATTCCTCGGTCTGAAACGACGTTTGTTGTCAGCTCCAAAAGTCTTGGCAATATGACTCTTAAATGCAGAAAGACTTTTTCATCACCAGTTTACTATACGTCCCCACTAAGGGGCTCGAAACCTACCCTAAGAAAGGGATGACTAACCCATAGTCAAGTACGCTGGTCCACTGCGAGTTGGTAGAAAGACTTTATCGTATGTGAATTATAAAACTTTTTTTCGAGTGGTAACAAAATTGTGACATAAAATTTATAGCACGCTCACGAATGTTCAATCAAGCATGCGGCATGCTACACACTACGCAGAGACGTGAGATCGACCACCCATCAAATGTCGCCTCCATTTTTGAAATATTTTTAGAAAATACCGATGTATAGCGCCTGATTCCGAATTATAATATTATTCACGCAGTCAGTAATATCGTCAGCTTGATAGAACGAATAATTCTTCAATTCAATTCACTCTTTGAAGTGGGGAAAATCTTAACAGTGGTAGAGTCTGCAACACTCTTGAAAGAAAGTACAAGTATTTTAGCGGTTTGAATATTCTTTATACTTGTGTAGTATTTTTATTTGTGTAACAGAAAAGAGACAAGAATAAAAGCTTACAAGACAACAACATTTCAAAACATTTCATACAATGTTCTCTACCACCATTTCACCTTGTTACTTTGAAACTTTAAATTGAAAACATTTGACGTCTACTTTCAGAATGTGCAATTCGCAGCTGCAGCATTTATCTACAGTTTTTGTCAGTCAAATATTTGCGTAATATTTTTTTAAGGAGTAATTCAGTAAAATTTTGAACGAAGACAAAAATGTTGTTTTACTTTTGTCAATTTTACAAATATACGTATAGAAAAAATGTTTGACTGTCTGGCATCCTATAGACTTACACTTGAACATACATACTTCATATAAGTATATTATAATAATCCCTTCTCTAATTTAGTTACAAATAATAACAGAAATTAAGTATTTCTTATCCAAATGGAATCACCGATGTTATCTCGAAAGTTATTCGTTAATTTCGAGATTAAGAAATCGTGCGCGAATTGCGTTTTTGTCACGAACTCGAAAAGGGACTTAGGAGAGGTTCAAGCGACATTGTTAAAAGACCGACAAAGGGACAAGTACAAAATGTTAAGCCCTCTTGGCTACAATAAACTCTCACAACTCAATATTAGTACACAAGTAACCTTTTTCTCACGCCAAACTTCTATTAGATTTAGTGGAAAATTAACTTTAATAAGAATCAAAAATTTGTCAAAAACAAAAAATGCGAATGACTCTCACCTTATTGAACTCTATAGAAAAATACGAATAATATGAAACTAATTACTAAGCAAACTAATTAACAAAGAGTTTAAATCTGCCTCTATGATTAGCTAATTCTTAGCTAATCATTTTCTCTTTCTTAATTAGCTTACTACAGGTATCACAAAAATAATAAAATTTACATTATCTACGCAAATTCTATAGCATTTTTTTATTTATGCTTACTTAAATAGAAAAAATTAATGAGAACATTTCAAATATTCGCTGCGAGAATTTTAAATAGCGATACCCATTCAGTATTTCCTGTCCCTGTGAATGACAGGGGACGAAGCTTTTATGTGTTTTTTCTAATTTTTAAGATCTTAATAACCAATTAGTCGTAGCAGTTACACCATGTTAACGAAATTTGATTACGACTTTGAAATATCAATTATCTACATTACTTTTACCGGATCGATTTTTTGATCAAGTTATAGGGAAAGAGAAGAAATAGGAAAATCTTTTTACCAAAGTCTAATAATAAACTTACAGAAACTAAACATTGCTATCAAAACCAATTGGAATCATCCCAAATTGTACTTAAAATACTTTTACTACACTTACAAACACAAAAAATATGAATTTAAAGTAATGAGTCATTACTTATGCACGTAGGTAAGTTATCAGAGAGCTCTACGGTGTAAGTAAAATTAAGTACGGCAAGTTTAAATCTAATCAATTATGAAAATCATATTCTGGTGAAGTTTTGACATTAATTAATTATATTTCCTTATGTTTTATACGATCTCGCGCGAATTTCTCGACTACGTTAATGGGACTAATTAAATATCAAATCAACGTTTTGATTCGTACGAATTTATGAAGAAACTTTATATTATAACTAAATATATATCCACAATGTTCTATACCTTCTATGTATTTATATTGTTGGATTCAAATAAATTATTTTTCATTTTTCATTAAACTCCCACTTTTAATAGAAAAACTTTTATTTCCTTTATTTTTATTTAATAGTGTAATTAATTGTTATCTATACTAATATTATAAAGAGGAAAGATTTGTATTTATGTATTTTTGTATGTATTTGATTCACCCAAAAACTACTGGGCCGATTTTAAAAATTCTTTCACCATCAGAAAGGTAATTTATCTGTGAGTAACATAGGATATACTTTATTATTACTAATTATTGATAAAGTGGACGTCTTATTTAATATATTTTATTTCGCAATAACAATAAAATATGCCAATTCAATACAAAGCTGGAAGGAAAATCTGTCATAGCTTTGATCTTTTGTAACTAGCCAAGGTTTTCCTTTTACGTTGAATATTTTTTTTTCCATTATTTTTAAAACATGATCAGCTTTGTCGACGCTGACCGCAACAGGAAAATTGTAAGCATTTTTGATCGATAACCTTTGTCCGGTTTCAAATTACAATACCAAAAATACATACGAGTATAAAGAACTTCCGTCTTAATTTTTAATTGTTTACTTTACTACAGTAAAGTAAACAAATTTACAAATTATTAAATTTCTAACGCAGATACCGAAGGTAGCACTACACCTTAGAGCGGGCATACACCTTTGACTAAACTATCGCACAATTGTTGTGCGATTGTCGATTGTTTCGCGGTCAATTAACTGTTTAGTTGCACAACTAAAAATCAAATAGTGTGCGCACCTCCATATAAGCTCATAGGAATCAAAGCGGTACTATACAGTTGTGCGATAGTTTAGTTTCAGGTGTGCGCACGCTCTAACTATAAGCATGATGACGATCTCAGAAAAGGTATCTGAAACAATTTAAGTTTCGGTATATGAGTCATAAAACTTTATATATCGTTTGTAAATCTTGAATGTTTCTATAGAATTTATATCATAATCAATCAACATTTTTCTTTTTTTTTTTTTTTTTTTTTTTTTTTTTTTTTTTTTTTTTTTTTTTTTTTTTTTTTTTTTTTTTTTTTTTTTTTTTTTTTTTTTTTTTTTTTTTTTTTTTTTTTCTATCGTTCGAGTAAATTGATTCTGGCAACCTTTTTATTACACCTGTGGGCTTAAATATTAAGCGTTGTATAATAAAAGTAAACATAAATATTGTTGTTACCGATGTTCATAACCTACTTAAATAATTTTCAAACTGGGAAAGAATTTGAGCAAAAATGTTGGCCGCTTCTGAGTTAATTAACTTCTAAATATAACGTATTTTTTGGGATTTGCCAGTTCCTGTACAAGTACATACAATTTGTTTATTCCAGTTTTAATGAAAATTCCCACACATCAGGAAATGTGCTGGGGAACAAAGCGACGACCCTTATTTAATTCGGCAATATAGTCAACAATGGTGTTGAAAGAGGATTTCATTCGTAAATGGGACCAAATAATAATTTGTCTGAAGAACATAATGTGTATTTTAATACAATAGCATAATTTTCTTTTCTTATTAATGTTTTCTGCATATTTGGTAGTTGTAATCAAGTAAACAGTTTTCCATTGGGGTCTGTTCTAATCGTTTAATATGATATCAGAACTGAAATTGCTCCTTTCAATTATCGACTACATTCCTAATATCCGGAGTACCTATTGATTCGAGAAGAGGAAATAGAGCTGCCAATCTTCAGTGAAATGGCAATACGTTGTTCAATGTTTACATCAAAAAATCTTTTAAATACCTTTTAAAAATCTCAAATCTATACTATTATAATAAAGCGTAAACTTCTTTGTTGCCTAAGATGTCAGCAATTACAGAATATTTTTGAATAATACTTTTTTTAATAAAAAGCCCTACACTTACGTCATGCTTTAGGCTATATATTTTCACGCCATTAAACTTAGGAGGTAAATATTTTGGATAATAATCCTATTGTTGGAAAGAGACCTTAAGTTGTTGGTAGCAATTTGACAAATGTAAACAATAAAATAAAGGTTTTATAATTTCACGCGGATGAATCCGCACGCGAACAGCTAGTACATAAATATAGAGACATAGAAAATTCTCCTATTTTATAATACTCATTATATTATTATGATTAACCTAACAAAATAGGTAATGACAATAAAAACCGGTTAAGGAATCGGCAATAATAACCGATAGTCTCTACAACGGATATTGTATCGTTTATGAGAAAGTCACAATACATCAGTCAGCTGAGATCTAAAGTATCGGTCTTCACAACCGATATGTCGCTTAACCGATGTTGTATTAAACGATTTCTACGTTATGACGTATTAATTTATATTAATTGTAACATTGCTAAACGTGACAACGTTCGGTGTAGGCCAGTTAATTATATGAGTATTAATTTAATGTTGCCACATAACATTGAAAGGCTTTAACTGTTTTTTTTTTATTCCTTTTGAAACGAAAGCCGCTTTTCGATCATTATTGATGCGCTTGAAAACAAGAGCACTGTTCAGAGCGGTAATCGGCTTAGTCCGAGGTCATTGCAATTGTATTCACTCTCGTACTTTTAACTTTTTACTTTACTCTTTCATTTTTTTTTACAGGCTCAACTTATGTTAAGGGGGCTTTCCCATATAAAACACATAGTTTTTTGGTACAGGTGTATGACCAGTGATAACCTACAGTGAGGCATGTACCATTAAAAATGTAACACTATCACCAACTGTTCGCGACTGTCCATTGAATAAATTGAGCGTGGTAATTATTGTCGCGCGCAATGTACACTGCAGAGCGTATTACGATTAATTAGTCTATTCTCTCGCGGCCACAAGAAATACGAGAAAATTAAAAAGCAAATGAGGCTTTAATTTTCTACCATGAGACAACAAACAATAGATAGAAGAAAAGTATAGACTAATCTATCAACACTAAAGTACACATTTTTAAAATGAGTAAAAAATCGTTTTTACAGGTTTATTAAAAGTCTTAAAAGATTATAAGAGACTTGTCACAAAGTGATTGAATTTCTTAAACGTTGGTACTTTTTGCCAGTTTCAGGGTTCCGAAATTTCTTCTGCGTTAAGTTTATTGTGGATTAAAATAAAATCTCTTATTGTTGGGTATCACTAATGGACTAAATACTATTAATTTGACAGAGATCATTTATCTTTCTATTCAATTTAAGTGAATGTTTAATTTATTTTTAATTCTAATTGAACTAATATTTTATTAATTCTATATTTCTTGAGTAAGTAAATCAAATGGAACATTACTGGACCAAAACAGTGTGTGAGTCTAATTTATGTGAACTTCGTCCAATAAGTTGTAGAAATTGGCAAGATTCCAAGAGCCGTTAAAGTTAGACAAAACACGATAGTTTAAGCAAAGGAATAGTCAAATTAATCACGAAACGGTTCAATTCACATATCGACAATACATCGAGCTACGCGTAGCAAGAAAATGCACAAAATAAAATACTTCGTGCTGTACCGACCACTGTATCTACGAGTATAGTTACTGTAGTCCAATGTCCATTAACGGAGAGAATGACGGACTTGGACACGTTTCAATATTGCAAATAAATAATGTTATTCGAAAATTCTGATCCCGTTAACGTAATAAAGAAGGTACAGTTATTTCAATGTTTCTGTAACGCAAACAATTCTTCCCTTTTAATTTTATTATTGAAAAATAAAGTTATCAGAATTATTGTTCTTTCTTAGTTGAGCCAACTATTTCAAAACAAACAAACAAGGAATTCTGACAACGTACAGAGTAATATATAGTCCAAGTAATATCAATAACATTCATTTTATTTTCTTGTTAATCTCATTACTTGATCAGAAAATAAAAAAGTTTTCTATTATTTCTACGTTTTGGCCATAATATAATATTTCTCAGAAATTTGCAATTAACTCAACTCGATATCAAAATATTTTAAGCTTAATAAATCTGTTGGTTAAAGTAATTAAATCTGCCCGAAGCTAAATTATTTTCATTTAAATTTTCTAACCTATGTTCGTGTTGTTTCAAACACCGTGAAATTAATTTGTTACATGAAAATTGCTAAAAGAGAAGCTGAATTTTTCTTACCCACCGAAGGACTCGTACCCACCCAAGTTATGCCACAGTCAGCTAACCTACCCAATGCGGATAGGTTGAGTTATTCACACATATGTATCTCTCAATTCATTCACAAATGTGCATATTGCTTGACTTTAAAAGAATTGTGGACATCGAAACCGAACCTGTATATTTCAAACTACTGCGCCAACGGCGCTTTTTGACTGAATTAATAATTGTATTTATTGGATTTAGCTTACTGTGGTAATATTTACATATTACCGTGTCGCATTTTGAAACACCTATTGACGCTTTGAACACAATTGATTTTGCTTCAACACTCAACATAGCGTAAAGCGACAGATTATACCCTAAAAGCTTAACAATCGTGTGCTAAAGCCATTCGCGTAAAATTTGCATAAACCTTCAATAACGTTAAAACATTTTGAACAGAAATCTTTTGTTTCATTTTTATTATAATTAAATCTGTACTTTCCCAAAAATATCTACGACAGGAATTTTACGATCACATATTATAATTATGTCTGAACAAAGATTTTTTCGGTCGCGTTTATGTTTTCTCATAAATCCACTTTCCTTAAAGCTTTAAACGCAACGCGTGTCGAGACCTTGGCCTATTTAGTGTTTGTAGCAACGACACTTCCTACTATAACGTCTAATAAGTTATTGGAATGGAACGTGTCGCATACGATCACATCTTTTATACAGAATGTTGTGTGTAATCACGTAATATGAAATGTGACAACAATGGTCCATTTTCGATAAACTATATTTTCACGGAAAGTTACCCGTATATTCACGTGATCTGCTTGAAAATAGATGTTGTTATATTTTTAAGTCAACAATGAAACAGCTATGCGCGTTATTCTTATTATGATATCTTACTAATATAAAGGTGAAAATTTAGATGGATGTATGTATGGATGTTTGTTACTACATATATCTTAAACAAATAATGCTGAAATGTGGCATAGATGCAAAACATAGTCAAGAAGAAAACATAGGCTACCAATTAAGATTCTTTTTAATTCCGTGCGAGCGGAATCGCGAGCGATAGCTAGTTTAATAATAAATATGCTTACAACGAACATATTTCACTGCGTCACGTGTACAACGGCGCGCCATATAGCTTTTTCTACCAACTCTAATTAGAGGTGCGTGACTATTAAGCAATGAAATTTACAATTTTTTACAATACATATTCTACATGTTTCCTTTGTAATGAAGGGTTTAATAGCGGGTTAGGGTTTGGTTGCGGAGTTTCAGCATATTAATATGTAGTGAAGAAAGGAAAATGTTCTCGGCTGTGATAGAGCTGAGAACAATGTTTTAGAAAATCAGGATGTTCCTCGTGTTACATTTAATTAATCAATATCGACGGGTCTTTGCCAACTCCGGGAACTGAGATGAATATCCTTCTGGTTATTACAACATCGGATTTCCTCGTCTGCCCACACATTTACTTTCAAAGATATTACATACGTGGGAACATAGGGGGATTTAATTTTATGTTGGTGCGATGTACGTGCTGGCTTGCGCTAAATCTTCCACTAAGTTCGCATTTAAATATTTATAACGAAAAAATACTTATTAATGGTAAAATTTGGATAACAATTAGAATATTACAATGGAACATATAACAGTTGAAATAACAATGATTAAATTACACACTAATTACAAAGTAAGGATAACGAAGATAAACTAAATTGTATCTTTTGATTAGAATTAATATAAAGGCTAAGTTGGTTGCATGCCAACTTACTACATAGTGAATAGCTACGTTTATATTAGTTTTAAACAACGTAGGGAACTTTACATATTCATTTATTTTCTTTGCGGTTGGCTTCATCTTGTGTGTCATCAAACAATTTTTTTTTAATATATAATATAATTCAATTTACTTAAATAGTTGTTGCTGCTGTTTTACAAATGTCTCGCGTTAAATAAAACTAATTCGTTACATTCTACACCTGAGGTATAAATATAAAATCAATAATTCATCCAAGCTAACCTGGGATTTATTATATAAAATGTGGAATATTTATTTTGATACATTACATCTATATCTATACTATCTATATACATATATGTATATCTACGAGTATGTTTGATTGTAATGAATAGGCTCAAAAACTACTGGGCCGATTTTAAAAATTCTTTCATCGTTATACAGGTAATTTATCTGTGAGTGACATAGGCTTTATTTTTTCATTTCTTTATTATTATATTCAAATTTCACGCGGACGCAACCGCGGGCCAAAGCTAGTCGTTAATATACCTTTATCCCTTTTATCCAAAATTTAACATGAATCCTTCAAAACAAACAATAACGCAGCATCCCACGCAAACTTTAAAGTTAATTAAATGCCTAATCGAGAGGAATTCATTAATGTTGTTTGGTTTAAACTAGTCATCCATTTAATCAATATAATGAGTTTATTTCATGAACTAACACCAAACGTAAGTTATTAATTAATCTTTGTACAAGCTATTACAAATTTGAATTTGTTGTGTGATTCTAACTTTTATAAGCGCTGCTCAAAGCTGTTATGATAAACGCTTGTTTTCGCAGCGTTTGAAATTTTCATCACTCGTTAGAGTTAGCAATGTTTTGGAGGCAATTTACTAAGTTTCAAATAGCTCGTATAAGGATTTAAACTATTATATTGTCATTTATTACAAAATTAATAGATTCTATACCGGTCGCTTAACACTTATTCGTTAATTTAGTCTACTTTAAAGTTGAAACATTATAGGACTTTGCAGAAATTTTAAATTGTTATGATGTTTGTTTATTGTTGTCAAAGTGGAAAGTATCATTAGATTGATTCCCGCCCCCGCCCGCATCAATATTACTAAAAATGTTTTCGTCATAGTCCGTAGTAAAGACTTTTCTTATAGTTTGAACTTTATCGTCCATCACATCCTCCGGATATGAGATCAAAGTGCAACAAAAGGCTATTCATATTGACTAGTAAATCCGAAAGTCATTGGTTTTATGGTTATGCCTTAAAGATTTATGATCTAGAAAATGACTGATTATCACTTATTTGAATAACTGCCTTATTTTGTTATTGTTTTGTACTTTAAAAGACTTGAGTAACTATTTGCTTACATTTCTCATGGTCGGTTTTCCAGCTATTTTTAACAATTCGATAGTGCCTTTGGTTCGATCAATTCTTGAAATGCGTTTCCGAACTACGTAACTTAAGTACTCCGTTGAAACATAGGTCAACTTAACACTAATCGAGTCGCTCGGTAATGACAAAATCAGTGAAAACTTCAGAAACCCAGTATTAATCTTTTCTTTAGTTAATGAAATTGGAGTGTCTGTGCTAAATATGTAAGTAAAAATGATTTTATTTATTTTTGATGGGAAAGTTGTTCAAAGACTTGCATACTATAAAAACTTTTAAAATAATGAGAATAATACGAGTATAATTCTATGAAAGTAATATCCTTCTGACGTGGTTCCATTTAAATTTCACAATAACCGCAGCGCACAATATCGATGCTACAGCGTTAATGGATTTGTTAATTGCAAATTCTTTAGTTATTGATTTACTATCCATTTGAACCTATAAGTAATTATTGTATAGACTTAATTGCGTACAAAGCGTATTGTTAAACGAAGTTTAGGTAAAGTAAAATAATAATATTAATCCGGATTCTATTTAAGTGAAATGCCATGCTCTAAACCGATTTCAAAAATTCCTAGACTGACAGAAATTTCCTCTATTAGCTATCTTACTAATATTATAAATGCGAAAGTATGGATGGATGGATAAATGTTTGTTAGAAGGTATGTCCAGAACGGCTTCACGGATCTCATTGACATTTGGTACAAATGTAGAGAATAGTTTGGAAAACTTGTAAGGCATTTAGTAAATTTTTTATTAATTCCACGCGAACTAAGTCTCGGGTAAAAGCTAATCTACAAATGTGACTAATGTTTTTCTTCCCACTAAAATGAAATTGGATCGAGTTCTAGTATTCACTATCTCCGTCGAGTAAAATTAATTGAAGTTATAACTAAAGCTTACAGAAACTTTACGAAAGCAATGCCACAAGCTTTTAGGAAGCAAGCGATAACTTTGAAGTTCCAAGTTCCTCCTTGAAAGTCGTATTGGTAATCGCAGTGCACTGGTAGTTGCAACAAGTTTGTTGAAGTCATCACTTGCATGTGCAAGTAAACGTAACTTGTAACTAAATTAATATATGATTGTAATCAAATAATCCACGCCTTAACAATAATCCTCTTCTCATATAATGTCGCTATGATATAAATAAGAAAATTCGTGGATGTATGTAGTTATAGATGTTAGTTAGTTTGTAACTTAAAATGCTGAACGGATCTAGATGAAATTTGGCATAGATGTAGATGTTTGCATGGAAGAATACATAGACTACTTAGTTTTGTTTTTTTTTAATTCACGCGAACGGAGTCGCTGGCGAAAGTTAGTCTATAATAAAAGAAGTAATATAATAAACATAAAAATTATGTTGTAAGTGTGATGTTTGAAATTAGTGCATTCCTTAAGTACTATTGAATTGTGAAACTTTGGCATGGTGTTGGGACGACTTTAGAAATGGTTAAGTTCTGTTTGAAAAATACATCTCTTCAACGAATTACAATATCAGAGATGTTTATAGTCATCATCATCAGTTTACTATGTCTCCATTGAGCTCGGAGCCTATCCTAAGTTAGTACTATCGATATCTCATAAATTTAATGTCTCCATAATAAGATTTTCAGTTCATTTAAAGATCAAAGTATTAGATGAGCAATCTTACTTTATGGACCCTAAAAACGTTGTTATTTTTTATTATTAAGTTAAATTTAGATTCAAATATTTAAAAATTCAGTTCTAGAACTCAAGGCTTATTTACGTATTTTAGATCTGTTATATACTTTGAAATGACAAATTACTCAAAATCCACTTTGTTAGATATTCAGTGAATACTTCATTAACTACTTAGATTACAAGACTACGCAATTTATCAGCTTTGATCAATTCAAAGCCTTTACGTCTTGACTATATGATCTCCTTTGAGGTAGTTATTAATTATTACACCGCGTTAATTATTATACGAGTAATCTATCTCGACATTTGAAAAAAAAACGCCAGAAATATTTTACTTATCGAACACAAGTACAAAATCGCATTAAATGTAAATATTCAAACGTATTGATAGTTTTTGCGATAGTAGGATTATCGCAACATTGAGCTAATATTTCATATATATTAACTTTATGTCGCTAGAGCGTAAAAGGGTCTAGTGCTCGGCTGGATGGCCGTTATCTTAAATGTGAGCGAATACAGATTGCCGTCCACAATACCCTTCGACCTTAGGCGCGCCAATTTCGTTACAACGATTGCTAACTTTTTGTAGCCGGCGATTCGCCTTTAGATTTTTTCTTCGGATTTATTTTTGCCCCGTAATGAATTTTAAGACTTCTACATTTTTTTTTCTTTCTCGATGTATTCTTCTAGTTATTAAAACAAATTGGTAGTTACAGAATATGCATGTACTGTAAATGAATTCTACACCTCAATCGTCCTTTAATTCTCGTGCATTCTTAAGGATAAAATGTTACAACAGCCTTTGAGTATCTTTAAAAACACCTTATCTTTAAGTTCATTCAACAAAGAAATTCAGAAGTCAAAGATACAACAACCTAAGATATATTTGTATTGTAACATCCATTCTTAAAATTATTGCATCCATTGTTGACAGAGATTTCAATCTCAAATATGGGTTTTCTCGCAATATTTTATTTCGCTCTGCTTACAGGCAATCCCTTAAGATTCGCGACATCCATATACTCGTAGTAACGTTCATTCAATTTGTTCCTCGAAGTAAACCCGAGGACAATCGTCTTTATTCTTTTTTGTAATAAACTAAAACAACATTCTAAATAATAAAAAAATAAAACACTAAATAGGACTCTAATCTGTCTTTCACATACCAATTGCGATATTATAAATAATGGCCCTTTAATATTTAAAACATACGAGTAGCCTAGAAAACATGAATTTACCAGCATTACTTTAGTTACGAATTTCCATTCGGACGAACCTTCATTACCGACCAAAGCTTTGCATAATTGGTAGAAAAAGGACCAAAGAGTATTAAGTTTTATTGTTTTTTTAACAACCTAAAAATGTTTAACAGTACTTTATGAGTCGTACTTTTTTTACTAATGGTTTTTACTGCCTTTGAACTTCACACGTTTGTGTTTACACCTTCCATCTAGTTATAGTAATCTATACTAACGTTATAACGGGGAAAGATTTGTATTTTCGTATGTATTAGCTTCACGTAACAAGTGCTGGGCCGATTTTAAAAATTCTTTCACCATTAGAAAGGTAATTTATCTGTGAGTAACATAGGCTATATTATTTATATTCTTTATTGATGTCGTTTACCAATACCAAAAACTAGAATCCTGTACCTATTAAACCCTGTAGAAAGTTCTTGTAATGAAGCGTATATACGTGTAATTTTACCCAATTGTTTATTATGTAGACTGAAAGGTATGCTTAAATAAAGTAACAAATTAATTATTACCGATATTAACTTGATCGTGTTGTATATAATCAAAGATAATCGCCCCAACACAATTTAATTACGCTTTAACTCGGTGTGTTGATAATATCGTAGACAATTTAATTAATTCGTCAAGTATTATTTAGTAGTTCATTGAAGATTTAATTAAAAAAAAATCAAACACGGTAAAGGTTTTTATTATAGTAATTTGTCAGTTCAAAGTAATTGTGATATCCAATAAAGAAAATATTGGTCATTGCATTTTCAATCACTTACAAATGTGAAAAACTGTAATAATGAGAATTTTAAGGATACTACATATTATAAATTAAATATCGTGTAACAAAATCTCTCGTAGTCGGTGCACGTCAATAAGTTTAAGTTGTAAACATCGGAAGTTCTTGAGAACTTTCGAGTGCTTTTGATCTAACATCCGGCAAAGTTTAATTTAAAAGTTCTTTCTAAGTCATTTTTGTCTGCGTTCTATTGTATATTTAACATTAGTAACTTTAAAAAAAATCAAAATGTAGTATATCAAGTGTACAAACTAACACTAAAAAAATGCTTCGCAAAAATAAGGAAAAAAAATAAAAAAATAAGTTCAAAAAATAACTAGTAACTGTAGGTCTAATTTAGGTATTCAAACTAAATGTTGTCACATCAGGATCAGAATTAAGGGATTAAAGAACCAAACATCGCGTTACACTCATTACATTTATTTTTTGTTTAAAAATTTGTAATATTCCTTTAAAGTAGAGCACGCCGCCAGTGAATAGACAGTTGGAAATAAGCCGTTCCGAAGTAACTTGTGAAACTTCATAAAAAGGTATTGTGCGAAATTTTTAATCATTTTCTGGAAGCAGCTTTTAGTACGAATTAATTTAAGTAGGTTAAAGCGATTTACTTCAGAGTATTTGTATTAAAATTGATTGTGAAGTGTAGGTATTCTTTTTAATTTCCAATGGTTATTTAAATGCTTTTTTGGCACATTTTTACACTTGTAGTATGTGGCCATGATTTTAATACAGATTTTATATACTAAAGAAAATGAAGTATCTAAAACTTTTTAGGCGTCTAATTTTTTTTTTTTTATTTATTTATACAAACATACAATATTACAATTCTATAATAATATAATTTTACAAATACATTTCACACATTTTGTTTTTTTTTTATTTTCGCTTTTAATTTTAAATTCGGTATTTTGTTCAATTATATATCCTTATTAGGAATTACGAACTGATATTGACTTTCTTATTATTTCCCCTTTATATAATGTTTAGAAATAATTGGAAAAGAATTCTCAAACTTGAAACTTAAAATTTAAAATGTCTTTTTCAGTGCGATAATAAAGCAGTGAACGGAATAAATTTTCGATGCTCTACAATTCTCCTGGAGTTGCAAACTTGAACACAATGTATTTTGTCTTTAGAATCTGTTTACAAACAAAGTGAACATTTATCTCTAACCTGGAGCGAGAAAAGTAATAAACTTTAGTATTAAGACGTGTGGTAAATTACCAAAGAGCACCGGTGGATGTATGAAAAGGCCAATTTAAATCTAACCTAGAGTGAAGAGGTACGAGAGTAACAAGGTACCATTGCATATACTATATTCCATCAGTAATAAATTTATTAAAAAAAATCGTATAGTAAACAAATTGTAGTCGGTTGTGCGACTTGTCAGGATTTTATTATATAATATTATCTTTTAGGGAGTTGCTATCACGTGAGTTAAAAAAGCTGAGTAGATTGTACTAGAGTACACTAGGTTTGCTTTAAAGCGTTTGCAACAACTACTAAATCAATCTGAGTTAACAGAGGTGACGCAGCGAGTGAAATATGCCTCAGTTGCGGAACAAATTCAAGCAGAGATATTTGTCTCTTAAAATTAACTAGTTTACTTTATCTCTAGGTGACTTAGCGTTAAAAACAAATACACATCAACAATATTCCACGTATTAATCTTAACAAAGAATATGGAACTTTATTTGATGTCAGAATACTTTCGGTTGGGTTCCGTAGTTTTAGGACTTCGGTATGCAAGAATTACGATAACCAATTTGAAATGTTAAGATGCAGCGTTTAAGCAAGATGTCACCAGATCATACTGTAATAAACATCAAACTGTTCTCAAATGTACGAAACTTGTTTTGCATTTTAAAATTCTTCATAGTAACTATAAGAAAAGAACAGAAAACATTTAACAGGACGAAAGCTACGAAATCCGAGATTGTTATCAACAAGGAAAGCGACATTCGTTATCGTATCCCCTCCGTCATCATCCCTTGTCACCAACAGCTACTGTTTCCTTTGAACAGTTTTTCTACTCCCCAATAAACAAAACCAGTAAAATACAGGGAAATCTTATACATGACACCAAACTACATGCAATTTTTTGCGAAATAATTTTATTAGATCAGAATTAAACACATCGAAACTTCTACACATAACTTAGTAAGAAACGTGTCCCAGCTTATCATTAAAACTTTGCTAATCTAATTACAATCCTAGACCCGTCTCCGACGTGGAAAGTGACTTGAAGTCTCGAAAATATGCAAATAACACGGCATCACGTTTATTTACTTAGGTAATTACAAGGGTACATACATATGACTCATAATGAGCGGTTGACGACAACTCAAATTTTGTTATATTTCATTTTATTTTAATTTATTCTTTTAGTAAAACCCTTAGCGATTCTCTAATCAAGTTACTTTCCTTATCAGAATAAAAATATAATATTAAAAACGTCTTTTTTCGTCTTAATCTTTAATTTTAATTCTTCGGTGTCTCTCGAGTCTTATTAGCAAAAGTTAAGATTTTAAGGCTTCCGAAATAAAAAAAATTGTCATTTTTACGGTTACTTTATCATATTAAAAATAATTGTTTTCCATCAATGCGAAAAGCCTTTTAGAAAAAGTTACTTACAAACAAAAGGAAATTGTTAATTTCGTACGTAAACACCAAATACATACTATAATAAATCGTTTGTACAAGCATTAAATTTACGTCGTAACGCTCCAGAGATTGAAGACATAATTAGGTTGTAAAATAAGTAAGTTCCTTTTGCGACACAAGAATATATCTACATTTGGGAACAAAAGTTATTTGCGACTTGATTGTCAATAAGTGTTTTACCCAATAGTGACAAAGAACACACAACTTTTTACTACTTATTGATACTGCGCCTTTATCCGCAGACGTCCCGATCTGCCCGCAAACAAAAGAAAATAAGTAAATAAACTTTTTACTGGCAAATAAAGTTGACTGAGCCAAATAAAGGCTTATCTTGCCATCGGCAGTCTTTAAAATATAGTTGTTGCCTTTATGTAACGTAAAAGTTTACCGCTTACAAAGTTTATTGCTATGAGGGCGGGAATACACAAACCAGTAAAACTGAGTAGCAATGGTACGTGCTAGTTACTGGCACAATGCGTATACAAGTAGCTATCACAAAATCAATTATGCTAACTACTTGCATGCCAGGTACTGATGCTAAGGTTGACGCATGCCTATAGATTGCAAGTGCCAGAAGCATGCATGAACGTGTGCCAGCTACTGCCATGTGTATTGCATTGTACGATTTATGTCATCTCCCCTACCTTATCCTACTGCCTTAGGGTCGGCGCACCGGGTATTCGACCTCCAAATAACTATCATCCGTCATCTCGGTCATCACTCCCTTCTTGATCATGTTACTCAATCCCTCCATTTCTTTCTAGGTCTACCTCACCGGTGTACATTTCCACACTCATAACTATCATTCTCCTTGTTACATGCGATTCATCCCTCTTCATAACATGCCCATACCATTATATGATTTATATTTCGCTATATTATCTAAGCGTAGTAGATTAGTTTATATAATTTTTTAAAAATATATAAGGTTTTAAAAAACCCGACTACAATTTGTATTGGTTGTTATCTCCATTTTTCGTAAACTATACATTGTAGTAAATATAACTTTATATAGGCAATTACCCTAAGTAGCTGTCGTCCTCTGAACCTTTGTCAAATTGTTTCAATTCAACTTTGCTTTGGGGTATCGTATACACAACAAAAGCGTGATAGTTAATTCAAAGTTGTGGAACTTTAGATAGTTGGTCCTACTCTTAAGTACATGGCAGGATTTCTTAGAGTTTGTGGGTTTTTATTATATAAGCTAATGTAATTTTGTTAGGCTGTCTTAAGTTTTTAAAACGAAGTCGGTTATCGAAAAACAAAATTTTATGCAATTGTATTCTTTAAAGTTTATTTTAATTATAACGTTCAATTTAACAAACTACATACATTTTTGATAACCAAAGTAATATTACAGTAGTAATACAAAAAAAAACGAGGCTTGTAATGAAGACCCGAATGATATTTTCGTGTCAAATTTTCGGGATAGGGACAATAGATGCGGACCAAATTCGCTTTTATTTACATAAATATTAAACGGTTTTATTCTGCTCTTTTTATATGTAACACAAAATATGCGCAAATTGATTGATGAATTTAAATACATATTTTCACTACTTATGTAAGTACTAGCTTTCGCCCGAGGCTATGTCCACATTTAACTTTTTAAAAAAGGAAGTAACCTATGTGTTCCCCGACTGCTCTATATATTTATGCCAAATTTCATTGAGGTCCGTTTAACAGTTTAGACTACAAACTCTAATAAACATCTATCCATCCATACATCTCAACTTTCGCATTTATAACATTAGTAAGATCTAGTATTATTAGGAAAATATAACTATGTCTTTCCTTCTTGTGTTGTTATAAATAAAAATTAAACATTGTTTATTCCTCTATGTATTTCTGAAACTTTCAAAAGTTTTATTTCATGCCAGGTTTAGCTTTAATGATAAAAAAAATCCCCAAACTGTCCATTAATAATTTAAAGAAGTGATAAAAGTAAGATTTAGAGATTATTCTTAAGATATTAAATACTTTCATAAGAAAATTTACAACACAAGTATAACAGTTCGAAAATGGTTTATTCGCTTAGAAGTTTCATTAAATAAGCAATTAAGTTACTAGCAATTTCATTAGCGGCGACACCGACAAAGATCAAAGTTAAGTTATTTACTTAATATGGATTAAGCTACCGTTGAAGTCTTTCCAAAGAACTTACCTTTACTTTTGTAGATACAATTATTTTATTAGAAAAAGCATTATTAGAAAAACACAAGACTAATCTTACTTCTTACCAATATTATAAATGCGTAAGTTTAGATGGATGGATGTTTATTTGTTAGAGTTAGCCTAAACGGCTGAACCGATCTCGATGAAATTTGGCATTAACTCAGAGAATAGTCTGGAAGAACACATAGGCTACTCACTTTTGTTATTTTAAAATTCCACGCGGACGGGGTCGCGGGCGAAAGCTAGTGTTATTATAATTTAATACATGTAATGTCCCTTCATTAGCATCAAACATTTACGCATTATTTCAGCCTCGTTACAGCTCGGTACGCTTTACACAAAAGACCGTTGTTTGAAGCCGCGACAAAGTAAATATTTTGCGTATAAAGTATAATAACCGTAACCGTATTAAAATAACGAAGTAAACATTTTAAAGATTTCTTACGTTCAAGTACCCTTTAATATAAGGCTTAATTTCAGGGCAACATTCCTTAATATAAAAATGTTTAAACATTTTCAGTCAAAGACATTCAAAAAAAATATAGAGGAAGCAAAGTTGACACTTCACTTGAGATTTAGAATTTTAACTTTGTTAAAAGATTTAATGATGAAAGGACAAAGTGATAGAATTTGGGTCGTAATAGTATTCGTTAAAAAAATAAAAGTGAACGAACGAAAAGAAACGCGTCCGTGGGCGTGAGTGGGAACATGATTAATCTATATTAATGTCGCGCAAATGGGTTACTCTGATCGGAAAATTACTGCGAAAACACACAAAAATAGGCTAAATTTAAAGTTTGGTATAGCGTTACTGATAGTAAAATTGTAGCCCTAAAATCTACTGAATGTTGCATTCAAAGGGTCATCACAATTACATATTATAAAAAAATATAGTTACACGTTATAAAAAATGTTTCAAATCTGTTTTATATTTCAACTTTAGTATCCTCAGAAATTCTCTACTTTCTTCGTATTTGTTGAAGAATAAAATAAATTTAGCTTCAGACACACTTGTGCTTTGGGGACTTTTAAATCATTAAATGTTCTCAATGTTAAAGAGAATTTTCTATTCGATTTCAGCAATCGGATGTCCGCAACGCTTTGAATTTCGAGAATTCTTTGTTCAATAACAGTTTATTCTCTTGAATTTGGTTCTTTTTCATATCTAGATTTTACAATGTACTTATTCATCCCATTCAATATTATACATTTCATCCTATTGTGACCGATTTTTTTATAACAATTGTAATGAGTCATTGATTTGTTTTATTTCCAGGGCTTCAAAGGGTCGTTTTCTTTACTATCTTATGTTAGAGGCAAATTACAGAATACAACAATATTACGTTTAGATTATTGATATTAACCTGTATTCAATGTAAGTTATAGTATAAGTTACCATAACAAACACATCGTGATATTTATCGAAATTGCTTGTCAAATAATTATTTTGAAAACAAAACCATCATCACATAGAAACTTAATTAACTATTACAAACTACAATAATTATTGCGGAAAGAGCGCGGAAACCTAAACAAGTAGCAATTACCGGTCTCGTGGCCAAGATAAACATGTTACCCTGAGTTTGAAACAACGCAGATGTGTTAACTGCCCTTTACTAATTAAGACATACGTAAAATTCAAAAACATAATTCTATTTTCCTTTAAAAATACTTATTGTTTTTAGTTTCAAATAGAAAGCGTAAGTACTTCGTTTTCTTAATTTAGAATTAAATTACAATCGGTAATTTAATCATATTGGACTTTCTTTGTGTTTATTAGGACAAAAGTTTAATTGGTCCTACCTCGTTTATCCGTCACAGAACACAAAGTTTATAGGCAATGTTCCTGAACGGCACTTTGATTGTTACGTGACAAAGGACTCAGTATTTTACAACATTATCTAATACATTATCTTGCTTAATCTAGCTTTTATTAAATATTATCTTTACGACATAGAAATAAGCCCGCTAGACATCTTCAGTTTTTACTGTACAGTTGAATTGCACTATTAAAAGTGAACTGAACTGAACATCGGTTAGGCTTCTATTGCTAGTTACGAATGTATGTTTCCAAGTAATTCGATGTCGATAATCAGCTGTACATACGAGTATATCGAAATTATGACATTAAATTTATAGAATAAAACCTTCGTTTATAAAGTCCTGATGAAACAACTAAATTAATATTATGATTGTATTGATTACTTTATTGCCAGAGCTTTATCGTTCGTATCCTTTATGATATTAATTAAATCAAACACAATCTTTCTATTAACACTTGATCTAATTAATTTGTCAAGTAATAAATATCGTTTTGTAGTAAAGTAGCAATTTATTACAATTAAAATAACAAAGATAATGTAATGGTTACTACTTTTTCCATCTCAATGTTGATGGCAATTGCAAACTACATAGAACATTTCAGTTTAACCTTTTATCAGTAAAAATTAATTTCAAGCACACTGTAAAATAATTTCAGATTTTGAATAACGTCCATCCAATGGAAGCTTTGTTCGTATTTCAAAAGGTAATTAATATTACAAGGATGATAGCATTTATGGTCACATTATAATATCAAAAGGTTGTTTTTAGCATAACGCTGGCCCAAAATTTCCTTTAAATATACGATTCAATTATTTTCCCTCTTAGCTTTTGTTCTGAAAACGGTTCAGTACAATCGAACATGAACAAAGGACTAAAATTATTACTTTCTCATTAGATATTTTTAAGTTTAGTGTAAACTCTATATAACGACACTGAAGGGACTGTCCATTTTATGGCGTTATAGAGAGTTGTGGTTAAATGGAGATAAGAAAAACCAGAATTAGAAAAAGAAAAGTTTATTTTAAAAAGTAAAGTAGTTATCTAGTAGTTACGTATATAAAAAATAATCTTATTTGAACGCTATTGCGTATAGTCTGTTATTTTTTTCTGACGTCTTTTGATGCACCAGTAACTATTTTGTACTTTTTTTACTTATTTTATTCATATATTGCAATATTGAGCCACCTTGGCGATATGGGACTTAAAAGGTACTTTTTATTACTCAATTGTGGTCGTTGTGAAGAGTGGATGTAATGCTATGTAGAGTGTATTATTGTATGGAAGACAAGTTAAACCAACCAAAGTCAATTGATTTCGACCCTTTTAGGGAGTTTGTCGTTAAATCGAAGGACGTTACGTGAATATTACACTGTATATGACAACCATGGAGGTAATAAGTACTACGTACAACAGTTCTAGTAGTACATCCATGATGATAACGCCTGTTGAATCTTTTTTTTAAATAACATACCGTGTAAAAATTTACTGCGACAGCTGACAGAAGGGTAATAAAACTAAGGATAGCTATTTAAAACAACTACTTGTGTATTTATAATGTAATAGGTAGGTACCCTATGTGTGTTCTAGTTAAATGCTAATTTCTTACTTCTTAGCGTTGTTTGTTTAGCGCCTGTACATTTATTTAAGGCAAATTTATGCAGAGCATACTTTGTCGCCTATATTTTTTGATAGATGTCCAAGAGATGCCTTAAACATTTTGAACTATAATGATTTTTTGAAATTCCCATGGTTGCATTCTTTTTTTACTTTTCTGTTGAGAAATAAACGATGATTGTATCCACGTAAGAGTGTATTACACGTAATAAAGTAGAAAAATCTTATTGAAACTTGCTCACTTGTGAAGATTGACAGGTTGAACCTTTCTGCGGGACAAATCTCTTGAGAACACTAAGGTTGTCCATGAGATTTCGTTAAAGAAAGAATCCCTTATCCTTTATATGGTAACTTCAGAATTGTCTCATCAAGTTGTAAAATAAAACACTTATTTGCTTACTTAATTATTACTTTTATTATAAGTTATACCTAAACCTAATTTAGGTAGACATACAAAACAGACTTTAGTGAAATAAATAAATATTTGTAGCGAGTGACTTACAACTACAGCCGACATTCAAACCTATAAACTATGTAAAATATTGAAACAAGGGATGACACTAACAGAACTCATTTATTTAACATAGTAACTCTTGGTTCACATTATGTGCACTTTCCAATCGGTGATCTCCTGTTACGAAAGAATTATACGTAAATAATGCAACTTTACTTGAATGGTAGTGATTATTAGAAAAAATACAGTGCCTTAAATAACCCTGTAAAAAATAAAACAATCATTTCTGTTTAAAATCTTGATAAAATTACTCAGGTACGTAGCTATATATGTCTCTCGGTAGTACTTAGTGGTAGAATCACACATCTATGAGTACACCAACCATATCCTTGATACAATTCCGAGTAGCAAATTAGACGATGGCTAATTATGCCGTTTTAGTTTGATACTAAACATAGACGTACAGTTTTCTCACATGCATTAAAATTCTAGCGCGCGTCGAGTTTACCTTGAATTATTCACAGAAATTTCTTGTGCCGTCGTGTTGGTATGATATCCGAAAATATGTTAATTATGCTACAGCTCCAGACAGCCAGCCCGCGTCTCTAGAGAATACCAAATCCACTTCACATGAAACATTGACCTTAATTCATAGCATTAACATTAAAAATTAATAAAACCGTCCGTTTTCATTATTATAGATTGTGAGCTGATGTAATATTATTTTTGTCACTCCAAAGGAAAAAACGTACCGCATAACATTTCAGTCTTCAAAATTTAACCGCAATACAGAAGGTACGGTAAGATGACCGATTCGACTAGTGCAGCACCATCATACCACACAGATGACAGGCGTGAAGGGGAAATATTACTGTTTCGTCTGACGAGATTGGGACCGGAGGTAATTTTAGTCAAGTTCCCCCTCTCACAATTTTCGATAAACAAAAAATCCAGAATTAACAAACTTTTCCTGTGTGTACTCCTCATCTGTTTAATCAATGCTAACTTATTTTCTAGTTTCAGATGCCAGTTGCCAACGGTTAACTGTTTCGATCTAACCACATGCTTAATCGTTTATAACCGTGTTCCATAAAATTTACGGTAACCTCGCGCGGTATACAATCCAGAATATGCCGAAGTAATAGACAATACACCTTATCTACATGCAATCCTATGACTCAAGACAAAGGCAACGACCGTGAAACCTGCACAGATTAAAAAATAGTAATCCTGCAACTAGTTAGTTCGCTTCTCGAAAAGTTTCTACATCCATGTTCCCACACGGTGACCATACGGTCCTTAGAATTAATTAAAAACTTTCATTCGAGACGGACGTAGGAAACGAGTAATTTCATAAGTCCAGATTGGGTACGTATGTGATGTTAACAACAAACAAGAAAAACGCTCGCTTGTGTGTCAACCGGCGTTTTAATGTGCTTAGTTGATAACCGAGAGCCGCGAGTGGCGCTCGTGCATGCCGCACGGTCGCTGCGTAACTATCGCTCATATCCTGACCCATTTCTATTAAATTATTCCTATCAAATAAACATTCGTATACTATTGCATACAATTTAACTCCGTGTGTAGTATCGTTTTAAGCAGTGCGTTTAATAACAATAATAGCGGATAGTACACTGAGAGGAATCAACAGAACCATCAAGAATTGCACATAACAATTGATTCAAGGTTTGGCTTTCTTTATTACTATATGCTCGTTGCCTAGAGCTGTACATCATTATACGGTCCAATGTTTGTGCACGTTTCATTCCGAATTCTTAATGACAAGTTAACTTCATGTTAATGTTAAGTTAGAAGAAATCAGAACTGTAATATGTCGCTAAGTTAAATCATCTTTTTAAATATTCTAAATGAATTGTACAATAGGCCACAAATAAAGTGTACTATGAATACAAATCATTACAGATATTTTATGACCCAAGTATTTTAACTGTATGAACCGACGTTTGTTTACCTTTTACTTGTTTGAATTTGCTTATAAGAAGTAAGAATTTTGGATAATAATATATTATCGTATATGTAATTGTTATTTTCTCCTAAATATGCCATTTATTGTCAGACTTTTACGTGGCGTATTTTTCCTGTAACGAAATTATTCTAATCTAAATCAATTTATGTTTTTAATACTTATTCTTGCACACAATAAATAGAACATAATAAGGTAACAAAATTATAACTTTAAAATGAGGTACCAGGTTCGAATCTTAGCTTAAGTGTTACTTACCTATTCATGCATGGACAAAAGTAAAAAAAAAACAATACAATGTAAAACAAACATCCACATAAAATGTAGAATAACGTTACTATTAATAAACATATTTTGTAACCTAATAACCGTAAAAATGTTCTTAATAAGATTAAGACATCGTTCCAACAATGGTATAATCCGATGAAAATTTTGGTCAGGAAAAGTGCTAATAATGCGTAAAAGCACTCAACATTTATCACGTACACTTCGTAGCATCTTAATTCAAAACACGTTCACTTACCAAGAAAAAGATTCAATAAAAGATTTTGATTAGAAGCGTTCAATTTGTTTTACTACAGTTTTTGTAAGTCTTTACATCAATCCGCTGAGTATTTTTGTAATTTTGATGTAGTTACGTATTTTACTGTAGTTTCGATAAACTTCTAAAAAAAGAAAATGAATAAAAATATTTGTCTAACTTGTTGTGATTACGTATGAAAGCAGATTATTTTCAATATTCGTTTTTATATGAAAATAAGAAAGAAATACGCGTCACCTGTACCTAGACATTATTCTTAAAATCTGTTATGCTTCTCCAGCTATAGGAAGATTTTTTGTTTCATGTATGTTTTTGTTATGAACATTTGAAATTCTAATGTCGATTTCAAGTAGTAAGTAACACTTTATTGGCTCTGTATTTTTCTGTAGTTAATCTTAATTTTACACAATGATATCGGCTTAAAGACAATACCGTAATGCTCTGTTAACCACAACGTTTCATACGTTATCTATACATCTTCTATACATATAATAAAATTGGAGTGTCTGTTTGTAATATCAAAAGAAAAATTCCTGATTTCGGGAAGATGATGTATTTGCGTTGCTGATAACGAAAATCTCGTTTAATTTTTTTTTGTCTGTCTGTCTGTCTGTCTGTCTGCCTGCCTGCCTGTCTGTCCGCAAGCCGCGTTTATTCCGGGTAACCTCCGAAACGGCTGGGCCGATTTCGACCGGACTCGCTGAATGGTAGCTGACATAAACGGACATGTTATAGGCTACTTTTTTATCTTAATATTGCGTTGACGAAGTCGCGGGCAACAGCTAATATAATGTAATAGATCTTACATAAAACAAGATATGTATAAAATGTACAAATTTATTCGCAGCCTTTGGGTCTAATCAAGAGATTCAGATGTAATTTCTTGTTAACAGGAATTTTGTCCAATTAAGCGATACATTATACGTCTAGTATGTAAAATACACACTCCTTGATTGTTTTTTTTTATAAATATTGATATTATTTAGATTACTATATAGTTCTAATTTTGTTAAGCTACCTGCGAGTCAAAAGATACTACTAAAAACAAACTATTAGTACTGAAATATCTTTTGTTCTTTTTCACTTTTTTTTTCAAAACGTAAACAATAAATTTCCCACAAAAATACAGAAAAAGTAATTTTTCACTGTCTTTGACATCTAGAATGGGGGAATCTCGACAGCGAAGTTGTATTTAAGAGCGTTCCAGACATAAATTCTACCAAAGTGGTATAAACAAGCAATTTAATCAGTATTCGTACCCATCAATTAAATATTAACATAGAAATGTTCTTTAGGCAAACTAAGTCGAATTGTTATGAACACAATCAATGATACTCTATAGGATAAATGCAAACTTTAGGCAATAATTTGGTAGACCTTTTGTCAATTTCTTTTTTTTCAATAAAATATTAGTAGATTTTTGTTAATTTACTAATATTAACTTTAACCATTCCAACTAAGCTTGTGCTAGGATATGGTTCACGACAATAGTCGAATGGCGGGATTCGAACCCTCGACCTCACGATCGGTAGTCCGTACCCCAAACCATTAGGCTATTGGCGCTTAATTCATCTATATACTTACATAATTACATATCTCCTTAAAATAAAACGGTAATTTCCACAAAAAAGCACCACAATGCGAAGCTCAGTCTACAAGAAGTATCTTTAATTGGGACATAAAACATCAAATTAAACATACTCGCTAGAATCATTTTAGTAATTCGTAACAATATTAATGACGTATGGTCTAAATATGTTAAACAATGCTATGAATGGAGAGGTTCATAAACCTCAATTATGATCGCTATTCGCTAATAATGGCGATACTTCGTATACAAATGTAGAAAACGTCATCACGAAAATGGATATTTCCTCTACCTATGTGTCCCATACCCCGCCAAATTCTCATTCTTGTTTATATTATCTATCTATACATACATATAATAAAATTGGAGTGTCTGTTTGTAATATCATAGGAAAAATTCCAGATTTCGGGAAGATAATGTATTTGCGTTGCTGATAACAAAAATGTGTTTTTGTCTGTCTGTCTATCTGTCCGAAGTCGCGTTTGTTCCGAGTAATCTCCGAAACGGCTGGGCCGATCTCGACCAGACTTTCACTGGAAGGTAGCTGACATAGACGGGCATATTATAGGCTACATTTTTTTTTAATTCCGCGCTGTCAAAATGGCGACTGAACCGCTATCTCTGGAACGGGTGGACCGATTTGGACGGGACTTTGACTGAAAGATAGCTGGTAGAAGATAGATGCACGCGGGAATATGATAGATGACTTTTTTTTTAATCCGCGCTAACGAAGTTTGCGGGCGACAGCTCGTATTATAAATAATCTTAAACAGTAATTTTTAAACTAATTTTGCATATTTCTATTTCAGTGACATAGTATCACAAATAACAAAGATTTGGAACTAGGTAAGGATTTTAAACATTCACATTTTATGTGGTCTAGAATTTCGTATGCATTGTACAACTCTACGGGAGGAACGTAAAGTATTGAATATATTACAGTTAAAGCGAGAATAACATAAGTGCAGTATTTTACGTCTTTTACGAATTTTAAAATGTGCTGTATTCTTTTATTTCAAATGTTATTTTTAAAACTATTTAAAAAGAAGCATTCTTCATCCAAACATGACAATCCATTATTTTGTAACCCTGATTATTTCCTACATCTTTATCCAAACGATGATCAATCGTTTTTAATTTCATACTAATCTCCTCAATAGATGACAACTAAATTAAATTGGTGAAAAACATGGCGTGCGGGTTAGCATTATATATTTCAAATTATCAACTATACCAATGACGGACAAACTGCAGCTGTAGTTTTTAACTATGATTTATTTACTATTTTAATGAAGCTAAAGTAAAGAAAAGAACGTTATAAATTAATAGTTATAATGAATATTGCATACCAGTAAAGTCAATTAACTATTAATAAAACACCTACCCATTGAAATCCCATGCTACTACGAAATTCAAATTCAAACATATAACAATCCGCGTTTGTTCACAATTATTACACTGGTTTACACAGGCCTCTGGCAGTATTTCCGCCCTGATACAATTTAATATCCTAAAGGAAATTACATAGATTAAGGTCAAAATACAAGTATCACTCAATTTCATCATTAAATGCTACGCTGGATCCATCATCAACCGCGCCTTATTCCATACATATGTATCTGCCGTCAGATGACTTTTCACACAAACCCTCTTTAAGAAAATCCATTCATAATATTTCAGTCTAATTTAACTCTTAAAAGTCTAAGTAGCTACAACCGATTAAAAGTAAATATTTTAGTACAAAGAAGCGCTATAACCAAACATAATTAAAAGCGCATTATGACTCATGTTAAACTATTAACACACGTAACATCCGAATTATCGCCACAGTTGATTACTGAGTAAGCACCTACGTAAAACCTTATCATAAACGATTCTCAAATTTGTCGAGAGACTACGGCTTTGTTATCTCTATTCGTTAAAACTTTATCGTTCTAAACAGAAATAATTCGGTGGATTTAACTAATTTAATCTAAAAAAAACTTTAATATTAAAAAGATTTAAATTGAAAATTCAATTCCTTCAAAGATGTTATAACGAGAAATGAATGTTAAAAACTTTCTTTCTTTTAAATTATGATTTTACCGTCAAATTTAATTTGGTCTAATTTTAGCGATTATAATCTTACTTAAAAAAATCGATTATTACTTACCTACTCTACGTTTTTCCTTATAACTTCGCAAAAAACTGTGTTAAACATTTGCTACGAGCGTTCGAATCCTTAAAACCCCGTACAGAAACTCTTAACCACGTTTTATTTGTCCCTTTTCAGACACGAATCAATAAACAAAATAAACATTGTGAAAGATAGAACTATAGGCAAATGAAATAAATTGTCGAGTCATCCATTTCATTTCGGCTCTGCTATCAACTATTTCCGAACGATACATATAGTTACATTTCCGTTTACGAGAGTCCGGCGCCATACAAACAGTCATACAATAAAGCAAAGCACAACGTTATATTGTAAATAAATATTTTAAACATCTTTGAACGAAAGAGATTTGTTAAATTTCAAAGTATCAACAACGGAAAACATTTGATTCATAAAATGTCTTATTACCATTCCTTTTCACGCGTTGATCTTTAGAGGTCGCAATGAACAGACAAAAAATCTATATTTAGCAACCTTTTGTAGCTGGCAGTGCGAGATTATGTTTTTTATGCATTGAGATACAGGGATAATGTGTGTTTGTTAAATGTACGCTGTAAAAATATTATTCCGACAAGCAAGGGCGTTGCGACATAAACTAGAAATATCTAATTTATTGTGTTGTCTTTGTATCTAATTATATAGTCCTTTTAACAAAGAATACATGGTTACAATATTTATTTACATTGCAATCGACCAATAAAAACATGCCACGATGCAAATATTCCACAACAATAGGCTGATATTCGTCCCTACAATATAAAACCGTTTAATCAAAATTTTAAGCAATAATTGTCATTTGGTTTTATAGTTACTCTACCTTAATCGACCTTTCTTTTCTAATCATAACACCTTAAACTTACCGTAAGTCATGCATGTACAAAGAATCTAGCCGAAATTTCCAATTCCTGTAACCGCTCTTTTATTAAGTTACTGTTAGCTTAAGGCTAATAAGAGTAAATTAACGATAAAATAAGTACAATTTTTAAAATAACACCGTCTATGTCACAATATCAATAACGATATCTCAAAAAAACGCATAACAATAAAGTTCATTTAGTAGAGATAAATGTAAGTTATTTTAATTTCCATTGTCAATTAAATCGTGTATCGGCAGACAGAAATCCAAGAGGAAATTCATGTCGACTGCAAATATATTGGCGATCGAATAAAAACGGACACTGTCAATTATTCACGTATCTCTGGTGCCCTGATAAAATGCATTTATCTTTAAATGAGTATATTTATTTTTATACTAGTTTATAGAAGATATGCATGTTTGAAGCTTGTTCTATCGTCAACAATCGATACGACATTGACACTTCCGTCTATAATATCTGGTTAAATTGATATGAAACTAAAGTTCCAATTTTTTATTTATTTTTCGCCACGGATACAAAATTTATTCCCTTATATCATTTTCTTTGTCCCAACCAACCAATAAACCAACAATTTATTAACGTAGAGTAAAATACACTTTCTTCAAAAATTCTCCTATAAAAAATTATCGTAAAAAATTATTTGTTATCAAAACAGAGAGATAATGGAACGTAAAGATGTACATCATTTTCACTTTTTACTACTTTACTGTATCGTTAATCGTTCTTTTTACGCGCTCAGTATGTAGGGCTGTCACCGTTTCGAGTGTTGTCGTCGGCTTTGCAAGCGTCAGCTACATGTCTTCGGCTACCGAGGGATTGAGAACCTATTCTAAGCTAGGTTTGACTAGGCCTTAGTCAACTATACTGGCTAAGTTTACCCCGACTACGCTTTTTGATATGTTTAGTGCATTTCGAGTTAGAATTAAAGGTTTGAGTAGGTCGTGTGCCACAAACTACCGTGATTTTTTTATGATCTGCTAAGGGTCAAAGATGAATGTCTTTTCTTTGTCATTTGCCAAGTGGTCTCTTATTCTTTTTACGCCCCAGTATTTTAGGTTTATCGGAAGTTAGCAACCCTATAGTATGTCCGAACCTCGCAGATCCCGTCTGCTTTATCTTAGTCGTGCTTATAAAGCTATCTACATCTTAACATTGTTGCGTTTTGATGTTCGAATTATTCATGTCACTACGCTGGAGAAATGTAACTGGTTTAACATGCACTTCACGTGTATTTTACACTGTGATCATTATTTTAAATTTTTATCTGCCTACCTGGAAAAAATAAGTTTATTTTGACCGTTGACATAACATACAAATATTATAGAACTTTCAAGCATACATTTTAGAAACATTTGAACCACAAATCTAATTAGCGTTAACATTTTCATCAACATTGATCTTTCATGATCTTTCTAAATAAATTTTCCTGATTAGAATGCTAAATATTGTTTTCAATTAATTGTTATTTAAATAAGGTTTCGTATCCAATTTAACTACAGCTTTAAAGAAGTAGTATTCGACAATTCGTATTACAACGTGAGATAATAAATATCAATCAATAAGTAAGAAAATGTTGAAACATTGCACCTGTAATGAAACAAATCGTTTCCCACATGAACGACGCATGACTCATTGCTGTGATTGAAGTGTGCTAGTAATAAAATGGATATTGTCGATTTTACTGCCCACTGTTGACAAACCAAGTTTACTGCAAACTTTATTGAGAATGCCACTTGAAAATATGATTTTTTTTAACAAAAACATAGTCAAATGGAATAACTTTAAACTTGGTTTATACTTAACCAAAAATAATCGAACCCTTAACCTTAACCCTTAACACTTCTCATCTAAACAAACGTTTACGTTAAGTGTCCTTTTTTCATAATAAACTTTATTATTCATCTTGTGAAGTATTGATATTAATCGATCATTCCGATCCAGCGATCCGTGGACAGAACAACGTCGCATCGCACTCGTCTACTGCACACACTCGGACGAATAAAACACTGTAATAAAATATTATCAACCTTTACCATCGTTACTGAGACAAATCAAGGACATGCGAAATTTTTAAACCAAGTAAAATAAAACCTTTAAATCAAAGCATTGTTGCAATTTAAAAATGTTATAACGTTGCTTTTTTACCCCAGAACGAAGCACACGATCTATTGTTTCCCAATGTTTACTGATAACTGGTATTAACGAGATTTAAAACTAAATTTTCTTTGATAATTTGTTAAGCCCGCTACACACCTTTTAGCCTGGTACTTGGACAGTTGGACAATAGAGCTTAATAACTAGACTGGCTTACAACTGGCATACTGTACTAACTGACGCCAGTGAGTCCATACAATTCATGCCTAGCATGCGTTACTGTCAAACTGTAAACCGTACTTTAATTTTAACTGAACAATTGGACTGTACATGTAAAACAGCAGGAAAGATGTTATTTAAATTTTGCTCAATTTATGTTAAAAATTCATATTTATATTAACTTTATTGCTTTTGCCATTAAATATTGTGATGGTCATTTGTAAAACGTTGCAACTCAAAAGATACTTAATTACACATTTAAATGACAAACAAAGGAAATATTAAAAGCAGATTAACCGTTTACATAACATTAGAATGACTATAGTTATTTATGTTAGTTATTATGTTATTCATCGCTATTTTTTAGCGGGATACAGCGCAAGTGTATCGCGTTAACTGAAAACATTTATCAAGGCTGATAAAATCTATTGCGGAACACCGCAGTCACCCCTATACAAAACTGTTGAAAGGATTTCGCATCAATGATTATGTTTTTAAAGGTAAAAATAATATATTATCTATGAATTTTTGGTTTTATTCAAAGTGACTCTATTTGAAGTATCGAATTAGTCGTTAGGAAAGGAATTATTATAACCAAAAATGTTAACAAAGGTTTCAAACCAAGAAATAGAAGTAAGCTGTTACAATACAATCTTTGGTAAAGACTTGTCTCGTATTGTGTAATAGTGCAGGCTGTCTTCAGTTAATGCATTCAAGATCGGTGACCGGTCCGCGGTCACAGGGGAACCAGAATCCGTTACGATGAAATAAACATTGCGCGTAAAGACAAGAATAGAAAACAGGTACACTTTACGATATTTCATAGTTCTGATCGTAAAAACAGCTGTTTTTACGATTATCGACTTTATTGTTTAAGCCATAAGGCATTAAACTCTCATATAAATGTGGAGTACGTGTTCCATTTAACGGGTACGTTGAAGGTATGCTATTATGATTCTGTGGAGATAAACAGTTTTGTCGTGCTTATGCTCCAATGACTGCCTATATTGGTAATACCTCATTTGCATAATGCATTTTGTCACAGATATTTCTTAGAAGCATCGTTCTTTTATATATTTATCTAGGATACCATTAATAAAAGCATCTTATTACGTTTTAAGTTTAAGCAACATTTTAAATTTAATTTTCACATAAAATAAAATATTCCATAAATTGACATGTAAGTTAATTTCGCGAGTACTCCAAATATTTTCATTAAAATCCTCGCCCCATACAGAAGTTTTGCATCAAATTGAATCACATGACCCTGGTCGTCATTATGCACGTCTCTTATCAAGCCTACGTATTTATGTCTCATCGCGATACGTGGAACACGCTAAAGCCCTTGGCCCATTAATACATCCAATTCGTTACATCCCACTGATAAGCTCTTGTAAAAAAACGAATCAATTTCGATGCATTGTTACACTAAATCTGGTATCAAAGAATCATACAATTTAATTCAGCTTTATTGTTTTCCCACATCAACAAAACATGTCAATCGTAGCACCACTAAATTGTCGATTATTTTATAATGTTAACTGATTCGATTTCATAAATATCAAGAATTTATAATGACACCTAATCTGGTGGTAATTAGAAGGTCGATTTGTATCAGCAGTGAAACCTTCAATAAGTTCGCAGATTATTGCGTAAACGATTTCCCACAACGACATTAGTCCTTTAATAAATGTATCTCTTTACACTTGCAATAAATAACAGAAGTGTAACTTTTTAGTATTTTTATCGCGAGATATATTTTTTAAATATGGAGATAAATGTATGTCAATTTGTAAAGGAATATTTTTTTACAAATACTTCCATTCAAGGATGAAATACGTGGAGACACAAAATCCAATTAGGAACTCTTGTTGGCGAGGTTTTGGCGCGCGATTTATGCACGAGGTCGCACCGATAAAGGGTTTATGTATCCATGTAGGTTTTATTTTAAAAATACCCATAAATTGCAGTTGCATTAAGCAAATTTATTTTGCTTATGCCAGCATTGTTCAAAATACGAGAGAAATGTGTGACAACAAAAGTAATAAAGTGTTGCAAGCAGAAAAATAAATTATGTGTCTTTGTTTTTTCCTTAAACATATTTAAAATATCTAGTCTTTCGTTTAACCTAATTTAACTGTTACTTTAACATTTTCACTCAATTTATATTAATTAATATTATAGGAAAACTGTCTTATATTAAACGTTTTTATGAAGAAAAATCAACCATTTCAAATAATTTTTTCCTTTTTAAGTTCGGTATAACTTTAAGTTCTCATTAAGCTCTTTAGGGTGGAATAGGTAATTTATTATACATTACATCACATATCTAAAATGATGAAGTTAAACTAATGATTCAACAATTATTTCCAGAGAAGTATTTTACGACAATACAACTTATCAGTTGGTATCATACAATGATAAAGCGTATAGTGGATCAATGTGTGATAAATATAATAACCGTTTGCTAAACTAAAATAATGCTAAATATTGTACAGTCGCAGAAAAGAAAATTTAGCATAAATTTGTATATGACAAATCTGTTAATTATATAACTGTTAAGACTCTGGGTATGGTAGTAAGTATACTTAAAATAGCTTAAAAACAATTATATAATAAGCTCTAAAACTTAATCCTTCGCAATGAAAGGGTAATCTAACCTACGGTTCCCGAGTACAGTCCAATTTTATACGTAGCCGCATTTCCACACACTGCGGCGAAGCGACGTGTCTTTGAATATTAATATTAGTGCACATACAAGCATTATCTATTCTGTGATACAATTTCTCCCACAATACCCAGCGTTGCCAAGAAATACGTGGCAATTAAATTAAATTTAGCGACACAAATTACACCCAGTGCGATTCACATGTACTATAATGTTTTATATAGCTTCTAACGTTATTTAACACTCTTATTACTCTTCAAGTAGATTTGTGACTTTACTATGTTTTAACTTATTCCGAACTTTCTTCGAACTTAATCAATTGGCTTCTCGTATCAAAGCGTGATTGGAGAAACCAAGCAGTGCCTTTATGATAACACAAATATTTACAGAACTCTAATTGTGTTTAACGAAGTGAACTAGTGTTGATCTCTTCGTTAAATTAAATGATTTAATTCCGAACCGATTTAATTTATTAATGATTTTTTCTGTTAGTAACTTAAGCTTTAAAAATACTGCTTTTCATCTACTATATTTTACCTTAAATTTTATAATCAATGTTAATAATAAAATATTTCATAGAATGTACAAACTGCATTCACAATGTATCAGTTTCATTTCTATTTAATGCATATTATTTACTTATTTATTCATAAAAATTATAGTTACATTGACTTATAAAAGAAAAGTCGCCAATCTGCACAGCAGATATCATACTTCATACTTCATACTAATATTATAAATGCGAAAGTTTAGATGGATGGATAGATGGATGGATGGATGGATGTTTGTTAGAGTTTGTAGCCTAAACGGCTAAACGGATTTCGATGAAATTTGGTACAGATGTGGAGGATAGTCTGGAAGAACACATAGGCTACTCACTTTGGTTTTTTTTTAATTCCACGCGGACGGAGTCGCGGGCAACAGCTAGTTCTTTTATAAAAAAAAAACTAATTAACAAACATATAATTAACATGCACTACAGTACAACTTCCTCTAAAAGGTCAACAAAGCTTCGAGATAAATTATTATCAAAGAAACATCACGATGTAACGAGATACTCGCATTGACTCATGTCCCATAAAGGTACGACTGAAATATCCTCAAGCGGCTTCGATTGAGTATTCGAGTGACAACGCTTATCAGTAGCATTGAGCGAAAGAATTAACATTACAAACGCAGCGGCAGCCAGGGTCATAGCTTCGATCGGATCCTACGCTGCCTGCGTGGCATTTTTATTAGCGATCTAGATAACTAAATTCCTAAGTCTCACAACGACATCATTTACATGTTTTACAAGTATTCAATAACTTTTGATATCAACACATTTACGCGAACACACGTCTCATCGCTTTTTCATTTTTTATGTTTGTAACATATCTCAAATCACTATTATCTATCTAGTATAGTAATGTGTTATCTGTGATCATAATTACTTTGACGTTCGGTAAATCCCCGAACACATCAAAAAATATCAGTATACTTAGTATAATATATACAATAATTTTAAGGATAAAATGAACTGCTTATTTTATTGCTTCCTGAATTACACTTGTTCTATGCGACATGTTCAATGATTGATTTGCATTAAAATTTAATTATCAACTAGTGGTAGGTAAAATGCAATCCATTAACTCCGCATGATGACCTTTTTTGTATAAATAGTTATTAAAATAATGATAATGTTCACGTAACTTGATCGATTAAAGACATGATTATTAAAAAAAAAACAACTTGAATAGAAATAACGCTTGATGAAGTAAATGTCATGCAGTTGTGCAATCTGAAGTGTGCAAACAAGCAGTCTGAAGCTAAGTTAAAGTAATTAGCAAGATTGCACGAAGCAATTTTCTGGAACTAACCCATAAAACTATAAGAGGCCAAAAACCCACCACACGTTAGTTCCCATTTCCGAAACAACCGTATAGAAACAAATTGTCGTCCAGCCTAATTTCAAATATCCTTCTAATGTAAAAGGTATCAATAAATCTTCTTTTAGTACCACAAAGCGAAGGCTGAACTCTTTGTGGTTTCAAGATGTTCCATTCTATAGCATTTAAAATAGATCACATTGTACACGAACAATCAAGACATCAATGATAGTTATTTAAATGCATTGAACGGGACATTCAATAGTCAATAGGTATGTGAGATAGTAGATACAACATAGTCCTAGGTATACTCATATGTTTTCTGCGTTACAAGTTACTGTGAATTCTTTTTTATTTAGTGTATCTTAGAATTTAAAAATCAGCATGCACGCGACTTTTCGCTTTCAAAATTTTGTCGTTTATAAAACTAATTCTTTTATAATAAGTTCATTTGTAACATTAGTAACGCGTGACTAAAATAATGACCAAATTCTTTTTCGGGTATTTGTTCCACAGCACATTGTTCTTAGCGTAATCTCTTTGTTGAACTACTTAAAGAGACATTAGTCTTAATATGCGCGTAACTTTACTTATTGTCTTATTCCTTTTGTTATTTTTATTACAAGCTGCTGCTCGCGGCTTCCTCTTCGTGAAATTAAAAAATAGTAAAAACATGGCCTATGTTACTCACTGATAACGTAGCTTTAATGGTGAAAGAATTGTTGAAATCGGTTCAGTAGTTTTTGAATTTTTTTCAATACATACAAAAATATAAATGTTTCCTATAAAGAGGAATTATTATGTATTGAAAAAAATCAAAAACTACTGAACCGATTTCATCAATTCTTTCACCATTAAAGCTACGTTATCAGTGAGTAACATAGGCTATATTTTTATAATCTATACTAATATTATAATATAATATTACAATTTATTATAATATTATAACTTGTATGCAGACAATTTTGGGAAGCATTGAATCATTTTTAGACTCCATAACTCCAATTTAATAATATGAACCTACGTAGCGCGAATTTTTAAAAATTATATAATACTTTCCGGCATGCAAAAAAAAAGATTTTTTCTTCACCAAATAAGAACTAAATGCTAAGATAAACATCCAAATATAAAGACACTTCGCTGATCACTTTACAACATTATCAGTATAGATCTCGTCCGTCCCGTATAAGTAGCACAATAAGTCCCCTATAAAGCTAATTGGTCATTGTGTGCTCGGCATACGTTACATATTCTTTGACATTTATCTTGTGATCTAAGAATGAGTAAAAAAAATCTTTAATCTACATCTACTTAAAGCGTGCGCACACCCGAAACTAAATTATCGCACAATTCTTTAGTCGCGCTTTGATTCCTACGAGCTTATATGGGGATGCGCACACTACTCGATTTTTAGTTGTGTAACTAAACGGTTGAATTGGATGCGAAATAATCGATAATTGACAATCGCACAACAATTATGCGATAGTTTACTCAAAGGTGCACACCTTCTGTAAAAGTAACCGCTCTTAAAGTACGTACTGAAGACGGAAGATTTCTTTGTTTATGTGGTAGTCTACGTCTTATTGGATCTGTATATCTTCGCGCCACCAGAATTGATTTAACTGATTTATGGTATTCCATCACGTGAATTTCAATTGAGGTCCACCAAATGCACACAGGTCATTTTTCTAACAGTCAGTATGTTAACCTTATTGTAAAATTGGTATCGTCTGCTTTTCAGATAGGGGCTTTAAAAGATTTAAGATGGCAATCGGATGGAAGGAAAACTCAAGAGGGCAACAACATAGCAATACATGTCACTCCACCCGATGGCGAAGAAGATGACGAGATCGTGCCGCCGCTGCGCGCCCGCAGGAAACTAAGCAGCCCGCTCAGCGGCATGCCCAATGCTGAGGGTGGCCTCACTGGACCAGGTAATTACCACTATTTCATGTTTTAGCAATAACTGCTAGTTTCTGTAAGCCAAAAAAGTATCTACCTACTGTTAATTCTGGTGCGTTCAAATAATAGTAGCACTGTCATGCACTTGTCTGCCTCACTGTACTTACCTTGTGTGAAACTAACCTTAACCTAATACAATAAATTTTAACAGTGGTAGAGCCCGCTTTAACATCTTCGCACGAATGGGCCGGCTCGCCCGGTGTAATACCACGACCACACAGAAAACAGGCGTGAAGTGGAAGCAATTCCGCGTTTCGTCTGATGAGTGTGGTGCCGGAGGCCTAATTTTAGTCCCTTTCCCTTTCCACCCTTATCTTAAGAGGAAAGGATGGGAAGGAAAAGTGGATTTGAAGGTGGAGGAGACGCATAGGAAGGGGAAATGTCCTCTTTATGTGCGTCTCCTCCTTCGTTAATTATGGGTAGGCAACGCATCTGCAATTGCGGATGTCTATGGGCAGCGGTCGCTTCGCCATTTTGGCAGATTCAGGTGGCCGCTTGCTCGTTTGTCACCTAATTTTATAAAAAAAAAAAAAAAAATTCTTGTATACGTTTTTCTATTAGACGTGTTAACTTTATAAGAATCTCGTTGTCTATAGCACCACGTTCTCTGTCACCCTTGGATCGTACAAGAAGACGGTTCAGTACGATGGTGTCGAGCGCCGCCGCAGCGGCCGTGTCTCGCCGGCTGTCTGCCACCATAGGATGGTGCCTCGCCTCGCCCACACAAGTCAAACCACAGATAGTCCGACAAGGACGCGCCTTGTGCCTGCAGTACATTAAAACACAAATTCGGAGATCTTCTATGTGCCCTAATAAGGTTGGTATGCCTGAGGACTCAGTGAAGTCATGAAAGACAGAATATAGCATACTATATAGTAAGATAAAATAGCTAAAAGATAAACCCGATAAACTTTGAAATTGACAAATCCATTAGTTGATTAAGTTTCGCAAATTTTAGTTACGACAAAGCGACCCTAACAAAGCTGAAAGCCAGTAAGTTATGCAAATGGACAAATAATCGCTAATTAGATGAATATTGCCCATATTAGTAAAATGAATATGGGCTAGGCCCAAGCATCATTTTTTCGTTTTCAAAGCTAAGGAGGATTCCATTTTTTTGTCAAAAATTTGCTAAGTTAGAACAACAAAACAAATATCGGAACATTAACTATTTTTTTTTGTTTCCAGCAAATTGTAATGAAACGAGTGCAACAAATGCTGGAGACGGAGTGCGGGGAGGAGGCCTCGGCGAACCTGGAAAGTGGTGTGCTGGCGGCGCTGCGTGCGCTGTGCGCGGCGCTAGAGCGCAAGCAGCCTGATGCCTTCCGGCACATCGCGCGCCAGGCTACGCGCGCGCCGACCACCATGTTACGCTCGGATGTTGCCCTCGCCGAACTAGCCCTCGCCCTCGCTAGACGCGTCACTAGAGAAAACATCACCTGGTCTAAGGTTTAATTGAATAATTAATAAGTCATAAGTAATATTATAAAATGTTTCCCATCTTAGCGCCCTTTATTTCCTTCTGTTAATGAGGGATTGTTGTATAATATGATTAATCAAACAAATGTAATTTAAGATAGCAGCCGTGTACTGCATATGCGGGGCTTTAGCTCGGGAGGCTGCTGAAGCCTCAGAGGGCGAGCCTCCGATTGAGCTGGTGTCAGCGCCGGCCGCCGCTATCGCTGATGTCTTGCACGAAGAAACAGGCTCTTGGATTGCTGCTCATGGGGGATGGGTGAGATCCTATACTTATCTATCTTCCTACAATCAAACAATACCAATTAGTACAAATACACTGATTGATATTTCTATAAGTTGCCGAAGTCTCAAACGGCTGCTAGTTACGTGTGGACTAAAAGATACTTAACAGTAAATAATGGCATGTCGTGATTCTCTTTCAGAATGGTTTAATAGAACGATTACGTGTGAGCGACCGCGACCAACGATCCGAGAAGACGCTGCGTGTTATGGTGTCGTTCTTCATAACAGCATGTCTGTTGTTACTGCTCCTCAGATGGGCCAACATCCTGTTGTCCTCGCCCAGAGACTACATCGTAGATGACATTTAATCCCGTTTGTGATAAGTGTTACAAAATATAAATAAATATATTTTTTATAAAAGTATATGTTATTACAAGTTATTACGCTTAATGATTACTAATAAATATTGTAAATGCCATCAATGTATTGTCGTTAGTATGACTAGTTTATAGGACGGTATATTATAAAATTAAATTCACGCTGCTTGTACCAATTGTAAAATGTTTTTAACTTTTTGTTATTATGCTCGTGTAAAGCTGTATTTTGCATTGTGAATTTGCCAACTTTCAGATTAATAAGCTAAAAGTTGTCCTAAATCTGCATCAGATATATACATGCATCTAAATACGTTACTATAGCCATCAAAATACGTTTATCTATTAATCATATGAAAACCTTCACATGCAAGTGGTACTGACACACATATTTGTTATTCAAATTCAGCCTCGCAAGAACTTGTACATTCTCATCTTTAGTGTAAGTTAATTAAATTTTATGTTAATAAAAACAGTAATGAAATAAAGGACAATTTGCTAAACCTTGCTGAATATCAATACTTGTAAAATTTTCATAATGGAACCCGTAACTAATAAAATTTACAAAAGATGATACTATCCACAAATGGATAACGTATTAACGTACGTCTATGTGCCTTAGCGTAGATTCAAAGGTGATAGAACAAATTTCTCGTGCAGATCTGTTGACATTATTATTTGGGTAACAGGTTTTTCAAAACTGTTTGATATACATTAAAAAATAAATAATTTTATTTCATGTTTTTTTATTCTCCTTATATTGTCCTAACTCCTTCCAATGTTATTCATTATATGGAAATCCTATATGTGGAGCAATTCATCGTTAGAGACTGCAACAGGTGGATTTCGAAGACCTGTGTAGATCTCACATCAAGTGGGGCTAAGACCAAGCGAGGAAAATAAAGAAGCACAATAAAAACCGAAACATTTTGGATTCGTTAAATGCTGTGTTATGCATCTGTTAAAATTATAATAAAGTTTTTGAACCGTGATATTTTGTGCCTACCTCACTAACCATAAACAATTTACTCGAATCTTAATATATAGATAGTATAACTACAAAAGAACTTTTAAATTGTACCTTTCATATTTTTATTGTTAAAAACATTTACTTAAATTAATGACTGAAAGTAGTTTTGTTAATATCGTATTTGTTTTTTATAGTCTGTGCACCAAAACCTGTTTTAATTTTCCATTAACTTAATCTGTGGACTGAAATGAAGTGAAACAATTGAAAGAAATAGACATGTTAAAACGGATAATTAATCCATTTTAATAATTTAGCAGACAATTATTTTTACTGAAAGTGTGTTAAATTGATTATTCACACGTGAGTTGCATTATAAACCTGATAAAAATGTACATGCTGTTAAAATTAAATAAAAACGAAACGTCATATTGTGTAGCGCTGTTGCCATTGCAATGAGAGCGACAGAGAGATCCTGATATTTTATTTGTCACTTCGTTTCGCATTCTCTAATTCCCAATCCCACTTTTCAATAATCCACATATTTATTCTTGGATAAAGATTGGTTTGTGTTAATCAAGTGAATAAATGCTAAATGTAAAGATTCTGAATCTATCCCCTCTTATTACATTAGATCAGTTGCCTACAATTGTGTTTTCAGATGTGAGAGTAACAATGAAGTGTTATTGTAAATGAAAAGCAAAGAAGAGTTGAATTATAGGTACCTTGTTAGTTAAAAATATAAGCAGTGAGCATGTTAAAAAATACATTACCGAAGGATAAACCAGGCAAGATGAGGATCAGAGCCTTTCCTGTGAGTACACTAATATTTACCATCAACATTTTTGTGGCTTGTGAATAACATTATAAAATATAGCAATTGATGGCTACCTTTGTTGGGTTAAAAGACCTTTACATACTGATATATATTTAAGGTTGCATTAATATTTATACCTTATTTTCCCGTAAAGATGGCTTTCGTTTTAATAAGAGAAACCTAGGTTATATGTCATCTCATTTTTCTACAAGTATTTTAAGAAATTCACTTACTAAATCACATGTACAGTTTTTTGCATAGGGAGACAATTATTTTTACTGAAAGTGTGTTAAATTGATTATTCACACGTGAGTTGCATTATAAACCTGATAAAAATGTACATGCTGTTAAAATTAAATAAAAACGAAACGTCATATTGTGTAGCGCTGTTGCCATTGCAATGAGAGCGACAGAGAGATCCTGATATTTTATTTGTCACTTCGTTTCGCATTCTCTAATTCCCAATCCCACTTTTCAACAATCCACATATTTATTCTTGGATAAAGATTGGTTTGTGTTAATCAAGTGAATAAATGCTAAATGTAAAGATTCTGAATCTATCCCCTCTTATTACATTAGATCAGTTGCCTACAATTGTGTTTTCAGATGTGAGAGTAACAATGAAGTGTTATTGTAAATGAAAAGCAAAGAAGAGTTGAATTATAGGTACCTTGTCAGTTAAAAATATAAGCAGTGAGCATGTTAAAAAATACATTACCGAAGGATAAACCAGGCAAGATGAGGATCAGAGCCTTTCCTGTGAGTACACTAATATTTACCATCAACATTTTTGTGGCTTGTGAATAACATTATAAAATATAGCAATTGATGGCTACCTTTGTTGGGTTAAAAGACCTTTACATACTGATATATATTTAAGGTTGCATTAATATTTATACCTTATTTTCCCGTAAAGATGGCTTTCGTTTTAATAAGAGAAACCTAGGTTATATGTCATCTCATTTTTCTACAAGTATTTTAAGAAATTCACTTACTAAATCACATGTACAGTTTTTTGCATAGGGAGACAATATATTTTGTACCAAATTGGCAGTGAAAACTCTCCAATATTTTTCCCTCATGGTTATTCCCTCATTAACTTATTATGAATGTGAATGTTTAGATGAATGGATAGATAGATGTGGATGAATTGGAACAGATATAAAGCAGTCTGGCATATAATACATAGGTTCCTGACTTGATTTTTTTTTTTATTCTCCTTATATTGTCCTAACTCCTTCCAATGTTATTCATTATATGGAAATCCTATATGTGGAGCAATTCATCGTTAGAGACTGCAACAGGTGGATTTCGAACACCTGTGTAGATCTCACATCAAGTGGGGCTAAGACCAAGCGAGGAAAATAAAGAAGCACAATAAAAACCGAAACATTTTGGATTCGTTAAATGCTGTGTTATGCATCTGTTAAAATTATAATAAAGTTTTTGAACCGTGATATTTTGTGCCTACCTCACTAACCATAAACAATTTACTCGAATCTTAATATATAGATAGTATAACTACAAAAGAACTTTTAAATTGTACCTTTCATATTTTTATTGTTAAAAACATTTACTTAAATTAATGACTGAAAGTAGTTTTGTTAATATCGTATTTGTTTTTTATAGTCTGTGCACCAAAACCTGTTTTAATTTTCCATTAACTTAATCTGTGGACTGAAATGAAGTGAAACAATTGAAAGAAATAGACATGTTAAAACGGATAATTAATCCATTTTAATAATTTAGCAGACAATTATTTTTACTGAAAGTGTGTTAAATTGATTATTCACACGTGAGTTGCATTATAAACCTGATAAAAATGTACATGCTGTTAAAATTAAATAAAAACGAAACGTCATATTGTGTAGCGCTGTTGCCATTGCAATGAGAGCGACAGAGAGATCCTGATATTTTATTTGTCACTTCGTTTCGCATTCTCTAATTCCCAATCCCACTTTTCAATAATCCACATATTTATTCTTGGATAAAGATTGGTTTGTGTTAATCAAGTGAATAAATGCTAAATGTAAAGATTCTGAATCTATCCCCTCTTATTACATTAGATCAGTTGCCTACAATTGTGTTTTCAGATGTGAGAGTAACAATGAAGTGTTATTGTAAATGAAAAGCAAAGAAGAGTTGAATTATAGGTACCTTGTTAGTTAAAAATATAAGCAGTGAGCATGTTAAAAAATACATTACCGAAGGATAAACCAGGCAAGATGAGGATCAGAGCCTTTCCTGTGAGTACACTAATATTTACCATCAACATTTTTGTGGCTTGTGAATAACATTATAAAATATAGCAATTGATGGCTACCTTTGTTGGGTTAAAAGACCTTTACATACTGATATATATTTAAGGTTGCATTAATATTTATACCTTATTTTCCCGTAAAGATGGCTTTCGTTTTAATAAGAGAAACCTAGGTTATATGTCATCTCATTTTTCTACAAGTATTTTAAGAAATTCACTTACTAAATCACATGTACAGTTTTTTGCATAGGGAGACAATATATTTTGTACCAAATTGGCAGTGAAAACTCTCCAATATTTTTCCCTCATGGTTATTCCCTCATTAACTTATTATGAATGTGGATGTTTAGATGAATGGATAGATAGAGGTGGATGAATTGGAACAGACATAAAGCAGTCTGGCATATAAAACATCGGTTCCTGACTTGATTTTGTTTTAATTTTGCTCAGAATCACAGGCAAAAGCTAGTAAATAATGTGAACATTACTCATTACATCACACCACTAGATAGTGCTTAATTTTGTTAATAACCAGATTATCTGACTATCAGCCAAATATTCAAGTCACATTAAAATATGTAACAGCATGTTATGATAAGGCCATGCTTTTTGACCTACGAGTTATCTGACAGGATGGACATAAGTGAAACTACATTATTGTAGCTCTAGCACCTCCCTTGTTGTCATTTTCTATGTCCCTGTAAATTTTACATTTAATTTCTGACAAAACCAATTTATAGTTATAACAAAGTTTAACATCCTTATCTGACTATCACAGTACACATAGTCACATTTTTATGTGCCTCTTTGGTAGATGAGCTACATAAGTAGCCTATTCTTTATCTAAATTGCATTGTGGCCTATAATTTACATCTTATATAAAACTACCCAGATTTCTATAATAATTAAATGTAATTGGGCATATTCAAGTTCTTCCTTAGGCTAAAGTTTTGTCTAATTATTTAATTTATTTTGTTTAATATTTGTACATAATTGTGTAAATCTATACTTCTATGCTAATATTATAAAGAGGAAACATTTGTATCTCTGTATGTATAAACTCAAAAACTACTGGGCCAATTTCAAACATTCTAACACAAATAAATAGCTATGTTATCACTGAGTGGCATATGCTATATTTGTGACAATTTTTATTTCTAAGCGGACGAAGACGCAAGCAACAGCTAGTATACAATGTAGAGTAAAAAAATATTTTTTTGATTCATTCATTTATTTGTACTTATTTGAACAATTTATCACTGTCATCTTTGACATAGAAATTCAAAAAAGGAAAACAACATTTGTAAGCCACAACAAAATTTTTGTGTTCAATATGTCACAATCATAATAATTTTTGACAACAGTGGAAATCCAAACATTCTATAAAATAGTATTTGTTATATCAATGTTTGTATTTGCAACTAGTTATTTATACAATTTTGCATAACATTTAGTAAGTAACACAAAATGACAAGAAAATTTCAAGTGTGGAACTATTCTGAACCGTATTATCAAATGTATCCTGATACATGGGTGGGTATTTTGTAATTAAATAAGAATATTAATATAGTTATATGTAAAACAACAACCTCTTTCCATCAGAAAACTCATAATTTGTAGTATTTGTGTATGATGTAAGTTATCAAAGTAAATACTTTATAGATATCATCACATTGTATGGTTTTTCAGATGACAATGGATGAGAAGTATGTGGAAAGTATATGGAGCTTACTAAAGAATGCAATACAAGAAATACAGAAGAAAAATAATTCTGGACTATCATTTGAGGAGCTGTATCGTAATGCCTACACTATGGTCCTCCACAAGCATGGGGAAAGGTTGTATACAGGCCTCAAGGAAGTTGTAACTCATCATCTCGAAAATAAGGTATGTTTTAATTTGTGTCAATTATTTTCCAATTTTAGATCTGTGTTACAAATGTTACTTATCATGATTATGTAATGGAGTCTCAAATATTAGAGTAATATTTTTTATTACTAATTCAAGTTTTTACTATGTACCGAGTACAATTTTTTCTTTTTTAATTGGAACATTTTGTTTACCTTCAGTGAATCTGTCAGTTATCAATCTTTTGTAGGACTAAACCTCATTACAAGGTTTTATTCTAGGTACGGGAAGATGTATTGCACTCCCTGCACAATGGGTTCTTGCAGACCTTGAACTATGCCTGGACGGACCATCAAACTAGTATGGTAATGATCCGGGACATACTTATGTATATGGACAGGGTATATGTGCAGCAAAATGATGTTGATAATGTTTACAATCTTGGACTCATCATCTTCAGGGATCAGGTATGGACATCAATTATTATAATATGTCCTTACTATAATATTTTAACGAAAATACTATATAACTATTACATACAAATGAGTTTTTGTAACAATTAATATATTCCCTGGTCTTTGTCCATAGATATAAAGTAATCATTTTGTTATAATACTTTTGTAAACCAATATTTTTAATGTGTTTTCTCGTCATGTGGTAGGGCATACAGTTGTTGTGAGGTCTGTCGAAGATGTTGTGTGTGCGCAGGTGGTGCGGTACGGGTGCATCCGCGACCACCTGCGGCAGACGCTGCTGGAGCTGGTGGCGCGCGAGCGGCGCGGCGAGGTGGTGGACCGGCTGGCCATCCGCAACGCCTGCCAGATGCTCATGGTGCTCGGCATCAACTCGCGCGCCGTCTACGAGGAGGACTTCGAGAAGCCCTTCCTCCACCAGTCGGCAGAGTTTTATAGAGTAAGATCTCTGTTCTCTGTTCGTGTTCATAATGGACACAATAATCTCTCTTCATCCTGTGCGGAAATGACTAACTGATGATAAATTGCTATTGACATTATTTGGATGTTTTTGTGTTAAATTATCATTTAACATTTCATTTAAATATTTGATCAATGTAATAACCTTTAAAGATATTTCATATATCAATGCTCTCTGTCAGTATCTCTCGGTATCCAACATACACAATATATTTAACGTGTCATGTTTGTGTGTACGTAGATGGAATCTCAAAAGTTTCTGGGTGAGAACAGCGCGGCGGTGTACATAGCGCGCGTGGAGGCGCGCATCGGCGAGGAGGCGGAGCGCGCGCGCCACTACCTCGACGAGACCACGGAGCCCCGCATCGTGGCCGTGCTCGAGCACGAGCTCATCGAGCGCCACATGAAGACCATCGTCGAGGTACCCCTCTCCGAGACCACTGCGACTACCTCAACAAGTCGGAGCAACAATGCTAATATTGTTCACCGTGTGTGTTAGATGGAGAACTCTGGTGTGGTGCACATGCTGCTGCACACGCGCACGGCGGAGCTGGCGTGCGTGTACAAGCTGATGGCGCGCGTGCCCGACGGCCTGCGCACCGTCGCCGACGCCGTGTCCGCGCACCTGCGCGAGCAGGGCCGCGCCCTCGTCACCGACACACACCACAACACCAACGCCATCGCCTTCGTGCAGGTCGCCCCCCACCCCACCCCGCGCCTCCTCCACACGCACCTCACGTGCACCTCACGTGCACCTCATACGCATCTCACACTGGAATTAAAAAAACGTCTTCCCTGAGTAATTAGACTAAGTAATTGTTTTACCGTGCAGTTTAAATGATGATAAAACACAATTGTAGATATTCGTAGCACTGTACAGATTGATAGTGTAATGAAGTACACAATTATACAGTTGTTGTTTTTTCTTGATGCAGTTTGTATGACAGAGAATGTAAAATTTCAGAATCTATTGGACCTGAAGGACAGGTTCGACCACTTCCTGCACAACTCTTTCAACAACGACAAGCTGTTCAAGCACATGATCGCCGCTGACTTTGAATATTTCCTCAACTTGAACAATAAATCCCCTGAATTCCTTTCACTGTTTATTGACGGCAAATTGAAGAAAGGTGAAAAAGGGGTAAGTGTCAGTTACATGGTATTAGACTTTTTGATTTAACTGCTGTTTTGTTGACATATAGTGCATTTAATGACCAGATGAGCGAGCAGGAGATAGAGGCGGTGCTGGACAAGACGATGGTGTTGTTCCGTTTCCTGCAGGAGAAGGACGTGTTCGAGCGCTACTACAAGCAGCACCTCGCCAAGCGCCTGCTGCTCAACAAGTCCGTCTCCGACGACAGCGAGAAGAATATGATCTCCAAACTGAAGGTACACCACCACGCCATCTTTCTTACACTATACTATCAATGGAAAGGCTATAAAACATTATTTTGTGCCAGTTTCACTTATTTTGTTCACTTTAACTAGCGGAGATTCGAATAATAGAGATAGACTTTCATTAAAAAGGGCGTTTAAGACGGAACGAAGCAAAACTGTTGTTTCTAAGAATTTGTCTATCTATTTATGACGTCACTTTTTTTGTTATTGTTATGACCTCGTTCATACATTTGTCTGTCTTTCGTGAGTATGTCATTATGGTTAGAGATGTATGTTTAAATACTGCTAAAGTTAATAATTCTTAAGGAATATACACAAATTCTTTTTCATAGTTTTAAAAGAAAAAAGTATTTTTTTGACTTGACTTTTATTTAAAAAAGGATGATTTTCGAACATAACTATTGTATGAATCTTCATTAATGGCTGAGGGTAATTCAAGGGAGATAGTAAATTGGGTGAAGTATTAAATGAAATTTCCCAGAGAGAAGGTTTGTTGATTGAAATGGAGCCGCGTGCGTTCCACTGTGTGGTGGGCGAGGTGTCGCACTTCGCGCACTAGCCGCACTAGCGCAGGCACCCAGCGCCGCCCGCACCCTCCCCTTGACACTTCCACATACTTCTGCAAAATTCTTTACAATACCCTAACTTGCATCTTCGTAAGTGACTCGATTGTAAAGTTGAATCTTTGTAAATGTAAATATATCTTGCTTAAAGTCTATTTGGAAAGCAATGTGTTTAATTCATATTTTGTAAAGAATTTTGCAGACAAATTTTCTAATTTTGAAAGACTTTAAGCAGGATAATGTACCTGTGTACATTTCGAATGTAGTTTTGGCGTATATTTTGAATTTAGTGTCACAGACTTCTGTTGCATTAGTTTTAATTGTAACATCATTATCCATGTGTTGGGAGATTTAATTAGTATTGTATTCTTGTATCTCAACCTTATGGCTGCGTTTTTTATTTATTTTTCTTTTATTTCCAGACTGAATGTGGTTGCCAGTTTACATCAAAGTTGGAAGGAATGTTCAAAGACATGACTGTGTCAAACACTATTATGGAAGAGTTCAAGGACCATGTACTCTCTACGGGGGTAAATACGATTTCATCTTACTTTCTAGCACAATCACGTGTTAGTTTCAATTTTGTAATATTGCGTCGTTATTCGTGTCGCAGATGAACCTCCACGGCGTGGACCTGTCGGTGCGCGTGCTGACGACCGGCTTCTGGCCCACGCAGAGCGCCACGCCCAAGTGCAATATACCCCCCGCTCCTAGAAACGCATTCGAAGTTTTTAGAAGGTTAATAATGCCGTTTGCTTTTGACACCTAAACATCGTTAACGCTATTTGCAATATTAATTTAGAACTAATTCGAACCTGTCCTTCGAGTGGGATATAGAGTAAACTGAGGAGTAACGAGATAGAGCGCCATTACCGTTGGCTAAGCTGTGTCGTGTTCACTTGCAGCTTCTACCTGGCGAAGCACTCCGGGCGGCAGCTGTCGCTGCAGCCGCAGCTGGGCAGCGCCGACCTGCACGCGACGTTCCGCGCGGCGGGCGCGGGGAGCGGCGCCGCGCTGCCGGGGGGCGGGGGCTCGCCGCCGCACTCGCCGCCCGCCGCCCCGCCCACCGCGCCGCCCGCCGCCGCCCCGCCCGCCGCCGCGCCGCGCAAGCACATCATACAGGTCTCCACCTTCCAGATGTGCGTGCTGCTGCTCTTTAACAAGCGCGAGAGACTCACTTACGAGGTAACCACCGATTTTATTACACAATAGATTATCAACCTTTTACATATCTTTAGAAATTGTATACATTATTTTATTTCTTGTAGGAAATTATAAATGAGACTGACATTCCGGAGAAGGACCTGGTGCGCGCGCTGCAGTCGCTGGCGATGGGCAAGCCCACGCAGCGAGTGCTCATCAAGCACCCGAAGACCAAGGAGATCGAGGCGGCGCACCAGTTCTACGTCAACGACGCATTCACCTCCAAGTTGCACAGGTTGTTACACAAAATATCTTGATATTGTTACCTACTTTCTTTGGAGCTGTGTACTTACTTTTGTTTGAATTGCAATTGTAACATTGTTTTTGTGTATTCCAGAGTTAAAATCCAAACGGTGGCGGCGAAGGGCGAGTCGGAGCCGGAGCGGCGCGAGACGCGCAACAAGGTGGACGAGGACCGCAAGCACGAGATCGAGGCCGCCATCGTGCGCATCATGAAGGCGCGCAAGAGAATGGCGGTGCGACTAACACACTTTGAACATTATATCTTATCGCTATGAATATTTAAACAATTTGTTGTGTTGTGTTGTGTGTGCAGCACACGCTGCTGGTGGCGGAGGTGACGGAGCAGCTGCGCGCGCGCTTCCTGCCCTCGCCCGTCGTCATCAAGAAACGCATCGAGGGCCTCATCGAGCGCGAGTACCTGGCGCGCACGCCAGACGACCGCAAGGTCTACACATACGTCGCATAGGTGCGCATTCCTCACCTCCCCCACCTCCACCACCACCTCCACCTCCACCTGAGGGTACTGCGACTACGCGACTTACAATCTCTTGTCTAAATCATACAGCTGTTAAAACTGCCGCTACGGCCGCGTGGGTCAGCCCCGACACACACTCGATTCATCGCTTCACTTCTCTGCCTGAAGTTTCTTTTCCTTAAGAAGTTTGTTTTAAATAGTAATAAAGTACAGACTAAAAAAGATTGTAAAAATAAATGTATATATATATATTAATTTTGAATGTGGCCTTAGTCTCATCGTTTCAATGTATCATAAAAGTGTTCCTCGTAATATCTTAGAATAGTTACAATGGATTAAATATTTCTCTTTTGTAACGCACTGTTTTATTACACCGATACGAGTACCCTCTCTCTTGAATTTAGACTCTCGACCTAAAATGGGTTTTATTTTCAGGCCGTCAGTGGCGAGACTCGTTTGTCCACGACGTGTGGATGCCAAGTTAAAGTGATAGAAGTAACAAAAGTAAATAAATTATTTCAAAATAAAAATTATTAGTTAACATTCAAAGTTATTTTATTTTAAAACAAACAGCAGCGACAAAAAGTACATTACTACATACATGTTACATTTACAAATAGAGCATAGATTCGAAGGTAATGGGAAGAAAAAGTCTCTTGGGAGATTGAGATTCAAATGCGGAGGTCCGGCGAAGTGATGCCGACTCACTGACTTCATATTTATAAAGTTAATATCAACAGTAATCAGAGTTGTGTATTCCTCAGACTCGAATGTCACATTGGTTGCCAACCCATCCATGTTGACCGACAACAACCTATTCTCCGTACCTACGTCACTTAAATCAGCATACGTAAACACAAATGCGAATCTCGTGTTTATATTAAGACATTGTAATCTAGATCTTTTGGATTTAAATTCACCATAAATATACCTCGACTCCAATGTCACTGGCAACCAATCATCATCCTTTAAATTATTAGGGTTGCCATACGGTGAAAGGAACATTCCACGATTAACGCCTGCCATTTCATTAACATCTTTTTGTATACTAATACACGCTTCTGTTCCATTTGTTGTAGAAGGTGGGCGTAATGTAACTCTGCATTTCGATCTCTTGTTAATGCCAAACTGTATCTCTTTCTTTATTAATTTTGTGAGCACGCAGAAACCACCTTTATTCTCCGCATATGATATATAGTTGTCTTGGCTATTACAATTAAAGAAACTGTTAGTATGATTTGCTTCAGTAAACGATGTGATTAGTGGTAACCCAATAATATAACCGGGATTTCCACTTAAAGCGACAATGTTTTCCGTCGAAGCATTGCCTATGAAAAATTTAACAACAACTTCTTGCATCACGTATTGTATTGCTGCTATTTGTTGGGCGTACAATTTGATTGTGACATTGACAATTGTCGATTCATAAATGTTAAAAATGTATTCTATTTTAAGTGCAATATTTTTACACTCACTCTCTGTACATATTGGTGAGTGTAAACTCTTATTATAAGGCACACAAATATCTCTATTACAGTAAATTATCGTCCAGTTAGTGCAATGAAGTGAAAAACAATTCTGAAAAATAAGTTTCATATAAGTTTTATGTAAAATTAAAAAAATATCGAATTATTTAAAATCATACCAAAGCTGTGTTGTTCAACGATTCTTTAGTTACGGTGATTACAGAAGATTGTTCCACTGTGTTAAGTACACGAAACATTTCCAATTCATTTAATTTTACTCTACAATTAATCTTTTCATTACTTAAAAATTTCATTTTACGTCTTACAGTGCAGTAGTTATTTATAACAGGGATGGGTAAATCTGTAAAACAATTTTTTTTTCTTAAATAGTGGTTGTAAAACAGACAGTCCTATTAGCAAAATACTCGTCCACATACCTAAATAATAAATTAATTTGTTTCTTAGTATCCAAACTGGTTCACCGAATTTGTAAATATTTCTATTAAAAATATATGATTCTGCTTCTTTGTGATTCTGATGCCACAAAAACACATCACGTATCGCTTTATTTATCTGAAATATAAAAATAATACCCATTTGTATTGGTCATAAGCTCGAATATAAAAGAGTGGGAAAGTAGAAGCACTCGACGTTTTTACTCACTCAATGATTTATTTATACTGAAATTTAAGAAATAACAAAAAAATCTAATCTTAAAATACCTTTTGATTTACATCAACTCTTTGGTCGGGTAAGTTTGTTTTGGCAATACAAAGTAAATTTCCGAATCCAGCAATAGTAGAACTAGCGCCGCATGCTAAAGGATGATATTTCTTTTGTTGGAAGTTTTTACATTTTTCAAACAATGCTTTATCTGTTTCTAAACATTCTTCGTCACAGCAACAGTTGATATCACATTGTTTATACTGTAAAAAATAAGACTTTTTAAATTATAGTTTATTGAAATCGGACATGCTCTGGTTTTCAGTCTGATGTTATCCAACTAAAACGCCTAACAATTCAATCAATAACGTTTAAAACCAAATGACGTTAAACAGTAACAAAAGATTAATCATAAATTAAATTGATAGACCTTTTACAAGGCGGGTGTGAGGGGCTTCAAATTTATACTCACCAAAAGATCACAGTAACAAACATTTCCAGGTGTAGCTTTCTTTGTACCTATAGCAGGTCTAGTGGTAGTCGAAGTTTGTTCAAATAATGTTATTTCAGTAACATTGTCTAATTCTGTGCTTGAGATAAATTCAGTTGTGAAAGTGATGTCTGTTGTAGATACATTCTCGTCGTACAATACGTCAAAAATTGTGAACGCAAGCTCTGTGCTTGTTGATATTGAAACATTATGCAGAGACGAATTCGGATATTTTGTTCCAGACAATTCTTTTATCTTTTCATAGCCATTTCTACTCGAGCGGTAGTATAACGCAAGAGTATTTGGCTCCTCTTTCAACTTATCCATAGTTTGCTTGTTTATGCTTTCATTGTAGGCAATTGGATTTTTATCAAGCTCAGTCTTTTCTTGTATAAAATCCATTACACAGAATTGTATCACAACTGATAATAGTGTAAATGCGAAATATGTTAGTGGTCTCATTTTTCTACTTATATTCTACACCGAATTGTGTGAAATTTCTAAATATAACGTCTATATTTAATTCTATATTGCCTTTTGATTGAGTAGTTAACTTATACCTGGGAATTAAATAAATGTATGGGAAAACAATAAGTGACAATATTTAAAAATGTATATGAAACGCGTACCTATCGACGCCTAAACTAATGACATCAGTGTGTGTGATTTGATGTGATCCTCCGAGGAAATACTGTCGAAGTCTGTCAGTGATGGTGGTAGGCGCAGGCGACCAGCACGGCACCTTTACTGCATAATTCCCTGGAGCAGTCGGTATACTACAACATCCGTATCCAATTATCCAAGAACGTCCCAACGAATCCAAACAACTCACTTGAAAATTAATTTTTGGCCAACCTATAAAGAAATAAACCAATCTAACGTAAAAAAAAATTACTAACGCATTCAGGGGACATAGGCCAATAATGAGAACCTTAGATTACGACCAACTAACGTCTCTGAATATGGCAGAAAAATATACGGTTACTGAAAATATCATACCCGAGATTCCTTTAGTTGCGTAGTGAACGTCGATGGGATGAGACCAAAAAACATAATTATCATGATTCGGTTTCCCTGAAGTGCTTTGACCCTCCGAACATCCGGCGATTAACGTCCAGTTCGGACCTAAGGCGTTATATATTTCATTAACAAATAGAAATTGAAAAAGTTGATAGTAATGTAAAAATGTTATACGTACCAGCTTGAAACGAAAATCTACAAAACAATGAAGAGTAATCTTCAAAATTTGTAACACCCTGTATATCACCTAACAAATGCAGCTCCGCCATTAAATTATCATAATCCTCGGAAAATTATTAATTTACACATTCAATCGATATTTTACCTTTCTAAACATTATAAATATTTTATTGTCGCGCAGCTCAAGCGTTGTTTGTTATTCTGTTGCTATGGTAACAACATTAAAAAAACATTTTCGTCTATGGTCAAACATGCTTTTATTTTATTATTCTGGTTCCGCCAATGCGTCAAACTCGATAAAAATTATACCTACTGGATGGAAATAAAAAAAACGGATTTATTAAATCAAATATTTATTTAACATCAAATAACAAGTACGATGGCACATTAAATGTTTCACATCATTTCTTATTTTATATACACCTATTTATAATTAAAGGAATAGTAATAATAATACAAAATTAGATTTACTATTATCGTATTTTTGGTATTTGGGATTATTCATATTATAAAATTACAAATTTAAATGCGATTATCAAAGTCCAAGACTTAAAACACAAACGGAATCGTTAGTATCACAATTTCCGTTACATAGAAAACTATAATTAAAACTCTATAACCGACCACTGGCCTCTATCTCTTACAAAGTACAAAAATACAAAATAAATTCGAAGTATATCTAAAAAATCCTGATCTGACAAAGCTCAAGTACTATGATAGCCTTTGTTTGATGCGTGTTTTATGACGTCACGATCCTTTTCTTCTCGAGTCAGCCCTCATTTATTGATGAGTGTAGTTGCCAGCTTTCGGGCGACTATTTTATGTAGTTTGTACACATATGAATGACATTATGGAGGCGATGTGATGGTTGCCAGTTGTCCCAGTTTTTATAGATATGGTTGCCAACCGGGGAAGAGTGTGCAGAGGTTGGCGGGGTCCGCGGCGACGTGCAGCAGCCGCGCCACCTGCCCCGCCACCGCCACGCCGCCCTCCGCGCCGCTCAGCTTGCCGCTCACAGACAGCAGCGCGCGCTCCGCCAGCGCAGAGCCCGCGCCCTCCGCCTCCTCCGCCTCCTCCGCCGCCTCCGCCCCTCCTCTACCTACATACAAACATATCAACACCAGCTCACTATACGTCCCCACTGAGGGACTCGGAACCTACCCTAATAAGAGGAGAAATACAAACATATATCTTACTAATATTATAAATGCGAAACTTTATGTGGATGGATGGATGTTTGTAAGAGTTTGTAGCCTAAACGGCTGAACGGATCTCGAGGAAATTTGGCATGGATGTAGAGGATAGTCTGGAAGAACACATAGGTACATAGGAACACTTTTGTTTGTATATTCCACGCCGACGGAGTCGCGGATGAAAGCTAGTATCGATAGAGGTGTCAGTATTTGATGTTTTACGTTTTTAATATAGTTTTATGTCTTTTTTAATTCTCTACGGGAAGCTTCTATTTCTACGAAGACATCTATACTGTAAATATAAATATGTCGCTGCAATAGACAGTAGATGTAGAGCCGAGGAGATACGAACATTGTGCAGCCTCCTTCGGAGCGCCCTTAACCGTCCAGGAGTAGAGCGGGTCGCACAGCAGCACCTGCAGGATGGTCAGCAGCGTCTCCTGGTTGTCTCGCAGCAGTTGCAACGTCTTCTCACAACATCTACAACAAAAAACACATTTTCAAATTAGGTTCTTAACAAAATGTTCGTATTAAAACGTATTATTTTGTTCCTCGCATTAAAAGTTCCAATAAAATAAACTATCAATTAAAAATATACCTTCTAAACATTCCTTCAATTCCACAGCATCCAAATCCTGAGATAATATCCTGAGTCAAACGGAAGGGTACAGTTTCTGGTGTTGGGAGAGCCATTCCTTGGTCGAATGCAATACCTGAAATACAGAAGAAAAAAAAAACAATATGTTCTCATACAAGATTAAATATTTTTTATAGCGTAAAATTTGATAATTTTACCGAAATCAATGTGAATCACTTCACCGGTTGTCTTGTCTATCAATATGTTCTTAACATGCCTGTCGCCTATACCCAAAATATATCCAACCATTGACGATGTGGCAACACTGAAAAATAAATGATAGTTTATGCATGTTTTTGTTCCCTTTCAATTCGTGTTATACAATTTGAGTAAAAGATTGTAAAAAATCCCAATAAAAGGCAATTTAAATTAATGCATATTCCCTATTGTGCAAATATTTATCAGCTAGTATTACCTCCTGGTGTAGGCCAGTCTGCGCTCGTACCAGGTGACGGGGTCGTGGTAGTACTCGGTGAAGAAGTTGTGGAAGACCGGCTTGAAGTTGGCGAGGATCTCCCGGAACACTTGCAGCTTCTCCCAGTTCGTTTTGCGGTTGACTCGACACGCGTCCAGCTTGCGGCGAGCGTCGCCCGGCTTCATATCCTACAATAGAAGGAACTATAAGCAATGTTTATTATTTGCTGATTGCAGTATTGTAATGTGTTTGTTTACTTTGGGTCTGTAGAGGATGTGCGCTTGCTCCAAGTAAGTCCCCAGCGGCGTGGTGTCCTCGCACCAGCCCAGCACGCCCGAGCGCCGCGACAGCGGCACCACCTGCAACACACACACACACACACACTGCGCTAACAATCTACAAACATTATTAACATACAACAAGAAATAATTAGTTTTTACAAATATGTTAAAATGATATATGTCCAATATGTCGAATACTAACCTTGTATGTGCGTATTAGAAGTTTATTCTTCTTAGTGACAGGATTATTTTCGAGCAACGTGTTAACAATATTGAATACTTGTTGCATTACCGCATCCTGTCTTAGATCATCTTCGCCCTGTTTTTATTTAAATAATTAGTCTTTCGAAGTAAATATGTTATGGTATATTGAAATTTGGAATATATACCTTTATTAATAAAATCCTGCATTTTCCATCTGAACTGCGACAAGAAATTTTCTTCGGATAATTTATACCACCTACCAACTCGAAATGGTCATCAAATGTCTTTATATCTATAGAAAAATTGCAATCGTTAAAATGTGTCGCTACAAAATGTAATGTCTAAAAGTACGTTTTGTGGTGTGAAATATATATGTACTTACTGGGTACAGCTGAATAGTCTCCGTTGTGTTGTATGTGCAGGGGGAGCGCGGGCACGGGCAGCGCGGCCAGCGCGCCCGCCGCCCGCAGCTGCGCCAGCGGCTCCGCGGCCGGCAACCTCTGCCGCGGCGTCTGCTTGCCCGCCGACTGCACCTTCAAGTACGCGAAGCTGATGAAAGCTGAAAATTATAACAATATATCACAAGTTGTCGAAATCAAGAATTTTATTAAAATCATACTTCGTGTAAGATAAATTTAAAACACTGCTAATCTATTAATAAATGATTAAATTTTAAGTATTCATTCACTTTCATACAATAAAAATATATTGTTACCATCACAGAGCAGTTCCATTTGCGATATGATCGTAGTCAAGTCATTTCGCTTTGCGAGTTGCCGCACGAGCGCCCCCGCCGCGAGCACGCGCGCCTCCGCCCCCGCCCCCGCCCCCGCCCCCGCCCCCGCCCCCGCCCCCGCCCCCGCCCCCGCCCCCGCCCCCGCCCCCGCCCCCGCCCCCGCCCCCGCCCCCGCCAGCGACACATTGTCCTTGTCAGAGTTCTTCAAGTAGAATAGGATGGGCAACGTATGGTGAGGATGTTCTACAGCACACCGCGCTGCAATCAAAGCGTCAACATTTCCTCACTGCGAAATATCTAGTGCTCAATTAAAGGAAGCATTCTATAAATGGATTTTTACAGTTAATGATTTGACATATTCTAATTATTTTTAAGGCTGTAAAAGTTTATGTGTAACGGTTGTATTTCGGGGAATTAGGGAAAGTTATATAAATAATGCACATCGATTTTTGAAAAAAAAAATACCTTACACCTTTAAAGTGTTATTTGTAGTGTGTGTTTTTATTCATTTTTGGGACAGTGATCTTCGAAGCCGAAAGTGTGTTGCCTAAGTATTAGCAATATTTTGTTGTCAACTTACCTAAAATTTCTTTAAGATATTTAACAAAGCTACTTTGCTCGGTGGTGAGGCGCGGCGCCATCTGAGGCAGTACAGCGATGAACTTCCAGGAAGGTATAGCTTTCAGCAGGTCGCGGAAGCTGTCTCCAGCATCACTGAACTCAAACTCTGGATTATCAAACCACAGCGATATCACTCGGAATATTGATAAGTTGTTGTCTTCGCACTGCTTCAATGATAGCATGTAGTATCTAAGCGTAAAAATATAACATTGTTTAATAAATACGCCATGAATTTGTTCCTAAAAAATAATTTGCCGGTGCTTTACCTCAAGGCTAAGTTAAGAAAACTATTCTTTTCTGCTCTGGTATTAGACACCTCGGCTTCTTCAAACTCCATAAAACGATTGGTTGTAAGTAAAGTTTTCTTTTCATCTCTGAAATATCACAATTATAAGAAGCTTTAATTTTAATGTTACCTCAAAACTGTTAGTATTTATACTGACATTGTCAAACGTGTTTGTGACTGTTTTAATGACGCTGCTGTCCCTTTCAAACTATCAATGCATTTCACTTTCTTTTCAAAAACAGCTGAATTCATGTACAAGACAATCTGAAACAGGAAATATTAAATTAAATTTAAAATAGTAATAATTATATTAGGCAGTTATTGATAAAAGACATAATTTAACCTGCTTATATTCCGAGTCTGCAAATTTTGCAATATCATGGTACACTTTGAACCTGGCCACTACATTGTCTACTTCACTTAACACTTGGAGACTGTGTTTTAAATAATTCTCTATTATATCTCTCGCATTTTCACGTTTACATTCTGCCATCCAGAGTCCATATTGTCTGAAAAAAATGTAATCATACTAATCATACTAATATTATAAATGCGAAAGTTTAGATGGATGGATGTTTGTTAGAGTTTGTAGCCTAAACGGCTGAACGGATTTCGATGAAATTTGGTATAGATGTAGAGAATAGTCTGGAAGAACACATAGGCTATTCACTTTTGTTTTTTTTAATTCCACGCGGACGGAGTCGCGGGCGACAGCTAGTATAGCTATAATTATTTGACCCTATTTCAACTAAGCTGTATCCCCTACTGTTTACTTCAGCAACCCAGTTCTAGTGGGTGTATATATGTAGGGTTTATACCTGAGACACATAGCGTCCAAGTTGTGGAGATGAGATTGGTCAGCGAGTGCGCCGTGCAGCGTCGCCAGCGCGATGTCCTTGTGCCCCTTCGCCCACGCAACTTGACTTTCGACTAACCCCACTTTTTTTGTAGCACTCATTTTCTTTACGGATTCTACAAGTCGTTGCGCCATTTGTACTCTTTGATTAGATAGCCCCATGTCTATGTAAATAAAAATAAATTACAATAAATATCTTTTAAATGTTTTTGAAGCAACTAAAGATGAGAGGAAAATACTAACCGACATATTGCAACTGTAAATCTACAATATCTTTAGAGAAACTTTCATAATGTTTAGCAGCATTTTCTAGTATAAGACTACGCTGTGACAGAAGAGTTACAAGATGCTTGAAATTTTTGAATGACGGTAATTTATCAACTTGCCAACGATTCAGTAATTCTGCCAGGTCTGTGTGTCCGCACCTTAGTGAGCAGTAGTCTTGTATATCACGTAGTAAATGCAAATTAGCGACTACCTTATAAACACTTTGACAGTTATCCATATTAAGAATACGGCACAATTTCGATGTTGCCAGTTTAGCCCTATTGAGTGAAACTTCCAGCCTCGCTTGGAAATTTTGATTGGGATCCGCGTTTAAACTTTCCTTTAAACATGCATATCGAAGCGATTTTATAACAACATCAGGGTTCCATAGCGGCTGTTTGGTTTTTTCCTCTAATTCTATAGTATCGACAATTTCACTCCAATCACCTGTAAAAAAGCGAATACGAAACAATGGCTGACGCTATACTTTACCATCTGTAATCATTATTATGCTACTACTCCAGCTGTAAAGGGTACTCACCGAGGTAAGCTAAACAGTCGAATTTGACGTCGTTCAACTCGTCATTTTCGGAAAAAGATTTAATATACTGCAGAGCTAAATGATGCATGCCGGACTTATGTAGGGACATGACGAGGCCGTGCTGCAGACTGCTGTCGGCCTGGTCGCCGTGCGAGAGGACGATGTCGTGCAGCAGCAAGGCATCCGCGTGCTGGCCCGTATGCAATAGATGCTTGCGTCTCTCTTCCTCGCTCGTCAAATGAGCGGTGCCGCAGCCGTCTATTGCGTCTAGTTCTCCAATCGAAACAAAGCACTGCACGAAGATGATATTTTTAAACATTTGATGGAGAAGCATGGAAAATAAAATCATTAATAGGTTATAAAATGAAAGTATCATACGTTCCGGAGTATCCTGTGCACGTGTTCGCCGGCGGGCAGGCGGGCGGCGGCGCGCGGCGAGGCGGGCGGCACGTCGTCGTTGTGCGCGGCCGCCCACAGCTCCGCGTAGTACAGCGCCGCGAAGTGCCGCTCCGCCAGCGCCGCCGCCCGCGACACCTTCTCGTACTCCAGCTTCATGTGCCGCAGCGTGCCTGCTACGCGGCACTTCGAACTAACAATAAGCAATAACTTAAACCACACACAAAATAACAAATTGTCACGTCATGGCTATCAAATAGAATAAGTACAGATTAATAAAAAAGATGACAGCAGAAAGAGAGAATAATGGCTTTTTTGTGACAGAGTTTGTCCCTATTTTCCTTGCATTTACAGCTTCACCGTGCTTGAGGTGGACGAGCGCAGATGGCGCTTAGCCTAAACCTCGTTTATGAGTAACTAAGAACGAGGGCTCTCACAGAGAATGCATAACAACAAGAATACATGCCGTATTTTAAGATGATTCGTCTGCAAGCGTATAGCGTGAACCACGTCCAATAAGTAGTAGACTATCATCTTCTGGTCATGATCGAGAATGTTCGATATCTTGGAGACGGTGCTGTCCTCGCTGGCCGTGCTGGTCTCATTGAAACTTATGCACCAGATGTAATTGAAAACACTATTTATTTGTTGGCCGATAATTTGCATTAAATTCTCCGATGAGTGCTCCAGTAATAATCCCACCAGTGAAGGTAGGATTTTTGAACATATAGAGGGCTGTAAAATTCAATTAAACAATTTGTGGTAACTTTTATTTTAATTTTAAAACAACATGCGGTTCTAGTGACGCAAAAGAGTTATTACAATAATTTGTAAAAGAGTTAATGCAACTGAAAAGTGGATATTTGAGAGAAATTTTGAAGTGTTTTCTAATATTTATAGATATACTCAGCGTCATAAGCACCAGTATATCCTATACTCGTTTTCAATAGTATAAACATTTGAAGTTAGATACCTTTAGCATGCACAAACGAGGTAGAGAGCTTAGATAATTTGATGGTGATTCTAACATCTGTAAGAGATCCACTGTGATCCGAGTTATCCATTGGACATGATGTTCGTTACTAGCAGGGACCCACTCTGTAGATACACTGCGGACTTTAAACTGCGCGAGCGATTCGCATGTTGATGGCGCAAGACATTTTAATATTTGACTTTCGACTATTCCCCACTCTGAAACAAAGCATTACTTTCGGATTAAAAGAAAATGTATATTTTTTTATAAACAGATATATTCTACTGGTTAATTTTTTTTTATTTTAACAAATGGTGTCGACATTTTTCTGAAGGTAGTTTCAAATTCGTATCGAACCTTACCTATTTTGATTTGTCCATCTTTAAATTTCATCAGATGTAACAATGCTTTGCATACTTGCTTACTCACTGTTGGATTTTCGTTAAATATAATTTCCAATAATGCCTTAACAACTGTTATCGCAAAATATTGTGTTGGTTTAAAATTGACGAGCTGCGTCGTGTCCTTCGGTGGTACTGTTACCAATGTTTTTAAATCATATGTCCCGACTTCCGCGAGACAATTACTCGCTTCCACGATCATCTAAGAAAATAAACATTACAGTATCCAAATTAATGTAAAAATTTCGTTTTAGTTAGTGTTAACCTTTTCGTCAGTCGATGTCCTTAAGATGTTGCATAATGCTACTATGATCTTATGTATCACGCTATCTTCACAGTCTTCAGAAAATCCTTTGTTATCGAGTTTATTCAAAATAGCGCTTAAAAATGTCTTGTGCGCGCTAAGAAATTTTTTCATACTAGATAGTGTTGCAGTGCTGAAAAATTAACCATGATGTTAATGTTATGTGTAAATATTAATTGAATTTACCAAATGATTTTGTTTACCTTGCATATAATAAATTACGTTCATATTTTTGTAATTTGTCCAAGAAGTTTATTTCCGTAAAACATGCCTCTGTACCAACTTCTGTTAATACAGTATTCAAAGCTTGCATGTCATCGTCAATTTCTTTTAAATTCCTTACCACATAGTTGTAAGCCTCATTGCATACTTGAGATTCATCTTTTTTAATTGTAAGTATCGACAATAATTGTGCAACTGTCTCCTTCTGAAGAACTTCATTTTTATTTGCAGAAACACACGTCAAAATCCTTAAAAGCGCTTTAGAGAAAACATCCAATTCTTTTTTACTCTTTATCTCCTTAATAGCCCTGGCTGTATTGACGGATGCAAAATTAAAAATAATTGCATCTGATGGAAATCCTAAAGGTACGTTCTCGATATAAATTATGAAAGTGTGTAACAACATGACCTTGAAAGAAAAGATCTTTTCAGATAGTACTAAATCCCATAACGTAAATAGAATGTTCAACATGGCGAGTGGCTGATCTTTACAGAAACATTCCATTATAGTATCATCAATTAGCTCCTTAAACAAAATAATTAAAAATGTATAAAAATACAAAAATAAAGTCACAATGGGACTTAGACGTCACAAAGTGCTTTGCCGATTGAAGATCAATAGAATATCGATTTATCACCTCCATTAAACGGTCATCATCTTCCTGCTTATCCTACTCCCGTAGGGTCGGCGCTTCAGGTTTTTGTCCTACACATAACTCTATCATACGTCATCTCATACATTACTCCCTTTTTGATCATTTTACCTCTACTCTCTACTACTACTACTACTACTACCTCTAGATAAATAATACTTACTCCAAAATACTTTAGAATTCCACAAAATATTTCTTTTGGATAAGTGAATGATTCAAATCTATTTGATACTTCAACATCAAAGGTTTGTTTAGCGTCAGTGTTGTCTTTCAAATGTAGAGCAGTGAGCAACACGAGCCGGTTCATGTTCTCAACAAACAGTTTGGACCATGTCTCACTTTGCAGCTTCTGTCTCAATTGCTGGAACATCCTGCTTGCTGCACTCGCTAACTCTTTGCAACTGAATTTGTTAACACCCAAACTATATTTTTCATTCACAATGTATGGCAAACTCAATATCATTATGTTACAGAAGCTCTCCTAAAAACAAATATTATATATCAACAACATACCTACTAATTAAAGACTACAGTTAAAATTCAATAGAAATAAGAAATTTTATTTACTCATTTTACTGGGTAATAGTGGAATTTATTTTCAATGAATTTGGTATTTGTAAATTGATAATAAACTTGTCTGTATTTAAAAAGTCTGTGATCACAGCCTTATAAAGGTAAAATTGTTTAGGTTGTTTACCTCCAAAATGGATTCCTCAGATTGCATTTTAAATTTTTTCATCATATCGCTTTTTTGTATATTACCCTGATGATGCCAAAGTATATCAGCGGATACCAACCAACTCATATACTTTTTGTAAAACAAATCATCACTCTCAAAGTTGAACAAATACACAGGCAAATTGTCTAAAGGCAACTTCTTTTCGAGCCAATATTCTAATAAACGTAGTATATTCTGATCAAGATAATTATCAAGACTTTTTTGTGTTACTTTATTGATAATAATATTTAACACTTTCTTGACTATTGGTTTATCCAGTGATTTTTCCTGTTGTAGGAATATAATTTCTTGCACTATTTGGTGTATCTTTGAAGGTTTATGAATCGCCAAAACATAATAAGTATGCAGTAGAGATGCAGTTCTATTACTTAGTTCGTCCTTTAAAATTGTGTCCTTTTCATTTGATAGCTAAAAGATATATTAAATAAATTTATATTATTATGACCCATCATCTCCAGCTCACTATACTAAGGGGCGCAGAGTCTACCCTAAGTTAGGGTGACTATATGTGTAGAAATAGGAAAAAGTACTTTAGTCAGATAAGATATAATATTAAGAATATTAAGGAATACTTACTACAACCGTAAATAAATCCTTTAAATTTAATAAACAGGAAATTACGTCTTCTTCAGTGAATGCTTCTTTCATTTCATTTATCAAATATCCACAATACAGTCGTAGAGAGTGAATATTTCCCTTTATTTTGTCAATTATAACATCTTTAAAAGTTAATTCAATAGGGCTGACATCTTTGTTATTAAGTATTATAATTTTAGTAACACATTGATACACGAGCGCGGCAACTTCAGGTGGGTAGAACATATTTTCGCATCTATGCAAATAACTTTTGACCATTATCAGACAATTTCGTCGCAAGTTATCGCCATGCTGCCAAACTCTGTCTATTATAATTAACAACGTCTGTAGAATGCTTGCAGTCGCTGCTGACTTACGAAACAAATCTTTGCACATTGATTGCATTAGTACAAATGTTGATTCTGAAAGTAAAAAAAAATTGTCTAACTGTCGGATACAAATTTTTTAATAGTCCCTAAAGCATACTATTTGAAAATAAATTTGCTACTAATTGTACACCAAGGATCTCCCTTTAGTGTACAATTAAGAACTCTAACTTAGTAAAAATTTACCTATAGGACCGTCTTCTATATCAGATTGGTTAAAGAATCTTATGCATTTTAATGCAAATTCAACATCCAATTGAGATGAGAAATTGTATAACTCTGGATTCAGAATCAATTCGAGAAGTTCGTCTCTATAGTCTAAATTCTTTTTACAGTATGCTGCTAAGAAAAATATGCAATTATTCTTTAATACATTGTGACACATTTCAAGGTCGCTCTCATCGTCGTCGGCAGGAACATCGCTGTGTAGAATACCAGTAATGCAATGAAAGAAATCATTATCAATACATGTTCTCACATCATTATTCAACACTGTATCATATTCCTCAAATATCACTTGTAATGCTTGAAGTAGAGCATTCTTTTCACTTATCTGTACTCCACTTTTCAATCTCTTTATTGCCATTATGTATGCAGTTTTGAGAATGCTTTTAAAATTATGGTATATTTGTTCAGATATTACTTTATGATAATTATACTTTAATGCAATATCTAAGTATGTTAGTGTTACTTTTAATATTTTGAAACAATCTACTAGATCAAAATCTCCCGTTTCCATCTTCTCATTACATTCTAAAAGTCTTTCTTGCAAATATTCTACTACTTGGTAATTCATCTCTTCATTTATTTCTAAGGCTTGCTGAATAGCTTTATTATTTGGTTCTGGTTCTGTTATTTGTAATTCAAAGTCTGCATATAAAATACTTTTGTCGACCGTTTTGAATAAAATATGATAAACAGTCTCAATTTCTATGCAACCAGAACTTTTAACGTTATTATTAACATTATCGTTTAACAATAAAGTTAAAAATAACTCTCTCACTGTATCCACATCTAGTTGTGTTACTTGGCCATTTATGAACCATTTGAAACATTTAGTACGGCCACTGTTAGAACAACATTTACTGTAAAACTTTTTAAATAACATGTTTAAAGTTTGTACACTGCTGTTACTGACGGGCATTCCTTTTTCATAGTACAATAGTAATAATGGCTTAATATTCTTATAATCTAAGATATTCAATGATAAAATTGTTTGAAGTACACCATGTATTGCTTTATGAGATGAGCTATTTGTTGAATTTCTGGAAATAATTTTATATTTAATTGCAACACATATTGCGGAAGAATAACATATTAAATGGCAACACATAACAACAAATGGGGTGTTGCCATGGAATCATATAAAAAGCTACATTATTTACCATATTTCATATACATTTATTAAATTATAAATATACAATTTATATAATTTACCTTACACATGTAGTCCACAATGAAATTATATGTTCTTTGAAACCAGTAACAGCACCTTTATTTAGATTTTTCAACACTTGACAAGTTAAAGATTCAAATATACACCAAATTTCTTTAACATTACTGGTCCTAATAAATTCCTCTAGAGTCTTTATTAACATTTCATGATCATGTGCTGATAAGGAACATCCAAAATGTTTCACATACATTTCCATTGTTCCTATCCTAAAATAGTCATTCAAAGTCACCATCATGTCAATGATAGTTTACAATTTACTTAAATAAGAAAAAAACTATTGACATACAATTAAAATAAAATCAATTGTAGACACCCAATGCAATTTATAACCCCCATATCAAATTTGAAACTTAAGGTACTTAAGGGTTAAATATCACTTTCCACAATTTGGTAAGAGTTTTTATATTCCTGGTGAAGCTTTATACAATTTAAAGAAGGATAACCATATCAAGGTGAACTCAGGATGGAACCTTAAATATGTATCTTACCAAGGTACATGATTTTGCTTGAACTCTCCAATTAAATCCTTAAACTTTTGATTTATATTGAAATTTGTGCGTGGTCTTTTTGCTGCTCTTTCACCATCGCGACTCAGATCTACATGTGCCGACATTTTGAAAGTCTACAAACAGATTAACAATTGGTAATTATGATCTAACCAAAAATATAATAATCCTGGGGGAGCTTCACCTACTTTATAACAATACTTTCTGTGTATGCACAATTCACTTAGTTCCATATTTCACCAAAAATATGGTAAGACTTTTTATAATTCTAGTCAAGCTGTAACTGTAGAATTACACTGCCAAAACTTGTGTTATAATCTCTGTTTTTGTTGAGAGAATGAGAGAGACAATTTCGTTCTATACATATGTATCTATAGTCAAAACCTACAGTAAGTATACAACATGGAACATGATAGACAATTGTATTTACTTACCAAGAAAAACATAATCGCTGAAACTTGATTAAAATATGTACATGTATACAGTGAGACATTACTGTTTCTATGGCTTTTTAGCATATAATTTATTTCACTGGTTACCAATTCCATGATGCTTTGAAGATGTGTGTTCCACACTTGCCAGTCATGTGCCAGTGCTGATTCCTCATTCTCTATCCGTCCTAGTGGATGATGAATTGCTATTGATGTATGCAATAAGCTAAATACATGCGACTGAAAAAAAAATACAAGTAGAAACAAATTAGGTTCCATTCAAATAGACAGAAAGGTAGAGCAAAACTGATTTTTATCGCAAGAAAAATTGAGCTCTGAATCATTGAAACAAGGTTTAATTTTACTTTACAAGTTTTCTTATAAACAAGCAACAATATTTTTCTTATGAGCAAGTATAAACAAAGACAATTAAGTTTAGTTAGAATCTTACCTTCTGTTTAACATCTAAATTTTGTTTATAGAATTCAAATATTAGAGGTAAATTCTTTTCAATAAATTCGCACACACTCAATCGGTTTTCTAAATACAACTGAAACAATAAAAAATATATACAAAAATGTATTTGTAAAACAATGAAATGCATAAAAAGTAGACTAAACTGCTACTCACCACATCTAATATTAACACTATAATATCAGTTACAACTTCCAATGTTTTTTTGTTTTTATTTATATTATGAAAATATTTAGTAATGTCAGACAAATTGTTTCGTAATGAACATGTGAACTGACAACATTCCTTAGCATTTTTTATAACAAGCCAAAGAAGCTTTAACTTTGTGAAATCATCCAATTTAGATATCTTGTCTAGACATCCTGCTATACTAACATCTAGTAGCTCTGAAAAAGAAAGTATTGTTCTAAAAAGCTATATAAAGAATCCTCATAAGATGGCAAATATATATCCATACTAATTAGGGTAAATTATTTAGATTCAATAACACACTATAGAAATCCAGATAAAACCATTTATCAATCTTTTATTATTGAAACCAAATTATCAAAGGAAATGCTAAAAAAATGCAAACAACAAATTTACCTTCCCATGTACTTGGAGTGATAAGAGTAACATAATTTTCACATGATAGAACATGTTTCTGTAATAAACTGAGGTAGGCATCACCAATTGCATTTGTTAAATATTTGTTTCTTAATACAAACAAGGCCGCTTCTATAATCTTATCACATTTTATATATGCCCTACCTGAAAAACAGTAATAGTTAAATAAAAATTGTGTAAGAAATAATAAAAATCTTAATTTATTTTATTATTTGAAAAATAAAAAAAAACTTGATGAAACATAATACAAGTAATTTGCAATAATTACCCTTAATTGAACCAGTGACACATAAATGGAGTATGCTTACACATAATGGATATGTTACAGTATGAAAAGTTTTAGAAGATTCATATTTATCTGCTTCCTGAAAGCACAAAGAGTTAAAATCGTACTATGAAGTTTAACAACACATAAAACTTCTAGATTAAATCAAATCAAATAACTAATTCGATTACAATTCTCACATAAGTCTTAGAAGTCAAAAAGATAATTAAATATAGAATCGAAATTTTTCTTAATGGGTAATTATGAATGTTCGGGGATTCTGTTTTTTTTAAATAGTAGACAGCAATTGGTTTACAAAAGATATTTGAAAAGAAATTTGTATTAGAACATTGTTGAGCATTTTCAATAATTTACTTATAAAACATAAATAATAACTATTTTATGTGTGATAAAATCTTCTTTAAATTGTTCTACCTACAGGGTTAAAGTTTAAAAAACGTTTTTTTTTATAATAAAAGGGGGCAAATGAGCGACGAGAACACCGAGGTGGTCAACGACACCCAGGGACATCCGCAACACCAGAGGAACTACAGATGACGACCTTGAAAGAAATGATTGGCTCGCGATTTTAATTTTACAATTTAAAAATCATATGTATATTTACTTGTTTATTTGATGACAATCAAAGACTAACCTTCAACAAATAGTCAGTAATGCTATCAAATAAATCATTCCAACTAAAGCCAGCTTTTTTTCGTGTATTATCAGAAAGCAAATCGGGGACTGCATTTCTAGTAAGATAATCTTTTAAAGTTTCCACACTTCGTTTTCTCTCAGTAAATTTATTTGAACACAAATTTCCGCATATTTCCTTGATTGTGGCTTCTAGAGACATCGTTTAAAAAGTCCGAAGTTCTAGGCAAGATATAATATTCGAGAAAATTTATATAGTACAAAATACCGGTTTCATGGTTCAAAAATTGAAAACAGGAGTTCCTCAATTAAATTATTAACTACTGCCATCATAACACACAGTTCAACTTTAACACAAAGACATGATCGCAAAAAAAATATTAAATTATTATATTAATATATGTACATATCCGATCCAGGGTAAGTTTTTTAACTTTATAGTGCTTTATAGTTTGTCTAAATAAGATAGATTAGTTTGATAAATGACGCATATGAAGTATCGAATTAAATTTGTATTAAAGAAAATGCCGTACTTAATAGACAGTTATCGTAGTGACAACAAACACGCACATCGAACAATTATGAACTATCGATATTCGGTTTAAATAAAATTTATCAAAATTATTTAAAATTATTATTTTCTTATTAACTAATTTAGAGGACAATTTTAGTATTGATTATAGTGTAGAGAATTTAGTAATGATAATAATGATAGCGAAATCCAATGCTATAGTAGTAATAAATATTTATTTACTCTTATTATTTGTAATGGTTCTGCTGGTCATTATTAATTTGAGAAAACAGTGTTTTAATTAATAATTATAACTATAAATCTGTTGACTCTAACTTCTATAAGAATAAAAATCGAAAATCGAAAAGATCATGCCTGCACCAAAGAGGATATAAAATAAGAGTCGGGACTCGGGATTATTTTTAATCTGTATTTCATTAATATACGAAAACGGAGAAAAAAAGATGGAGGACATTTCATGACAACCAACATGACGAACATGTTTTGCAAGGCAACCAACATAGAAAAGAAATCTGGATGAATGACGTTGTCTATGGTTTTGCTTTTTTTACTTTTAATCTGGAAATAATTTGAAGTAAAAAATAAGACAAATTTCTTAATTATAAACGTTTATTATGACTTACTAATGCAAAACATAAAAATTGACAGAATTCCTTAGAAAATTACATAACAATAATTATCAATTTAAAAAAAATGTTATAGTAGAATGAAAAATACAGTAAGTTTTTATTGATTTCTATCGATCACACCTTGTATTTGAATAAAAATCGATAGTCGAAAAGATTCATACCCATTTACAATTACAATATCATTTTACGTAATCCATGCCTACTGAATTGTCAAATTAATCTTATTTAGACTAGCTATAAGTAAAACTATTTTAAAGAATCGCATTTGTCTGCGGCGGCGGCGGTGGCGGCGGCCGCGCACCGATGTCGCAGCGACACTCGGCCGCAGCCGCAGCCGCAGCCGCAGCAGCAGCTAGTGTTGTTTGTGCAGATTTCTTCATTCAATACTCATGTGGAGAACTTTATAGGCTTCCAAAGAGGTGCATCCAATCGTCCATCTGCAACAGAATAACCAAATATAGCTTAAAATTTATTTCTCTTCCTTACACTTGAGCTGAAATATTACAGTAAGTAAGACGGCAAATTTTTTTCCTTATGGTGACAGTTTATTCTACAATATGTGATATAATAAGTGAGATAAACTCTAAACACAACATATTTAGTAATGTTTAGGTTCATTTTTACTGTAGAATATTTTTCATATGTTTAACAACATTTAGTAGTACTTATTAAGTGAATTAAAAGTTCAGCTAAAATCATGCACTCTGGGAACTACTAAATAAGTTAATGATTACATACCATGAGGCATTTGGCAGATGTCATGAAGTTGTTTATATGGTAATTTTGTAGCTTTTTATTATAAATTTATTTCCCTGTTATATATCAATTATGCTAGTTTTCCTTCTGGAATACACTCAATTATTTAGAATGATAACTGATGTCTTTATCCCATTTCTATTCCTATGCATCCAGATAAGTGTTCCTGCTAGTATTTACTTCCTTCGCACCTGAAAAATAAAGAATTAAAGATTGCAGCTTATGTTTTTACAATGGTGAACGAACTCACAAATCATCTAAAACCTTAAGATTATTTTATTAATTCAATTTAGATTTTAGAAAATTTGATATAGAATAACCAGTCTTCATGGTGACAGTTTATTCTACAATATGTGATATAATAAGTGAGATAAACTCTAAACACAACATATTTAGTAATGTTTAGGTTCATTTTTACTGTAGAATATTTTTCATATGTTTAACAACATTTAGTAGTACTTATTAAGTGAATTAAAAGTTCAGCTAAAATCATGCACTCTGGGAACTACTAAATAAGTTAATGATTACATACCATGAGGCATTTGGCAGATGTCATGAAGTTGTTTATATGGTAATTTTGTAGCTTTTTATTATAAATTTATTTCCCTGTTATATATCAATTATGCTAGTTTTCCTTCTGGAATACACTCAATTATTTAGAATGATAACTGATGTCTTTATCCCATTTCTATTCCTATGCATCCAGATAAGTGTTCCTGCTAGTATTTACTTCCTTCGCACCTGAAAAATAAAGAATTAAAGATTGCAGCTTATGTTTTTACAATGGTGAACGAACTCACAAATCATCTCTAACAGAATACCAATATAGCTTAAAATTTATTTCTCTTTCTTACACTTGAGCTGAAATATTACAGTAAGTAAGACGGCAAATTTTTTTCCTTATGGTGACAGTTTATTGTACAATATATGATACAATAATTGAGATAAACTCTAAACACAACATATTTAATAATGTTTAAGTTCATTTTTACTGTAGAATATTTTTCATATGTTTAACAACATTTAGTAGTACTTATTAAGTGAATTAAAAGTTCAGCTAAAATCATGCACTCTGGGAACTACTAAATAAGTTAATGATTACATACCATGAGGCATTTGGCAGATGTCATGAAGTTGTTTATATGGTAATTTTGTAGCTTTTTATTATAAATTTATTTCCCTGTTATATATCAATTATGCTAGTTTTCCTTCTGGAATACACTCAATTATTTAGAATGATAACTGATGTCTTTATCCCATTTCTATTCCTATGCATCCAGATAAGTGTTCCTGCTAGTATTTACTTCCTTCGCACCTGAAAATGGAAAACATTCACTAATTAAATATTATTAACCCAATGCCCTTGTAATTAATTAAGACTGCAAAGAGTTTTCTTTGTTTATTAAATTACAGAAATATAAATACACTTTTCTTTGGTTATGAAAACAAACAGCAAAAACATGCAGTATTTGAATATAAGTGCTGGTCACTTACTTTATTTTAAATAGTGAACATTTAAAGATCTCCTTACTCAATTTATTTTTTTAATGATCAAACAGTGTTGTTTTTATTAAAATTGGTATTAAAACCAGAACTAAAGATGTACTTAACCTTCGATAATTCGTCTACGGGAAGTGGTCATATCAATGTCTAAATTTAACCCAAACAGTTTTCCCAGTTCGTTTTTAGCAAATTACAAACCTTCGATAATGTACATAATATTTAGAACAAGAAATATGTAAGGACGTTTTTAGGTTAATTTCCACAAAAATTGTTTACGTACATAACATATAAAATGTTATGAATGCTTACTTGATATGTAGTAAGATAGAATAGTCAATATAACAAAAAGTATTGGAAATGTAACATGAAAAACATAATGAAATTACCTTATTAAGTTTCATAGATATACTCAGAAGAAAACATCAACTATCGAACTTCGACAAAGTTGCGAAAATAGTCTTGATGGCACAAATTCACTTAAACTGCACTATACTTACTAAATAATATATAAAAAACTAAATAAAACAGATTTAAGAAATATTGATTTCTAGATAAATGAATTTTTCATAGTACGAGAGCATATTTTCGTTTATCGTTGTCTAAAATGGCCGACATATACCTAGTATATAAATCGTTGGTATGACCAAAGGTACATTAAAAACAACGTAAATTATATATTTTTAATTCCATAATGCACTTAACAAGATTAAATTGTTATTTTTTTTAGTATAATTACTTTTGTTTAATTAATTAATTTAGAGATACGATATCTTTTTTTTTTTATTGTAGAGCAGAAATTATAGAGCAAATTAATGAGTGAGATAGATATACATTTTAGAGCGAGATGGGGATTCTGCGTTAGCGTATATTTAATGATATTGTCAACTGTCAAAAGAGTTGCGCCTGCCTGGCCTGCACAACATCCCTACTTAATTGTCAAATTCAAATCGATCAACAAAAATCGATGTACAGGATTTTTTTAGCACCCGGCAATCGTTGAAAAATAAAAGTGACAATTGAATGTCAGGGTATTAGCACAGACATAGATAATACATATATATACTGAGCACAGAGTACTTTGTAACATACTGGGTATTAGTGACATAGCTTGTCAATTCATTTCGCGCCTTTCTCATTACTTTCAGCATTTTGTGTGGTTTTTTTAATGTTATTCCATGAAAAGAAGTGATGAAAGTGTTTAAAAGTAGTATCAGAGAGGTTTTCTTTAAAGTGGGCAACGACGGATCCAGGGGGGGGGGGGTCACAAAATCATTGCGGGACTATATTAAAGAACAGGAATGCGTTGTATCTGTACATCTTGCAGTTAAAATAAAGAAAATTAAACCTTATGCTAAGATTGTAAGAGCCTTGTTGCACGCAAAATGAAATTGAAACCGAGTGAGAGAGCTACAAGTGTCCGATATTTCCCTTTCTAACAGTGACTTAGAGTTGCCAGATATCAATCCTTTCGTTGTTTGTATAAAAATAGGCAATTGATGTAATGTAATGCAGTAAAAATATTTACTTTTAAAATGTGTCTAAATATTAATAATATATATATATATATACAGGTTTTCTTTTATTTGTTTGAAATTCAGACACCTGAACTGACAACCCCACATAACATCGCGACTCGGACGTAAATGGCGGATTTTTTTTTATTTTGTGATATTTTTGAAGAATTTAAGTTAAACTGGGAAGAATTATTTAGACAAACTATATATCCTCTTTCCTATGTATATCTATATCAGGGGTGGCAAACCACTGGCACGCGTGCCATAAATGGCACACGGTGCCGTGGAATTGACGTAATAATCGCAGTCATAATTATTCGATGGCACTTCTAGAACCGCATTAAATATTTCTTTAAAAGTATGGCACTTTGATGCATAAATGTTCGCCACCCATGGTCTACATAGTTCCTATTACTGGGTTACTGGCTTGTCAGTGTCGTGATATTTTAACTTGTCAAGCGGTTGTTACGAAATAGTGCTGCCATCATCAAGAAAACTCTGCTATATGTAATCAATCCCCGTACACCCAGGTCAAGACGTTAATAGTGGTTAAAAGACGTTTCCTTCAAAACGGAAGAAACCATTAATTTTGAAACGGGACTTTCAATTTTTGGAAGCAGAATGTAAATCATTTTCTAATAATCACACTTATTCTTAACAAATTGCTTAAAATCGATATGTTTTAAACGTAGTTTGAAGTAAATAAATGATAATCCAAAAAACTAGCTGAAGTTGCTTTAATTCAAATAAGAAACGTAACAAGATAAAAGGTAAAAAATGCATCTAAAAGTTATACAAATGATTAAATCTATGGTACACTAATTCTATTGCGGACGCTTGCATATAATAATCGTACCGAATCGCAGTACCCCACATTACGACGTGAACCAGCAACAACGACGTAAGCATCACCAGCCTCTACCAAACGTTTAATTTTACAATAGTCTAGAGCTGCTCTTACCCGATTTTCAACTTCAGAATCCCATGCAGCTTTTGCTTCTTCAAAATAATGTATTGTCCTTATGCCTTTATAAAAACGCAGTTGTCTCGACGTATGACAAGTCCTGGTAACGGCAATAATGGGACAAGGAGGTTTAACGTGGGATAAAATTCTAGCTGTTCTACCGGAGTTTGTTAAGCAAATAATTATAACTGCTTGTGATCGTAAAGCAAGCTCAACAGCTCCAACGCATATCGCTTTAGTTGGTTCTTCTAAAGGACTTTGCATGAGTTCAAAATTTCCATATATGTGTGGTTTCCATATAATCCTCTCTGCGTGTCGACATATAACAGCTGCAGCTGCTAAACAATGCTCAGCCATACGTACAGCATCATAAGCTGGTGCAAATTTCCTTAATGGCGAATCATAATGTAACTCTAGAGCAATAACATCTGCACCATCTAAAACTAAATTAGCTATATCAGAAACACACAACGTAGGTATTTGTTCATTGATTACAGCTTTACTAATACACGGTTTGCCAAGATTATTACATTTAGCCATGATTATTTTCTGAGCTATAAAAATTTTTTCAACAGGCAGATCGGTGCTTAGAATACTTCTATCCAAATATATTCCGTCAGCTTCGGTTAGAATATCATCAATATTATCTAATCCTTGGACGGTGTCAATAGAAGCGAAAACTAAGATATGATTTCCTTTATTGGATAGAATATTTCGGATATGCCGAATATCATTGCCGCTCTGAGCATTTGGCAATAAAACTGCATCTATATCAGAAGAAACTGCCCATTTTATTTGTTCTTCTAGTTGTTCGAAGTTCTGCTGAGATATGTCGCTATGAGATATGGATTCTAAACTTTCCTTTTTATTTAAATTAGGGATTTCCCGTGGAACTTGCGAAATTTGTACTGCCATTTTGGGTCCAATCGTACCACCAGCAACTACTGAACATTCAATAGAATCATCACCAACTTCAGATACAATCAATTTAATTTTATTAGCAGTTAAACTGTCAATAAAAACTATATCATTAACCTGCAAATCAGTTAGATGGTCATATCCGATATACAAACAATCCGCAGTGCCGCATTCACGCCATGTTGCATCCGTCGTTAGTCGAATCGTTTCATTTTGTATAATCTCAACTGTTGTATGAGGTCCTCCTTTTAAGTCCCCCGAGACAATATCCGGCCCTCTGACGTCGATTATAAGTGCTAAAGGATGAACGTACTGCAGTTCTGTGCTGTAATTATAAACAGCTTGTCTAATACTTTGTATTATTTGTCCACATGCTTCAGGTTCTAGTTCCCTAATATTAAGATGAGCCACGGTCATTCCTGCAGCTATTAGTTTCTGAATTGTACTAGACTCTTTATTGCTATAACCGATATCGCACATAAGACCCGTTTTAAGCTCTTCACAAGGATTTTCATGTACATTACTAGAGCAATAATGTTTTAACAGGGATTCCTTAACACCGCCTTTTTTCAGTTTTGGAAGCGATTCCAAAGGGATATGCCAAGGTAATGCCATTATTGTATAAATTCGACTCTATAGGAGACAATAAAAAATCGATATCAATGTAAGTGGCAATGTCAAATATTAATTTGACAATTTCGAATTTTATTTCAGCGGTCAGTGGTTTTCATTTAATCTTTTAGATACAAATAAAGTATGATATTTTATTTAAAAAGGTTGTATTAGACGAGAAAAACGTGAAATGCTGAAGTTCTGTTGTCAGTTGTATAGCATTCTATAATCCATTTCTTGAATGCCACATTGAACGTACTCTAATCTCCTTCTATTATAGTAGTGAAAATTAATAAGAATGAAATAATATAATCGCACATATAATCATTATAAGATATAGCCTGGTGAGAAAAATATAAACCCTCGCCATGGCATTGACGTCAATGTTGATTTGTCATCGAGTTGTCAAAGTATTTTATATATTGTAATTTCGGTGTAAAATTTGAGTTTGCGATAATTTCATCTGTTCATATACTGATTTATAGCGTATAGTATTCTACTTTATGTATAGGGAATTAACGTAGATTAAGTTTAAAATACTGGATTTAATCCGTAATGACATTTAGCTGAATTGACGTTAATGAAAAGTGTTGCAATATCAATTAAGATTGTGGCGCCCTCAATTTATGTTTTTAGGCAGACTTTAAATAAAGAAAATAATGTTCGAAAGCGTCAAAGTATTCTTAGATTTTCTATAGTATTAGAGATATTCAATTAAAAAAAACACTTCTCCGCCACAATCATCATTTTAAAGACATGGTCTAATAAAATAAAATATTTTAATTTAACTTCAATGTAGACAGTAAAAAGTTTGACTTATTTGACAAAAGGCCTTGTTACACCAATACATACCATATGAAAAAAACATGGACGAATTGGAAAAATTAAAAAATTGGTTTGCTTAACGAGGTTGCATGACTGCGTGTCACGTTAGGTCTTTGGCAGAATAATAAAACACTTAAGTTTATTTTGTCAAGATCTAAGGATTGTTGAACTTTTCCGTGAAGTGATTTTTCGGAGTTAAGTGTTTTAAGTTGTGCCTATACCGTACTGTTTTTCTAAATCAGCAAAACGAACTACTATTTCTTATACCTTACGTTTGTACTGTGCGACCGTGAAGGTTGAGAATGTTACGTCATTTTCCCTCTAGTGTCTTGTAGAAACATATATATTTTGGTTTGTTTGGTGCATCAGTGTTTTTCGCAAGTTATTAACAAAATTAAGTTCAAAGTTATAGTGAGTGTATTGAATTGTTAATAAATATTGGCGCTCTTACACCGGCTGCGACAAGATGCCGCCATGTTATGTAGTTTTGCTGTCAACTACTGGTCGCGGTTAGCCCTGCTTTATTACCCTTGGAAGATTTATCTTTGTTTGGACTAATGTAAGTAACATTCCTGCTTATTTTACTCCCGATAGGATAGTAGCTATACAATACAATACTATTAGAAAGATTGCTGTGTGGTATTGTTTACTGCAGTTTATTGACAGTCAATGTATTTATGACGTCATGGAGCGAGTTCACTTGGAATTTTAGACTCCTAAATCCTGATACCAACGTCTTTTGACTATTTAGATACACAGAAGTTATAACTATATTAGTTCTGAGATATTATTACATTTAATTTTTGTTATAAGGGTATTTAGATTTAACATTTTTAAGGAAGTCATATAACATAGTTGATATCAAAACATGTTTATAAAATTATAATGTTAATATATTTGAGGAGTAAATATAATTTGTTTTCTTAAAGTTCATTAGGATTAGTATCAAATTAATTTAGAAAGATCAATATATAAATATTAGGTTGTACAAATACATTTGTTGGAGGTTATTTTGAATTATAATTATTTATTAATTATAATGTCTTATAAGAACGAAAAAATAATAAACACAAGCTGTTGTCTATGCCTCCATCTGTATGGAATTATAAAAAATCTTGATTTGTAGCCTATATGCTATTCCAGGTTGAAAATTACCTTTTTGTTCCAAATTTTATCCCGATCCGTTCAGTTGTTCCAAAGTTAGTGGTGACAATCATGCTTCTATCCAAATGTTTACATTTACAATATTATGTTTGCCTAGGTTTTCCCTGTACCACACTCTATGTTAAATTAGAAAAAACGTAATGAGGAGAAACATTTTTACACTTGGCCATTCATCCATCTAACATTTACAATATTAATAAGAAGTTGATTAGACTTGTATGTAACAGAGCATAATATTAATGTAAAAAATCTGAAGCAAGTTATTCACTTATTGGATCACAAACAAACATAGATTTTCAATAGAACAAAACCTAACTAATGCTCATAACCACTGATAAATGGATACATCATTGCTTGGAAATGATGGCTTTGGCTCTGTTAAGGCTTAAACATGCCCATGGATGTTTTGACAGTTAATTTGTCTCTACTATGATTTAGAACATTCACCATCAATATTAATCAAAACCGTCTGAGTCAAAAAGGTGAAATGAAATAGGTACAAAATATCACTTCTTATAGCTTTTATAGAGATCAGTGACCGTAACCTGTGGATTGCATATTTAAATTTGGAATTCCATTTTCAAATTTGGAGCGGTTTTGGTGCTTCTATATCTACTCTTCCACATTTATGTGTGTCTATTGTTTTCTGGTGCTCTTTATATTACCCTTTCTTTGGTATGATGCCTAAATTTGGTCAACGGCCACAGTTTGTGTAATGCTTACTTAGCATAATTGAGGAAATTCTTAATCTTAGATATAACACCAATAATTTTGATATTATGTGAGTCAGTATGTTACTACCTTAGATTTTGTATATTCAAAAGCTGGGTAGTAATTTTTTTACTATAATTACTACACTACTAGCGGTCTGTCACCATATTACACCTTTACAAATATTAAATACAACCAACTTTACTTTGTGATGATGTAGCTTTCTAAAGACAAAATAATTTTAAAACAGTTTTTAAGTTGATTTGTGGCAAACAAGTAAGTGGCCACCTGTATCTACCAAGTGGGAAGCGACCGCTGCCCATAGACATCCTGCAGATGCAGGTCCTTTCCTCCTCCATCAAATCCGCTATCCCTTCTAATCCTACCCTTATAAGAGTAGAAACGGAAAGTGACTAACAATAGGCTTCTATCATGCACACTCGTCAGACGAAACGCGGAATTTTTCCCACTTCACGTCTGTCTTCTGTGTGGTTGTGGTATTGGACCTTGCAAGCCGACCCATTTTTAGTTATTTTGCAAAAAATGTAAGAGAAAGTGAAGTTATTGCTAAATATCACTTCACTTTATCTCATGGGGTTGACATTCAAGGCTTTGAAAATATTAAATAAAATCTTTATGTTTTTGCATCATAAATTTATTGTTCAAAGTATTGCATTTGAAATATAATTGATCAACACATTTGACTAATTGAAACTACATTTAAAACAAGACAGCCTTATATGGTAAGAAATAAAACAGCTTGACATAGTGCCACCAACTCATCTTGAGTTCACTTTCATATGACTAACTGAAGTGACATGGAACTTGTTAGAGATACATTTCTAATTGTTTTATTTACTGTGAAATTTTACATTCAGTGGCCACTGAAAATTATTAATCAAGCAATTTATTTCATTTTTGTTTAGTTGTTTAAAACTGGTTTTTACTCTTCTTTTTCTATGCATCCCATTCTCTGTCTAATCTATCTTGCCATCATTTCTTTTAAAGGGAAGGGTGGAAGGGAAGAAGACAAAATTAGGTTTATGTTATATATCAAACTAAACACAGATTTGCTTCCACTTTGTGCCGGTTTTCTGTGTGGCCATATTATTACAGATGGTCAAACAAGCCCTTTAGTGCATCAGGTTGTATTGTGGGCTCTATAACTATTATAAATTATCTTGTTTAAATTCAAAGATTTATTAATAAACATAGTTACAAAATTTGTATAACAAAATAGTGGTCGAGCCCCTGATTCCTACTCCTACTGAATTTGTATTCATGAAATAATTTTTTAGATGATTCTAACAATTATAAAAGTATATCAAATTGTATAATAATTAATAACATTTCTAGTGTTCATTCCAACTAAGCTTTAACTTGTGCTAGGGCATGGTTTACAACAGAAGCCAAGAGGTGGTATTAAAACCATTAACTCTCATTTCCCAAGCCATATATTTAGCCAAGTATATTATTAATTTTGAATGTGTCTGTGTAAATTGCAAATAAGCTTTTGTTTTCTTGTTTATACAAACAGGTTTAACATTAGTTAAACCAGCAACATTGTTGCTGAGTGGGTTACATGTGAAGTAGATATTTTGTTATATCAACTAAGGAGTGAGGTGTATCAAAGCCCAATTCACTATTTTGGCAATACATAAAATCTTGCCTTCAGTTAAATGGGGGTAAAAAGTCTGAATACAATATGCAAACAAATAACCGATTATGAGATACATTATGATTTTTAATTGATTACACACTTTAAGACAATATTAAGTACTAGCTGTTGCTTGCTTGCTTACTTTGTCCACGTAAAATTAAAAAAATATATAAAAACAATGCCTATGCTACTCATTAATAACATAGCCTTTTAATGGTGAACAAATTTTTGAAATCGGCCCTGTAGTTTTTAGATTATTTTAACACATACAAAAACAATAAAATACAAATATTTCCTCTTTATAATATTAGCATAGATTGAGCTGTAGTATACCATAATAAATATATGTTGTTCCAGAATCAGTAGTATCACCTCCAGCAGTACCAAAGAGTCACGGAGCACCATAACGAGGCGCTGTTCAGCGCCGATTACATAAATGATCCATTTATGCAAGTTCTGGGCATCGAAAATGCAAGGTTTGTACCTTTTCAAATGTTATTCTTGTAATACTTTAGGATAAAATATACCATTGTTTGTATTAATTGTTCTATAACTATGCTTTTATGTTATACAGTTATTAGGGGTCTTGGAATAGACTTGTTCTTCATGAACTTGTGATAGTTAATTATTAATACCTTAATCTTGTAATTTTACGTAAAACAAGAAAAGTCTTACTACTCTTTTTCTCTAGTCCTCGCTTTAAACTCAATGCGCACCTTTGTATATGGTTTCTGGCGTATGTTCTGGGAGCTGCTAGAATACCCTCTTTTTAACATTGGATACATTACTTTGTAATCCAAAGACTATATTATAAGTCTGCAATCTTTTATTTTCGAACATCTTACAGTACTATTTAGATTGCAAGTTTTTGGTTTTTAGATCAGAGATTCAAACAAGCAAAAGTGACTTGCTGATTCGATAAAGTTTTTAGTATGTCGGCCTTACTTTAGGAACTAGTTCTTTTTAATTTTCGAAAATGTTGAAATTATTTTAAAGTAGTTCGTACAGGACACTATTTACGTGAGAGGTGTACTTTTCTCGTTTCCGGCGCACTGTCTTGCCAAGATACTCGTTAAAAGGTTAAGACATTTATTTGGTTACCTCGTTGCCTGATGTTAGTGTACGAAATAGAAGAAAAAGGACATTATATGGTTTTTGGTTTAGCCTTGATGTTTCAACTTAATATTGCATTTCAAGAATATGTAAGGTATGTTTATAGATGTAATTGAATAATCTCTTAAATTGCCTTTGTCTTAACATTTTTTTATGAAGTTTGATACTGGATCGAAGCAGATCGAGTCTTCTAATTTAAATACGCATTCCTACCACTAAGGTTTAGGCATGTGTTTAAAGTAATTGTCTTTTTTTTTTCAAAAACTAAAAACAATAAGTATTTCAATGAAATTTCTTATTAATTACACATCCTTATTCAATTCTATAAGTATTAATAAATCCAGAATTCTAGTGAATTTTGCCCATGTTCTTTTATATAATAATGATATAAGATGGCGTAGGACTAATTCCATGGATGTTGCCCATTCCTTAGTTGTGCTTATTTCTTTCGGCACCATCACCAGTCGATTGCTACCTGTTAAGATCGTTGGTTCGAAAGTTGCCGCGATTTTCAAAATAGTAGAGCAAATCTATACAGTTCAAATTTTATAATTTCGTGTCCGCCGTGTAGTCTCTACGCATGTACCGACCAAATAGACGATTCCCTTGTTCGCTAAGCAATAGTCTAACGACGAAAGTGTCTAAGAACAACAATAGTATCTAAGAATTTACGTAGCCTTGTGTACGATGGACTTAAATATATACAATTTTCAAATTTAAAATTTCAGATACGGGAATATCAGATAGAATAATGTTTACTATCATGTCAACACCAAAATCTAAGTACTACAACAAATTTTTATTAAATGTCAATTGATATCGTAATCAGAGACCGGTTGTAATGTCATGCCACTTTTTTTATTACACTAGATCTTGTTTATTTGGATTCTTCGATGGGTAGGGAATTAAAGAATTTTATGCGTGACATGAGTAAAGAAGAGAAATGATGTATTTGAAGCATACCAAGTCGGTAATTCCTTTCTTGGGGACAATGAAGACATTTGGCATGAAAGAGAGGGCGCCTTTTGCTTCTTACATGTGATGTTCAGACGCCCAAGCGCCCTTATCTCTTACCTAATTTCTATTTATACACGATCGATGTTCTTTCCTTGTGATTCCCACGTAAAATTACCCCAGTTTAGAGATTTAATATTTATCGTCCAAAGTTGGTGCCAGTTCAGTTCAGCTCTACCTTCCCTGTCTTGAAAGGGCGGTACAAGTTATAATATTATAATATAGTGATTTTAAAAATTTGTTGCTTGTCAAAATTGGATTGACATTCCTTGCCAGCGATTTATTTCTAAGTAAATATTATGATTTTTTCTTCTTCTATAGCTCTACAGCCCTTTGTGGGCCTTGGCTTGGTCTAGCAACTTATGATTCCCCTAATTATAATTACAAGCTTTTTTAGTTTTAATGTTCAAAGATATTATCACGATGGATTATCAGTTAATCAAACTCTTCAGGAGACAGGACCTTAGCGTTGCATATGAACAGTTCAAATACATATTTTATATGAGAAAATATACTCCTGGCCCTTTGTTGAAGCCTCGTAACATGAAAAGCGAGTAATTTGTTGTTTGACTAATGTGAATTCAATTTCCATAGTATGGTGTATATTGTGTTATCAAAGGCTCATGATTTATTGAATACATTATCCTTATTATATTGGATAATTTATGATCCTTTGAAAATTAAGATTCTATTGGAAAGAAAATAGAATATTATATTTCGATATAGAAATCAAACGCTATTCAATTGGGTTGGTTATCATGGCGACGGAGTGACGGCAGAGTCGGTAGGCGGTCTCCATGGCTACGGAGGTGGCGGCGGCGGCTGCGGCTGCGTGTGCCTCCGCCGCGGCGGTAGCTCGCGATCGCGATCAATCCTCGCGAAGGAAGCCCGCACCCGCCTCCGCCACCTCCGTGCCCCGTGCTCCGCGCATCTCCCCAGCGCACCCGCTCCCTCCCAATATGTTTCTAATAAACTGATTCAATACAACTTATAAACGACACGAGGAAATTTCTATCATTACATGAGAAAATTTGTTTACCTCTGGGAAAATGGTGCTTTGACTTTGATAAATAAAACTTGTGTGATTATTATTATATAACATTTTTCTAGTTCGTAGCCTTAGCTCGAATAGAAAAATAAAAAATATATTTATGTTACATGCTGGCAAAAGGTCTTTTCCGTAGAAAACAACATTAGCTTTTCTCTTAATTTCTTTTAAATATAATTTTGTCCTTCATTTACCTTAATAATGTTAATAGAAATAGTAATCGTAAGGTGATTTTGTTTATATTGAAAAGCCTGTTTAAGAATCCATTCCAGATTCGAACTATCGACCTTTCAAGGATTACTACAGTAACAAGTCATAAACTTTATGTACGGCTCGAATACTCAAATTAACTATTCGTTTTATTTTTATTTTCATCTTCTGGTCTCTATGTATTCGACTTATTTGGTTTGTCTAATCGCGATATGAATTTTTGAAAGCATTTTTGACAATTATGGTAATTAAACGTATTTGTTTGTCTTGCCATTATTCCTAAAACAATAATAAATTAGAATGCCAATTTAGGCAATCAAGGTCTTTCGTTATTTGTTTCTATTAATTGACGTGATACGGCATGTTTTATTTGTTCATTTATACGCTAATATTAATGCATAAATAAAATTGACTTTGTCATAGCAGGTACCTAAGTATTTAATTTATAGATCTTCACAAGTGGTTTTTATTTAAGTACTTAATTGGCAAAGCCCAAAGTACCTTAAATAAAAGGTACAGTATAATTTAATCGAACTAGACATATGTACCTATGTCCAGATCAAACAAAAACGTTATCAATGGTTTTATCACTGTCGGTGGATGTTTACTTTTTCCCGAAGCTATAAATTATAATGTAGTTCAGACGAGATGATGGTTATCTCTTTTCCTTGCTGCCTATTACGTTAAAGAGACTATCTAGCTATAAGCTATATCTATAAGGCGATATGTCTGTCGGTCGACAAAAAGATAGTCCTGAATTGTCGAAACAGGAAACTGATAAGACACACGCTGTATGACATTATTGCAGTTATGGATATAAAAGTGAACGAGTAACACTAGTTTCTATCTAAAATGACTGAAGGTATATCGTAAAAAAATGTCCAATACATACTTTATGCTATCATCTTAAGAATATCATTGTAAACTGGAACACACTTGAAAACTGACTACGTATCCCGATTAAATTAGAATAGCATATAAATATGTAAATTTAAGTTATTTTTTGTATAGAACAGGAAGGGTAATCTAAATTTTTGATTGAGATGGTTTAGGAAACCAGTAGTCATGTTACTTTCGCATATAACAATAGTAAAGCCATGGAGTGTAATAGTAACAGGTATATATTTGTCATACAAATCTGAATGCTGCTAAATAGTACTGGTTGTCTATGGAAATGTGCGCTTAGGCTGTTAACTGTTACATGGATAACAAACCATTGAATGTACATGTATGTTGGTTCAAGGCAGGATTTTTTTAAATGTTAGGGTTACACAGCTAAGTCTATAAGGATAAATTGTTTTCCTAAGAAAATGTGTTTATTTATTTCAACATTATATTATGATTTGTGTTTTCTACAAGACATGATACGGCACAAGCGAATGATTCACATTTAACCTTATACGACAACCAAGCGGGAGTGCATTTTTAATAATATGTATTACATTGTATGACATTACTTGCAATGCAATTATTAATTATACATTTGCGGTAAACATTGCCAATTTAACCTTTTAGATGCTCAGTATTTGAACAACTGTACAATACAATGAAATTGTAGATTTTAAAAAAGTAAGCATTCGTATTAAGACCGTAAAATTAAAATAGTATGTTAAATTTAGATTGACATAGTAGTGTTAAATAATCGGTTATCTCTTGTTTTAACGGAAAAGAACGTGACCTTGACCCCTCGGAGCATAGGCCTAACCTGCCCCAAAAGACTTCAATTGAAAGTTGTGGTCGATATGAGCGAGTATCGTGTTCGCGCCTGCGCCGCCTTGCGCCCTGTCGCCTTGCCGCCCTGCCGCTCTGCCATCCCGTCGCCTTCCCCCCGCGCCGCCCGACCGCCCCATCGATCTAGCCGCCCGCCCACGTGACGCAACGAACTTGTTCTCGTCTCCGGCCCCCGCCAACTCTCCATGTCATGCGAAACTCACCATCTCCGTCTACTTTATTCACAACGAAAGTGATCCTCTACGTAATACAACACGAAACAACATTACGCCTCGCCTTCAAACATGTTCACCTTATAAACTACATAGGAAAAACCTGTCTCACTGTCTTATACCCAATCTTATCATTCCGCTATTTGCATTTAAAACAAGTTAGGTTCCTCACCAGAGTCGAAATGTTTTTATCCGTATTTGCGCGTTAAAGAAATGCCATACATTTAATTTTTATGAAAGTACATATCATTGCTTACATGAAGATTATATAACCATCAGAAGATTATAATGATCAATATTATCCTCTTAGTATATGTTTATTTTAAAAGTAAATCAATTACAGCGTGTGGTTCTATTTAATTATGACATTGTGTTTGCTCGAAGGAGACAAGGCTCCCGTTCCCCGACCAATATATCGTACCATTTATATTCTCATTACTTGTTTCATTTCATCGAATTACTTATTCTCTCTTGAGAATGAACATCCATAATTTCTTGTTATCATCAAGATATAGAAGATCTTTCATAAGATAAGCAACCCATAAAGCATTCTTCTAGTGATTGATTTTCTTGTTTATATTAAAAATTATAAAATAGATTAAAGCTTTGTTACCTCTGACTAGTATTTTTCAAGAAATACATATTAAGTACAACAAATTACATAATTATTATTTGTATAAAACTTAACACAGCTACATTTTTGCTCGTGAAAAATACGTATCGAGTAAGTTATAAAATTTGTTGCGTAAAAAATAAGATCAATAAAATGCCTATTCAACTTTCATTTAATCTGTTGAGAAATGTTAATGAGTACAATTCGGTGCATCGACCGCGAATAGACCATCGATTATTTTGTTGAGATTGTTTATCATACTTGTTTAATTTTAACTACATGTATCGCAACCGTTTAATTCTTTGTTTTCTTTTCATCTTATTTTATTTTCGTAAAGTAAGATTTCTCTTTCATTTAGTTGAAAGTACATTTTGTGAAAACCTTTATTAGCTTTGAAAGATTTCTAAATAACATTATTGTTACATTTCTGTTGGACGTTTAGTATGTTTTGCCACCTATGGGTAGGTAAGCAATGTTGTGCCGTCTACAGTTTTTATTTGTACTTTAAACAACTATCAACTAGTTCTATACGTAATGACATTGAAAATATTTATCGCCTTATCTTTCAAAGTAAAGCCAGTAAACTATTTTTACATTGGATTTTAAGATTAATTAAACAAAAACATTTTAAGGTTAGACAAGTTACACAGGTAGCCTAATTTTCTAGATTTTGGATGTTTCTTTCACTTTCATGCAAATATTGAAATAACCAGAGTTTTATTTTTTAAATAGATTGACAGACTACTTATCTAGACGTGGTTCACCTCTCAAAGTTGTTATAGTTTGACTTAAACTAGTAGAATAGCCCAAGGTATTTGACCCTTAAGTAAGACCTGCCCTGGAAAAGTACGGACAGGGCTGCATAGATGTGGCCTCAAACACACAGTATTTTCACAAACAGATAAAATGAAGTATAAACCAGTACAAACCATTAAATATCAGTTTAAAACTCCAGGATGGGGGAAAACTTGATAAATAATTCAGGGTTATTAATACATTTGTAATCTGCGTTAACAACATTGTTTCTCAATAAAAAGGACAAAACGAGTGCCCTAAATGGAAAATATGTTAGTCAATATTTCTTCGAAAAGTGTTGATGTATCGCTGCAGTGAAATGAAAGCGAAAGGGCGGTGTTTTCATTATGACTTGGAGCTGAACTTCCGTTCAATTAGCTTGTAACATGCAAGAGTTATATCCAGTCCATTTTTTTAATATCTTAGATTTCTTAGACATGTCAAAGAATGTTTTACTGATCAATAATTAGGGATAGATTCGATAAAAATAGTAATTACGTAATTTATTATAATACATTAACAATGTTGCGATGGTCAAGAACTTTGGTGCTTTGTGTTATTTGCGTCGACTTGCAATTTGATTCGTCGAGTTGTCATATTAGGGCATAAAGCATGAGCATTGGCGGTGTAGGAGCCGGGTCGAGTCGTAAGCGAAGACACCGGCGAAGCGGAATTAGAATGAAGTGCGCGGATGTGCGCGGCGCGGCGGTGGCGGCCGTGTGCCACGTCATTGCCGTGACCCACTGACATAGATCCGCGGGGCCGCCTGCACCGATATCTGCACGCGCCGCGCCGCCACCCGCCGCCCGCCTCGCTCTTCCTCTACTACTACATACCTCTTTAGCTTTATTTACCTCAACTCTTATTTATTTTATACTACACATCATCATATACACTATAGTTATGAGTAACTTTAATCATTATCCTGCTAACGTAAATTCTTTGAAAATTTGATGAATATGAACTTTTGCACTGTCGCGTAATATGACCTAGTTTAGATTTTGTTTGATATATCTTAGAAATACATGTAATTTTATTGTTACTTTCAATGTACCGATTATTCAGCTAAATTTGGCCAAGTTCGATTCCCAGCTGAAGTATTTTGTAATTTATACATTTGTATTTGAGTTAATTAAATTCACGGTCGGCGGCCTACATTGATAATTTACTTGGGTCGTAAATGGTCGAAAATATTATAAGGATTTTATTAGTAATATCTACCCCAGTACAATTAAAAGTCGCGAGAGCTTATCACACCAACGTATTGTAAAATAAAAATTACTAACTGTTACGCAATGAATGACCTTGTTATCTAAATTGTGCACTTGACACAAATACTGCTCCATTTCACTTTCATGTCTACAAATGTATCTAACTATCTACAGCGTTGTGCATGATAAAATATCATTATTTAACTACCTACATACTTATCTTTATAATTTAGGTATGTAGTCTTATTCTATGTGTCAAGATAATTTGTAATTTCTATTTTATTTTATTAAAAAGTCTGATGAATAAAAATGGATTCTTGTAGCTATTAAAGCCACTACAATAATAAATCTTTATTGGTTATTAGATGATAAATCGATGGTAACATTGTAAATAGTTTTGTTTGTCTGATATATTATTTATCTTAATTTCAATAATATTCTCCGGCATGTTATCGGCATCGCTCGTCGATGGCACTTTGACGTCTCGAGCTCGACGATCGACGAGTGAGATCGAGAGACATTCAGCAAGATGGAAGCGGCGCGGGTGCGACTGCGGCGGCAATACAGTTCAGCCAGTCGGTCTGTTGCCCGCGCCCCGCTCGCCCCCGCACCTTACCCCGCCCGCGCCTTTCCGCGCCCGTCCGCGCCGCCGTGTTGATAATTTGTGAAGTAGTGAACGACAAGGATGTATGTATACGTATGTCTCGTCTTTCAGTTGACTTTCATCGTCGTTTTGTAGCGAACGTTTCGCACGGATTTTGATAGAAAATTGCATTATTTTATTAGCTGCGTAATAAAGGCGGTGCACGTTTTGTCGCTGTAATAACTAGTTAAAAACGTTTAAATCCACTTCGTACCTTCGGACATATAATAAATTTGGCGTGCGGTTCGGAAATCTGTTAACAAATTAGCGTCGCGGCAAGCGTGGCGCAATGCAGTGTGTGTTTGGGTGCGGATACAGACAGTGTTGTTTAAAGTATATTCGGGGAGACGTTAATCTCGACAGCGGTTGTAGTGAGTGGTCCTGGATCATCCTGTAGCGATGCTGCCCATGGTGCAAGCGGAACCCGTGCTTTTCAATTCCGCTGGCCATTCCGTCGATGGGGCCCCTCCGTCCGCTACACTGCCACCTTCCCTTAATTCGGACTCCGATGTCGAAGAACTAGTTGACATATTCTTTGACATTGATGTTGCTGTGAGTACCTTCCAAAGGTAATTATCATTGATTATAATAATACTTTGCTTATTAGATCTAAAATCATTACAGCGTATAATAATTTATTGACATTGAACTCTATACGGGAAATGATAGTTAATTGTTAGTTTCACACATTAATTACGTAGGTCTATTTCTGTGTATGTTTTTGAACAATACACGTTCCCTTGTACAAATTCCAATACATTATTCTGTAACGAAACTTTTCTTTATTTCGTTTGTATGAGGCGTGATTCTCTTATATAATTTATTGTATGTTAACTTTTATTTGCTTAAATTATTTCTCAATTTTATGTTTTGTATTGAGTTATAATTTAGTTGCGCTGGTTAAACTTTTAGAACATTATACTCTTGAAAGTCAGTAGTGTAACCATCACAAAGATAACAATCTAATATTTTTTTTTGTTTGTCACGCGTAAACTAGTGAGGTAGTCCTTATTAGACACTATATTTTAAAACTAAGCGGATTAACCTAACAATTTGATTAATTGTATGTGAAAGATGTCCCTTCCACCCAGTAAAGCGATTTTAGAATATAGTTAAATATTATTTGTAAAAAAATGATGTTAAGAATATGTATCACTTTAGAATGAATAATATAATATGTACTCATACATTTATTTCCATAAAATGTAGTTACGTGAAATTGGACTTGATTGTTTTTCTTGCATTACCAATTTTATTGTGTGGCAACAAGCTGAAAGTGTATAGTTTTTATAAATGAAAAAAGTTGCCAATTTAGCTTTGGCACAATTACGTCGTTCCATTATGACTCTCAAGCCGGCGCACATTGGTGGTATCCCGCTCGCTTGCTCGCCCAAACGGCAGATATTCACCAGTTATACAAGTTTTTACCATACGTGTTCCATCCTCGTTGCGAATCAAATTTGTTACGTGTGGGTATATTCGGCTATACCAAATCCGTACAAAGCTTGCTATACGTGATCTCATGTATTGCACGTTTAAAATTGTTAATTGTTTCTGTATCGGTTACAACATGCCACACACATATAAATAATTAATTTCGAATAAGGTTTTTTTTAATTGACCAAGTAACAATATTTTCATTATAAACAATAGATAAAAGATGTTAAGAAGATTTAATTTTCAATTAAAATTTGTTCATATTCATGAGTATTAATATTTAGCGGTGCGTATATTGTAATTGTCACCAAGAATTACATGACTCACGGTAAACTTCGACACCGTTTAACGAGAATTGAAAAACCTTGATAGTTTTGCAGTTTCATTTATTAGTAAAAATTATCCGTATTAGTGTAACCTAGCAGGTAAATGTCACGCATAGAAGCAAATTAAGTTAACTTAGGTCAGAGTTCAAAATAAAACTTTTAATGATATTTGTTACGAATGGTTACGAATTTCGCGATTTACTAACTTTGTATTCGTACATTTTTCAGAGCGTGAAACATGGGTAACATTATTTTGTTATGAATGCGCAATATATGTATTATAAAATAATATGCGATTATTGTGCGGTTAACCTTGCACCTGATAGTTTGGACACAGCACGCTTTGATTTTTGCAGTGCGCCGCGCCGGCTCCGGGCGCGGTGCAGGAAGTTGCTTCGCTGTATCGCGATCATGCCGCTTCCAAATTGTTAGTCGATGACGTGCGTTTTATCTTCATTTAATGAAGTCCCGATGTAACTCTCCGTGTCATCTTTATCAATCTGATAACCACCGAGTGTAAAGATTTGATCACCAGTTGACGCGTCCGTCATATCAAACTCTTTATTGGTAATGATAGCTTTCTACAATTAAAGTAGTTTAATTGACTATCAAATAATTTATACAATCTGTTACTGTTACCCGTTATAATATGTGGTCGCGAGACCTCAATTTATTATACATTGTCTTTTCTGACTGTAAAATATACTTACGCCTATATACTAGACAGCATCTACATACTACTTTCCACCTTTTCGCTCACCATGAATAATAAATACCTCGCGTTTGAATTCAAGCTTTCAATTTCCGTATTAGCACAAAAACCTTACAAAAAAGAACCATTACGACGCATTTAACCTTCGCAGTGAAGTAGAATTAGGGTGAGGTACGGGCGCGATGGCAGCGCTCGACCGGCCGCGTCTCGTATGACGAATACCCTGTTAAGTAACATTTGAAAAAGCGAAATCTTCGATCGCGTAACGCTTTCAATACTTATCAACTTTCACCAAATTTGTTTTCACTGGCCGCGGCTGAAAGACACTTGCCGTTTAATGTGTTAGTTAAATATTTCATGTTTCTAGTTTTTCACCTTTAGCCTTTACTTAAGGATAACTTTAGCCATTGTGTAAATAATAACAATGATTGTTATAAAAAATTCAACTTTATTATGCCTTTCAATGTAAGCAGGGCCTAGTTAAGGACCCCAAAATTTGGCGAATATTTATTACAGTGGTCACGCTTATGGAGCGTTGTTATTCCGAACATTATTATTTCAAGGTTGCGCGGCCGGCCGTCGCAGTGAGGTTGCGTCGTGGGGCTCCTCGGTAGGCGTCGCTTAACTGGTATCTCCGTCCCTCTTGCACATTAGCCTACAACCTATACTGCACTTGGCATTCGATATGTGTATCCTCGACTTGAACATATAACTCTATACTCTTCGATATGATTTACATTATGATTGTGTATATGTGTAATTGCTTGTTTTGATAACGTTCGAGTTTATAGTAAATCATCACACGAACAAAAACCTACATACACCGGCGAGCTTACACGTCAAATTTGTTTAACAGTAAACATGACTCACGGTAACAACATTAATTTGCACAATAATAAGTCATAGAACAATTGTGTACGTACATATCTATTTGTTAGTGATTTTGATTCGTTTGAACTTTTTAAGTACCTTGCCTAAAATTTAATAATTAATTGCGGTTAAAATATTAAATTGAAAAATTACCATATCAATGACGTTGGTTATTTCTGCGTAATCCTATACTTTCACATACAAAATGCAAACGTTTGTTAATAATGATGGAAGTGGTTAAGCAGATGAGGAATATTGACGGTGACAATATAAATCCTTGCATTTCATCTCACTTTGTTTACCGTTCGGCCATTAATGTTTCATCCATCATTTATCTATGTTACGACGAGCGACTTAATTAAAACGATATTTGTTTGCTGGTTCTGTAGAATTGAATCCTGTGAACTCCAACCGGGAGACACATGGAGGGGGATGCAAGGCAAGATGAGCGTGACAACGCCGGTTAAGAAGATAAGAAAAAAGTCAGACAATAAGCCACAATCGCAAATGTACGTATTATGCGTTCTGAGATGTTCTTTTATAAATGTTAGGAATAACTTCATTTTAATCACATTGTAACAACGTAATAAATACATTATTTACAGTTACATAAGGTAGGGTTGGGTACTTGTTGACAAATATGGGTTATAAATTTAGTGAATAATAATTTAATTACTTGTTTTACCCTTTCAAATCAAATACTTACTTTATTACATATTTTTTTCATTTAAATTTAGTGATCTTTTGGTTCTATAAACAAACCATTTATCAATCGGAAAAAGCTCGCTGATCTCAATTATGTTTCAGCTTAATACATACTTAATATATTATGGACATGATATACTATTTTGTTCTTTGTTTTTTTTATTTTAACAAACAGTAACAAAGCGAATATCTATCCGTCGTATTTTTTATTCTGAGTGAATACGTTTCCTACATTTAATCGTATCTAACTCGACTATCGATGAATGTATTACTTGTTAAAATAAGGCCGTGACTTTATACTTGTACGTCGTGTTTTTTTAAATAAACTAATTTTATTTTGAACTGTACTAACTAGTATGCTGCGAGCGATCAGTCCGCGACCCACCGGTTTTATGTTCCTAAAGTTCCATAGCGATAAAAAAATACCGCCGCGTTTTTCGGATATCGAGTTACATTACATCCTGGCAGATTCGCATGTCTCGACAACCATCGTTTAGGATAGGTCAATGCTAAACCGTCCCATTGATAATAATCCTCGTATTATTTTCTGAAACAATAATGAAACTTTAAAGTGCACACTTAATTACTTTACATTTAATTAGAGGTAGTAGAAGTAGGTAGAAATATGAATTTACTTACCTATTTTAGGTATTGTTAGCTTCTATAAGTAAGGCTCTAGAATGACTAAGTTTAATTTAAAAATTCTATTATATCATAGTCAAAAGCTCTTTCATCATCAAGTAACTTGAACTATAATAAATTTTTAGCGTTATTATTTTACCGAAGTTGAATCTAGATGTTAACTGCTTATATGTTTTTTTATATTGCCCTAAGATACAGCGGCTAATATAATAAAATGCTACTTTTGAAATTGATTCGTGAAACACGCAAATACACGCAAGTGCGTGTATTCAAATTCGATTACGTTCTTATTCTTGATTTTTTTTATTGTAACATTACTTTTCATAGAAATTCTCCAACATATTTAGCGACCTTCAAAACATATTTTTATCTTACTTCTAAACGAATTGTATTAAACTTACCCACACCATTATTAAAGTGTGTAGACCACTCGGTTTCCATCAACTATAAAATTGTGGAATTTAGGCGCTGAGCGCGAAAAGTGTGGGACCTTAAAGAAATACTTTTCAAGTCGTATAAATTGTGCTCGCATTATCTGTATTAGGATATAGATCTTCACGAGGGAGGACTTTTTGGAATACACGATTAAGAAGACTTAAACCCATGCTAATTTTACTGAACGTTGTTAAATATTTATTTTGTTGACCTGGGTAAAGTATTTAAATTTTGACATTTTAGTGAAACCTATGAATAAATCGGTAATTTGCTCTGTTTTCTGAACTCTTTTCTTGAGGCTTTCGGTTTTGGATATCGGTCACCTGAAACGGTCATTAGCCCTATCTAGACGAGGAGTTGACCACGTCGTCAGTTTTTTTCAGAAGGAGGCATACGCTACATTGTTCGTCTAGAATTTTGTACTGTTGTCACAAAATCTTCTGGCATTTTGTAAATATTCATATCTTTAACACGTTTTCATCTTATTTCAAGAAACGATTCTGACACGAGACGATGAGACGTTTCACATTTTTTAAATTCTTATTTATCGTAATAAGACGTCGTATTTACTTCAATTAGCAGGATGATGTTACTTATGAGCGATGTTCGTGAAAGTAATCATGTATGTCACGCGATGAATCAGCTCCGATCTTGATTCCCTTTTGGCTCTGTTGGATTGTCACACAATACTTCAGGCCTAAACCATATGAATTCGATACTTGCATCATTGTAGAGGCACGACGCGACTAATTTGTTTTGACTTCTTCAATTAGGTACATAACGGTTCGAATATCTCATACTGACAAAGCATTATTGCAATAGTATAAACGATGATCTCAATCTTTGGCCGCTTTCAATTAAATTGCATTTATTTTTTTAATGATATCGTATCGATCGTTATAGTGCCCGTAAGTATTTGTAAACAATTGGACGCACTCGCTTAGTCTGTAACGAACTACTTGATGCCCGCGACTTTATCCGCACAGAAGTAAATACCTGGAAGCTGTTCGGTTTCCGTAGTCTACAACCATTTTATGGTTTTTACCTACACGGTACGCTAATAAATCATTTGTAGTACTATTTTTAAATACTTCAAGAATAATTTTACAAACCAATCAGTTTAAAAAAATATATATTGCATCAGCTTATCATACACTATCACTGTCAATTGTTTATATCTCTTGGAAAAGATGCAATGATCTTTTCTTGTATTTCATAAGTCCCTGTTATCGTGCACTTGTTATAATTGGTGCGACTTTTAGTTTCGTATCGAATGATAAATAAAGATTAGATAGTTCGAAAAAGTAACTAAGTAATAAACTACTCATTACACTGATATATAACTTTAAACTATCGTGGATTCTACAAATATAATGTTCGTATTGTGCCGAAATATCGGGAGCTTAAACAACCCAATCGTGGTAAGAAACCCGTATCCTACGAACATCATTACATTGAGCTGGCTCGTTGTAGTTTTTTGTTGGATCTGTTATAGCGTAAAGACGTGTTGGTGTTATCTAGAGCGTGGTTAGTCTGTCAAGGTGTTTGTCATTCAATAGTGTGATTATCTATTCTGTTGATACATGTGATATAGTTGGTGAATATCATTTATTATTTTAAAACCACTTTACGATTGTTAAGTTTGTCTATATTGAGTATGCTACTACAGAACATTATATGATTCCATTAATTGAGTCGTGGCTTGAGCGTACTCTCATCTAAACTATTAAATTATACTTACAGTCTTCTATTTTATACTTGAATAGGGGTGATTTGGTTTTATTTTCTTTAAAATTATTTTCATTCAGAAAGCTTTATGTTCGTCTCCTCCTCCATCGTGTAAGGGTAGCCAACGCATCCGCAATTGCGAATGTCTATGGGCAGCGGTCGCTTCGCCATTTTGGCGGATTCAGGTGCTCGTTTGCTACCTTATAATATATAAAAAAAACTATTTTTTAACGCGTACTGTTTAAATATATCGGTATTTTGATGGTTAGGCAGAATCAATTTATTGTAGCACTAAACTAGTGAATTCTGATGTGCAATGCAGACACAATTTTCCCAGGCAAATTATAAACGGTCGGCATTCTATCGTTTCGGCGGCATCGCATAGCAGTCGAGAGCGTGTCTTACGCATCGGTTATCGGTGCGAAGTGCACGCGCTGTTGCATAATGTGCTGTTAACATTATGCATTCTTAGCTGAGAAATTACGCTTATTAAGTTTAAGAACGTTTTAGTTATTGCAGTCACATGCAATTTCTCTATTCTTCAGTAAATTATGTCATCGCTAATTTATGTAATTTCGCTGTCTTATTTTGCTTACATAATTAAAAAAACCTTTATCGTATTAAATGAAATATATTAGAAGACTTTTGTTTCTCAAAGGTTAAGGGTTATTTATTCATCAAGGAGTAAAACTTAATTTCTAAGGAATCTAAAGATAAAGGACAAACGAGGAAACGACTCATCTAATTAAAGTTGATAATTGAAGTCATTTAGGTGTAAATGGATAAATCTGATTTATTTATTCCGTCTGTCCCTTTCTTAGTTATGATAAAACGTGATAGATGATTTTTTCTTTTTCTTATTACGAATCACTCAATTTCTACGGGTTTTCAAGTCTTAATCTTGGTCCTGCTGCAATCTGTTTGTTTTCACGTAGGTAAAATTCAGAATAAACATGAAATAGGCTTTCAATATTGTTATGTAACATTTATCTTTTGTGTTCGTATTGAATACTTGGGTATGAATTTTTATATTTTGAATATTATTAGCATTTTGTCAGAAATTATCAGCGATAAAAATTATATGTAGATTTCAGACGCGGTGAGTGATTAGTCATTGTGATGTGCTTGAGCAAGTTTGTGACAATATAAAAAAAATTGTCCTCTCCATTTTCCTTATCTAATCTACGGCGATGTTGCTTAACGTTTTGTAACCCTACGACGGTTTCTACACCGCTTCAATCCAATTCACAATCTGTGCTACTGTTGTTGTTCACCAACTCTTTTCATATCGCCTTGATATTGTTGCAATGACGATACAAATATTACTTTTTTCTTACATCATTTTCTTTCACTTCTTGAGTCCTCTGTGAATGTTCTAAGATAGGTATGTATGTCAACCATTTTTTAAGGATGTGATTTGTTTATTACTTTAATCTGAAGTCATCATCAGAAATATTATGCCGCTAAACATTTTCTAGTTACACTCATCTTCAAAGTAACCGTTATCGTAATCTACTGATAATTCAGTCCTCGCTACTAGTATTGAGACTATCTCGATCCGGGTTACAAATAAGATCCATAATATATGTATAATAGTATTTATTGCCAATCAGAAAATTGACAGCCGATGTTTTTTTCAGCAATAAGTGTCACAACGAAAAAAGGCGGCGGGAGTTGGAGAACGAGACCATAAACCAGCTCGAGGAGCTTCTGGGGACCTGCTTGGCGGAATTGAAGCAGCCTGACAAGAACGGCATCGTACGTGAGGCGACGCGCGAGATCCAGGCGATCTTGAGGCGCAGGCGCGACTGTCCCGGCGAGTGCCCGGTGCGCCGCGCCGCGCTCCGCTCGCCCGTGCAGGCCGGCGAGGTCAGCTCCACACAGCCGCAGCCGGCACTCGGCCCACTCGCCCTGCCTGGCACCCCGGCCCCCGCATCCGCCGGCTTCTACTACAACGGTTTCAACAATCTCATCGAGGTATTCATACTTCTCTATTGTCACAACAAAAATATTAGTTGTGGGCTCTTGCATTATGTCTACATTTACATTTTCATTGTTTGTTTACAGGCTCTGAAACATTACACTAGCAGCCTGGGCTGGGTCTTATTAGAAATTAATGCTAATGGGGAAATCAAGTGCGTGTCAGAAAATATAAAAGATCTTATTCATGTCGACAGAACTGAACTGTACAAAAAGTCGATCTTTTCACTTCTCCACGAAAGCGATCATACGAAGTTGAAACCTTTACTAAGGAATTCACAGGCGTTGGTTTGGGATTCGGGCAATATCGATAAATTTCAAGCCACACAAGTTCGCCTTATCAAAAGTCCAAATGCTAACGACGTTACTGGGTACGTATCGTATATTAGGTAAGGTAATTGAAAAATGTTCTGATGTCCATTTACCTCGCTTTTGCACTCACTTAAGAAATATAACAAGTTGTATTTACTACACATACATACCTTTCCCTAGAATAGGCTAGTTTTTTTGTATACTACTAAACTTCATTATATTTTTATCGTAGAATAGAAAGTTAAGCTTAGTCTACCCGTGGCCCATATAAGTTAGGACACCCAGTAATAGAATTATGTGACTTTGTGCTTTGCCTTAACTAATAGTAAAATACGTTAGTATAGGCGGCTAAAAGCTGATTCATTTCAACTATTAGTATTATAATGACTTGCATAAGAAGCGCGGATCAACACGGTTGAATCACCAAGGATATGTATGAATATGGAGGCATGAAAGTGCGAGGTTTATTTATGTAAAGTGCAAAGCACAGATGAAATGGAAAATAAATGTATTACAAGGGTATGGAATTCCTTGTTTTAAGATTTCAATAAGGCACGGATGACTAATGTCAAGGAAACAGTGTTGGAATGTGTGAATTTGTGGAAAAGAAAGTATGTATAAATGGAGGTTGTAATTGCAGCAGGCTGGTGGACGCTGTGATCCACGCTGCGCCGGTACGCGGCTCGTGCCCGGAGGAGGCCGGCTCCGTCATGTGCGTCATCCGGCGCTGCGAGGACGCGTCGGCCGCACTTCTCCCAGTCGACGGCGGCCCGCCCGCCATCACTAACAAACTACCGGAGAACATCATCTTCCGACTAGACTGCAAATATACTATTTTATGTAAGTTCCGTCCTCTCCTCTCATTATATTAGCCAAATTAACAGACAATGTTTAATACTTTGACATCTGTTCTTTATTTTTCAGCTTGCGATTTAAGTGGAGTGGAAAATTTTATAAACTATCCCCTCTCTCTTGTGGGTGCTTGTTATTTGGAACTAGTCGATAGCAGTGATCGTATTCGCGTAGCCGCGCATTTACAAGAGGCCCTGTGCGGACCCGGGCCGCCGGCAGTGAGTGCGCCCTTTCGGTTACGGGTTGCTGCGGATAAACCTTCCTTCAGAGTCAGTGCTCTATCGCGCCTCTTTAAGGCAAAGCCGCCTTCGGTCGAAACCGACTTTATAATGTCGACGCACACCGTGCTCGGAGACGAAGAAGTCGACCTTTTAGACGTCGCCGGTTCCAGACCGCCCGTCGGCGGTCCGCTGATGTCGTCCGTTGCCAACGGAGAGTCGTCCGGCTGCGAGACACGCTACCGCTCCTCTATGAGCCCCTCGGATGGACAGTTTTCTATCAACGATTTCGATCTCGAATCTTGGACCCCAGGTTTTCAAATAGGAGAAATGTCCTGTGAAGATACAAAGGACAGAAAAGAGGTGATCGGGGAAGGATCAAGCACCCCGCCTGCGCTACGTGCACCGCCGCCGTCCAACGAGGGATCACAGTCTTCCGTACCTGGGGAGGAGCATAATCGTCTGCGTAGTTTGCTCAGTAAAAAAACCGGCGTATCTGAGTCTGTAAACTCGAACAATCGCATCCTAAAAGATCTGCTCAACCAAGAAGACGAGGAGGCGACGAGCAGCGAGACGTCGGCGCCGCACACGCCACACACCCCTCACACGCCCCACACGCCGCACACGCCCCACACGCCGCTCACGCCGCACGCGTCGGGCACGGCGCTGTCTCCGCTGCACACCGCGCAGGCGCACGCGCGCCCCATGGCGCCGCACGGGCCGCTCACGCCGCACACACCGCACACGCCGCACACGCCCCACACGCCGCACACGCCCCACACGCCGCACACGCCCCACACGCCGCGCACGCGCCGCACGCACAGCATGCGCAGCATGTGCAGCACGCGCAGCACGTGCAGCATCAGCCCTCGCCGCACAACATGCAGCAACCTCATCATAACAACTCGGAAGTTTTGCTCAGGGTATGTAAATTTTACATCATTAGTTTATACTCTGTGTTGACCTACTAAAATTATTATAGTTGTAGGGTCCTATAATTTATATTTAGTCTCTATTACTTTATCTTTATAGAATACATGTTACGGTGGAGAATTAAAATGATTTTCTTAATCATTAAATCTATTTTAGATATTAAAAGAAAAATCCGACGAAGATAATGAGGAAAATCGAAGAAACGCTTCGGATAGCACTCGTGGAACTTCACAACCGTGCGCATTGCTCTCTCAGTTACTTTCGCCCAGCAACGGGCCCTCCGGCAACGGCCGCGCCCAGGACACCAGTGATAACTACCTCGAAAGAATCGGAATGAAGCGAAAGTATGAGGAGAGTAAAACGCCCACTAACGTCAAGAGAGCTACGCCTGACAACCAACAGGTAATGCTTGTCTTACTATTTTCATGTATTGACAAATTAAAGCAGGTTTGTTTGACACGGTTAATTTATTGTGACGCAGGTGACATCGAGCGCGGTGCCGGTGGCGTCGTCGGCGGCGTCGTCGACGGCCGCGAGCCCCGCCACGAGCAGCAGCAACTCGCAGCGGCCACTCCGACAGAAGAACCAGATCCTGGTGGCGCTGCTGGAGCAGGCCACGCCCTTCCCCACCCCAAACCTGCGCGGCTACGAGGCCGTGCCGCGCCCGCGCCTACCGCACATACCACACCTACCGCACCTACCGCAGCACCAGCACCATCATTCCACATTAACTAATATGATCACTCCCCAGTAAGTAACGCATTTTTAATGTTATTAATATCAACAGTATCATTGTATATCTACAATTCAAAAGTGGTCATATCTATAGAATAACTGAATTCTTAGTCAGTCATCATGTGGGCTATTGTCTATTATAAAACTTTATTGAAAGGAAAATATTTAAAGTGTTAAATTTTTTTATATTCTCAAACAATGATATTATATAACAAATTATAAACCGTTTTTTGTAAGGTGTCGGTGGTACAATTCTAGTATTATCATTGTAACGTTTGCCTTCCAGTAGTCGAGCGAGTAACGTGAACGGCGGCAGCGTGGGCACGGTGACGACGAGCGTGGGCAACGTGGGCAGCGTGGGAGTGTCGGGCAACGTGGGCAGCGCGACGTGCACCACGACCAGCATGAGCGTGCCCAGCCACCTGCAGATGGTGCTGCAGAGCTCGCGCGCCGGCTACCCGCACTCGCCCACCGCCGCGCACTACGCCACCGCCGCGCCGCACCACGCCTACAACACTCAGCCCTCGTACGTTTCTTACCTTACCAATATGCAAACAAATATCATTACCAAATCCGGTAGTTGTGTCATTTAAGTAAACACATAAATGAACATGATAGAGAGAAAATATTAAAGAAATGAAGATTGATTAAATCCATATACAATGAATGTAGGTTGACTGATAACTACTGATAAAACATTTGTTTACATTAAAATATTTTCAACATAAAACGGTTGCATCGATTTTCCTTACGGACCATTGTTTATCTGGTATCTTATACTTTTGCAAAAGTATCAAAATGTTTCAAGGAATATGGATTTCTTACAATAGTTTTACTTCATATTTAAGTCGGTCAGACATCATTGGATATGACCTCGCGAAACAGATCAACCTTACGATTACAAGTGTATAATAGGTAGAGACGACAAAAACTGATTGTTTCTTTTTTCTTTTCAAATGTAGCAAGAAATAATACAAGCGAAACATCTAATGATCGCTTAACGAAATTTTGTATATATTTACAATCATGAAATTTAGAAATTAAAGTAGAGCTATAAACCATTATTTCCAAATGGAAATCATTATTTCACGCTTTAGGTTACGGGTTTTACCAAGTTAAACAATTTTCAGAAACGACAACTCGCGAAGCCAGGCGAGTTCCGGGGGTGGGGCTGGGGGTGGGGGCGGCGGCGGCGGGGGCGACACGGACGCGCCCAGTGACCTGATGCTGTCGTACATCTTGGACGAGGTGATAGAGAACATGCCGTACGCCGAGCGGCCCGCGCCCGACGTCAACGTCCTCTTGAACATGGAGAACAGACAGCTCAGATCAGAGTTCGCTGTAAGATATTCTGAATTAAAAAAAAACCTGTAAAAACATAACAAATATTGTAGATCAATCGTATATAATGAAATTTGTTATCAGGGTGTGAAAGAAAAGAACGCGGTGATCAACGCAATAACCCAAAGTCTGATGCAGTACGAGGCGGTTTCCAAAATCTCCGTGTCTTCCAGCCCTGGAGCACCTCCAGTGTACTCGGTGCAAAGTCCGGTATGTTTCTTATATTAATATCATAGAAAATAAAATAAGTTGATTTTGTTTTAACTTTGTTGTGCAATGAATAATAATGTGTTGTGTCAGATGTCGTGCAACATGGGCGGCAGCGGCGGCGGCAGCAGTGTCAACAGCGTCAACAGCGGCATGTACGGCATGGGGCGCGGCGAGGACTCGCGCGCGCTGGTGGAGCAGCACCGCGTGCGGCTGCTGCACCAGCAGCGCTCGCAGCAGATGCTGGTCTCCCCGGAGGTAACATACCAATGCAAAGAGTGCACAGGGTTCCAACTTTAGTCCCTTTTCCTTCCTGACCTTCTTATAAGAAAAAGATAGGAAGGGAACGTGGACTTGACGCTGGAAAAGACGCATAGGAAGGGGAAATATCCTCTTTATGTGCGTTTCCTCCTCGATGCGTCGATTAAGGGTAGGCTACGCATCCACTATTGCAAATGTCTATGGGCAGCGGTCTCTTCGCCAATTTTGGCGGATTCAGCTGGACGCTTGCTCGTTTGCCAACTTATGATATAAAAAAAAGAGCCCACAGGGAGACAAGGCAATCCTCCTTGGTGTAGGTTATATTATATCTACACTAAGGGAATGACTGAGTGTACATTTATTCTCTCCTTTCAATCAAAATAAAGAAGGAAACTGCCTCTTATATGTAACTCTCAATTGTAATTTAATTGAGATAATCAAAAAAACGACGGTAATGATTAACTAAGAATTATACAAATGCCTTAAAAATGTGTGTGTCGTGTCCGTGTCAGGCGACGGAGCAGTCGCAGGCGGACCTGGGCTCCACCATCAACGCGCTCGTCTCCAACGCCACGCCGCCCAACGTCGCGCTCACTCGCACCGACTACCATCATGTATATCACCAAAGTATGTATGCTTTATAACAAACATCAAATACGGTATTTATATACTTTAATACTTATTAAAACGCTTCTACTATACCGATTATTAGATCTTTGCCCTTTTGGCGGGTGTTTTTTAAACACCTCTAGATATTTAGTATGTAGGGTGTCATTTGATTTAAATTTTCTGTGGAGTGTCACGGAACTAAAAGTACTCGGACATATTGTTGTTAAACTTTATTGATGAATTTCCTCTTTTCAGATCAAATGGGTTCAAATTACGGTACAAATAAAATCCCAACGTCCCAACAAAATCCAATGCTTAGCCGGCAGCTGGGTGTAAGTTTTCGCTTTGCTGTTTATTATAACATGATTTTGAAACAATGAAAATTAAATTTTGGTTCATGTAATCATATCATGCAATAACATGAAAATCAGTAGTCAAGATAAATTGGTAATGTAAATTTACTTAGTGGCAGACCCTAATATCTTAGAGTCTGCAGTCTGCAGTATCCTGCAGGATCATATTTTATTATGTTTATTTCAAATAATGAAAATCCATTTAGGGTTAGTCTGAACTTAAAAACTAGTGTTAGTATACAATCTAACAATTTGTGACACAGTGATGCGGTGATGCAGCGATGTCAGCCTAGGCTAGCTTACATATAAATCTATGAGGTTCATTGAGGTTCATTACTGCGTCCATCTATCCTAGGCCGCTGTTAGGACTGTCGCTCACTCGGCGCAGTAAAGAGGCGCAGCGCATTCGCGTGGCGGAGCAGCTGCTGTAAGGGGGCAACCCTAACACATTCTGAAAGATGTGTTGTGTCATATGATATACAAAGCAGTCGTGTCGGTTGCAGAGCGCGGCTCCCGGCTCGGGCTCGGGGTCGGGCGGGTACGCGCACTCCGCGGCGGCGGCGGCGGCGGCGGCGGCGGCCGCGCTGCACACGCCGCACACGCCGCTCGCGCACCAGCCCTACCACCGCGCGCCCCCCGCGCCGCGCCCGCACCACCCGCAGCACCCGCAGCACCCGCAGCATCCCCAGCACACCCAGCATCTCGGTACATCAATGTCTCTTATATTTACTACCTCTATTTCATATCTTCTCAATATTCAATCTATTTTTACCTTAATAGTAGACATTTTGAATTCCAATTTTTACTTGCCCAAGGCGTGGTATTAGCCCGCGTCTTTCTAGGCCTTTAGTTTTTAGATTTATTGAAACGTTTTTATACCAGTTACTTTTTAAAAATTTAAGATATCTATAAGTACGAAATTAATAATTGATCTGCTTCCGCATTAGGAATACTAATTTTGAAGGTAGATGTGAATTTTCCCTATTAAGAATTATCTGAATTCGAAGCATGATCTTCTAGAGGAGGTTTCGATTCTTCAGCATGCCCGTAGAATACTAGAAATTGTGCGGCCTTCATTCGTAACCTACAGATGTCGCCGAATCTAATTTAATATAATTACTAATTGCATGTCTATACATAGCTTTATATTTAGTATTTTAATAGGCATCGAAGAATCTAGAAGTTTGAATAAATAGTATTTTAAAAATTAGACGCATGCAAAATTTAAATTTGCGTCACATTCGGGCCGGGTGTGATATTGTATAGGCGTGCGTGTATCTACGGCGCCGCAACCGCGCAGCGAGGCGAGACAAGGCGCGAGGCGCGAGGCATAGGTAGGTCGTGTCGGCACGTGTCCGCGTTCTGTCGCGTCTGATAACGCGGCGTGTGTGGCAGTGGGTGGCTACTATGAGGAGAGCGAGGCGAGCGGCAGCGGGTACTGCGCGGAGTACGGGAGGCGCGGTGCGCACGGCCCGCACGGCCCGCACGCCGCGCACGCCGCGCACGCGCCGCAGCCGCCGCACCCGCCGCACCCGCCGCACCCGCCGCACCCGCCGCACCCCCCACACCCGCCGCATACGCCGCACGCGCCGCACGAACAACACATGTCCTGTAAGTACGCACCGAGGGACCACCACCACCACCACCGCGACCACCGCGACCACGCTAGCAGTAGTGTTGTTTATCATCATGCAGTTAAACATATTATAGACTGAGGTAAAGAGAACAGTGATCTATTGTCACCAAAATATTTTTCAATAAAATGCTCAGTTCATAAAGAAAACTGAATCACTTTGTTTTCCAATTCATCCTTTCAATTAAATTGTCGTAAAAATAAAAATAAATAGACGGAAGAGTGATAGTAGAGGCTACTGCTAGCAAATGTACGGGCGCTTGTGCGATGCGGATTTGGAAGTATTTGGTTTCTGTTGTTCATTTAGTCGTTAATCAGATAACTGTGGAGTTCGTATGTACCAATGTGAATAACAAGATTCGTTGATGAAATTTAAATATCGCTATCAGCTTTTCAGAGGTAAGAACTGTATGTGTAATATGTAATTGAAATATTAACATTATTTTTCCGTATCTATGGACAATGTTCTGCATGATAATATTAATGCTTCAGCTGACTTGACCGATATGATATATTTTTAGTATTTATAGTATTAAAGCTTACGGACGTGAGTTGAGTTTCAATTAACACTGCTTTTGTAAATCTACATCTGCTTTTTATAATGGATTTAGTATAATACTTGGTGCGATACTTAAATATTTTACTTCGCAGGCTAGGTTTAATCATGCACAAAAACATGAATCGCAAATGAATATTTTGTAAGAGCTATGACTTAAAAAAATCAGTTGTATTCAATGATGATTTGTTTAAGATGTTGTTTATTGTTTGTCAGAAACCTGTGTTGGTTAATCAGTGGGCGCCTTGCTCAACGTTTGTGTATCAAAAGTGTAAGATTTAGTAAGAAGTGATTTGGTGATGCGCAGGTTCAGGCGCGGGCGGCGCGGCGGGGGGCGCGGCGGGCGGCGCGGCGGGGGGCGCGGCGGGCGGCGCGGCGGGCGGCACGTCGGAGTACGTGCGCAACGAGCTGCGCGCGGTGGTGGGCGCGCGCTCGGCCCGCCCCGACATGCACGCGCCCATGCACGCGCCCGAACTCGACCAGCTGCTCACCTTCGACATGGCCGCCTCCGGTTAGTACAACCATACACAAATTATTTTCTTACTAATTCTAATCTCTTCACCAATCCTTTGTAACATTTTCTACTACCTTGACTAATGTGTTTTAAAGTTATTTGCACTTCAAAATAGGATAAAGATTAAATTATTATGATTAATACCAATTTTTCGTCCAAATCTCCAGTTTTCAATGTTTTGTGTAATGAAGAGTCAATGTGGTAGAGTTACTCTGTAATATGGCTGGAATACACGATTGAGCGGTAGAGCGTTGTGGAATCAATGCCGGTACTAACACATTACTAACGACAGCACTATATTAACAACTGGGGTAATAATTGTTCTTTATAATTTTATAGTCACTTGATTAGTGTTTATTATTTCTAAGAATTTCGGTTCTCGCAAAACATCAACCGAGCTTCTGTATCTGTTGTTTGTGGTTAAATTGTAAATAAAACGCTTTATCGATTCTTTTTTTCATGCTGTCAACTTTTCTCTACTTATTTTTTTTTCTCGACTATTATTTTTCTTTAATATACCTTTGTTAAGACAGTTTTAAATATCTAGTGTTGTAAATGTATATTTATTTATATAAATCTTAATGTTGCATTAACATTTATATAAGGTGATCGTCAGTTGATTTCTTATGACATAATTTTAATATATCATGAATTATGTGTTATAGTTCTCCCATATTTATATTAAGATATCAAATACCAAGAAGTGTTGATCGTTGTTAACAAGTCTTACTTACAAGAGGTATTGTAAGGATATGAAGTAATGTGTAAATAGTGAATGTAAGTTGAGGTGGATAGGGAGCGAGGGAGCGAGTGCGGGGCGAGGGTGCGACAGTGGGACAGTGGGACAGTGGGACAATGTATCGTGTGTACGTACGTAGGTGGCGGCGGGGTGGCGGGGGGCGCGGCGCCCTCGGCGACCGCCGGCTCGTGGGACTCGCCACAGAGCACTCCGGTAAGCTTGGGACGCGGCCAGCGGGACCAAAACACATTCATAGTTACCACACCTTTCTCTATCGGTTTTTATTGTTTTGTAGATCTACATACTATGATATTGCGTATTGAGTCTGCTCTGCTGCGTGTGTTGTCAATCGATCATATTGATACTTAGAAGCTGTTTTCACGGAAATGTGCCAAAATCTGCCGACCTCTATTTTCGATATTGATATACTTTATTAAACTTGCATTTGACTGCTATTACGAAATTGTATTACTTTATCCATTACCAATTTAAAATAATAAGGTCTTTTAAAGCGATGTACGAATACGTTTTTCTTGTTTGTATTTGTACGTTGTGTTTATTGGTACATTTCTAATCTTATTACAGAAGCTTTTGTGATGTGATGTCTAATACTACTTCTTACAATAGTGACTATCCAATATATGCGTACTGCGCATTTTCAGATATTTCTTTAGATTAAGAAGTCGTTGAAAATGTCGTCAAAACATTCGCTTTTAGGGTTTTGTACCAGTTGAAATCTGAGCTTTTTTTAAGACAAGGGGTAATTCGCATGCGTAGTGGAGTGTGGTGAAGGTATTAACAGAGTATTGTAACTAATAAAGTGAAAAATCGTTTGATTTTGCAAAACTTTGCTTATTATTTGCTTTTATAATATAATATTACAGCATACGAATTATTTCATTTGAGTGCAGTATTATATAAGACGATGCATGACTACATTATTGACTTTTAAAGGGCTTTTACAATTAGATAATACGAGGTTCAATCAAGTAACAAACACTGCTAACTAATGATATATCTGTCAAAAATACTTTGTAGACTCTAACAAATGTATCTTGTAAGTTTTAAGACATGTATGTAAACGGTTAGAAAATAGTCTACATGTATCATAAGGGCCCAAACTATACCCAACACTAGGTGAACAAATCTACAGACCCTAAGAAAGTTTATGGTTTTTTGATATTTTTTCTTTTTGAATGATATTATTACTTGATTTTTATGTAATTTGATCGACTCTCGTAAATTTATTATGACGCCCTAGTTCTAATCACTTTCGCCCATAGTCTTCATTTGTATTAGAGTTTGAAAATTTAGATGAAAAAAGGTTCGTCTGAACTTGTAAGGTTGCGAGCTAACTGTGCATTATTTTGCCTTGCAGGTTTGAACGTACTTTTAAAAATAAGAGCCGTGTAATTCCTTTGTGGTAGGATAACATTCGAATGACAATCTATATTTTGTTGTATTTGTAAAATGTGGCCATTTTTTCATTGTAATTACTATGTAACTTCCAATTCAGTGTCGACATAATCATATAATGAATTTCTAATTAAGGACAATGTGATACATATGGTATATTAGGGATTGTAAAATTCCATTGTTAGTAAAGAAAATGAATACGTCACAAGGCGTTAATGTCTATAATGAGATGATATCGTTTGGGAGTACATCAGATTGAATGTGATTGTTTGATGTCAGAGTACTACGGAGGCGGGCTCGGCGGCGGGCGGTGATGAGGCGGCGTGCGCTGCGCCGGGGGCGGGGCCGGGGGCGGCGGCGGGCGGGGGCGTGGCGCCGGCCGCGGCCGCGCGCGCCTCGCTGCTACAGAAGCTGCTGTCGCAGTGACGCACGCCCGCGTCCCCGCGCCCCCCGCACCTCCCGCACCACCCGCATCACCCGCACTAGGATTCCAACGTAACGAACGTGATCGTTCCCCGTTACGCTCCACGTGGTACCTCGACGGCTGTAAGCCTCACGATCGTGAGGCATAATATAGTACACGTATTTATAGAACGTCTCCTCGCAGAGATGTTACTTTAGTCTAGAGCTAGTGATCATTTCTATGTAAAGTTAACTTCGACCGCCGCACGACCGCGAGTTCTCTGAGAACCGCGCTCGTCGGTCTCTCGGTCTTCGTGTATAGTTTTAAAATTAGATTCGGTTAAGATACGACGGTAGCTTCCTATGAGGGAGTAAAACATTCACAATCCGCTATTCGATCGACTCGTGCGCCTAGTATACCTACACGATGTACAATAGAAACATACCGCGTGCAATACTGTATAGAAATAAATCAGATATTTTTTGGCGTTGTGAACGTTATGTATTATAGTATGAAAGTCAGATGTTACCTGTTATGACAAAGTAAGCTGTATCCGTAGCGCGGTGCGCGCGGCCTCCTCTGTGCGCTCGGAGAACAATTATGTTGTATGTAAATAACGTGTTGTTAAATTATAGCTGTTGCTTTAATGTAAATATTTTGTTACATCATCATCATTGTGTTTCTTTTACGTTTAATTCTCTTGTAAATTTTAAACTTATGATTTATTCATTAAAACTTTACAAATATTATTTCATAATTTCTATGATATTTGTCAACCCGTTCAATTTTATTTTCAAAATATTGGTTGGTAGTCCTGTAGAAAATTTTCTAAAGCTACAAAGGGGCATAAAATGTTCTAATGTCGCTTCAAAGTAGCAGGTAAACCCTGGGTAAAATGATTTCCCATAAACATGTTAGGTATCGCCTCTTTACGTTAATACTGGACACAACATCCTGTCTGATGTTAATTATAATGACATATGAACTCTCTTTTTATTTATTATTGTGCCATTTTGTGAGGTAGTACCATAAAATTTAATGATTTGAATTTTATGCTCTAACAAAGCATCATTTTTAGAATCACGGATGTTTTATAAACTACTAATTTCAATATCGGCTATTTCATATTTTTTAAAAGGATTTTTTTGAACGAAAAACATAAAATAATTGGTTCTAATTTTATTAATCTATCCAAATATATATGGGTACATGCATTTTTAACTGATTTAAATGAAATTTTACTATCAATGTATTGCAAAATTTTATTTAAAGCATATTATTTGTAAAAATATGAAATAAGTAAAAAGTTTGATATAACTGTTTTTATATTTTTTACCGTGATTTACCAGAGATAACTGTACAAAACATTGTCATACTTTTTCTGTTTAAAATTAGACTTGCAATTAATAATCAACTATATTTTTTTTAATTTTCATATGTCAATGTAAGTAGCATCAATGTGCGATACTTCCGAATATTTCATGACATGTCATATTGTAGACCTTCTGTTCATAGTATTTAGGTTCGTTTTTCCTTCTCAAGTAAACATTGTTACCATTTCAGTTTGTACTCGAGTGTTTCCGTGCCTTTAAACACTTCAGTTCTATATCTTAGACGATTTATTTTATATTATTTGGCAATATATTTCAATTATTTTTGTATACCATAAACATTAAATTGGAATTTATAAGAGACGGATAGATAAAAAGTAATTAAAAGTGAAGCTAAATAACAATACTAAGCCTGCGTTTGGGACCACCATTGAAAAATATTAAAAATAGTTTTGAACTGTTGCCTAAACCACGATTTTATACGTAACTTATGTAAGCTCTGAATAAATTAATCAATTTCTCCTATGAAGTAGTACATTTGTATAGAACGCAAGCTATGTTTCCCCGTGCGACGCGCGCCCGCTGCGCTGTAGCGACGTACACGTCTTCATTTTTATATTTATAATGCAACATTGTCATGGCACGTAAGACTTAAGAGTTTAAAAGGTACTTAACAGAGATCGTGGAAGCGTAATATAGAGTTCAAAATGTTGTATTTTATATAAAGTGAAAAAAAAAACAAAAATTTTACAAACACCAAACATGAAATATAGAGTATAGGTCTACACTTGATGAAGAAAGTGTTATTATATTACCAATCTAATGATGAACGTACAAATAATATGTAGGATATCCATTAAAACCAAATTAAACCATGATATCTTAGAAATAAAATATTTTTATACCCTTATGAAATAGTCATTGTCTAGGCTACTGACCAATTTTATTTGTCGATTTTATAAAAACAGTACGCGTTGATGATTCGATTTTCTTAGTGCTATAAATAGTGAGAATAGCTTTACAGTAAGCAACAATAATAGCGAAACAAGTTCATTCCATTCAGTTCGTTTGGGGAGACATGCCGGACAGATGAAATCGAAACTTTTATAAAAGTACAAGCGATGGCCTTAGCAATCTACGAGACAGCTGACACTCCAAACTAGCGGAGTCTGCCTTCATAATATAAAAGATATCGAATAAACTAAAGCCTTTTTTAATCGATACGATAGATGGGACAGCATAAAATGCGGTATAATAGTTTTCGACATCTCGGTGAGAGTTAAATGTACACAAAGGCTATATTTTTTACAGATTTACGATAATCTAGTTTACATAATAAAGACTCGTATGAAAACACGTCCATTGCAAGATAAAACCACGGTTATCCGCATTATGTAAATACAATGAACAGTTATAAACATCGTGCCTCAACAAATAAAGATGAACGTATTTTTTCAATAACACCTTTACCAAGATTCTATAAATTTATAACGAAATTGAAATAGATTTAGCGAATTCATTCAATAATTGAATTGTATAAAATAAAGCGTTAGGTTCGATTTAATGATATCCTGTACTAGATTTATACACTTTGCATTGTAAATAAAATTTATTCAAGTCAGTCAGATTTTTTTTAATTTCTTAATAAATAAAATACTTTATAAAATCCAACTAAACCGTTTGTATTCTCTGAGATGTTATTATTTTATATTGAAAACAATTTGCCTGATTAGATATTTTCAGTCAAACCTTAGATCTTGGTAAAATTTAGTCTTCCATAAGATTTTTTAAATAGTTGACAATACGCTATTCCATTATTTTTTTATGTCTCTCCTAAATGTATAAACACTGCCCAAACAAGATTGTCAAATTAAATATTTCTATTGGAGCCTATATTTTTGGTGAAAACATTGTTACAGCAACTATTTGGTCAATAAAATCATCAACGAAAAAAATATTCCTAAGATTTTAAAATATAATTTTTGATAAAAGTAAATTAAATTGGCTTAATGAATAGAAATAATTTTACGCAATTGATTAAATTATATTAATATCTAAAAACTTATTTAGACATTCATCTCGGTGTAATGTAATATACCTCATTGTAAAAATCAAAACTTAGTTTGTAATTAAATTTACGACTTATCTGCAACTTTTTGTATCGACAAGAAATATTCGTTGATCCCTTTCTGTCCAGGCCAGTACTGGTGGAAACTTTGTTTATGTTCCCGACCGCCTCCATTTTTAACGTTATTTTTTTTAATTTGGCTGCTAATATTAAGTAAGTACGATTATAAGATTAATGAACATTCAAAATTTAAGTGGATACGTCGAGTATGTTATGTGTAAGCTTAATAGATTTTACATTAATTATATTACGATTCAAAAGATACTTGTTCTACAATATATCAAAATGTTATATGATAATCTGTTATTCGAAATTTTATGTAAGACAATTTTCTAATTTTAAGACATTTTAGCTCCCGCACAGAGTAAGGAATAAATATTATTTTTTTAGGGTCCAAAATTTCCATCCAGTGCATTGAAACGGTTAAAATTTGGATTGCATTATGTCATAATAGATCAGCGATGAAATGATGTGGCGATGACGACGAGGCGGGTCGCGTCGCGCACACCTGCTCTGTGCGGGGGCCGCGTGTGATTAGCGGTCACTCGGCGCAATGTCGGGAAACATTGATACGTACGGGAATCTTTGTTTCATACGGAAAACATAATTAGCGCCTACTATACATTAATTTCATCTCATTAGATGTGTGTTGTAAACCAGTACGATGGGCCCCCGGGGTCCGTTGCGATTCCTTTGTATAAGATTATGTGTGATAAATGTATTTATAGGATCGATGGATGACAGTCGCTAACACAAGGAGGTGATCCAGTTCCCGTACATTACTGATTTTATTTTTTGTATAAAATCGTGCCTCTTGTCTTGGCCTGTCGTCTACAACAGGGCTGCTTTATGAATTCAATGCGTTTAGATGTAGCACGTGTACGCGCCGCAGTGTACACTGCTACACTGAACCTATCCTAGCTAATTATGTTTTCCTAGAACATTGCGAGTGACCTTAGATGTTGGCCAGCCGCCCGAAGGATTTAAGCGAACTCATGTGTTAATTGTACTAATTTAAGAGCCATAATTATGATTCGTGTTAGACACTGTGTTACGGGTGGGATATATTTGTCAGCTTTAAGGTTAAAGTACTCGTGTGACAAGTACGTCAAGTACGTAGTAGTGGACACGTACGTAGTACTCGCTACTCCCGCACTAGTCTCGGAGGAGCGTCGAGCGGGAATCCTTGCCGCGGCGGGTGGTCGTTAAGTCTGTGTTATTTAGTTCTTGAAAGTAAAGTTAAGGCCTCTCGTGTTGCTTTGCATTTCTACGCATCGTATGTATGTATGTTTATATACTTGTAAATAGCTAAAATATGATATATTTTTACGACTAGAATACACAACCAAAGTTGTTATAAAGTGATGGTTGATTAAAAAATAAAATTTGATATAGGTCGTTACGTTTATGTACAAAGGTAAAACTTACAAAATTTGTATAACCGTGTGGGTACACCTATATCTTATCGAAGCCTTTACACAACCGCCCTGATATTAGTGAAAACGAATTTATTATTTTTGGTAATGAAATCGAATAATACAAAATTAAATTATCTAACAGATATAAATAATAAAATGGAATAATTCAGAGATGTATAGTATGAGTGTGGCTTATTTTATTTTTCGTTCCTAATAGCTTGTTCCGGGTCGTTTTGCAGTAATGGTCAATTACCGAAGCCGACACGACTGTTGTCTCGCGACACATTCGAGTCGTCATTGTTTTATTCATCGACAGAAAGCAGGCGTTATAAGTACATTACATTTAAGTTGTATTTTTTTGTACATTTTAGATTCGAAAATATATTAATATCTAAATGATGAGTGGTTTTATTTCTACACACACTAAACCCGATAAATATGTCCTAAACATTGTATGTGTTGTGAGGTACGAAAACGGATCGTGTTATGCACTTTCATCTGGGTTAGTTAGTATCAATTATCATTAACAGGTCGAAGCTCACTTTCGACGGCGGCCGGAGCCGTGCCCGAGTGCTCCAATGAATTAGTTCACATTCGATCATTGTAGAGACCGCCCCTACACCCGACTCCTTGTTATCCTTCTATAAACTTAATTTTTTTTCTGCAATTAAAAAAAATAAAAAAAAGGTTGTCTATGACTTAATGTATTCAGTTGCTATTTTCGCAGTTTTGTGTATAATGGTTTTAAATTGGCTAGTGTTTAAGTTCAGGAACAAGTATTTCACAAAGGTAAGTGTATTTGAGTATTTTGATATTTAAATATTTTTTGACCTAACACAAATTGTATGGTAAACAATAGCAACAGTATATAGGAATTGACTGATGATCAATTAAGAAGAGAATTTCTAAGTCGCATCATATATCGCGTGCTCATTTAGACTACAGCGAATTTTAATCGAACATCGATTATAATTTGCCGTTGTCGACGATAAGATATTGGCATATCTCATTTTTCTTTAAGGAGGGAATACTTTTATAAATAACTAGCTGTTGCTCGCGACTTCGTCCGCGAGCATTTAATGAATTGTAAAAATATATAGCCTATGTTACTGATGACTTAGCTTTTTAATGGTGCAAGAATTTTTGAAATCGGCCCAGTAGTGTTCATTTAAGTTCAATTTCAACACATACAAAAATCCAAAATATAAATCTTTCCTCTTTATATAGAGATTATTATATAGAACATTATTATAGATTAAACGAAAGGAGTCTAATGAAAGATATAATGATATGATATTTTACTAGCCTTTTGTTGATGGCTCTACCACCGCAACTAGAACGTGCCTGTTCTAATACTAGTATAGTGAACTAGATTATACTAGTATAACAGCAGCAACAGAACTAACAAATACTCTGGGAAAGAATACTAAATTTCCCTTCGCACTTACAAGAACTCGATGTAATTTTATATGAGTACATTTCGACCAATACACAGCTATGTAGTAAAAAGATTGAGCTCCATTGACCTTGCCAACAGTTAATAGGTTCAAATTAATACACCGTGTTTTAATAGGTAAGGTAAACTAACCATCGAGTTAAAGCTAAATTACTGTGAAATTACCTCATTCGTACGTATGTACCTAAATTTGAAATTGCGAACTTGTAAACAATATTATCTATCAAATTCAAACATTTTCATAACATCAAAATGTAATCGTCTATCAACATTTTGAGTCTAAAAGAAGAAAGGAATCATACGAAAGCCCGTTCTGTAATCCGCAACTTCTGCCTTGTACATTTTGTTTCGAGCGTTATGCTTTTGACGCGCTTGCTGTTAAATAATACATAGACATTTTAAAAGGGACAAATTTGATTAGATTTAATGTTATTCTTGGTTAATTCAATGGAGGGGTATTGCGCCAAACGCACGGGACCCGGGAGTTAACTGGAACAGGGCTTCCCAGTCAGGACGCGCGCGGCCGCTCGCACGCACGCATGCGTTACCTCTTGTCTCCTGTTGTACGTTATACGTTTTTACGGCGCTTTTTCACCCTAAAACGTATTTTGTGCGTCATAAATATTATATTTATTTGTACTGTAAATATAACTTAGTATTGCCACGAATTTTTTTTTATTACTAAGTTAAGTAATAAACTATATCGTAAATCATGTTAAAATTATTCTAAAACCGTACGGTGTATGTAAACATTAGTGCGAAAAACTATCATTATGTCTTGGAGCTGTCCGTGGTCCAAAAGTCGACAGCAGCAAGTCGCTGCCACTCCTGTTTTGCAAAATGTAACGCAGGTTTGTATCCATAGTAAATACTATGCATTGTATTTTACTGTTGTTAATAATATTTTAATAATTTCAGTAGCTAATCGTTCAACTAACGATCTAAATTAAAATTTCGATTTAAATTTAATTTTAAACCGCCCTATATTTTTGGGATGTTGCGTTATGAATGTATTCATATGTAATTTAAAAAAAAGTTAAACGTCAACTTTATCTCAATAGTGGGATCTCACAAAATATCTTTACTATTTTTTTAACATTAAAAATCAATTTCAGTCGTTACTATTCATGTAAATTTGATACTCTATTGAATTGTTTATCGTCTTTAAGATATAGTCAATGAACCCATTACAAAAGCATCCTAAGTGATTCCCGGGTAACGTTTTCTATTGGAGAGTTAAAGTGGGACAATAATTGTGAGATAATTCTGGTATTTAGTTCAATAATATAACTGATTGCTTTTAATGGATTTAGAATCATGCGTGCATGTTAATGTTCTGTCCGGCTATAAAAATGTACGTGCCGCGGGTGCTCCGTCTGACTGTTCTATCTGTTTAAGGACTACTCCTTCTGTGTTCACTTTGTGGTTTAGTATTCATTTTGTTCGATAAGTAATTCTTGACCCTGAATACTATTGTGTGCAAGCTTACCGCTTACCAACCTACTCAGGTTCATAGAAAACAATAGAAACCTAAACCATTTTAAACCAACAGCAATTCTTATTTTCCAATTAGAACGTTTGCATTGAAATGTTCGTGAGTAAATTTTCGTTAAACTTAATCAACCGTAACTAAAAGCTGAAGGCATTAAAGAATATGTTAGTAACTATCTAAATTACAGCAATTATTTGTATCAAATACAAACTTTTCTAATATTAATCAGTAGTGAGCTATTATAAAGTTGTTACTTTGAAATGTTTGCGATGTTGCTGTCATTAAGTTAATCGTTGTTATCCCACCAACAATGCTATGGTTACGAAATCGAGGACGGGTTTTGTGTAAAAGTAAAATTTATGGAATGACAGTGAGGGATGGGAGAGCACATCAGCTGTGCGCACCTCGGGGCACGCGGCTCAGTCGCCCGCCGGTCGAGCTCAACATCGCTCGTTCATCTCACCTGCCGTAGACGCGCATACTCATATTCCGACAGACTATTATTGCATCTAATAAAAAAATAATTCCAATCTTAAAATTAAATTCAGTTTCATTATTAATTTGCGAATTTAATCAATTTAAAATAGTTTTTGTAGAAAATATTTTTTTTGTCAAAATACAAAAAAAGAATAGCAAATATTTATTCATAAAATAATGAAGGAAAAATGCCTTGGAACTGTTTGTGGGGATACGAGTCTCCGCCGCCAGCGTGCAGGGTGAGCGGGCCGCTGCATCTCATATCGCAGGTAATTAACGCAGTATTAATCATGTTGACACAGAAATTATTAATATTTATTCTATTACATAGTTTAAGAATACTTTTTGCACATAAAAAAACAAACAATGCCTGTTATATCAATGCATAAACAAACTTGCAGCAGTTAGGAGAGATTTACAGTTTTCTCACAATATTTTAAGAACGTTTAATTCTTTTACTTACGAACGGCGATTATAAATACACAAACTGTCGTAAATTGGTCATACATAGATTATGTACACTTACAATATCAGGATATGATAAAAGACCAAAATTATTTGTATCTATGTGTTAAAAGTAACCTAACATTAAAAAAAATATTAAAAACAGTCTAATACTAAAGGGATGAAATAATCATCATATAATAAATCATATAATAAATATTTTAGTTCATAAATCTATTATATGGGACACGAAACTCTCTTTGCCCGTTAATTAGTTTAATTAAGGTATCTAATTAATTAGAATAGAAATTATTTTAATGTTAAAATAATTTACTCCGTTGAATTTATGAACGAATACTTCGTCAATGTTCTATCTAAATCACTTCTGTCAATAAATTAGCTACATAGATCTACGGAATCTTTGAAATAGTTCAATTCCGGGATTCTATCTGGGTTCTTGGCAACCGTGACATGCATATCAAGTAGCTGTGGTCAGATAACCGATTGCTAAGTCGCGTATATCTATTTAATCTTTGTAACAAATAACCTTTTACTACATTGCATCCTTAACAATGACCCAAGCTTTTCTTAACATTATTACGATATTTTAAATGTGAATAACACTGGTAAAGCTATTTCTGTCATTGACAATTCAAGCATCTTGCCATAAATCGTTTTAAAACTGCAAAACAACAAATAAAACTTATTGTAATTAAAAGAATATGTGTCGAAAACTTAATCCTCGCGAACAAGAATGCACTAGTAATAGTATTGTGTTGTAGTGTCATAATGAAGTATACTGTGTGTTTAGCGTGAATTGATAATGTAGGACGTCACTCAGGAACTGAGAAGTCGCAGGTCAGTCGGGAGAGAGCAACGTTATCGGCAAATTGTAGTCGCCATGATAGAATTATCACTATAATGCACTTCTTAACCATGTAATGTAAGATCTCACTTTATGCATAAAATTGTTATTTTATGCAACATATTGTGCGAAGGTTAAGTTTATCAATTGAATTAAACTTGTTATCAGTCACCTTTAACCGACTCTTCATATGCAATAATTTAAATAAACAAAACCGTTTAATAATTATTAATTGCATGCAATTGTGCTCGTTTATGTAAGCTAGTACAGAATTATCTTTTCCATTTATGATAACATTTTATATGTATAACACTTTGTATTATTTTTACTTACAACTGAAATGTAGTTACCACTAACTTGCTTTTGTCTTAACTAACGTTCATCCCTTACTTGGACATTTCATACTGTTCATAAGCCACAAAAAATCAAATAACTAGCTTTAAAAACTAACTTAACAGATCGTAAAGTGTTCATTGATTACTTTGTTAGTGCGGGCCCCCTGTGCAGTTATATCGCTATTGTTTTGTGTGTATGACATCATTAGTTTGCCTTGGCGAGTGTGGTTAACGGTAGAATGCTAATGTGTGATGGTCCGTTGGCCGCCGCGGGCCGACAGCCGACAACCGCCACTCCGACGCACACCGACACTGAGAGCGACTTCCCGAATGTTGCGCAAGCGCAAGTGCTGCGCCCACGCGGCCGCCGACACGCCGGTAAACATCGCCCCAAGTTCACTGTCAACTTAATCTATTTTATCTATTGGTAAAACAAGAAAGTAACACGTCTCCATATATTATCTGTATTGACGCATTCTTTCGCAGTATCGAATGTCACTTGTGATTTTAAAGCTTTTAGTCAATTGAATTTGTTAGCGTCGTATAACGGAGATGTTACCACAGAAAGCGGCAATAGGTACTAAGATTAAGTTTAGTAAAAGTGTAATAAAATGCATTCCGCACACATGTTACTATGAAGAGTACTCGTCATTTAAATTATGTTTGATGTTCTTAGTAGCTTAGCTTATAAAAATCTAGGTTAAATGTATTAAGTAAAACTTTCGAAGTCTTATCAACAAGTATAAAAAGAATAAGTACTTAACGTCTCTTTCTTATAGCGAGTTCGAGTACTGTCTATAACTTTTAATGAGCTTTCAATGAGTTGCCGGATGAAATAGAAGTTTTTAGCATTCACGACACTTAAGCCGATAGACACATTCCTCGAATAATATTGCGATAATGGCTGTTATTTGTTGCAGATGAGTATTGTATAGAGTGAAGTCATTGTGCCTTGTCTATCTCGCGTTTATAAGTTAATTAAGATCGTGTGTGCGGCTCGTAGCGAGGCTATCGGCACACGGAGCGGACAATGGGGCCTGTGTGTCGGCGGCGCTTTGAGACCGAGGCCTCCGTGCAATTAGTTAAATCATAATTATACGTTATTCCTTATTGTTTACATCCTTTTAAACAATGCTTATCGATTATGGAGAGATTAGTTTGTATACTATGACAAAAAATTCATTGCTTTATATGTAACTTTTGCAGTTGTTAGACAAATATCATGGCATTACCATTTTTTTTATTTATAGTCGGCTTTGGCGGGACATAAAAAGCTAATCCGTATTGTAATAAAGAGAGTAAAAATATATCTTAATTTAGTTTCATGGAAAATAAAAGTGAAAGCTTGAAGCTCCCTCGTCCACAAAGCAATAGTTAACCGGTTGACTTTATGAATGGGACACGTAAATATGTGGCGAATGGATCTCGTGGGTACGGGTCGGTAGCGGGCTAGCGGGTACAGCGCCGATCGAAAGCTCTTAGCGGGGTCCCAACGGCGCAGCGGCGGCGGCGGATATACGCGATGATTTAATGCGCATTCCTGCGGGGCGCCCGCAGCCCGCAGACCAGGCGACCGCGCCTGCCTCGGACCTTGGGAACGAGATTAAACCACATTCGTACGACGACTCACAAAGCACTTTGTCACCGCATTGTCCCATTTCTTGCGTTCTTAAGACGCTTTACTTGGAAGATTATATCTGCTTACAAAACAAAATAAAAACCTCTCTGTTCTTTTAACTTGAGACGTTCAATTAAAATAAAGAAAAAAGTTTGGTTGGTATTTACTAAGTAGTTTCTATAACTGTCGCTATTTATATGTAGAAGCGATACAACAATAACAGCCAACTGGTAAGGATCCGAATTAGCTTAATAGTTGGACAATAATTTCACTAAAGCGTAATACAAGCCGGACGTTACAAAATACAGGAAGTGTCGCAAGCGTTTGTTGGCGGAAGTGGTGTGGCCGTACGGTATGGTGCGGGAGATGCGACTGCAGGTGCGTAATGATGCCTCTAATGAACATGTCGGGAGCGCCACAGGCACACATTACCGCTAATGTAGCACGTAATTGGTGCAATTTGTCAATTGGCGCAATGATCTAAAATGCCCTTTGTACGTATTTGATGTAGCTCACATATCCGCGGATCGTTTTTTGTATGCGATAGGTACTGTTAGTTGGTAACGTTCACATATCTATCAGATAACGTAACATCGTGTATTAGTGCCAACTCCTTTGCTTTATTAGCTCTAGGGATACCGGACATGATTTAGAGATATCCCCTTTAGGGTTTTAACCGTAATGAGGACAAGTAATCTGAATGCACTTTCTTTATACAGTGAGAAATGGGTTAGGATTTCATCCAGTTTAAGTAACGTTACGCGGTCGTGAGCTCGGGGTAACCTTGTCCTACAATCGATCATCCATGATACTTTTCAAAGAAATCGTTTAACTTTGTAGCAATCGTTCGGGAATTCTGCCGACTACTGGTTTACGTGGGAACCGCGGACCACCCAACACTGTTTACAACAGAGATAAAGAACTTATTTATTTTCAATTAGGATAATATAATTGACCTTCGACTAGATTTGAAAGAAACAATACGGACATAGAGTTACGTTCAAATAATGCAAGTGTTTATCTTTGTCTAATTTTAGTTTGTTAAGTATCGTGTTACTGGTGTTCTTGAATTTCCTTGCTGAAACACAAACCGGTCGCGTTCATTGCGCAGCGGGCAGGGAACCTCCAAAAAAAATAGCACGCCTCACGGAGCACGCGCGCCACCTGACAGGCAACGAACACTCAACACTGCTTGGCTTTTAATTACATACATTTGTATACCTATATAATATGATAGAATTTGCAATTTGTTCACTTAACTTGAATTCAATAAAAAAATAATAAACCCGACCAAAAAAATACCTGAAAAAATATTCAGATTCTTCAGACATTTTACCGTTTCAAGAAAAAAATATCAAACATGTTTCGTATATTCCTTTTTAATACATTATGAAGTCTACAATTTTTGTCCTGTCTACCCAGTAAAGTTAAAGGAGTGTGATTCACAGTCATAAGTGTTAAATTTAAACAACCCCATGCAATGAATCAATACGTTTGAATGGAAGTCATAAAACTAAATTTATTCCCTTTTTCGTTCATGAACAACAATCTAAAAATATTACGGGCCACCTGGCGCAGGCGCACTTTTGACTCGGAATGTTGCGGGTAACATTATTTACTATGGGACTCCAAACCGCTACAGCACTAACCCTTGACAATGTTTTTTTTTCTCAATGTGTACACACAATTTAGAAGTACGAGTCGTAGTTAATTGGTTTCGAAACATTTTTGATTTGAAATAGTTTTTTATATTGCATTATTGACTGCGCTAGGGTTCATTTAATTCGACACCGATTGTTACCGATTGTATTTGTACGTGATTTGAATTTTCCGTGTAATTTCCAAGCACTGTAAGATCTTTATATCTTTGAACAAGATCATGCCCCAAATAGCACTTGGGCAAATTATACTGAAGCAGATGTTGGCCATAAACTTTGAAATATCATGCCGCGTGAATCACAGCCGCCTGTAATGATACAAGATGTGTCAATAACCTTTACAAACGACACTCCGCTACAAAAAATACATCTATTCTCATGTAATTTAATATTACAGATTTGTACATTGATAAAGAAAATCTACTCAAACTCTAGTCCTATGTAATGTAATATTTATTGTAAAATAGTTATTTTTACATTAATTTCTCTTTTTCAATGTGTGATTTACCCTGTTTTTAAAGAGTATGAATAAGCCATGACAAATATGTGAAAATGAGCAGTCCGTGCCTCTCTTATCGCCTGAAGTTTGAAAAATGGCGCAACGTGAGCAATTTTTATCTATATTTTTTATTACAATGCAAAGTTAAGTAAGTTAATAAAAGTCACGGTTGAATAATTACTCATTTAAACACATTGAATTCTAAGAAACCTATTTATTGTTCCCCGGACATAATTACTTGAAAAGTCAGTGCAAAGAACTTTGTCACAGCAACACCGACTTGTAATTTACTTTTAGAAATAGTTGTCTTTATAATGACACAAAAAAAATTTAATACATTCGTGAAATAATATAACAAATAAAGATTTAGCGGAGACTGCGCTGCGGTTAGTCTTTGGCGTACTTAGGAAGGTCTTATTAAAATGTGACTGGTCTACTCCTCTTCCTTAGGACTTAGCGATTTAGTAGCGAAAGTAACTAAGGGACTGCCTTAATGACGAAGACTCCGAACTCTAAATTACAGCAGTAACAGCAAAATTTTTTACTTACCCAAAATAAGTGTAGAGCAAGATTTACAACAGACTATGTATCGCTATGATTTAAGTGACGCAAATCCATCGCTGAGTCATTCTCTTCAATCATTCAGATCGTTGACAGTTTGGGCAATTAAGTTGTCACTGCACCATAACTGAAAGTTTATGTTACGAGTAGCTTTAAGTATACTAACAAATGTGGTCGAAAGATATGAAATGATAACTACAATAAGTCGGTATAAACTAATCGACGACGGTAACAAAAACCGCTGGGTCGCTTTAAGTTTGAGATTTTCCGGTAAAATCATCGAGATAATTAGACAGAAAACTTAACTTTGGTTATAAAAATCTTATCAACGTGTTTTGAACACGTCTTACCTCCTAGCATACCTTTTATCTGTTATTCGCTGCTTACCAAATTAATTCTAAAGACGCTTTCCATTTCAAGTGTATGCTCTTCGGTTGCTACTCTTTTGCTGTTTCGATAGTACTCGTAGATTTCTATTGAATACGAAATCGTTTAACAATACAGATAAAAGGAGAACGAACCTTTGTAAGATTTATTTCAAATAGTAAAAAGTAATGTTAGAAATTACAAGTCACTGTCACAGAAACCTTTAAAAATGAGTAAATGTACCTACTTTCCATTGTTTTACAACTATTATGGTCTTCCTATCGTTAACCTGGTTTCGAAGACAATACGCATGTTGTCATTGTTTTACCAAAAAGAGACATCGTCTACTTTAATGCTGTTTACATTATGGATTCATTTATTTTACCAATTTTTCCGTAACTTCAAATATTTATTTTGACACCTATGGTAATAAAGCATTATTTCAATATTATCGATAATCGAAATTACTACAGGATCTGCATTTAACTATTCATTTTTCATACATTAATAAACCGTGTTAAAATAAAGAATCAAGATATACGTTGCTGCAGTAAAATGCGATGCTTTACAGATTACGGTTATTTTCGGTTGTTTTGTATCGATATATTCTAATCATCAAGATGAAAGTAACGTCACAAAATAAACTTTCCTTTCCGCCTTCATGAATTGGAAATGTTTAGACCCAACGTAAGAAAATAGATCAGAAAGGCATTGCAATTGCAGTTATATTTGGGTTGCAAATGAATTATTCAATAAATAATAGCGTTATCGTAAGTGAGATATAATTGTAACACATATTGTTATATTAGTTTGCGCAAGGCGTAGATGTAGGCCTCACAAGAGCACACAGTTGACGTCACTATGAGGTTTCAACACCGCACACACAAAGCACAGACTAGTTTGTGGCTCACAGACATTGTGCTCCCATTTTCCAGCTCAAGCAATTAATGTTCCATTTTCGGCTAGAAATTTCTTTGTCAACCTTAATTTTATGCTGTTTACATACTTTATGGTCTTGGTATTTTGTTCGTCAAATACGTAACGATTTTAAAGTTAAAGTTTCATTTAGATACATGTTCTCATATTTAAACGAATTAAGTATTTTAAATACGAGTAAGTAATTCATAGTTTGGTAACCATGTAACAAGCAAATATTGTGATTCGAGTCAATCAGGAGAATACGAGTATAAATCAAATGGAGAAATTCTTTTCATTCTAATCATGAATCAGTCAGTAATCCTCATTGAATGCGACCCGTATAAACTGCCGACAAGATTTAATTTAATTGAAGTTAGGTATATTACAATGTCCTTAACGATGATAAATAGAATTTTGATTGGAGTTACGTAACTAGAGTGCTATTTATGACTACTGACGGTCACATATTATAAATTTAATTGAATAAAAAAATAAAGACGATTTTCTATTTATAATTACGAACATAATTTATGGTTTGTAGCCTTGAGTTTATTTCTAGAATAGGTGATCAAACAGGTCATTAAGTCAAGTAAAATTAATTATATTGTATGGTATAAAATAACGGAAAATAACGTAGAAATGTTTATGTATTTGCAATATACATTTCAGTAAATAAAATATCCATCAAGGAATCTTTGAAAATTGTCTTATTTACACAAATGAAAACTGAATTGTCGGTAGTTGTTTACTAAGTGGTTACAGTGGGATTCCACTGCCTGATCTCCATCTATATTGCATTGACATGAAACGCTCACTTAACGCATCGGACGTCGGACTATACGTCAATGTGTCAGCATTTAACGTCCTCCATTAACATATTCCATCACATTTAGTGTTACAAAATTTCACACTGTTTTAGGTTTACGAGTTTAATTTATGATTGCTGTTTCATTTTTACTTTAAATAAACATCTAATACATGTACGACTAGAAACATGCTTGGAATGTATACAGGAAATGTCTAAACGAATTTTATTGCCGCCATAGTAGCAATGCATATCTTGCCAAGGAAGAGAAAAGGTACGAAGTGAGGGCAGGGGGAAGTTATAAGGGTACGATCACATCTAGCAAATGTATAAGGCGCGTGGCGTTCGCGAGAAGCTCGCATGCCTTTGTAAACTGCGCAGTAACGACGTTGAATAAAAAAATTAAAGCGCTAGATCTGAACACACCCTAAAGCATTTCAAGTATAGTGCATGCTCTGCGCGGGCGCACACATTGCGCCGCAATATCCGGACGCATTATTGAATTGTGCAACCGTATAAGTTTTCGTTATAAATAAGTCAACATAAGCTCCATTACGCGTGTGGCATATCCCAGTCGGCTCTACCAGTGCTTCATATAAACAGAAATAATTGATTTATGTTTGCTAAATAGTTCCCTTGTTACATCTCACATTGAATACTTTTACGCTCAACAAACTTGAGTTATGTATCATGTTGGGGAGTACTGATTAATCTCAGCCCATAGTTAACAAATCTTTGACTATAAATACTTTTAGGACAATGTAAGTGGATATTATTTTAGCAACATAATATTAAAGTCTAAGCAATCACCAGCGATTGTCTATACCAGACAATTAGTTAGGAATTTATAAAAGAAAAGTGGTGATAGAACTTTTTAATTTAAACGATATTGTGCAACGTTAACTATGTCAGATAGAATGGCATGTTCTATACTTTCACTCTGCCCACCCTATATGGCTCTGTACCGACCAACTGTTAGTTAGTAATAAAAAGTTATTTCCTGTTATTAATTTGTTGTATGTACTAACGATGTGTTTACTACTACGATACTGAGATATCAATTAAATATCGTCATTTTTTATTTCAAGAGAAAACAGTCTACATTATATTTGCTTGAGCAATATTTGTTAGAAATTTACTCGCACATGGCTCGTCTTCTTCGTGTTCTTCTTCTTCTAAAAGAGACTAGTTACGGTGAGGAGTTTAGTATATACTGGATTTGTTATTTTGCAAGAAAAATAGTGTATCATTTATTTCCTTAGCTTATTAAAAAAGTTTAGGTTCTTACATTTTAATTTCGATCTTATCTTTGTTGTTTTTAACTTTTCAAATTGTTGGCCAGTATCCAATCTCGTAGAATTTGTTGGTTTCCTTGCGCTTCCTCGGCATTTATGTACTTTCTAGGACTTTCAAACTTCTGCAACATTCTTATTAGTTTAGCTCGAGTTATTTCTTTAAAATTCCCACTAACCTATAAGTAAAGAATGATAATATAAATGAATATCAATATATTTTTCTTGAAACTTATTCGTTTCTACACCAATGGATACATTTTGATGAAAATTTGGTAGGATGTCCTGAGAACTCCAGCTGTTTTGTTACAGTGACTGTCGTCGCAAACCCAACTGGTAAATGCAAAATAGTTGTTTAAATGTTGGCAATGTCTTGCAAAGGTGAACTGTGCGGATACGAGTGGGACAGGGTATTGGCGCGATTTCTTACGACTAACGGTAAACTTCATGCTAATTTTGTGACAGATCGCGTTGTCGTTTCGCGGCAATCAGTTCTGGTGTCGTTTAGAGCCGCTTCAGTGGAAACGCACCCTTACGTTCCTTTTTACAGATTGTGTCATTAGTTATTTGCCGTATTGACATTAATAAATTGACATTTTATCTATAATTAGTTTCTATTTGTTTTTTAATTTATTTTAATAACGTAGCTATTAATTATCACTACTAATTTATTTTAACTATCCAATTTGATAAGGAAGTCTTTAGGGTATATTTATGTTGGTTTAAACAGATATTGAATACAAACTTAACTTTAGACTTTAAATATATCTATAGTAAAATTTGATAGTATTGTTACAAACAAATTTCTTTATGTTGGATTATGGTCTATTGAGCATGAATACAAAACCCTTGTGTTTCTGATACTTTAGTTTTTTTTTTATATATACTCTCACCAAAATGGTACTTGCAAATTTGTGACCAGTGCACGAGCTATGAACTCACTTCCTGTCACGCTCGAAATCTCTCTCGCCTCGGTATAGTTACGACGAATTAAAGTGTGGCTCCATCTAAGTAACGTTGAGGATTCTACAAAACAAAAACAAACAGTTTTGCACCTTTCTCGTATTTGCAAGAATGATTGGTGTTTTCAAAACTATTTGCGGATTGTATTAACACCATTCTGCAATGGAATAAGTATTCCTTAATAGGGAAGCGAGGAATTTTTCAATTCACAGTCGTGTGGTGTCGCCCCGGTCGGTCTTTCGGTCGGTGTGTTTAATTAAGGTAATCGTTTGGGTTCGTCCGCTGCTGCGTCGCTCTGTCCTCGGGGATTGCTTGCAATCTGTCGCTCGACGGATTTGAACCGATAAATCATAACGTCAATACATCTATATTTATACAGATAGCAAGATGTAAATAAATTTGAATGTAGATTTATTAGGCTTCAAAACTAGGAAATATGTAGGTTATACCCTTCTAAACACAACACTGTATATAACAGTATCATAATATAAATACATTACTCAAAAGGGGGTCCATTTTATAATATACGTATCTTTAGGTTAATTATTCGAATGACTTTTATTCGTTTATGGTAAATAATTAGTAGAATGCATCTCTATTTGCACCTTTCTGGTGCGTGCGTGTTGCCTGAGCCACGTGTCCTGTGTTGGGGTCGAACCCCACGCGCTGTCCTAGAAACATAAGGGAGTGCCGATAATTATCGCTGAACCACTGGGGTAAAATGACTTGGAACCAGAGAATAACAAATGAAATCGTAAATTTCCATATTGATCTTAAAGTGCGCGTCACGCAATTTTGTAATGTGGTAAATCGTATATAATAAAGGTACTTTTACATTACGTACAATAATTCTTGTACATTATATACTTACTTATTTATTTAGTTTTTTTCGTAGTCGAAAAACTCTTGTTAATTTTTTTTGTTAAAAATACACTAAAAACAAAATACACTAAAAACAAAATCTTCTCAAAAAAACAGTACACTAAAAAGTAACGAAATAATTTCTTGAAAATAGTAAACCTCCCTTATTGTAGCTGTTATGTCTATATTGTACAATTATTATCACTTTAATGTCGGTGTCAGCCGAGGTATATGCAGTGATATTTCTACGTAAGGTTTTCTACATTTTTACCATAACAATTGACAATTGAAAGTATAGTAACGTTTTTAGTAATGACTGACACCGACTTCAAAGTAATAATAATTGTACAATATACACATAACAGCTACAATAAGGGAGGTTTACTATTTTTAAGCAATTATTTCGTTACTTTTTAGTGTACTGTTTTTTTGAGAAGATTTTGTTTTTAGTGTATTTTGTTTGGAAGTCGGTTTTGTTTTTTATTAAAAAGTTTATTTATTTCTCGATTTTTAGTGAATCTAGATATCGCAGTATGATAATCACTAGCTTTCAAACAAATAATGAGTTATCTAAATCGATTATCTAAGAAATTAAGTAAACAACTAATACATCGTTGCGATCATTCACTCATAATTCGGTGCGGCCGCGCGCCGTTGTTGCCCGTGAGTTTTAATATTTTGATAACTTCTAGAATCTTGCACAGAATTACATACTGTAAAAGGCAATTGTGATCTACATATAATACTCTATCGTGAAAACATATTTATTTGGATAAGGATTCATACCAAATAAGAATAAAAGCGTTTTAAATAAAGTCGATTGCACTTATTTGACGGTTTTCTCGAAACAAACGGTTATTGTGCGACAACCTTAAGAGATAGATATATGCTATCGCAGACTTAAATTCAGCTAATTGAATGACCTACAATTCTTTCATACATCATTTTTATGTAGGTCTTATAGTTTAGGCTACGTAAGCCAAGAAAGCAAACTTTGTTACAAGTTGGTATTTTTTTCTGCGACTCGTAATTTGCTATTTATGATATCTCCTAAACTATTTATCGGAATTACACAGTTCCAAGGGTATTTATAATCTACATTAAATTCTCTTGATGATGGACACATTTATTTTGATAAGGATTCATACCGAACACGAGTAATAGCGTTGAAAGTGGGGGTATAGATTTTGATCGAAATTTTAATGAAAAAAGGGGTTATTGTGCGACAACCTTAAGAGATAGATATATGCTATCGCAGACTTAAATTCAGCTAATTGAATGACCTACAATTCTTTCATACATCATTTTTATGTAGGTCTTATAGTTTAGGCTACGTAAGCATAGAAAGCAAAAAAGACACCAAATTTCGTCACGCAATTTTGAGCTAAACTATTTAACTACGCCGTAGTCTTTGACTCCAAAAATCAAACAAAAAAATGGGACCCACCTGCAAGCACTACCTCTCGGATAAAAAAAGAATTTTCAAAATCGGTCTACCAGGGGCGGAGTTATGCCGTAACACACATAAAAAAAAAAAAAAAAAAAACATATGGACGAATTGAGCACCTCCTTCTTTTGGGAAGTCGGTCAAAAAATACTATTACAGTGTTATTTACGTTTAAAAATAATTAAAACTCATGATTTTTATAAATGTCAGATTAAAAAAAAAGACACAAAAAGATTTATTAGCAGAGCGTGGTTTCGATCCACGGACCTCTGGGTTATGGGCCCAGCACGCTTCCACTGCGCCACTCTGCTCTTGAGACGAGCGTCGAAAATATATTTCTGTTACCACCAAATATTTTTAAGCGGATAGTTTCATAAGACAATAAGTACATATTTTTTATTTACACGCCTTTTACTACATTAAGGTACTATCATATCATACGTATATATCTTTCAGATCAAATTTATATTCACTGTAATAAAGCCAACTTGCATTAAGTTACTTGAGAAGTAATTATTGTATCTAAGTATTTTATTACAATAAAATACAGCTTGATTGTGAGAGAATTACAAGCCAGTTTCAAGTGCCAATTAAAATACTAGTACTCAAGTGTTAATCCTTAAGTGGGTGTGCGGGAACACTCCGCCGTCGCGGAGGCAGCGGGGTTACAAGACGGCTCTCCGTCTTGACTTCACTCAACATTAAACAGACCTTTGCTTTAATTGAATACACCAATTAACGTTCCTAACCCAATAACTGCAGCTTCGTTTAGAAACACTCCGCTATTAATCAGCGCTTTATTTTCCTCGTATTTTTGCTTTTGCCAAAGTCTATATATATTTACGTTTTGATCACAGATATATTATTTTTCTTATAGCCTAATATATGTTAATTTTTTTAAAGATGACACATTCAAATTTAAATGCTTCGACCCAAATATACCAAGTTAAACAACATGCAATCAAACAATCTCTAGAAGAACATCCCTCTTTAACCCAGTAAGTCAATAACGATACCATTTACCCCGACAAAGATAACACTTAGAGACAAATGGGTTGATATTCTTTGTTTAATTATCCATCACGTTAATAACGTGCGTGAGGCAAGAAAACTGAATGTAACAATGCTATCAGAGTCTAAGAATAGCAGAACAATACAAACTGCACAGATAAGGTGCCTATAAAAGCGTTTAACGCGCACTATCCAGTAATTCCTTACAAACACGTGCTTTATTCACAATATTTTTATTTCTATACACTTTATCGTACAAATATGTATTAAACAACATGTTTTTTTAATCAATGTAAGAACAAATACACATGTTTTTGGACCATATTTAAAAATACCGAAAAAACACTTGTACATAGGAATGTGTTCATCGAAATCTATCAAATTATATCAATGAATCTATTATTTTATGCATTCTTTTTATTTTACGGAAAAATCGCAACTCACAGCCTCTGACAGTGCTAATAGAGTAGCTAAAAGTTCTTCTAATATCTCATTGTTAAACACAAGGATAACATAGCCTGTGACAGCTGCCTTGCTTTTTATGTGAGCGCTGTACCACGTACACTCAATCGCTCATACTAATGAAGAGATTCCATCTTAGTTCACAGGCTCGATAGCGCTTCATACATCTTGATACTTTATTAAGCCGTGAATAGACAACTTGGAATTACATTGAAAAACATATGTTACGTAAACGTTTCATGGATTATTCATTAAATGTCTACCAAGTGTTGGCCTGCTTTGAATTTTCTATCTACAATTTTAACAATTAAAGTCATTTCTTTCTCTATACAATGAGTATGTTCAATGTACTATTTTAGTGAAATACTTTTACTAAATTCGTTTCTTCGATACACCGATGATATATAAATCTTCACTACATAACCTTGTCCATATACCAAATGTCCTTTGCAAAGTAACGAGAAACGATTAGAGTTTATGCTTGGCTTTGAGAATGTATTGGCCCGACTCGTGTGGCAAGCTGCCGCATCGCTCACAATAACGCATGTTGCCCACGTCCAGAGAATGTGTTAAAACGCATTACTAGGAAACGAATTTAGTAACAAATATTGGTAGTGTGTAGCGCCGCGATGCGTGAAAATATTTCTATTTGCTTCCAATGTAGTTAATAGATTCTGTTGTCATATACGTATATATTTAAATTTCTATATTTGAAAGAGAAACTTCTACTTATTTATTAAATTATGATAGAAATTTTATGTGTTTTATCACATTCTTTGGTACGCATTATAATATTTTAGAACTGAATATTTTCAGCATATTTATCTGTCTTTTAGCAGAGAGATCACCGAAGTGAAAACATTAAAAATAGATTCATTTTTCATTAATAATTTAATTGTTTTGCAATGTGTACTTGTTAGTAACCAAATAAGGAAATGATTAAAAATTACAGAGTATTGTCTGTGGCGATAGTAAATTGGGCCACCTGTTTACAAACATTGCTTATCATTATTATTCGAATAGTGAGTATTTATAGTACATACTCGTACACATTAAGTCCCATGTACAATGTACAACTGTTGTGCTCAAAAATACATTAAATAAACGATGTAAATGTTACTGCAAATTGTTACACAAATATTGTAATTGAGGATTGGCCCTCTTCTCTAGAGACTCGCGTGATGCAAACGATAAAGTCTCAAACAATACACGATCCCCCAATATCTGTAGGGAATACATTTTGAACTGCTTTTCTCAACTCAAATGCATTAGTTCTGGTAAGAAGTTTTAGTATAGCTATAAAGCGCGGAAATGTGAAAGTGTTCTTGGAAAAGTGTGGAAAATGTTAGGATATTTATTTATTTTTACATTTCTTACTCAAGCAATCATACTTCATACTAATATTATAAATGCGAAAGTTTAGATGGATGGATGGATGGATGTTTGTTAGTTTGTAGCCTAAACGGCTGAACGGATTTCGATGAAATTAGGCATAGATGTAGAGGATAGTCTGGAAGAACACATATGCTATACATTTTTGTTTTTTTTTAATTTCACGCGGACGGAGGCGCGGGCGAAAGCTAGTACCTAATAATCAGTGTTTTTAATGGAATTAATTAAAGTAACATGCACTAAAACCATTCAACTTTATTTTTATTATTCTTACATGGTAATTTAAATTGAATTTTGTTATGGATTTAATAGGTCAGTCGTGTGCGTGATTCGGAAACAATATGAAAAGCCGGAGCCGCGGCGGTTGATTTATCGCGTGCCACATCGTGCACTCTGTTGTAATCTCATGCATTTCATCGCATCTCACTTGTGTTAAAAGTTCCGCATTTTTGGGAGAATGTAAAGGAATTTTCGTTTGTTGCGTCAAATCGAACATATCGTTACAAACATTGTTCAATATAAAACAAAACAAGTGTTATTGTAAAGATTAAAACTTTATAGTAATTTTATTCATGTTATAAATGTATACTTCACATAATTGGTATATGTATGTGTTTTCATCACTTCTGGAATTTTAAAAAATACAAGGATAGATTTTGTTCAATTACCATTACAAGTAAAAGACGCACGAGAATTGCTTAAAGTTTTTATTTAAGTCAACTGATATTGTTAAGAAACTTTATATCCGGAGAGATCAAACAACCGCGGCGATGTGTCCGCACATCCCCCTCCCCCTCCCCAACTGCATCTTTTTTTCAAAGGGATGCTCTAAGAAACTCTGAGAATGCGTTTCTAGGAATAAAGATAACTGGTTCCATTGTTTGCTCGATTTTTTACACAACGACACTAATAGCTTGATGACTGACCAGACAGGAGACATAATTACACGTAAAAATTAAATAAAAGTCACTCTTACTCAAGAGAAACTATAAGATTAAAACTTTATAGTAATTTTATTCATGTTCTAAATGTATACTTCACATAATTGGTATATGTATGTGTTTTCATCACTTCTGGAATTTTAAAAAATACAAGGATAGATTTTGTTCAATTACCATTACAAGTAAAAGACGCACGAGAATTGCTTAAAGTTTTTATTTAAGTCAACTGATATTGTTAAGAAACTTTATATCCGGAGAGATCAAACAACCGCGGCGATGTGTCCGCACATCCCCCTCCCCCTCCCCAACTGCATCTTTTTTTCAAAGGGATGCTCTAAGAAACTCTGAGAATGCGTTTCTAGGAATAAAGATAACTGGTTCCATTGTTTGCTCGATTTTTTACACAACGACACTAATAGCTTGATGACTGACCAGACAGGAGACATAATTACACGTAAAAATGAAATAAAAGTGACTCTTACTCAAGAGAAACTATATGATTAAATATGTAACAAGTGATATTAACATTTAGAAGCATAAAAAACAAAACCGACTTCCAAACAAAATACACTAAAAACAAAATCTTCTCAAAAAAACAGTACACTAAAAAGTAACGAAATAATTACTTGAAAATAGTAAACCTCCCTTATTGTAGCTGTAATGTCTATATTGTACAATTATTATTACTTTGATGTCGGCTATATTTTTTAAATTCATGCGGGCCAAGTCGCGAGCAATAGCTAGTAACATTTTAATTTACATGCTTACACATCAACCCTAAGATTCGACAACGTCCCGTTTAGTTTAAACCACTTGATAAAATCGAACATTAACTAACGATCTAATTGCAATTCCAAAACTATATGTTTATTCACAATAGCTTTCCAATTCTATACAATAAACATGTAACTCGTATCTGTCTGAACAGTTGGCTCTTTGTTGTTTACGTACCTCCTGTACAGCTGTTCGTTGAAACCCGATTACTCAGTTAATGGAGCGTGTGTGTAATCGGTGTCAATCTGCTCTGTTTCCTACAAAACCATACAAACTTTATAGCAGCTCGGAATACCCATAGTAAAAATGCAAAGGCCTACGTCTGGGCTTTCCTTCGCCCGCAATAAGACGAGAGACGAGACATGCGCAAGCTGTTATAAAGTTTGAATCTTGTGTTACCGGGATTGCATGGTTTTGTTAAAAAAAAGACTGAATAAGACTGCCAGATGTTGGAATTTCGCGCACCGGGCAGGTGTTAGGAAGACGCGCACGTGCGTGTCGACTGTCGACACCCGCTAGTTTACCATTCGTGCGTGATGGGATTTGATATAGTGCCGTTCGTCCCGAACATTCTAAACGATTTTTTGAAAGTAACTTGTTATTAAAGTGATACCAGTCGTAATCAATGTTTGCGTGAGTTTCATTGGTTAACTTATAAGTCATGCGATGTAATCCTAGTCGGAATAAGATTTTTATTTTTTTATTTCAGTTATTAAAAAACAAATTTGTCTTTTAAAATACTTTTCTAAATACCTACACTTGTTACATCTTGTACACTAACACGTGCATCGAATTAAAAAGTAGTGTGTAATTACAACATGCTTTGTTATTATTTCTAATATGTTTGCAGTAATTTAGCAAAAGCAATATATTGTGGTGTGTGGTAGTATCACGTGTGTGGCAAATGTGCCGGCGTCTTCGGGCCGGCGCCGGCGCTCGCGCATCATTTGACGTCACTTTTCTATAATTAGGACTTTATTGTATAAAAGTCTGACCCCCTACCATCAAGCTTGCGAATAAGTTTCCAATAAGTTTGCAAATATAAATAATATTCAAAGTAAAATATAACATAAAGCTTGTTTCATTTAAATCGTTGGATTGCGCCTTGGCACTCGACTATTGAAATCAGCCTAACGAAGGGATGGGCAGGTAACTATGAGGTGGGCAGTGGCCGACCGTCGTTTGTTACACGTCAAAAGCTAACATACATTCTTTCTTTAATGTCGGAAGATGACCATTGTGAGCAAAGTGAATGTTTCTTACAATAATACTTACTTTAAAAGAAGTGATTTATGAGTAGCCTGTTAGAGTATGGTAATATGAACGTAGCCGGAACTTAAATATACTTGCATTTGAGTGGTTGGTAAGTGCCAAGAGAAGTAACAATGTTTTTCTTTGTTGCAGAAGGAAGGCACGCCACAAGAGCATGCGTTTCGTCGCAAATCATTCCGCAAGCCCAGGCCGTGCCACTGGTGCCATCAGCCAGTGCAAAACGAAGGTTCTTGTTGTAGAGGTAATTATTTGCACTATTTTTTACTATCACCCTTCTTAAATGAATTAATAGTTGTAAATATTTTAATCGATTGTCAACTATCTTTCTGCCGGTTTTATCTTGATGGGACAAAAGTCTTGATGATTTACTTTGCATATTAATACATAAGGAGGCTAAGGAGGTGATATTGCAGAGGTGTGTCGAGATGTTTCATATTGTCAGTGTTGTACACATTGTGATAGGAATACATTGCGATGTCGCAATGTTATTTGCAATAATGTCATGCCTTGATGCGTGTTTGCCGGCAGCTCTTAACTAGGCAAATATCTGTTCTTGCAGGCGCGTCAGTTTCGACTGGCATTTGAATTAAAGGTCGTCGCTGACGAATGTCACGATTTGTAACTGCCTAATAAAACAAACGTAATAAAAATAAAGCCGTACTTAGGATTGGTAGCGTAGGTACATGTGTTTGTACGACAGTTTAATAGGAACTCCTCCTTTTTCCTATTCAAACATGCTAAAGACCACTTATTTTATAATATAAATTGTTTTTATTTCAAAATGATCGTTCCCAACGGGTGCTTGATATTTATCTGTAGAAGAACAAAAATAAAAAGAAATAATTTCACATTATTATCATAGTTATTTTATTTGTTTCAGTGTGCAAATATGTCTGCCATACGACGTGTGAAAATAAGGTAAATATATAATGTATCAAAAAACTATAATACATTTAACTAAAACATGCAAAGTAACGCCATCTGTCAATGATCAATATTCAACTTCGTAAATTAATCGTAAATTACGAACATGAAGCCGCTTGCGCAACTGGAATATGACTCATGAATTATGAGAGAGTAGTTACTACCAGCACTACTAGATGGCGTTAACCTGTACGTTATTTCTTTATTTTTAAAGATAACAATATTTTTATTTTTTTGTAATCAAAATCTAAAAGTTATAGATAATAACTATTTGATATTAAAAGCTATTTACTGCAAAATCCTGAAATATTAATATAATTTAAGCGCCAATAGCCTAATGGTTTGGGGTACGGACTACCGATCGTGAGGTCGCGGGTTCGAATCTTGCCATTCGACTATTGTCGTGAACCATATCCTAGCACAAGCCAAGAGCTTAGTTGGAGTGGTTAAAGGAAATATTAGTAAAATTAACAAAAATCTGCTAATATTTTATTTAAAAAAAATTAAATGAAAACAATCAACATCACAATTTTTAAATAACAAAAAGTCTACGTAATTAAGATAAACCTACTAAAGGTAAGAGAGTTAGTAGAGCATGTCACTATTTATCTTTTTTGTATTAACCAAGTTTTTTTTTTGCCTTTTGAGACGATCGCGAACATTCTGCTAAAGTATTCAATACTCGTTGTAAGTTAATAGCATCACGACTTAGTTCCGGAAAAGCTATTTCCTATTTCTTACAGCGAAATGTTATATTTCTGCAATAAGATGAAGTTTTATAATATTAGTTACTTTTGATATACTCGTATCTATTGCTCATAGTATGTTTCATTTCATAACATGACTTTATTTTTGAGATAAATTGTAGAGTGAAGCGGATGGAAGGCGAACCATATTTTAATTATCTATTTATTTGCAACACGTCAACAGTTTTCTTATAAAAATCACGTGAAATCGTTTGATATTAAGCCTTTGCTTTTTTTTTATTTATATGAAACGTATCTGCCAATCTTTAATGTTACCATTATGTTTTACTTTCGTTCGTGTTGTAAAAGTGCTATAAGTTGAGCCCTCATATTTTTTATCAACGCACTTATCTCGTATAACGCAATAGTGCAGTCGGAAGTAATGCCCCGTCGGTATTACGTAAAATGTTTTGATTGTGTCGATTTCCGAAAGAAGATCACTTTAAAAGACCGTTATAACGTTATCCGCCTTTAAATGTAAATTGTCTCGTAAAATCCTCGTAAAATTTACAACCCAAAGTGTAGGTGTACGGAATATTATGAATGCTATAACATGGTTTGATGTTACCACAGGCATAGTGATGTTTATAGTATTGCTATACGCTAAATTAATGGTTTCTAAGATCGGTGATCAGTGGATACTCAAGAGTCCTGTTTCTGATCCCAGTTTTAAGTTCCGGGTTCGCAGCGGTGTTTATATTTCTGCTATCTGATTTTGTACTAGATTACAGCTGCAGATAAGATTGTGATTTGTATCGTTTTGTCGATTTATTCTTAACTGAAACTGCTCTCTCAGACACCAGTCTAATTTGTCCTTTTCCCAGTTTGCCAAGAAAAATAAAAGAGAACTTTACCTATGTTTTTTTTGTATAACGTGATCGGCGGTGAAAACCCACCGTTAAAATGTGTGTTTAGATTTATGTTGATAAGACCAATGGCAATAAAAAGCTCATTGTTATCCACATTACATAGTAAGCTTTTATTTGCGCGTCGACCGTGCGTATCAATGTAAACATTATGAATGGGTATAAGGAAGTCTTGGAGCCGTTAGTTCATAGTCAATGGTCAGATTACTGCGGTGACGTCATCTTATACATAACATGTAATTAATTTAAAACGAACTATAAATACACATGCATAGCTGTTTAGCTTAAAGTATTGTATGATTTAGTACTGAGTAGAGCTTTGCTAAGTTACCTCAAGCTATGTTAGAGTGGTAGGATGTTGGATTGGTCAGGTGCAATGCACGGCGGCGGCGGCGGCGCGGCGCGGCGAGGGCGTGCGGTGCGCGAAGTGTCCGGCGCACGCGCAGGCGCAGTGCCGACGCGCGCGCCGACTGGCCCACGCGCACGCGAAATCACCGCATTCGCGATAATACACTAAACATCCTTTTTAATTCAACATTCATATTATAAAAGCTCTTTTGATTATCAGCTCTGAGATAACAGTGATTTATTTTAATTGTTTTTATGTTTTATGCGAGTTAAATATGACAGTCTTAAATATTATATATTCGTGAAATGGACTATTAAACACTGAATATGTAGAGTTTGAACGATAGCTTACACGATGTCCGGAATGTAATAAACTTGTTTTTACAGATGGTGTCTGTTTTGTTTTTATTCTTTTAACTTTAACTAAGTACATGTACATTGTTTTTGTCGATTCAAACATATAAGATATTATAACTCCAATGATTTATTTATTTGTGTTTGTAAATATATGCTGAAACCGACGTCCTATAGCATGGGGGCCAAGAAAATATTATCAGCCTCTTATCACAAGTGATTGATACGATTTCATCGTTAGGTATATCTAAATAGACGCTTCAAAGTTATTCAAAATAAACATTGTTTTACTATTTAATTTAATGGCAAATAAAAGGAAATGGATGAAAAGTCTAGAAATATAAAATATAATTATAATGAAAATTGTATATCACATTTGAGTCTAAAATTAATTATTTTGTGGTACAGTAAGGCGATTAACAAAGGTGTACGAACTCTTTACGACGGACAGAAACGCTAAAATTTGTAATGCAAATCACCAAAACACAAAATTCAAGGTGATAGCGACTTTTATCAAATTATATTACAAACAGACCGCGAAGTACAACTGCCAATGGCAATGCAGTGCGATAACTCTGTTATGTTTCTGGCTTTTATTGATAACTAGGTTTTCTTAGTCACGTACTCCGTTTTCACGATTTTGTGTGTGTTTTTTGTTAAATTATCTGATATTTTAAAAGTGTAGCATTTAAAAATTAACATCTAAAAGTTATATGAAGGTTATAATTATGATTTTTTACGCGTTGAATTTGATGGTCTATAAACATTACTTATGGACTGAAGTGATTAACAAAGTGACAAAAAATAATTTAATTATTGTGACATGTAAAAATGTATTGTAGTGATAAAATGAGGTGCCTAAAGTGAAGGATCAATTGAAACTTTTAGATGTTGCAGTGAATTTGTTAGTTTTAAAAATATTAAAATTTTCGAAACATGTTTCACGATCGTCTTGGTAGTTCTAGCAGCAACTCTACTTCGTCAGGCGGTTCGGATTTGCGGGTATGTTTTTTTTTCCTTTTTGATGTAAGATTTTTCATATTATAGTTTCGCAAAATTATAATATATTTTCAATTTATTTTCAAAATAATTTTTACATTTAATAGGGTAGGTATTTTTCACTTTAAATGGTAGGTATTGCACAACAGACATTGGAAGTAAAATATGACTAAAATAGGTGTAGTGGCTTCAGCTCTTGAAAACGTATTCCTCATAACTGGTTTTTCTGACTAAGTCAGATTATTGCATTCCTTAGGCAAAATACTTCTTATATTATTCTATAAAGTTCAGCAAAACTACGATTTCTAAAGCAGCAATTTGGAATTCGTAGCTCAACGTTTTAAAACGACTAACGTTAGCGTGCTTTACCGTACCCTTCCCCTTTCTCCCCTTCCTCCCCTTCCCACTGGCTCGCCGCTTATGCAGACCAGTTCAATACTGTGATACAAGCAAAGGCATTTACCCGACGGACAAATAAAATGGCAACAACACAAGCAGGCTTTGAAAGGCGAGGGTCAGGTGACACTTGCTTCATGTGGCATGTTCCCACAATTAATGCCAGGCAATATGTAACATAATATGTGAGAAAAGAATATAAACTTTCACTAATACATTTAGTTTATTTCATATAGAGGAAGCATAGTTGATACTTCACTTGGAACATGGAACACTTACTTCTTACTAGCGCTACCTTGTATCCGATAGTCAAAGTTTCAAATATGTCATTGAGGTATTACTGTATAAAGAAGTTACCGGTGAAAAAATGTTGATTTCTATCTAGTCTATTCTATATATTTCTTAAATGTCTTTGGTTAACTAATTGTAACTATATCTTGAATTTGGTTTTGAATGGATTAATATTAGCCCTGCATGAAGAGATGTTGGAATGTGGCGGCTCGAAAAATAAACGTGCAAAATCAGAAATGGTGCGAGTGAATCAGAGATGGTGGTAGTGTAGTGCGGAATGCGTCTGCGCAGACTCACGCATAATCTGCTCTGTGACGGCCAGCTCACACGTCCACTCGACACATTCAAATAGCTTTAAATAGTACACTTTCATTTGAAGTCCGAAGTAATGTTCTTTAGATAATTGAGTTAAATTGAATAAAATACATTTGTATGTTTATTTGATTAAAATAACTCAATGGTAGATCAACTAAGTAATATTCTATGAAAAAATGCAGAACAATACTAAAAACGAAAAATTTTGAAAATTCTAACGACAATACATATTTTATATTTTACTCCATTGCTTATTTTAATACTAAAGAACAATGAAATGAAGTAGATTTACTAAATAAATGTAGAAAAGTCGGAATATGTAAACATGTAGCTAATTAGGTGCCTGTAATCAAGTAATTGGCAATTAGCCCGTCCGGAGTGTCAGCGGATACACAAGTTTGACGCCTGATTGGGTTTATAACGAGATTGCATCCAAGATTACGGAGATTGCAACTTACGTAAGATGTATACGTCAATTAATAGATGTTAAGTAGTTACTTATTTTAATTACTAACCTAAAGAACTCGACCGATGCAAGAACATCCAAGTAATAGCACATAAAAGTATTTCCTTTTCTGTATAAGTATTAACAATCTGAGTTTTAATATTCTTTTTAATAAAACGTACTCTTAAATAAATATGCAACATAAAAAACAAATTAAATTTGTTTGTTGCCTTATGTTTATGTAGACCGTTATCATTGTCACAAACATTACTTTTAATGGTTTAATCTGAGTAACTCGCGGCCCAGCGAAACGTCTTGCAATAAAAATGGCAATTATAAAATTGATAAAAACGATATCAGCTGGGATTCGCTAAAATATTCGAGTGTTTGAGTAACCGGTGCAGTGTGGGTGCGCCTCTGATCTGCGTATGATATGAAACTTGCAGGAATGCAGTCATGGCGGCCAATGTCATTAACTTTTTGTGAGAAATTTGATTTTCAATACCCACGGTGGGTTGTTTACTTAAACCAACTTAATATATTCATATTAGTAATTAAATATTATTTTTATAGCCACTTTATTGTTTTCAGTTTTGAAGAAGACTTAACAGTTTTGCAGAAAATTACTTTCGAGAAAAAGTAACGAATAATAAGCAGGATGATTTTTATATAAGTGTGTAGACAGCGAAATTCACGGCTAGTACACGATTTTCTTAGATTTCAATCAAATCTTTTAATATCAAGCTTAACTTATCTCGAGTGATTATTTTTATCTTACGAGATTTCCACATTTCTTATTGTTATCTAGAAGAATATTTGCATTTCCAAAAGATTTCCAATACTTTAACAAATCTAAACTCATACAGACAATCTCTAGGAGTAAATGAATTGACTCATTTTGTTTAGAGTCAACTTTATACAATATCATTCTTTTGGTAAAATAAAATTTAGTTTACTCTAAGTATGTCTTTATTGCTTTGTGCTAAGACATTGACTTATTTTACGCGCTTGTAACTTGGGACCTCTTTACCATATTTATCGTTATTATTCGATCACGTTTACTCGTCGCGGTGAATTTTAAAGCATTGTTCGATTACACGGTTGGTATTGAAACATCACACAATTTCCGGGTGCGTTGCCTCACCCGTGTCACAGTGATTAATTAGTGGCAACCGGTCCCCGGAATGCGAATGTTACACGTTTGCCGACTTTGTATTGTGTATTTTATGTTATTTAAAGTCGATGTAAATATGAAAATACTAGCCTTCACCCGCGACTCCGTCGGCGTGGCACGAAAAAAAAGTAAGTAGCCTATGTGTTTTTCCAAACTAGACTCTACATCTATGCCAAATTTCATTGAGATCCGTTTAGGCTACAAACTCTTACAAACATCCATCCAACAATCAAAACTTTCGCATTTATAATATTAGTAAGATTGTTTTTCTGCTGATCTTTTAATTTTCAAATGTCGTACAGATTAAGATATGTAATATATATGTGCTTAGATTCTGTATTCGTTCGAACGGTTTTATTACATTTTGTACCATATTTGGGCCTTACTAGCCTTTTTGATGCTATATACTCGTATACATACAAAAACTATCATACAAACTTAAGTAACTAATCTCTTTTTTTATATTATTCTATTCACTTAATTACATCCCATTATGCATTCAAAACATTTCCGTATATGGCTTTCATAGATGGCCACACAAATATAAGCGAGCTTTGAGCTTTGTAAAGCTCCGTTAACTCAGCCGCAGAAGGCAACAGACGTATTTGACTTAAAACCGCAACCGCGTGCCTGTATCGATTCATCTCACAACTCACAACCGTTCCCACTCATAACATGAACCTAATCTATAGACCCATCTGTCGAAACTAGTTACATCTGGTATGAGGTCTCTTAAGACATGTAACACTTTACAGCATGTCGCACTGCACAAACTTTACGTTTGTTACGTTTTTGGCATAGTTTACCAATTCTTTCAAAATCGACATCAAAGTCCGTCAATGTGAATCTGGCAATGCTCCCAATCGTTAGAAAATTGTACGTTTTAAACAGACGATGTATTGGAATTAGGTTTATTGCTTTTGAAATATTTGTTTCAGAAACTTTTAATCTCGAACGAGGTCGTGTTCAAATCAATCCATTTGTAGTAGTTGCTACCAAGATGGAATGCGTTCATGACTTTTATTTAGTACCAGTGACTGTCTTTTATTGAGATGTGTTGTATTACAAAATGCTTGTGTCTTATGCTTTACACATTATTTATTACATCAGCGGTTTAAAATGGTTCTAGAAGGTTATTATATTAGTATGAATTAAGGCCAGGAAATGATCATTTACTCGTCACTAAATACTAGGAACTATCAAAACAAGAGGTATAAAAGTATTCAAGTTTAGTTGATAAAATAAGACATCGATTTAAACATGAAAGTCGGGATCGATAGCGGGCATATTTCTCAAGATAAATGCAAAAGATCGAAGTGACAGGCGGTATTTATGTATCTGGCAGCATATTTTACGATTGCTGCGGAGTTCCTTGATTGTGTTTGTTGTGAGATTTCACTCCAAAGTTTATGGTGCCGCAACACCGTAAACTAGTGTAAAACTTCAAGACATCTAAGATTTCACAGCTTGGAGCATTGGTATAATTCGTTGCAATGAAATTCTTATTGCAATCTGGAGATTAGAATGTTATTTTGGTTGGCTAATTCGGTTTACAATTTTAATTTCAGTTGAACCTTGATAATAAATACAAAAAAATCTCCGACTCCCCTGGATAGCAGTAACATCTTTGTTATAACTATCATAATAGTAATAAAATACATTTAAAAAAATGTCTCTAGTGAGCAATCTCTACATCGTCAGTAGTTTAATTAAGGAAATGAAAAGTCTTCTGAATTTGAAACCAACTGAATTTTAAGTTTGATTTTCTATAAAAGCAGTTATAACTATATAGTTTTAAGCGTACGTTCGCACGGGCAGACTTTGTACGCCGCGGTAAAATTCAAGGTCAGCAGACTTTTTACGCCCACGCGATAGGTGTTCGTACGAGCGTAAAAAATCCACTCTTGAATCGTATCTCGTGTCAGTAAGACGTGTAAATTGTTTCTGTTAAATTACTAGCCCGAGCCGAAAACTGGCGACTGAATCCGAAGTCACGTAGTTAGAGAGCAAACTAAAAGTAGACAGTACATTTTCTTTAAAACTAACATTTGCTAATGTTTTTAAAAAAAGGTTTTTTCTACACGCACTAACAAAGCTCTCATACAATGTTTTATTTTATTTTCACCCGAATATTGATAAAAATTGTTCTACTTGATACATATAATAAGTTTACATATTATGTAGAAAATTTATTTATTAGATTTCTATTAACCAGTAGCGGCTCATGGCCCGTGGGTCCTGGAACCAGTGGTGCGCGATTTAAATTGTAGGAAATCAAACCAACTATTTTTCTTTTGATTTTACACAAAGACATTTAAGAAATATATAAGACTAGGCATGTTTTCATCGGTACTTTCTCTAGAAGGTACTATGTAAATCAGTTGCCAAATTTAATATGCCGCCTCGTAACCTTGTATTGACATCTGATAAAACATTTAAAAAAATATCTCCAGTGAGCGATCTCTACATCGTCAGTAGTTTAATTAAGGAAATGAAAAGTCTTCTGAATTTGAAACCAATTGAATTTTAAGTTTCATTTTCTATAAAAGCAGTTATAACTATATAGTTTTAAGCGTACGTTCGCACGGGCAGACTTTGTACGCCGCGGTAAAATTCAAGGTCAGCAGACTTTTTACGCCCACGCGATAGGTGTTCGTACGAGCGTAAAAAATCCACTCTTGAATCGTATCTCGTGTCAGTAAGACGTGTAAATTGTTTCTGTTAAATTACTAGCCCGAGCCGAAAACTGGCGACTGAATCCGAAGTCACGTAGTTAGAGAGCAAACTAAAAGTAGACAGTACATTTTCTTTAAAACTAACATTTGCTAATGTTTTTAAAAAAAGGTTTTTTCTACACGCACTAACAAAGCTCTCATACAATGTTTTATTTTATTTTCACCCGAATATTGATAAAAATTGTTCTACTTGATACATATAATAAGTTTACATATTATGTAGAAAATTTATTTATTAGATTTCTATTAACCAGTAGCGGCTCATGGCCCGTGGGTCCTGGAACCAGTGGTGCGCGATTTAAATTGTAGGAAATCAAACCAACTATTTTTCTTTTGATTTTACACAAAGACATTTAAGAAATATATGAGACTAGGCATGTTTTCATCGGTACTTTCTCTAGAAGGTACTATGTAAATCAGTTGTCAAATTTAATATGCCGCCTCGTAACCTTGTATTGACATCTGATAAAACATTTTACAAAATTATAAGCTCCATCTTTTATTGTAAAATAAACAGTATCACAAAATAAAATAACAAATAAATTAACATATAAATATGATTTAGTGACACTTACTGGCAATTAATTTAAATATAGTTAATTATATTGAGACGTGGTTATGGGGATCTATCAATAGACAACGGTAATGAGATTATGTAAAAAATGTTGCAAGTAAAGTGTAAACTATGCCTACTCTATATATATTTTTAATCTCTTTGATTTTATTCCACCAATCCCTAAAAAAAATTCAAGTTAATTGCCAAACTAATCATCCTTATTTAGACAAACTATAAGATAAACTTTATTTTTATTTGCAAAGGTCAATTTAGGTTCAGGTTAAAATATTAAAATCTTTGTCGAGTAAATTTCATGAAAGCGATGGTTCCAGTTGGATAAAACATGTTACAGCTAGGGGTTTGGTCGCTTAAATTTGAAACGAATATGTAATAAAACAACTGTTAGCAAAATTATTTCAAGTCACTGTATTTATTATTTTAAAAACATATACAATTCGTGTTTTTAATTTAATAACATATGAAAAGTACACAAAATACACCGCAATGACGTCACGCTATCACCATGACATTCATTGGTTACGTAAGGAATATAAGGCAGAGTCCGTGATAAATATCCAAATAACAGTGACATAATTATTATCAGGGTCCAAAAACACACCAAGTTAATAGAAAAGAGGAAAATACGATCAGAAAATTTCTGACATTTTGGTTTCATTTACATTATTTATTTAATTAATTTTGACATGTGACATTATCATGTCAAAGCAGTAAAGAGTATGGTAGCTATTTATAGTTTGTCTAAATAAGATGGATTAGTTTGACAATTCATTTGAAATTTAGTAGGGATGGGTTGTGTAAAATCAGTCATGAATCTTATCGATTTTCGATTTTTATTCTTATAGAAGTTGAAATCGATAGATTCATAATTATAACTTAAGAATAAAAAAAAATCACTGTTTTCTCAAATTAATACTGACCTGCAGAACTATTACAAATAATGAGAGTAAATAAATATTTATTACTACTACAGCCGTACGTAATCGAATTGGATTTCGCTATTATTATTGTCATCGCTAAATTCTCTACACTATAATCAATACTAGAATTGTCCTCTAAATTAGTTAATAAGAAAATAATAATTTTAGTTAAGTTCGATAAATTTTATTTAAACCGAATATCGATAGTTCATAATTGTTCGCTATGCGTGTTTGTTTCGACACTACGATACCTGTCTATTAAGTACGGTATTTCCCTTCATACAAATTTAATTCGATACTTCATATGCGTCAATTATCAAACTAATATATCTTATTTAGATAAACTATAACTGACCGGTTACAAAGTTCAGTCGCCCTCTCCACTCCACGAGATTGCGCCACTGTGTATAGGACATTTTTATTCAATGATATAGTTTTCCCCTGTCACTCCCCTGATATCATCCTTGTCAGTCTATAGTTTAATGATCGAAATATTAACGAAATTTGTAAAAAGATAATTTTTATTGTAGCTGTGCATTATAAGTTCTGCTGCCACATATTTTTCCGTCCTCCTATGAGTTAGGATTTTATTTAACGGGATATATGTATTTAGTGGTATAGACAACAATTACTGATTGTCATAGAACGTCTGCCAAAGTTATAATAAGCTCCTTTTGTTAATTCGTATAAAATGAAAAGTATTATAAAAATCGTGTTTCGTATTGAATGTATTTATTGCGTTAATTACTAGGACAAGAAATCAATGTGTCCGAAAGTCCGTGTATGTTACGGATAATCTCCGAAACTACTGCACCGGATGTAACAGGACTTTAAATGCAATGTTATAGGTAGCCTAGTCTTAATAACATGGTATATTCAATCCAATAACATAATTAGTAAATCTTATTGGTGATCATCTTTTGCCCCCCGCTATACTTAGAACTTTGGGATCTACAACCCACGACAGAGCTATGATAGTACAATATGTACACTTGTTAAAAGTTTGCGATCCCTAGCACTAGTTAATATGTTTTTCAAATGTAACTTATCAAGTATAACATATTATTGCTTTACTTTAAGAAAAAATGTGGTTTAATTTCCTATAAGACATTACATACATTTTTTACATGTTGTAAAGATATGTTACAAAACAGATCAATTTTTATAGCTAGTGATCGCAAACTTGTTTTGATCGGTGTAAACACAAAACAAACATGCTCGACAGCCAAACGCGGCGTATTTTTATTAAAATGGACCAATAAAATTTATCGCGGCGTACCAAGATACGCCAAGTCGAAAAACGCCTCCGTATGAACGGCTTCATAGAATCCCATACGTTCCATTTTGACACATTTCTACCGCCTAGCGTTTTCACGTCCGTGCGAACGGCTGACAGCGCGTTGAGCGTTAAAACAATTACACTAGGCTCCAAAAATATTTGTCCATCTACGTTTTGACTACATTCCCAAAAAAAATCATTTTATAAAGACAATTTATTATGTTTCATAGTTTGTATGATGTTCATTTTTGAAGCTGCAATTTTGTTTTAATTTAGCTATTGTGAAATTAAAACAAGTAAAATATAGAATAACTACTAAAAATATTTCTACAGTAGTTATCTAATGTCATTTGATTAGAAAACACGCATATATATAGTGCTTAAAGTCTACCGATATTTTTTCATTCTCAGATTTTTTTTAAATGTTTATTATTGGATGGTCTAAATAATTTTGGAAAGTAGTGTAGCGTAACGCGTGATTTCTCATACGCTCGTGCGAACACTTGTATGAAGTTCCATATGTTGCATTTTATTTTTACGCTAACGCCCAATGCCCAAAATGGAACAGTGCGCGTAGAGAAATACGCCAAGTCGCAAAACGCCTCCGTATGAACGGCTTCATAGAATCCCATACGTTCCATTTTGACACATTTCTACCGCCTAGCGTTTTCACGTCCGTGCGAACGGCTGACAGCGCGTTGAGCGTTAAAACAATTACACTAGGCTCCAAAAATATTTGTCCATCTACGTTTTGACTACATTCCCAAAAAAAATCATTTATAAAGACAATTTATTATGTTTCATAGTTTGTATGATGTTCATTTTTGAAGCTGCAATTTTGTTTTAATTTAGCTATTGTGAAATTAAAACAAGTAAAATATAGAATAACTACTAAAAATATTTCTACAGTAGTTATCTAATGTCATTTGATTAGAAAACACGCATATATATAGTGCTTAAAGTCTACCGATATTTTTTCATTCTCAGATTTTTTTTAAATGTTTATTATTGGATGGTCTAAATAATTTTGGAAAGTAGTGTAGCGTAACGCGTGATTTCTCATACGCTCGTGCGAACACTTGTATGAAGTTCCATATGTTGCATTTTATTTTTACGCTAACGCCCAATGCCCAAAATGGAACAGTGCGCGTAGAGAAATACGCCAAGTCGCAAAACGCCTCCGTATGAACGGCTTCATACAATCCCATACGTTCCATTTTGACACATTTCTACCGCCTAGCGTTTTCACGTCCGTGCGAACACTCGCTAAAGGTCTGATTAAATTCGAACGTCTGTTTAATTAAAGCGTACTAGTGTTCTTAGATGGGTCGGCGTAGGTACCCGTCGGGGATAATTCAGTTTTGTTACTTGTTTCGGCTCACGTAATCTGTACTCGTGTATCCTAATTCCCCTTCAACAAATAATTGAAACGTATTAAGGTAAAGAAATTAATATAAACCAAAATAATGCATACTTTAATTGCTTAATGACTCACTTTAAATATCTTAGATAAATTTATCACTAACGTGACTTCACATGGAATAAGATTTTAGATTTTAGAACATTTATAAGAAAAGTAGTCCAATAACAATCGGTGTCCCCAATCACCTTAGTGACAACAATTAGATGTGTGCTATTTTTTTTTTAATTTGCAAACTTTTTACTTCAAAAATCGCAATTTCGACACTTTGAGCAAAAACTTTAACTGTAAATGTTCTTGTCCGCTTTATTTAAGTAACTATATTCATAGTAATAGGGAAGTGAAATGTACAAATTCGCTTTGCTTCTGAAACGAACACGATGTGGCTTTGTTCGCAGCATTGCGACGTTGGCGCTTGAAATCATACTTAATTTTAACAGATGCGCGAGAACCGGAACTAAATAGTATTGTATTACAATACCTAGTAAATGCGTCACAATTAAGTATTTTATTACAAAAAGGGTAGGAAGCCAGTGGCTATTGCGATTTATATAAAAATCTCTGTTAGGTTTAAACAAACGAAATGTAACAGTTATTAAACTCGTAATACGTCTAAATAAGTTAACCTCGTTTTGCGCTTTATGTTTTTACAAGGCTCTATTTTTGTATTTCTATCAGCACAAAATTTAACTTTAATTATATAACGAGATACGGAAATTACAAATCTAATGTAGTTTTAATAGCACGTTTATAACAATTTGTACATATTAACATAAGGTAGTTTCTCAAGCATTATATCTAAATTGTTTTGGTGTGACCAAAACTGTTTAAGTAATTATAATTTACGTATACGTTCATGTTACAAAATCCGGAACTGAGTATATAGGAGTATCTATAGATAACTTTATCTTTTCATGGGTTTTTAAATATATCTTACTGTTGCAATTTTTAAAGATTGATCTCAAATATACGCAAATGTCCGGCCATCAATACTTTAATGTCTTTATAAGTTATCTTCTTACGATCTTCCAGGAAATGAAAGTATAGTTCATGTTTCTTACCAACACGGTTTATCTTGTAAGTTTTAAGAACGACAATTATATTGTCTTAAACGTGTTTTTTGGAATTATCGTATCTGATATCTCCTTTATTCTCCTTATAATGTTTATATTATAAATATCCTATTTTTTAATGTTCTAGAGAATCCCAACATAAATGATTTTTGATAATGTTTAAATCTAAAATATAAAAAACCCATTGAATATGCATTACTTTACGGTTATAGTTTATCTTTATCGGCCGTCCTTGCTTGCTACGTATATTTCGTTATATAACTCTAAATGGACTAGGGAAGGTCGAAAAACACACACTGGGTGTTATTACTCTCTCGACGGCCCAGGGAGTGGTCCGGTCTGAATGTCTACAGCATTGCGGCACGTGACACCATCTCACTGATGTCTTTATATGCTTGGAATTTTGGTATTTCGTGTTCCTCGGTAAGCACGTAACATACAAGGTTAGCAGGGACGAATTATTTTATTAAACTAACTAGCTGTTCGCGTGCGGATTCATCCGCGTGAAATTATAAAAAAAATATTTTATTGTTTACATTTGTCAAATTATCAATAGCAAATGTCAAAACGACATGACATGACTTGACAAACCTTAGCAATCTTTCTTTCTTGATGGTCTATGGTCTCTTTCCCACATTGGGGTTTTTATCCAAAATATTTACCCCCTAAGTTTAATGGCGTGAAAATATATAGTCTAAAGCCTGATGTAAGTCTTGGGGTTTTTATTAAAAAAATAATTATTCAAAAATATGCTGTAATTGCTGACATCTTAGGCAACAAAGAAGTGTGTGTTTACGCTTTATTATAATAAGTATAAGTATAGATATAGATAGATGCCATTATGTGTCCATCGGTTAAGGTTGTATTAAATAGCCATACATTATCCATCAATTTTATTGGTATAAAAAGTCAATTAGTGTCCAGAGTGTTCCTTATTCAACTATTTATAACCAACGAAGTCTACGTTTTTAATGAAGTTGCAGCCATATTTTTCCATTCAACGTTACTTCTAAACATGTGGTTCTGATTCAAGTAATACTTCTCAGCGACAAGTTATAATATCTGTCTTTATTTCTCTTGTATGGTTACTCGTAATTTTTTAAATTCCATTGGTAAAACCTACAGTGGCAGTGCTATTGCTGATATGGCACGATTCACAGAAATTCCCTTCTCAAATTCGTCGAAATTAAAACGGTTCACGTCTTCCGAGAACGATATTTCATAACAAGACTAATAACATGCCTACTTCTTATTTTAATTAATTTCGATTCGACTGATAATGGTCAAGATTTTAACATTCAAATATGTTAATATTTATAATTGCCTTTAAAGCTGTGTTTACAATGCTAAGGGCCTGGAAGGACTCCCATCACTGGCTGATAGAGGCTCAGATAGCTTAAAAATGACGTCACTGTCACATAAGGGAACAAAGTCCGATATTTCCATCATATATTTAACACGTTGGATTGTTATCAGACAATTTACAATTTGGTGGGACAGGCCGTAAGATTTAATATTTTATCTATACGACATCCTACGTTGATTATAAATATTTGTTATTCAAATGACGTCGTTGGTGCTGAAGGCGGAGGACTGCATTCTGTGGAAGGCATTAGGGAAGGCCTATGTCCAGCAATGGGCAGACAAAGGCTGATGATGATGATGATGATGAAATGACGTTGGTAGCTAAATCCTTTTATATTAACTTTAAAACTGGACGATTAACAAGATACTAAGACGTTAAAGATTTTGTATGTAGTTTCTTGCTTAAATAATAAAAAAGTTTTTAATAGCCGACTTGCCGTGGAACCATGACTGATTGTTAGAAATTGATTATCGCACGGAGTCCGAGATGTAAGCTTTCATGTTACTGAGATGGTAATGACAGGAATTGTGAGTATCATACACTAATGATCTTAATGGACAGACATTGTTCCGTTGTCTCGCAAAATGACTGCCATTAACTATCTACGGCTAGTTACAGTAATAAGACAGATTATTAATAGTACATAAACCAGCAAGACCATGTAATAGTGGGAAGTGTATATAAATGTTTTAGCTGCTGTTTGATCATAACCTTCAACTTGAATGTATGATAAGATAAAAGATAACCTCATAGAAACATATATTAATAATTACGTTACAAATTTTTGCTATGCAACTTAGGTTAGTGTATCCCAAGTTGCATAGCAAAAAGTTTTGTATTACAATTCGATTGCTAGTAAATATATAAAGATTTTATCGTGCATCGTGATTTCAAATGTAATTTTAAAAGTGTTTTACTCTAAAGAATATTATCTTAAAATCAAGTTAGAAAACGTAGAGAGTTAATGAAAGCGCTAGAAGTAGGAAGTTTGCAACTTTGACCATTACCAGATAATTTATGGCATTTTATCTGCCCTCCTTTATAACAATACAAGCATAAGTTAGACTAAAAAGGACTTGTTAAACAGTACTATTATACTAATACTACGCCCAAAATATCACTGTACTCTCATATTACTTAAATTTTAATAAAATTGCATTATTTTGTAGTATGAAGGTTTGTTAAAGTTATTTATTTGGGTTACATTGATCTGTTCTTTATCATTTTTTGTTGGTAGCAGAGGCAACCATGTGTGGTACTTATAAAAGTAGAAGTAAATCTTATTATTTTTAGTCTTGGATTTCCTTAAGGTGAGATTTCCAATGTCGAATCTATACGACTTCTGGCTGGCAATGAACTTATTATGCCGAATAACCAACGAAAAACGTTTACATTTGAAATAAGTCATGTAATTTTATGTGATTTGTTAAAAAAGTAATCTAAACGCTCATATAACACTGTCCGTCTGTGACCAGTGTAATAATTGGTATCCATCAGTCTCTCGTCTGTCCCTCAACTGCAAGACATGCTTTACCTTTGTTCGTTTCCTTTGTTTATTTGGCTTTGGACAGATTTAATAAATGGACGTACGGTTCTGTACAAATCGTGTTTAAGTGAAAGGAAGGCATACGAATTGAGATTGATCCTACAATTCTCACACTTACTAGAAATATCACGTCCTATTGTCATTCAGTTTTATTTGTTTTGTCTGTGTGAACAGACCTTTTTCGCGCTAAAAAGATTTATTACATCGTTTAGTTTGTTACGTGCCAGTTGACGTGACAGAATTGTTTTTATCATTGATTTTGTACGGCAATAAAACATTATCTTTAAACAGTTTGTGTAAACACATACTTCGCTTTTGGCGGTCTCTGATTCATTGAAAAAAAAACCTCGTTATGAGTGATTTTTCATTCTCTTTTTTTACTTTTTTCGATGTCTTCATGAAACACCAGTTGCCCTGTAACCCTAAAAGTTATATACGACCTAAGATAAGTGGCAAAACATCGTAAAATTCGCCGTAAAGTTGTGTAGGGGCGATGCTTAGGTGCAGACAGGCTTATTACATGAACAATTTACTTTCACAAAATTCATCTCGACATGTTGCTGATTGGGTCGTTTGAGTTTACGGCGTGGCCAGATGATTGTCCTTAACTTGGCACTCTATATCAAGGCATACGCTTCTCATAGAGTGAGTATATACTACTAGTCTACTGCTAGTTCTGGTGCTACTACTAGTTTTTAAAGACTAGAAACAATTCCATAAAACAAAAGACAAATAACAGTTTTCTGAATTACCAAGTTGAATGCTTTGTTGAAGTATATCAAGTGATATTATACTGTTTATTAAAAAAATGTATTCAATACCTCAGTAGCTAGTTTTATAAAAACCCGATTGACATTGTTTCTAAAGATATGATAGTCCAATTTTGGAGATCAAAACGAAGTCCAGTTGTCCCGCCGTCGTCTGAGGGAAAGATATCGACCTACATAACTGAGCACGAGGCATGTTTGTTTCAGGTGTCAGATGCTATTGAGCTGTCAGCCAACCCCAATACACAGCCGGTAGCAAAGCTACCTAACACTGTAAGTAATTTGTACACCGTGCAATTTGAAAGCCGCAGAGAAATAATCTTTTACCTTTGGATGCCTAGCATTCCTTCGCGTCCGTAATTACATACACATTCAGAAAACTTGCGCCAGGTGGAATAGAGTTTACCTGTCCCTATTTAAATAAAATAGAAGTCAAGTGTTAAGCAAGAACATGAATTATTTGCATATCAAAAAAAAATAAAAGAAGACATTAAAATAGTAGGATACAAACATTTCTTGTTGAGGGAAAAACACGTTATCATTATAAATTATCAAATAGGTCAAGAGGGTAATATCAATATCGTTGCAAAATATTGTTACTTTGAAAAATATGAATTTGTAAGTATGATTGTCTTGTACATTTTATCAGAGAGGTACTTATATTAGTACTTAGTAATATAAATAAGAGTATGTTATCTTAGTGGTTCAAAGAAGATAGACTAAACTTTTACAATTCAATAATTTTCAGTGGCACCATCGATCCTTTTCCATCATTAATCTTTTCATATTTGGCCGAGCGGGTTCGTCGGGTGCTAAATGAAAAATATTACCGATATAAAGGATATTGGTGGCTGAAAATTACCGATACATCCCATTACAGTTACGATAATGGCGGATACGGAAAGCGGGTTCGGAGGACGGGTTAGAGGTTACAGTTAGGGTTGCCAAACTTTGGGTTTGATTAGTGCATGTTCGGGCTAAGAATTTGATTTTCAAGGTTTTTGGTCAGTGTAGATGATGTGAATCAAGTGTTGTTTTTTGAAGTCACCGTTAGTTCTTGTTTACGCCGCTAGTTTTCGGGTCAAAGTTTACTAAAATGGCAACCCTAGTTGTAGCGCTGTAACCGGCAAGCTCTGCAAGCTTTAATTCTCTCGCCCTTGCGTTAATTTTAGACCCGCGTCCTGAACTCTATAGTGCATCAAAAATCAAAAATTCTTTACGTTTTCTAAATAATGTCAAAAATTACTTTACGTACTATCGATTTCTTAATTAAAACGTTTAAAAATAATAATTCGATAATATACCAAATACTAGTCCGTAGTTTAGTCAAAATCTATATGAATTGTTTAATTTTGCTATTAATTTTTAGCGCAACACCAATCAAACTATTAATAGTTCTTACTTATCTGTGTGTCATAACACTAACAAATAGATTTATCTATAGCGTATAGATTAACAGATAATTCTATAGATTATTATTGTTTGCCTTTTATTTCAATAGTAACATTAAAAGTATTTAGCCGTTAAAAATGTAAAATTGATTTAAATGATTCGAACAATTTATTTTACTAAATAGTATTTCATAGTGCTTTATTGGTATTATTTTAAATTAGGATTGATTTTAATTTGAAACCTTAAAAATAAATCACAAGAAATATAACAAATAAACACAAAACTCCAATGGTTATTTTTGGGTTCTTTAATCAACACTCACTTCGCGTAGGTGGCGTGTAAACTGTTGAGATTCCCCAAATCCTTGCTGAGTTTGACTTGCTCTAGGGAAAGCAAACTCGCCGCAAGGATTCTAGTATGTGCTAAGCGGAACACAAACGGTGTCGGGTTCACACTAACATTGCGCCGGTCGCCCCACACAGCACTCGCCACATACCAAACCCAATCCTATTTCCTGTTCATTATATAAAATTTAACAAAGATTAAAATTACGTGTTCTCTATTGTGATGTGATGATGGCAGTACAGAATTAAGTGTTCAAAAGTGTGATGTCATGTAAAAAGAACTTAAATATGAACAATAGGGGATTCTTAACCCACGGCGTCAAATGTTTTAAGGAAAACGGATTATGCAGTTAATACTGCAATTCTTAAAACTAAATGGACCAACTTTTGGTAATGATAAAGAAAACATATAAACGATTTGAGTACTTCCTTCTTTTGGAAAGTCGGTCAAAAATTAGAAAACAATATATTACTGCAAAAACAGTTGCTAACAGTCCATGTATGTAGATTTTAGAATTAACTGTTTTTCAAGTTTTTTGGCCTCTCATCCTCTGTCTTGAAACGGTATAATTATTTATCGTTCGGTCTGTTAACTCAACCCCTTATTGAAACAAATTGCTGACTCAACGCGCGTTTTCAGACTCTCCATCAATTATACTTTATTGCCCACATTTGCGAAGCTCTCGCGAATGTCAACACACATTTGTACAAATAAAATCTATATGATGTAACTGACCAATGCGCTTTTTTTAGAATTGTTTTTGTTATTTTTATTGTTTTGTAATGTAACTATGGCCATTGCAGAGGTCTCATAAATGACTTATAGTTCTTGTGATAATTTTAGCTTGCGAATTTAGGTATTCTGAACTAGTAGTTTTTTTTTAGATTTCAAATAAATAATTGGTGGATAAAAATTCCTCGTTATAACCAAGTCACAGGTCAGCTTTTCATGTTGCTTGTGTTAATAAATAAATGTTTTGATCACGTTCGCACATAAATGTGTTGATAAACGAGCATGCGTGTTGAATCTAGTTATATTAGTGTTGCCCGCTCCGCATTCTATTACATGTAATTGACATCTGTCAAACGCGAAGTCTCATGGCGTCCGGATTTAGAGCAATGTTTATGGCGACTACGGAAGTTGTGCTCCCTTCACTGCTAATGCTCCACTAGTAATACGTAATTGATGCCCGCATTAATGGTCATGTGAAAACACCGTAATTAAATTATGTTATCTGAGAACGGTAACAGCCGAATTCTGAAACGAATCTAACACACTTCCTTTGTAAGCGATGCTTACAATCTTATAAACGTAAAAGTAAAGAAATGTTGGGAAACGAGACTTTATCGTTTAACATGATGTTAAATATTTAAATGTCATATGAGTGTTCCGCCGTAAGATTTTTTAATTGGTAGTGCTCTAGTGTCGCGTTTGGCGTAACACTTCCAGGAACTTCAATATTATGCGTACATGTTATCGGGTGCTTGATTCAGTTTAGATGGGTCACGTTGAGTTAGAGATCATTAGGGTGTGTTAATGAAACGCTCATTGTAGCGATGTCGAAATGGTTCTAATTGCTTATCGCCACCAATTCTCCAACGCTCGACGATAACTTATTTGAACTACTTATCAGAGAAGATACAAATTTTCTACAGTTCACGAATAAATGTCTCATTGTGGGGGATTTTATAAAAGATATAATACAGTGTGAGGTCTGTTATTTTACAAAGGGATGTAATGGAAGTGACGGTTTTGATTGATGTTCAATACTATAAGGGGGCGAGGGCGAAGGGGAGGGCGAGCGCGGGGATCGGCGTGGTGTGGTCATGGATCGTGGTGTGAAGGTGAGGTCTGCGGCGCTGGCGCGGGCGCGAGCGCGTCGCGGCGTGCCACGCTGCGGCAACGGGCAGTGCGCGGCGGGCGCGCGATCCGACCGCACACCGCTATACTCTGGGTAACCGTGTGCCCATACGCTACCGTGACGCTATCGCAATCATCACTCTACCTTGCCATCGCACGTGCGTAACTGTTTGATAACTCAGTACGCGCTGTTTCATCTCAGTTAATCGATGCCAAATTTTCATTAACTATTATCTTTGAATTATCAAAGGAAATTTGTTAATATGCAGAGACGCGGCGTCTCTTATCAAAGTTTATACAGTTCCGCGTCGTGAGTTGTAATGAGTGCGGTCCGTGTAACGACGAAAGGTGACATTTACTCAGGAAAATGATCAAGCTGTTCAAGAGGAGACTGTCGTTCAGTGGAGACAAACAGAAACGAACTTCCTCTAACTCTACGGAAGACGCTTTTGAGCAAGAGGTATAAATGTCTGTAGTTGTTTAAAAAGTTTTTGTTTAAAAGTACTTAAAAGTAAATATTTTTGTATTCCAACCACAATTGTTTATTATCTCGTAATTTTAAAAATGCACTAAATAATGAAAGTAAACAAGAAGCGAGTCAACGAATTCAATTAAGGTCATTGTTGTTATTATACCAAGTATTTTCCGACGTTTTGTAAAGGCAAGCATCCTTCCGAACATCATTTTCTTTTCGTCAACTACATTACCACTACATCCGCAGTACATACTACTTACAATATTTGAATAATGCACAAAAAAATATTTTTTTTCAGCTAATTGTTTTTAACATTCTTATCGTTATCATAGTAAACAATTTGCTTACAGCTTACGTCTTGGGTAGTATGTATGATTCGTTTAATGTTTAAATAGATATGTTACTACTAGTATAATATGTCTGATATTTAGAAATCCTACAAAGAGGAACGCTACAGTTATCTCCTATTCCTGTCTTATTAATTTTTGTTTTGATCATAATTTAAATCCCGTTGTAATATTCTCAGGAGTTTTATAGCGATTTAGTGTTGTTCTCAGCTCGCAGTAATCGCGCAGAATAAATTGTAAGGCAAGGTTATCTTATCAGTGCAGGAGGCCGCGCTCCTCCGCGCGTTAGCCACATGCAAATTAACTTCGCAAAGGATATAAAATCATATTTAAGGCTATCGTCCATCGTCGAAATGTTTAAATAAGAATTTTAGGAATTTAATTATATCGACTTCACAAGCTTATCAAGACTTGATCCGAAAAAAAATACTCTAAAAATTTGGATTTAATTCTTGGTCTATTCTCGCTGTATGAGGTTAGGTTACAATATAATGAAACACAAGGTTAAAACTAATAAACTTTATAGGTAGAGATACATCACTAATGATGACCTTCCCTCATCAGATTTCCAGATAAAACCTACATTATATGAAAGTTCACATGATTTTAAACATGTTCGTTTATTAGTCCTTGAATCCAGACATGTAAGACTGGAGAATTTGACGTAATCGCGTCGCTTGGCGACCCATTGACCTTCGAATAGCAAACTGTTAAACATCTGCCTCTACAATGCAGCAAACATACGCTTCAATAGGAAAATATATATCAAGTAGTAACCTATTAGATACTCGAAGAATATTATTAACTTGGTAGGTATTTTATGTAAAAATTACATGTCTCTAAATATTTTATGTATCAGCAGTTACAATTTAAACTTGGAAATACCTAATGTATCGGGATTTTATTATTTTTACTTGTATGTTTAGTGTAATAGCATATGACCTCGACAAAGCTCATTAAAATTTTCGCTCCGCTGACTCTTAAATATCACTTCCAACATTATTAGCAGTAACAATCATTATTATTTTTGTAAAATACTACAAAAACTCTCTAAAATTAAAAGCAATATGAATTATGTGAAATATGAAACCTTAATTATATATTTTTAAATTTCAAACTAAGATAAGATATTCGTAATCTCACAACGAAAAATAAATTCATGTTATGGTAGGTTATTGAATTTATTTATTGTAACATAAAGAATTACTATGACATAGTGCAGTTAACCGCAGTAGCAGAGCCGCAAACTTGACCTCGTCTAGTCTAGCCCAATGTAAAGAATAGCAAGTTATGAAGGACAGGCAAGTCGGGGTGCGGCATTGTGACATATACACAAGACATTACATGCATTCATACTTCGTTACATATATACGTAAACTTTTTTATAAACTTTTTTTTGTGAATTTCAGTTTGTTTAACATAACATTTTCGCGTTAAGTGTTAATCACTCATGCAGCATATTATACTCAGAGTGGGCCTTAGTAATCATCTGACTTTGAGTATATCAGTAGTGATACCTATCTCCTAGTCAAGCGGGGACTATCGCTGGCTTGGATCGTCTCTAACCGCTGGCCTCTGTCCTTGGCCCCTATTTGTATTGACGTTTCGCGATCTATTCACCTTATTTACATAAATAACATCATTTACTGCTTTAACCGATAACGCTCTTCGTATTTACATACTCAAAGTCTATTTAAACGGTTTGCCATTAAAATTTTGCTAATCTATACTAATATTATAAAGAGGAAAACTTTGTATTTTTGTATTTTTGTATTTTTGTATTTTTGTATTTTTGTATTTTTGTATTTTTGTATTTTTGTATGTATTGAAATAACTCAAAAACCACTGGGCCGATTTTAAAAATTCTTTCACCATCAGAAAGGTAATTTATCTGTGAGTAACATAGGCTATATTTTATTATTACTAATGTTCAGGAACTATTAATAAACAGCGTGTTTCTGGAGGCCGGCGTTAAAAAAATGCTAAACTTTAACTTTTCTCGGCTTACGCTGCCTAAACCGTTAGAGGTATATAAAAATGATGTATGAAAGAATTGTAGATCTTAAAAAGTTCTACAGAAAAGTGCGCGATAGCATATATCTATCTTTAACGGTTTTCTTACAATAACCATTTTTGTGTTTACAAAATGAATTAAAAATCCAACGCTATTTGCAGCGTTCTTTTATAGGTTTCAATATTAATCCTTATCCAAATAAATGCGTTTGTTATCATGAGAATTTAATCTATACTTCTATACTAATATTATAAAGAGGAAAACTTTGTATTTTTGTATTTTTGTATTTTTGTATTTTTGTATTTTTGTATTTTTGTATGTATTGAAATAACTCAAAAACCACTGGGCCGATTTTAAAAATTCTTTCACCATCAGAAAGGTAATTTATCTGTGAGTAACATAGGCTATATTTTATTATTACTAATGTTTAGGAACTATTAATAAACAGCGTGTTTCTGGAGGCCGGCGTTAAAAAAATGCTAAACTTTAACTTTTCTCGGCTTACGCTGTCTAAACCGTTAGAGGTATATAAAAATGATGTACGAAAGAATTGTAGATCTTAAAAAGTTCTACAGAAAAGTGCGCGATAGCATATATCTATCTTTAACGGTTTTCTTACAATAACCACTTTTGTGTTTACAAAATGAATTAAAAATCCAACGCTATTTGCAGCGTTCTTTTATTGGTTTCAATATTAATCCTTATCCAAATAAATGCGTTTGTTATCAGGAGAATTTAATGTAGAATAAAATAGTATTAAAATTGGACTAATAGTTTAGAAGATATCGCGAACACAAACAATAAGGGTAACCGAAAAATCAGCTTACAAGCTACCGGACTTAGAAATTTGGAATCTTGCATCGGTAGATTTCTGTTATTACGTAGATTACTACTAAGTTAATACTTTTGGTAATAGGTTGAAAAAAAGGGCGAACGTAATAGGTTATATTTGTAATTTCACGCGGGCGAAGTCGCGAGCAACGGCTCGTATTTTATGTAAGTAAACATTTAATGTTAACATAACCTTAAAATTTCATTATAGCTACTTGCGGAATTTTTTCATCACTAGAAGTTGCCAATTTCGACAGCATTTTAAAACATCAGAATGAGAACCGGAATAGAAATATAAAAATCGTGAATTTGCGAATCAGCAACATTTAATTAAAAACAAACAAAACCATTAGCTCAGATTCCAACTTGTTCAAATTTTTAAATTCAAATGTTCTCGTAAAATATCTTCTCTATTTACTTTAGCAGTTTATTTAAAAGTTTAGTAGCTAAAAGAATTATTAAAATAGGTTCAGCCAATTTGAATCTATACTAATATTATAAAGAGGAAAACTTTGTATTTTTGTATGTATTGAAATAACTCAAAAACCACTGGGCCGATTTTAAAAATTCTTTCACCATCAGAAAGGTAATTTATCTGTGAGTAACATAGGCTATATTTTATTATTACTAATGTTTAGGAACTATTAATAAACAGCGTGTTTCTGGAGGCCGGCGTTAAAAAAATGCTAAACTTTAACTTTTCTCGGCTTACGCTGCCTAAACCGTTAGAGGTATATAAAAATGATGTATGAAAGAATTGTAGATCTTAAAAAGTTCTACAGAAAAGTGCGCGATAGCATATATCTATCTTTAACGGTTTTCTTACAATAACCATTTTTGTGTTTACAAAATGAATTAAAAATCCAACGCTATTTGCAGCGTTCTTTTATTGGTTTCAATATTAATCCTTATCCAAATAAATGCGTTTGTTATCAGGAGAATTTAATATAGAATAAAATTGTCATTTATAGTATTAAAATTGGACTAATAGTTTAGAAGATATCGCGAACACAAACAATAAGGGTAACCGAAAAATCAGCTTACAAGCTACCGGACTTAGAAATTTGGAATCTTGCATCGGTAGATTTCTGTTATTACGTAGATTACTACTAAGTTAATACTTTTGGTAATAGGTTGAAAAAAAGGGCGAACGTAATAGGTTATATTTGTAATTTCACGCGGGCGAAGTCGCGAGCAACGGCTCGTATTTTATGTAAGTAAACATTTAATGTTAACATAACCTTAAAATTTCATTATAGCTACTTGCGGAATTTTTTCATCACTAGAAGTTGCCAATTTCGACAGCCATTTTAAAAAATCCAACGCTATTTGCAGCGTTCTTTTATTGGTTTCAATATTAATCCTTATCCAAATAAATGCGTTTGTTATCAGGAGAATTTAATGTAGAATAAAATTGTCATTTACAGTATTAAAATTGGACTAATAGTTTAGAAGATATCGCGAACACAAACAATAAGGGTAACCGAAAAATCAGCTTACAAGCTACCGGGCTTAGAAATTTGGAATCTTGCATCGGTAGATTTCTGTTATTACGTAGATTACTACTAAGTTAATACTTTTGGTAATAGGTTGAAAAAAAGGGCGAACGTAATAGGTTATATTTGTAATTTCACGCGGGCGAAGTCGCGAGCAACGGCTCGTATTTTATGTAAGTAAACATTTAATGTTAACATAACCTTAAAATTTCATTATAGCTACTTGCGGAATTTTTTCATCACTAGAAGTTGCCAATTTCGACAGCATATTAAAACATCAGAATGAGAACCGGAATAGAAAAATAAAAATCGTGAATTTGCGAATCAGCAACATTTAATTAAAAACAAACAAAACCATTAGCTCAGATTCCAACTTGTTCAAATTTTTAAATTCAAATGTTCTCGTAAAATATCTTCTCTATTTACTTTAGCAGTTTATTTAAAAGTTTAGTAGCTAAAAGAATTATTAAAATAGGTTCAGCCAATTTGAATCTATACTAATATTATAAAGAGGAAAACTTTGTATTTTTGTATTTTTGTATTTTTGTATGTATTGAAATAACTCAAAAACTACTGCGCCGATTTTAAAAATTCTTTCACCATCAGAAAGGTCATTTATCTGTGAGTAACATAGGCTCTATTTTATTATTACTAATGTTTAGGAACTATTAATAAACAGCGTGTTTCTGGACGCCGGCGTTAAAAACTCACTAAACTTTAACTTTTCTCGGCTTACGCTGCCTAAACCGTTAGAGGTATATAAAAATGATGTATGAAAGAATTGTAGATCTTAAAAAGTTCTACAGGAAAATGCGCGATAGCATATATCTATCTTTAACGGTTTTCTTACAATAACCACTTTTGTGTTTACAAAATGAATTAAAAATCCAACGCTATTTGCAGCGTTCTTTTATTGGTTTCAATATTAATCCTTATCCAAATAAATGCGTTTGTTATCAGGAGAATTTAATGTAGAATAAAATTGTCCTTTACAGTATTAAAATTGGACTAATAGTTTAGAAGATATCGCGAACACAAACAATAAGGGTAACCGAAAAATCAGCTTACAAGCTACCGGACTTAGAAATTTGGAATCTTGCATCGGTAGATTTCTGTTATTACGTAGATTACTACTAAGTTACTACTCTTGGTAATAGGTTGAAAAAAAGGGCGAACGTAATAGGTTATATTTGTAATTTCACGCGGGCGAAGTCGCGAGCAACGGCTCGTTGCTAATAAAAAGAACAAATACTGTGATAATCTTACTTCTTATTAATATTAAAAATGAGAAAGTTTAGATGAATGGATGGATGAATGGATGAATGGATGGATGTTTGTTAGAGTTTGTAGCCTCAACTGCTGAACGGATCAAGTTAAAATTTGGCATAGATGTAGACGATGGCCTGGAAGAACACAGAGGCTACTTACTTTTGCTTTTTTTTTAATTCCACGCGGACGGAGTCGCGGGCGAAATATAGTATTTATTATAAATAAGAATAGGCTAAGCTACATTAAGCTTCATCAAATGTATTGAGGTGGCTAAAGCTACTTTACATTGTGAAGTTTACCCTACGCCAGTAACAGGTATGTAATTAGAATTCCTGCTCTCACCAAGACTTACGATTTCTCCGCGACAGACACCAAACAAACATAAGCGCATTCCAACAGACAATGTTCAAATAAATATTTAGATGTACACGTATTTGTTACGGTAGCAACACTAATTATGTAAACAGCGAGTAGTTTATAATAAATAATGTATGTTAATGATTCCCCTGAACATACTTTCATATCCTTATAATTTTATTAAATACTATTTTTCGCCCGCGAATCCGTCCGCATGGAATTAAAAAAAAACTAAAGTAGATAGCCTATGTGTTCTTCCATAGTGTCCTCTATATCTATGTCAAATTTCATTGAGATCCGTTCAGCAGTTTAGGCTACTAACTCCAACAAAAATCCATCCATCCATCTAAACTTTCGCAATTATAATATTAGTATAGATGTCCATGTTTGATTGTTGTATATTTTAACCCGAATTATATCGTTACAAAGAAGTAAAAAAAATACACTACTTACAATAAACGAAACAATGAAAATGAAGTCAGCTCCGATAATGCAGAAAAAACCGAACTATCCTTGCGCTGGTTTTAAGCTGTCAGATTTTTAACGCCAATTACATAACATGCTGATACGGAATTTATATCGGGATTTGTTACACATAACATTCAATTCCTATGTTACGAATTGTACAAGACTTTATGTAATTTATAATATGTATCTCATCTGATTTTAGTCCGCCCTGAACTGACCGTCCATATTTGGTCCAGGGCTCGATTGGAGTCGATTTTAGTCTTCATTTTTTTATTACTATCCAGTACAGCTAATCGTCACACCTTCCATATTCAAAACATAACAAATCATGGCGTAAGTAGGTCAGGTCATCTTTAAGCATACTCATGTAGGAAATGCACGTGGAAAGTGGCAACGGAACGTTTGGAGCATACCCAGCCCACGCGCTGATCGACAATGTAATCACGTCCGATTACGATGCAACTACACGTGGGATGTTTATTATACCATCTACCTGGCGGTTAATCCTCTGCGCTATTTTTATGTACCACAGAGAAGATGTTTTGTAATAATTTACACATACAATGCTGTATAATGTAACTAACGCGATTATGTTTTTACAAACAAACTTTCTCTCTACTGCTCTTTGTTACGGCATTCGCTACTGGTTTCTTTTTTGATAATAACAGCACCTCCTGTCAACATGTACCTTTCATAATTCTAAACTGATGAAGCTGTTAACAGTGAGTTGGTGTAAAAAAGATTGCAAACAGATCGTTGGAATTTGTAAGGAAAAAGCTTGAATATTCTTAATTAGTGTTGCCTGATTTTAATCCACTCACCTGATTACTGTAGGACATGAAACCCGTACATGTAACTTTCTTCAATAAACTCACCTTATGTGATCGAGTTGAAAGCAGATATCCGATATCCCCTGAGACTGTGGTACGTGCGATAAAGAAAAAAATGTTATGGAATGGAACGTAGCCCCTATGTGGCGGAATAATTGAGATGACAGTGTAAGACGAGCTGCTTCATTTATGGTACAATGTGTGCTTGACGTAATATCGCTAATTGCTTTCAATAATAGTAATATTTTGAACTCTACTTCATTGTAATTACAGAGGAGCGGCTAAAATAGGATTTAGACACAAATTATGCTATATAATCAGAATTTATACGCTAATAAGAAGATGATCGATGACTATCTGGCTCACGAATGTAATGCATAGTGCAGAGGTAACGTCATTTGGCAACACCCAGAGATGACGACAATTGACGTCGGAATTCACTGAGAATTACATCACAAAGTGTATAGTGCTATCACTTAATATTACAATACTTAAAAAAGAACATTCCAAGAAAAGATGATTTTTCTAATTTAAATGATATTTCTTGATACCATCAAGAAGGATCAATCTAATTAAATATATTGCTGTTAAATTCAACATGCTTTTAAAAGCTAACGACTAGTTTGGTTTACGAATTAGTTTCTGCGTCTGAATTTTGCATTTTGTTGGTGTCAGAATAATGGCTAAGGCATTCAATTTGCACGCAGTCATCAAGTGACGAACATATAATTTATTAACAATGCACTACTATTACATTAATTTATATAATAGTGTTTTGTTTTTGTTGACAATAAAACAATTATAATAAGTAATATAATAGTATTCTGTTCCCAATGAGTACACAGTTCCGTAAATGCACTTTTAACACAATGAAACCTTTTAAAGAAGACAACGGGAGTACTTCGCTGTCGTAAACAAGATAAGGATCAAATGACTTAAGTAAGCTACTTGGAGCACGTATCTGCCATCTGGCGAGCCAAGTGGGTCACCTAATAAGATAGCTTGCGGGCATAATTCGAAGTGCGAGAAGCATACTGCGGATGTAACGCTGAACCGAGGGTGCCACCAATTGTGCCATTAGGTTACCTAGCCGCGACGTGACTGACGCCGTTTTAGATTACCTATACCCGATTTCCTGTACTGTTTGTATTACAAAGATGTCCAACGAAGGTTTCGAACGTGAGACGATTATAAAGCACTATTGATCTACGGCGTCAGTCATTAGCGATAGATTTCTAGCTATGATAGTCGTATAACATTGCGTGGCTAAACTTAAACTGTGGAACTGGACATATGTATTGTTGGTTACTATTAAAACCCGGATTTGAAAGCTTTGTTAACCACTTTGTATTGTCAGTAGATAGCAGTTATTAGTGAACGTACGCATAATTGCGCATAATAATGCAGTATTTCAATTTGATACGGTCAAGTGTTCCACTTGTCTAAAGAAAATTACACAGTAACTTTGCTACGTTGATAAACATTGTTTTAGTTTTAACCTATTTATGATCAAGTTGTTTACGAAATGTATTTGTTTGGGGGAGTGACTCTTACGCAAAATATCGCTTTCATGTAGTTAATGTTTCTATTAAGGAAATTTAAATTTAAAGTTTGGCAGTTTAGTTTTTTTATTGAAGATTAATGTTTAATTTTGTTACAGGACAAAGCACGTTTTTCGGATACAAGCTGGCAAATACACCGATCATGGTCTCGCAACGGGAACCCGCTCCCGTTGTCGCCTCCGCCGAGCCGCGCGGCGGCGGGCGCGGGCGCGTCCGCCTCCAGTGCGGCCCCACCCTCTCGTAACGACGAGAATGGCATCTATGACACCATCACTGTGAGTACAATCATCACTATATGCACAAACTACGCCTGACTTGTTGTAAACAATTTATTTTATATGGAGACGTTTTATTATCAATGTGCTTAATTTAGTTTCATCATCAGTTTTAAACGAAGTTTATTATTAGCTACTAACTACATATTGGCAAAATAGTTATTTTTAACTAAGGTTGTAAAACAAACTAAATAGATAACCACAAGACCGTAAAGATAAAATATTTGTATATCAACCTTAGAGTTGTTTTGAAATAATTCATTGACAATACACATATTTATTAACAAAAAAAAAGCTATTAATGTATTAACCTTACAAAACTTGAGAGTAGAGATAGTTACATACTTATTGTACCTTGAGTTAAATTATAATGCCCAATGACTATGTTAAAGCTCAGTTTTACCTAAACGGCTTTAAAATAACCTCTAAATATTGAATTAATGCTAAGGGAATTGAAAGCCTTTAATATTTGTTTAGCATTTGACATCATGGTGTTCGATAACAAATCGGAACAAGATAAAATTTAAATATTAAGGTCGTATAAAATGTATTTAACCTTCATTTTTCTCATAAGTTTGATGTAACAGAGAGATTTAACAAGAGGTTAGATGTTAATATCCAATTAATAGAAAATTAAGAAATAAAATTCGATGATTTGAAAGCGGGCCGTATTTAATTAAAGCAATTTAACATACAATCATTTTGGATGACTGTATCATTAAAAAGCAATCTTGATTTAAGATAAGAGAACGCTGGACTTAGCTCGTTTTAGTTTAGTTTTTAATTGTATATGATTTGTTTTAGTAAAACCATAACATTGTACAAATTGTAATTGATTAGCCATCAGTCGAAGTTACTAAGAAATCGTTTATAAGATTAAGGTTACCTTCAAAACAAAACATCGACACAGTTAAGACTTTTTTCATAAATCGGATAAAAACAATTGAATATCTTATTTTAAACAATTTATCATCATCATCATCATCATCATCATCATCATCATCTCCTTATCCTACTCCCATAAGGTCGGCGCAACAGGTTTTTGTCCTCCTTAAATTAAACAATGTATATTTCAAGAATTAATTAATTTATTAGATGCTTTAGTTATTGATTCTGTAGTAATCGGAGCCTACGAATATTTTAAGTTTCTGATTTTCATATTCAGATTTGTGGCATTAAAGCTAAGTACAATATTACCGCCTTGAAAAAAAAATGAGGCCTAAATAATATACATCATATTGTAGAATATGATATGGCACCAAATAAAAAATTCAAGAAAGTTAATATGCAACTCGTTAATTCTAACACCGTGAAAGTATTTACTTTGATGGCGTTACAGTCATTAACTGGTCGCTGTGATGGACGCGATAATAACGCGAGTGTGGTCCGGGAAATTAAATTGAATAAGAAAGCCGGCGATGATAGGGCTGCCAACTGTCAATAAAAGAGACAAACAATATCTGTCAAATACACTGTGCTCATCCTCGAACCTCATTGCATGACAAAAAATATAAAAAACACGTCATAGAATGGCTTTCCTACCATTCACATAAGTTTAAAGATATCTATGTTTAACGTAATATGAAAATGCGTCATGTAAAATCGTGTAATTGCGTATGTGATCTTTTTTTGCATTGAGGGAAATCTTCAAAAGACTCTTCTTACCCTCCCTTTTATGGGAAAGATGGGACTGTCTGTGATTTTTACTGACTTAAAATCCCTCGATCTCGGCTCGGGTTCTCTAATGGAGAGTACTGGGACCATTTGAACTTTTGACTCGAGGTGGCAGCCCTTGCTGTAGAGCGTGCGGGCCCCCGGGCGACCGCAGCGCCGCGCCGCGCCGCAGACACGTGACGTAAACATTGACCCTTGCTCGCTCTGTATACCTATAGGTTTGCATTAACATGTCGTAAATCATTGCCCACCGCTCCCAAGTCTCTGCCGCGACTAATCTTATATCATACTTCAAGGTTTATGTTGTTTCGTTATAAGTTGAGTTCGCAGAGACGGCTCCTTTGCCCCACGTTTTTCCACGAACTTCCTTGTGTTAAGTGTTAATATTTTATGAATCTTTTAGTAGAAGTTAATGCTTATTTTAATATTGGATATATAATACATAACTGTTACGTAGATAATACAAAGGTTAAATAAAATAATCTTTATACATTATTTTTAATTTCGCAAAGATATTTGTTATTGTTTTGTTTTCGCACTTACTAGTTTATTTGCATAGGTTTTTGAATATGCGTCAAAGTAAATATGCAAGAATGCCTTGGATCGTCCAGGGCGTTAATATATTTCTACAAAGTTAGAAAAGAGTTAAATCCCTTTTCGTCACTTCCATATTGTGGTGAATCGTTTGCTTGCTTTTGAACAATACTGTATTACCAATCGCCACCCTAATCTCAAATCACTATGATCAAATATTAGTCATGTGTTTAACACTGATATTTCAAAACTAGTAGTTGCAACAGAGTTAGGGCGCCTGCGTCTAGCTAGACAATAATTTGTTGTTCAGCCATTGCCGCCCACCCCACGCGCCGCAAACAATGTCTGAATGCAATTCCTGCTCAGCGGTAAATAGTGTAATCGCAGCATTAGCTAATGCTGCAAACGCGCAACTCTCCTGCCATATACATTCCTTTTAATTGGCAATACAATACTAAAACAGCAGTGTTCATTAAGTCTGGAGAAACAATGCGATAAATTGAAATTTTATATCAAAAGTTGATTGATATTGTGTTAAATTCTAGATTCAATGCAGCATGAGTTACCACTTAGACTATAATTATCTCGTTACTTATCACCAAAGCCCATTGCTTTCATTAGTCTGTATTTCTCGTCGTAGTTGTTCGTATCTGTGATCAAAGAGGTTTTCATTGATTTTAATTTAAAACGACTTTCTGTATAACGCGTATAGTTTAGTTCATAATGGAAGTACAATGAATAGACTGAAAGTCATTAGTGCCATTTCCGAACTGACTGCGCCGAATCCGACCCTCGTACGATTTTATTGAGGTAATTGTGTCTGTGAGTGACTGTCGATTTCATTTCCGACCTCTACCAGCTCCCATTGCCATTTGTACAACACTAATGTATTTAAATTGTTCATGCTTCGTATAGCATCTAGTTATATATTTTGTAGACAAAATAGATGTTATCGAACTAAAAGATGTTATATTTTTTGGTAAAATTTTTGAAACCACAGCACATTTTTCTATTAGAATAGAGCTATCATTTATTTCGGCATATGAAATTAAAAAAATCCAATGATATTATTTTAAAGTAGACGTAAACAATGTAAACGATTTATTCGTTTTCGAAGCTCTGAAATTAAATCTCGAAGAAAATGGCGCGAGCTTCATGAATAAAAGATTCGTTCAGAGAAAGGGATATACGCAGATGAGGTCGTATTTTAGCTCTGGAAGCTAAGAATGAATAAATTAGGAACCGGAATAACGGCAGGTATGTAGATAGTGCGTCCAAACACAGTAGCATTACGCGCCATTCTTTTATTGACATTTTTTGTTTTATAACTTAACGTTTTCAGTTTGAAAAGAAATTAATTTCATCAACTTTTCATATAATTCGAAAATAGTTAAATATTCTTAAATTCTCACCTCTAACCAAGAATGGTTGGCAAAGATTATAAACTCCATTTGGCAGTGTTAAATCTATTTTATTCATTAAATATACTCGCAGGTATACTAATTGCACGTATGTGTGGGCTTGTATGAAATAGAATTGCTGGCATTAGCCGGCTTAGTGCATAATCTGACTACTTACGTAACGCAAAATATTTATCTATTCTAGAGAACTACTGCTAGTGCGAACTCTTTGGAATTTTAATACTTTCAAGGTTTGCCCGGGCATCGGCGCAATCGAGGCTAGGCATCTTGAATTTTTATTTAGAAGGTATGATCTCATAACGAATTACGTATCGGTATAAACACTACTACTAACATGTATTTTATTTCACAGTGTCATTATATCGTACAAATCATAACCCAAGGTCATAGAGTCATGCCGGATTCAGATTTTGAAATCTGCTATCTATATCTATATCTATACTATTATAATAAAGCGTAAACACACACTTCTTTGTTGCCTAAGATGTCAGCAATTACAGCATATTTTTGAATAACTCTTTTTTTAATAAAAAGTCCTATACTTACGTCACGCTTTAGGCTATGTAGTTATTTTACACGACATTAAACTTAGGGGGTAAATATTTTGGATAAAAACTCTAATGTGGGAAAGAGACCATAAGTTGCTGCCAACATCAAGAAGCAAGATTGCTAAGGTTTGTCATGTCATGTCATTTTGACATTTGCTATTGATAATTTAACAAATGTAAACAATAAAATAAAGTGATTATAATTTCATGCGGATGAAGCCGCACGGGAACAGCTAGTTTCAGTATATTTTTCGTCCTTGCCTTTATGACTAATTTTTACTCGATTCATTATATCGATTAAGAAAATTAAGTAACTTCCTTATGGTTAAAACTCGAATTGCAATTTCGAAACAGCGTAAAAAAATTCGTTGAATCATACTTGGTTGCGCTTTAGCTGAAAACAAAGAAACGTTTGCGTATTTAAATTACTCTGACATTCCACTATTGTGACAACTGTACAAAATATATATACTAGCTTTCGCCCGCGACTCCGTCGGCGTGGAATTAAAAAAAACAAAAGTGAATAGCCTATGTGTTCTTCCAGACTATCCTCTACATCTATACCAAATTTCATCGAAATCCGTTCAGCCGTTTAGGCTACAAACTCTAACAAACATCTATCCATCCATCCATCTATCCATCTAAACTTTCGCATTTATAATATTAGTATGATATGTTTTATTTTAAGGAGAATGTTAAGGATGACAATTGGCTTGTACATATTTATTGTATCTATAATATTTGTACGCGTCACGCCAATAATTACACCATTAGGTAACGTATGCTATTTAACAAAAGGTTTTTAATCCCGGATTTTTGACGCGGCCACCCGGTGTGATCGAGATAATAATCTGGAGTCAGGTGTCAGGTCGATGCTTCGTTACTCGCGCCGTCGTAAATAAGATTCGACTTGTAAACAATAGGCTGCCCTTAGTGATCGTATGATAACACGACACTCATCCGACACCCACTAAACATTTTAGTCCCGCCCGGTCGTTCGAAATCTGATGTCTTAATGGACTGCAACTGTACACTGCTTTGCATTAGTAACAGGTATGTGGTACAAGTTATTTAGGAAGTTGTGATATGGGTTTCCTTAGCAATAATTTATAAGATAAGCTGATCTTTTTGTGGACAAGACAGTGATACGTTCAAGTGACTGCAGCTTGGAACCAGGTTTTATCTTGGAATTATAGAAATGACGGAGTGATTTATAAGAATTGTTAAATGTGAACGTAATTCCTACAATTAAGCCTGCATTATATCCGTATCATCATAATATTATGTTAAAAGAAATAGAAGCAGACTAGCAGTTTAATATTTATTTCAAAGAATTGTTATGTAAATATTATCTGTGTGCATAAACATTAGTTGTACGGAGGTGTTGTCGGACGTTACGCTGCTCGAATCATCATTTGAATTTGCTTTCCACTTTCCAAAACACTTCCTAAATGCGACTTGCATGTATCTTTACTAATTACGAGAAATTATTACTTATTTTAAGACTGGGTCTCCTAGTGAAAATTGCAATATTTACATGTTACATCACTATAACTATCTTTAAATGTACAATTTAACTTAATGGAACTAGAAGACAACGACTACAATCTTTGTAGCATATACTATGCACCAATAAATCCTAAAGAGAATCAACTGCAGCAGAAGACATATCGTCAACAAATAGTATTGACACCTAGTGATTGGTGACTTTCAAATTTAAATCCGCCTGTTATCGTTTAGTTTGGAACTATTCTTTGCAGAGAAGTACTTGTTTACCATTAACGTAATTGTTAATTTAATCTTCAATTCTTAAGACATATTTTACATACATACCAAACTTGTTCTAAGCCTGTAGTTGCGCTTTGGGAAAAGTGAAAGCTTTTATATTGGCTCCGTGATACCTCGCCCCAAATCTGCGACGTGGCCCTGTGGACCGCGCCCTGAGGCGACACCTCGCGTACTTGTCATTGATAGGTCCGTGCGACATCTTAAACCTAGGTGGGGCTTAACTTCTTAAAAGTAACCTCGACTAAACTCAAGTGTTTAACTATGAAATATTGGCTGGATATAGCAAGCCTATCTTTATTGACATCTGTTTTATATTTAAATTTGGTAGTGGTTGTTCTAGTAGTGTAAATAACTCAAACGTGCTTTCTATCACTGTTGTTTGTCAGCGATTTAAATGTTTAAAATAATGTAAAAAATAATATATCCAAAACGTACTGATAGCGTCCTCGTATTAAATCATACTTCGGCGCTCTCTATGTAGCTATGTCAAAGCTTAGTCACATATTCATCTGTAAAATGGTAGGTAACAGTAATTTGTAACAGGTTCCAAATGTAGGTTGGTTAATTTTTTATTTCCATCGTAAGAGATTGCTATGAGTACGTTGATTACACAATAATAAACATGTCATTTGCGCGGCGACTTGTAAAGGCGTAGTGCTGCGACATAGTGACGCGTTTACTACGGAAGCGTGGCTACTACGCAGCCTACTTAATTTAAACGATTTCATTCATGAAGACTTATTATATCATTGTTTTCTCAATGCTTTTTTATTTCAATTTGAATGTCTTATCCGAATTAAAACATAATAAGAAGTCCAGTTAAACTTAAAAATGTTTAGAAATTAGTACTCATACATTTTATTTTGATAACCATTTATTTGATCTCTATAATAATTACTCTGCGGTATTTCCAAACGTTTACGACTTAGGGTCCTTCAGGAAGGGAGAGTATCATCTTCTCAAAGGCTGGCAATGCTTCTATAGTTCCTCTGATATTGTAAATCTTTATGGACGACGATAATCATTTCAGTGTTCCCGTGGTTAGTTTACCCCTTCTATTATAAAAGGAATATCCTCTCCCTTACAATTATTTAAAAGACAAACGTATGTTCCATAGTAAACTTGCAAACGATTTTTTAAATGCGTAAGTTGTTATTGACACTTTACCGGCGAAGTTGACCTATCATTGCAACAGCTCCGTGGAGTTACTAAAAAGAGCTGCACAGTATCCATATAGGGGATGTAGCGTAGGAGAGACGGCGCCGGTTGCCTAGCAACGCGATGTCGCGCCGAGCGTCTGGCCGGTGCGGTGCAGCGTCGCGGCGCCAGAGCCCTCCAGTGGCAGTACCTCTCCCGCCGCCGGCCGCCGCGCCGCACTCGCGCACCCTCCGCAACTCCGCATCCGCAGAGGGCTCCCGATGTGCGCTTACTGAAATTACTCCCGAGAGACTACTGTCAGTGAAGTGCTGCTAAATACAAGTGTCCTTAACTAAACATGTGTTAACTTTTACTCGAATTTAAACTACATTAAATAGAAGTGAAAAAAGAATAAGTGATGGGCACCAAAGTTAAATAACAGTGACGAACTAAACATGAGTAAAAACAGTGAAAAGAGTTAATAGTGTTTTCTGTAATTTTAATTATACAAGTGTTCTTTTTTTTTAAATTTTAAAGTAGCAGGTGTATTTAAATGAAAGATAACATTGTTGTAGCCAATGGCATACATGTAGTAGGCAATTAAGAGAGATAATGTTTAACAATATGCGGCGATTACATTATTCAAGATAACGTGATAAGAGCAAGGAACATGCCTGTACTTGTAACGTGTTAACTCTCACAATTATTAACATAATTTATGTTGAAACAAATCGTTTTTAATTTCATGAAATAATTCATGCTTTAGTAATTAGTGGCGTGCAATTTGAATTTACAAAAAAAACCTTTTAAAGTTTCTCTATTGCATTGGAATTATGTTAATAAGGTTAAAAGAACTTGTTACTACGTATTACAATTTTAATAGCAGACAACGTACATAACGCGATATAATTACCTTAAATTACGAGAATAACCCTGAACTTCACCTCTGAAATAAAATGAACAAATAACAAAAGTCTAAACAACAAAATGTGACGTTAGTGTTTTTAAAGTTGACGAAGGCAGTCAATAGCACAATACTGAATATGCTAGCATTAGCTTGAATACGTCATACAAGAGAAAAGCAACAAAACAGCTGTAGCATTGTGACATGATGAGAGGCGACAGTCGGTGACCGATGTTCATCTGGCCGAAGTGCATGTGACGCTCTTTTATTTAGCCGAGCCCCTCCCCTGAGGTTATTCACCCCCGCACGCGCCCGACACGCGACACCAAGGTCTGACCCGAAAAGGTCAGGGTTAAATCTGACCTTACATCCATACGACTACATACAATATTCTTACCAGATCTTGATTTCAAAGAAATACGGTGAATTTTAACTCTCTGTTTACCCCTGTATTAGTTTACAAATCTGAAATCTAGGGCTAGTCCTTATCATTTTTGATAAATCATCGTCAATGACGTTGTAGTCTCAGGGAAAATAACAAACGCTTTCACGGTTTGTCTATTTGAGATTACTCGTGTACTTAAAAAGGATAGTATGAAAATAGAGAATGTAATTTAGCGATCAGTCCGGATAATAGAACATTGTGTCTAGAGCTCTAGTCCGATTTTATTCGTGTGTGTGCAAGGATCAGTGTGCGTTGGGTGGGCGGGTGCCGCAGTGCGGGGCGCATGCCTGGCAGGCCCGGACACTCCACGTGCCTTAGCCACCGACACTTCAAATGCAGACGCCTTTTGCACTTACGACTCTCGCTTGTTGACTTACAGAATGTTAATAACGACTATACCATGCTCATCATAACCGTTTTCTATTTTCACAAAGATTCATATGTGTGAAGATAAAAATATGGTATTGTGAAAAGAAAAATCTTATCTACTTAAAACTGTTATGAATAAAATTTAACAAAAATGACCGTATTATGTAAAATTTACGCAATTGAAGGAAAAAATGGTTTTTTTTTAACAGTAATAAATAATTGCTAACATCAAGCAGTAAATAATGATATTTGAAATCGAAACGTTGGAATCGCGACGGTTCGGTGGCAAAGTTGGAAAAAGCTTAAGAACTATATTGAGAACGTTAAGTTTGAGTGAGGAAGATGCGGCCGCGGGGTACACGCGGCTGCGGCGAGGAGGCTGCGCGCGCGCTCCATCGCCTTGCCTTCGCTCTGTGGCGCGCTGCTTTCTACTTACAGCGCGGAAGGATGCGCGATATTATTGTACCACAAAGGATATATACGGTTTGTCTTCTGACTAATAAGTTTAAATGAACTAAATAGTATACAATATTGTGAATGTCTGTTGTGCTATCGCGTAGTTAAAGCCTATACATTTAGTACTACCATGCATAATAACATAAGATAGGCACAACTAACGTCCCCGCGAAACCTGCAGTAATCACTTAGGCCGCGCCCCGATTAAGGGCTCATTTATCAACCTTATTGAGCTCTATCCCAACATCCGATCGCGATACAGCAACCGGTACTTTATATCGACGGTGACTTTTAAAACATCCTATAGCTACAAACTGTTGAATATTTTCATTAAAGTTTCACTTATAAAAATTAGCTCTTGTAATAATTTAATTAAAATGAATGTTATAATATTGCTAGTGGCTTCGACCAACAATTGCACTTTTTGATAAGGCTAGCAGTCATACATCTCTGGTCTAAGATTTTTTTTGATATGTGTATTGATTGATAAATTCGATCTATGATTTACTTTTCACAGTACATCACAAATGCTTTGTCAAAATTGTAAGATATTTAGTTTGTGTTGTAATCTATACTCTATACTAATATTATAAAGAGGAAAGATTTGTATTTTTGTATTTTTGTATTTTTGTATTTTTGTATTTTTGTATTTTTGTATTTTTGTATTTTTGTATTTTTGTATTTTTGTATTTTTGTATTTTTGTATTTTTGTATGTATTGAAATAACTCAAAAACTACTGGGCGTATTTTAAAAGTTCTTTCACCGTTAGAAAGTTAATTTATCTGTGAGTAACATAGGCTACATTTTTTAATTTTGACGTGCTGATTTTCTGAGTAAGAATAACGCATTATACGCAAGTTGCAGATGTAATAACGATTATAGACAGCATAAATATTAATTTATACATACATGCGTGCTATTTTATTGGCTTTGACTTTCCCTGTTCGATTTACTACAGATCAAATGTAAATTAATATGGGTCTAATAACATAAGATAGGCACAACTAACGTCCCCGCGAAACCTGCAGTAATCACTTAGGCCGCGCCCCGATTAAGGGCTCATTTATCAACCTTATTGAGCTCTATCCCAACATCCGATCGCGATACAGCAACCGGTACTTTATATCGGCGGTGACTTTTAAAACATCCTATAGCTACAAACTGTTGAATATTTTCATTAAAGTTTCACTTATAAAAATTAGCTCTTGTAATAATTTAATTAAAATGAATGTTATAATATTGCTAGTGGCTTCGACCAACAATTGCACTTTTTGATAAGGCTAGCAGTCATACATCTCTGGTCTAAGATTTTTTTTGATATGTGTATTGATTGATAAATTCGATCTATGATTTAGTTTTCACTCTACTACATCACAAATGCTTTGTCATAATTGTTAAGTTATTTATTTCATTGATATTTAGTTTCTTTTGAAATAATAAATATTTTATTACGTACCATGTTTTATAATGTTAGGCAACTTCTTGTTACTTGTCAAGCGAGATATTGATTTTGGGTAATAAAGAGTGAACTCTTGATTTCGTTTGAACGTCGCGTTGCCCCCGACCTTGGGATTCGCGTTTCAATACGCCGCGCCGCCTCTACAATGCAACAATCATGAATGTTGCAATCATTTGTCATTCTTCCATATTATTTGAATGACACGACTTACATATTATGTAAAGCAAGCAACAATAATAAAGGCATTAGTAGTCTGAAAAGTTATGTGCAGTGTCAAATAATAAGCCAATTAAGCCATTCGTTAGATAACCTAGTAATTTTATATCATTGATCACTGATTAAACTTTTAATTGTTTCAGACTCGAGCAGTGAGCGCGCCTGTCACTCCGGGGACTCCCGCACTCTCCAGAGACCATGTAAGTTACGCAGTTTCTGCATAGCATAATTCATCTTAGATATTTATGTCTTAATTCGCTGTAGAGTTACGGAAACCATAGCCCCTACTACTAACTTAATTTGAAATAAATAACTCGACCTTCGAGACCATTTAGTACTAAACGTACAAATTCTTCTTATGTTTATCAAATGTAATATCATAAGACTTGTTTGCAAAGATTTATGCGGTACTTTTATATGTAAATTCTTTCAAGGCTGTTTCAAATATGATAAACATTTCGATGTAACGAAGTGTTCGAGAGCTGTTTATCACATTGGAGCATTATTACGTTTCGAAACAAGACAAACGGCGCTTGCGCACTTGTATTTGCAATAATTCAAAAGTTATATTAATGGTTGTGAATACTTAAACTAAATAAGGTACATTTTATTATTAGGATTTTAAGAATTTTTTCCCTTTATTATCGTTGATACATTGACAGTTGTGTTTGTGATAGGTATCGGAACTCGATTAGTAACACAGTTCGACTGATCTTATCTTTAGTCAAATTCGAAGCATTGTAATGCGTTTTCTACCACCCACACTACAGTGTCACTCTCACGGCGTCACCGTCTTGTCGAACCGCCTACAATATTATGTGTTTGATCTGACACAAACATACTAAAGCAAATCTCGTATTTTCTCTATTTACTCTTCAACTTTAGGCATGTTCTTTACCTACGCACGTTTCAACAATAATCGTGCGTTACATTGTGCTGATAAAATCATTGTTAGACTGGATTGCAAAGCGAATAATAATACGAGTCGTTCGCAAAACCCGTTCTAGTCGATTGTATATGCAGACTTTATAACAACTTATTTAGAATAATGTTATTATATTTCGTAAAATAAGACTTGTCCGATGAATCAAAATTACTCATAATATCACACTTTTTGCTTACATGTGACTACAAAATAACTATTTTAACCATGTCTTCTTATTTATCTAGAGAAACTCTTACAAAAATATATGTAAAATTCTCCATTGTATTGTTGGCCGCAGGGCGGAACGCGGTCGGCGAGCTATCCGGGAGGTGCGGGGAGCGCGGGCGGCGCAGGGAGGCTGGACCTGTGCTACGTGGCGGAGCGCATGCTGGCGCTGCACTTGCCGCACAGAGACGCACATGCCGAGGCCCAAGCCGCTCACATGCTCACCAACAAGCACGGCGAACATTTCATGGTGAGATACACTTTGTAGCTAGAAATTAAGGAATGAAACTTTTTATTTTGCTTTTTACTTCGAAAGCTAATCTATTATCAAATAATTGCAGGTGTTCGAAGTGAGTGGCGGTGGGGAGGAGTGCGGCGGATGCGAGGAGGGCGTGGCGCGCACGGTGTTCGGGCGCGCACGCGGTCTGGGCTGGCCGGGCGAGCTGGCGCCACCACTGGAGCGGCTGTGCGCCGCCTGCAAGGACATCGAGAGCTGGCTCGCCGCACACCCTAGAAACGTCGCCGTGCTGCTTGCCTGGTAAGAAGATTTCACGATAAAATAAAATGTCGGACATAATACGCCTTTATTGGGACGTTTTTTACATTATTGTCTTATGGCACTTAAAGTCAATAATTTGTCAAAAATGCTATTTGTTTTAACGGAAATTCATCACGATCTAATCGCGCTCAATTTGTCCATTAGCTAGGTGTGAAAGAACCAATACCAATCTGCTTTAGTAAACAATTCAGTAGTTCCCACGGTGTGTATGGGCGGTATAACGGTGTGTTGCTAACGACGCTTCAAGCTACGTATTTGCTGTTTATTTTACACTTGTTTTACACACATTACCTATATCTTGTCTCAAAATTATGATGGCAAAGAATCAGTAGGAGTAGTAGGTGGGCACATCAAACATTATGTCCATTTCTTTGTTCTTGTCCAAATGTGTACGGTGTTGTGTTGGTACAGGGGCAACCGCGAGCGGCTGGGCGTGCTGGTGGCTGCCTACATGCACTACTCGGCCATCTGCGGGGCGCCGGAGCACGCGCTCGACCGCTACGCCATGCGCCGTTACCTTGACGACCGCGTGCCCGTCTTCCACTTGCCTTCCAACAAAAGGTAACTTGTGTACATCCCTATGGTTATAAAATTAGTAAAAGTAGGTATTCACGAATAACCTATTGCACATTCTTAATTCTGCGCTGTCAAAATGGCGACCGGACCGCTATCTCTGTAAAAGGTGGTCCGATTTTGCTAGGACTTTGACTGGAAGGTAGATGATAGAAGGTAGATGCACGCGTGAATGTAATAGTAGACCTTTTTTTAAATTCCGCACTAACGAAGTTGCGGGGATAGAGCTCTTGATAAATTATTTTACTGGCGGTTTAGACATTTTGATGTACAAATAAAGGAAGCATTAGTAATTAGTTTTAATCTAATATTACACGAATGCGCTAAATATTGTACATGTATACAGGTACATCGACACATTCGCGGGTTTGCTGGCGGGTCAGATCCGCGTCAACTCCGCGCCGCTGCAACTGACGCACATTAGCGTGGCTGGCGCGCTGGCGCCCTCCGCCGCGCCCACCATCGCCTTCCTCAAAATATACGAGAACTTCGTCTGCGTATACACCTCAGGTGAATGTCCACTTATTAAATAAGCCCAACTCAGTACATACATTTTCTTAGATAACTTCAGTTTTCTTGAATTACATTTCAACGGAATTCATTTTTACATACCAATGCCTTGTACCTAAATTAATAGCATGATGGTTAACGAATGTTAACTTGTGCCCTTGGAAATCGTTGTCGAGTGCATCTGTGACGGACGTGCAGGTCTGTACATGGTGAGCGGCGGCGGGTGGACGGTGGGCGTGGGGCGGCTGGCGCTGCGCGGCGACGTGCTGGTGCGCGCCTACCGCCGGCCCGCGCACGCGCCGCCCGCCCCGCACGCCCCGCACGCGCCCGCGCCACGCCAGCTCGTCTTCGCCTGCCAGTTCCACACGTGCGCTGTCGCCGACCACACGCTCTCCTTCACTAAGCAACAGCTAGACCACGCTGCGCATGGTAACACTATCTCACTTATTCTTTTCATTTCGCACATATCTTTAAGCATGTTTGCTGCAATCTTCAACATGATATTTAAGTACTCTTGTCCTGGTCGAGCTAGGCACAAGACGCTCTCAACCTAATCAGAAGAAGGTAATACATGAATGATTTTGTGAAAAACTACTCATGAAGAATTTATACTTTTGAAAGCAGACTTTTATTCGCATTTAATTACAGCTGTAATAAAGAAAAAAAACCGTTGAGTTTTACAGCACAACAAAAAGGTTAAGTGCTTTAATTAATGTTTTTAACGTTAAATTTTTACGTGGTAAATGGCAGGTATTATGTGTAATTTAAATAGTAAGTTTTATATCTCATTAAATACAAGCGATTAAAATACGGTAATTGCTGCATCTTCGCATAAACTTGTGTTACAATACATACGATTAAATGTAATTATATTGTACTTAAAAATTTTCCCGTTATACAGCCATCTTCGTAATATAAAAATCTTTTTAAACCTGTAAAATTTGACTTGCTCATCATTTTTAATTAACTTTACGATACCATAAATTCTAAAATGTTAAATTAACACAATTCTACATTTATAAGAGTCAATTTTTTTTTGTATTTAAAATATCTTATTAATTAATGTTTTTGTAAGATCAATTAGAATTCAATTATCTTATAAACAATCGTGTAACTAAAAGATAACATAATTCGAAAACTATGTATATTTAATAGCGGTCACTTTGGATGCCTATTTGACGATGTCTTCTTATTTAAGTAATCCATAAGATCAACAAACTAGCCTTGTTGTTAGAATGTTCAAGATAGGTATGTCTTGTATCTGATAATGATGATAGAAGTGTGAATACTATTGAGATATTGCATTTCCTTGTAGAAGCGTCGTTCCCCTGCGACGGCGCGGTGGAGCTGGTGTTCGTGCGGGGCGAGGGCGGCGGCGGCGCTGCGCCCGCGCCCACGCCCGCCGCCCCGCTGCGCGCGGCGCCCGACGCCATCGCCCGCGCAGACTCCCTCGAGCACCTGCGGCCGCTCTCCACGCTCACTGACGACGACACTGGTCAGTACCAACTTGTTAATATGAATACACAGTCCAAATTACCTCAAGTTGACTACAAAAACCTTGTTTTAAGATTTGAGAAAATTCGCAATATACTGGAACCATCTGAATAATAATGACACACGTATAGGGCTAAAAATATGATTTAGATTAAACGAGAGAATAATGAAAGCATTGGCCTTACGAGTCGTCTATTTTAATTGCTTATGAAGAAAATTTTATAAGAAAAATATTTCATTCACAAAAATGAATTATGCTACTGATATGAAATCTATCGAATAAACGAGTACGTTCGTTAATTAAAAGAACTCGGTTTATAAATAGACGATAATAACTTCTAAATATGGCGGCTGCGCGTCGGGAGATTTATGTCGATAGCAGATGACTTAATATGATCCCATAAATAAATACCACTCTATAAATATAATGCTTAAGAAAACGGCGATGGATAAACTCGTGTGGATAAGATAGAACTGGTCGACTTCCCATTACATTTTTTTTTCGACTAATTTTAATTAGTGGTACTCTAAGCCTCTCTTGAACTCTAGCACGTGAGATAAAAGGGATAACAATTATTTCCCATACTTTCCGTCTTAAAAGTTATAAATATAAAGGTATGTAATAATAATCATACGACGCGACTTGATTATTTTTCGTATATCTAACATGTTTACGTAATAAAATGTTTTATAGATAAAACATTCACTTCTGTTCTGTAACCGCAAACGGCGTCGATAGGAATTCATTGACCGCAATTGTGTGTCTTTGTATGTATAAATAAGAATAAAACAGACGCATAAACTTTAAACAGCAAAAGAATTTCGTAACTTCTTTTAGATGATGTTAACGCGCAGCAAAATCTTCGTCTAAAAAATAATTAATTAATAACAAACCTATGGTAAATGATAGTATTCTGAGCTATTTCAAAACTTAATGTTCTCCGTAAAGTAACGTAAGTAAACGCAACACAAGCTAAGCATAGTACCAAAGTACCACTTTATAGCTTCAACATCCGTAATTTTCAGTCTATTTCCGTTAACAGCCACAAAAGTACTCCTTGTGGCGATCGTAATGCTCGACAACTGACGAGCTATTGAATCACAACATCCTTAACCTATGATTTGTTACATTGTCTGGCTCAGTGGAAACTTACTACAAAATCCCCGTATTCACTCAACGTGATAATCTAGTATCACGATTACGTAGTGGCTACTACTTGATATACTTACGAGGTAATTCGATAATTGAATGAGAATCTACAGGTTTTCTAGGAAACGTTACGTTGAGAAATGTTTTATGCAACTATTGTAATGTTATGTTTTATTGCGATTGTAGTACATGATGCCATATGTATCTAGATTATTAAGGCAAGAAAGAAATCTATATAAATCATGTAAGTATGTTGATAAGCCAAGTTTTTTTTTACTTAAAATATTTCGTTTGTATGCAACTGAAATGCACTGAAGCCGAAAATTTTTTTCCTAATCTTAACAGCTACAAATTTTAATTTCTCGCTTCATACATTCTGTTAATAGGCGTACTAAAAATAAACTGACGACAAGCGACGGCGGTCGATTCATATTTTGTCGATATTGAATTTCTGTGTATTTAGAGTAATATGTCGCAGTGTCATAACATTGTGGGATAGGGAATTGTGTCATTTGAACAGTTTAAAGAGCAGCGGTTAGCGGCCAGGTCGCGCTGCTCGGCTGCGGTGCAGGTGCCGGGTTTATTTTAGACAGCGCCCAGCCGCCGCCGCCCGCCCAGTCGTGTCCGCTGCGCCGACAAACACTATCAACTTCGCTCAACGTGATAAAACGTAATCTAAAAGCTTACAGTGCCCGTCGATATCGCTTGTGTAATATATTTGTGTGATAAATAGACAATCGTATTGGCCGTGTGTAGCAAAGGCCGTATGTGATCCATATTCGAATTTAGAACGGATATTTTACGGTGAGTAAGACGTTTCTTTCCAAATCCAATATTTCCTTCATTATGTTATTCATTATCTAACCAATACGGTAATTTAATTACCATGCCTTAAACCGTGTATCGAACGATTGTGCCGGACCGTGCCGATTGCCTATACGAGTACAAATTTTCATTTAAACGTTACTAGTAGTTACAACGCCTTCGTAATCCAATTGCATTAATTTTCATTTTGAGTACATTAAAGTTATGGAACTAATTAATTGATTCTGGTAAATGAAAACCCACTGATGTATTATCGTTGGGTTTGAAACTCAGATAAGTAATTATGTTATTTGGTTTTTCGTTACGGTTGTATCTATAACACGACAGATCAGAGTGAAGCGAAGGGTCACTGCTTTATTAGAAAGAAAACAATAGTGTTGGTTTTGTTCGAGTCGATCGTTAATGTGTGATCAGTGTGGGAGTATCGGCGCCAGGGCGATGCGTCTAATTGTCCGGCGTGGTGAATCGCTGACGGATGTCCCCGGCCGGCCGGCGCGACGGCCCTTCGCAACGCTCATTTCATTTCTCCATTCGACACGCTCCGCATCTTCAATCAAGCGACATCGGCGCCTCTAATCTTACTTTCATTTGGCCTGAGCTGTCGCGGTCGAACACGAGTTTTTGATTAATCCACTTCACACATTGTTATTGTTTAGTTCGAACGTTGTAAGATTCGAATTTCGTTGGGAACAATAGTGACTATTCGTTACTTGAAATTGAATAAGAAAGCCCTTTGTATATCCATATTTTGTGTAACTTAAAATATTCCAAGATTCATAAAATGGTTTGACAAAAGCATAAATAGCTGAAAGTTAAGAAGAATGCGCTTACCATGTAGAGGTAATTATTTACATATTAATTATACTAATATTACAAATGCGAATGTTTAGATGGATGGATATTTGTTACAGTTTGTAGTAGATTTCGATAAAATTTGGTATAGATGTAGAGGATAGTCTGGAAGAACACGTAGACTACTTACTTTTATTTTTTTAATTCCACGCGGATGGAGTCGCAGGCGTAAGCTAGTATTAATATAAGACATAAAACCATACTTCAATGCATTCAGCAATTCACTCCTCACGGCCGAGTGTATAATGACGTCACGTGTTGCTGCACAAAATAAATAAACAGGTCTGCGCCAGACCTTCTTAAATCATTATCTGCGATATGCAAAACAGCTCCGGCGCGTTATTTAAATGTCGATATATCGATAAATTGCGAAGCTCTATAACGTAATGCAAGTTGCATACGTTCATTGATTACGAGATGAAAGCATTGCTTACGTTATTTATCGATAGTAGGGATGTTTCCGCGGTACCGGCAGTCAACAAGTGAGGCGCCCTTGCGGTGCACGTGTCCGCGCTGTGACATATGTGCCGTAATGTACAGCTTACTGTACAAGTAGTGCCGCCGGGAACCGGAAATACTGTTCATCGGACTCTATATTCATATCACAATATATACAAAAAGGTAATCGTCCATGACCTAGTATTATTATTCATAAACATTTGTTAGGTATGGTAAAGCCTCTAGTCATGTGTTTTTTATTATTATTGACCTAATTATAGTAGGTATTAAAAATCTGTTTAATACTTGTTTACAAAGTGTTTATCATGTGTTTGTTGCATTTTGACAGTTTTGCAGATGTGAATAATTTACGATTTCCTTATGATTATCGCCTTTCTAAATTCCTTTCATATCGCGAACCATTTACGTCCGATTTTGGAGCATAAAAATTTAAAGAACTTATAATTTTTTTTAGAATTCTTTAAGCTTGCTAAATGTTGTTATTCGAGTAATTTTCATTCGGAACACGGACACGTAGCGATATTTCTAAAATATGCTAAACGTGCGTCTAAGCAGGTCGTAATTTTAAAACGGACAAAAATGTAAAAGACCAAAACAGGTTGCAAAGTGAGGCTAAGCTTGCGGCTAAGGAGCGAAGATAGCGCTGGTAACGTGAGGGGTAATAATAATATGATGGTTAGGTTCGTAGAAACATGAGGTTTGCACGATGACATCACTGTCCGCAGTAAACCTCGCTCACCTCTATAGCCCATCTGCCAGTGTCTAACAAATTTGTTTCACGTCCTTTTATGTTAAAATTATAAGTAACTATCTTTCGCCCGCGACTCCGTCCGCGCGCAATAAAAAAAAACAAAAGCAAGTAGCCTATGTGTTCTTCCAGACTATCCTCTACATCTATGCCAAATTTCATCGCGATCCCTTTAGCCGTTTAGGCTACAAACTCTAACAAACATCCATCCATCCATCCATCTAAACTTTGGCAATTATAATATTAGTAAGATTGGTCCCTTAACTTGTCTGCTTCATTTCCAAGGTTATTTGTAAAGACCAACCTAATGATAATTGAATCCGTGATATTAATTGTATACAGCATTGCATGTTATTCATGAAGTCTTATGTCGATTATATTATGCTAGGTAACTCTTATTATGTAAGCGCAAAAATATAAATAGATATTACCTGCTACATTACTTAGCGCAATAGTAGAGCAGAAAATGTTTGTATGGAGTATACTCTACATCTACACAAATAGAGTAGGCAACACTTCGATTTCAGCTTTGATCGAATTTCATGGTAAAGTTAGAAATTAACATTAAAATAATCACTTTCATTTCATTTTGTAGCTTTTTAGACAATTTCTCTTTCACTTAAAGGAGACAAAAGAAGAATAAAGACATGACACACAAGCATATCGTAATTCTCTGATATAGCTAGCGAGATTACGTGTTTCAGCCACCTTTTTCCTGTGGTTAAATTAACTGACACATTTTATAGTTACACATATTTACATTTTACTAACCGTATCTAAATTAAGACGTTTAAAGATGTACGCAGTAACTAATTGGATTGTTCGTTTGAAGTTTCGAAAACTATTTCTCACCAATTAGCGGCAGATGGTGCGTAAGATTGGACCGACGTGGACGGAGGCTTGCGGCGGAGCGCGCATCCTCTTCCTTACGTGTTTCGTAACCCAGTCTCCCCAGTTACTATAGCCGCGTTATTTCGGTTGACACAACAGAAATAAACTGTTCTTTCTCACATGTCGCCGGTAGACGCGATACCTTCACGCTAATTGCGTTATTGACAACATCAAGCAGAACTGTTTCGTAACCGTCTCGCCACACTGATCGCTTTTAAAATAAATTAAACACATTCATTCACAAAATGAATAATTCATATATTCATGCAATCTGCACCGTTTTGTAGCTTGACTGATTTGGATAAACTACAACTTTTTAAGATTAAATTTTTATAACATAAACGTGTTTTGCAAACGCTATAATTATGAGCATCTTTTCTCGTCGTCAAATCATTTTACAGTCCGCGAATATTTTGGCTTATACAATTAGTGCCATTTGTTGCCATAGTTGTAGAAACGTTTCTTGATAACCAAAAAATATATAAACATTAATTTCTTTGATGGTTAGATAAAAGGTTATTCTATTAATAACAACAATAATCGTATAGCAAGAAGATTCGTAAACGTAGATATACAGCTATTGTGCACTGTTAACATTATTCATACGAACAACCAGACATTACTCACAACGCCAATAATACTCGTACTAGACAACAATACCGTGTTATAAATGTTTATGAAAACTACAAAACAATTTCTCCTAAGATCTAGAAATATCATGGCGTTATGAAACAACATATTTATAATAAACTGTCATTATGTTATGTTACTCACTTGGATAATGACTGATTTTGAAAAAAAACAATAAACAACGTCAGTTTTACTAAAACATTGAAACAAACTGTTTATCCGTATCATTGAGTCAAAGGGAACGATCTCCCTCATTCTCTAAGACAACGGTGACGTGCAGGGCAACCGGGACGCGGTAACGGGAAGCGAACTTACTCCATGTACGGAAGCCGTCTGCCCTAGCCGCCGCCATACACTTGTACTTCTAACTGAACACGGTCGCTGTCGCCACTCAGTAAACTGTTAATAAATAATCTATTTCCAAGCTGGACTCATTAATATGTTACTTTATCGTTTGAAAATACAGGAATAACAAACTTTATAAAAAATAACTTTGCTGTTTTGTAGTAGACTGTATTTTTCTGCAAATCAATATGAGTAGGTATTGAACTTTTGTTTATGTGGGTTAGGCAGTAAACGCACAGAGCGGCTTAATAGAACGAATGCGATCCAATTTAAAAGCTATTCATAATTAAACTGTTGCTTAAGACATTGCATCGAAGCGAGATATCATCTAAAAGCGAAAATGGGACAACTAGTCGCATGTGTGTCTATTGATATGTTGAAAGTGGTGCTTAATGTTGTCGATTGGCCGGTTTTGTGAAGATGATATCGCCATTTTGATGCAGGTGACAACAACGGCAGCGCGGAGGGTTCCGGGTCCGGCGGCGAGGCGGGCGAGGGCGCGGAGGCGGCGCATACATTCGGGCCTCTGGACGGGTCCATCTACGCCACAGTGGTGCGCGCCGGAGGCACCTCCTCGCCGCTCAGCGCCTCCATGGACTCTGGCATCTCGTCTGCGGGCCGGCGCGCCGCCCCCAGCCCGCCTGACGAGCTAGACGCGCTGCTGGGCGATATGCTGCGAACAGTGAGCGCGCTGCCCGACCCGCCGCCTGCCGCCGGCGCTGCGCAGTCGCCCGCCGATCGCGTCGCTGACATACCGTATCACGCGCGCGCCGATTCCGCGCCCTTCACCTACGGCGCACCCGGCCTGCGGCCCGGCATGCTGCGCTCCACGCACCGGCTGGCCAGCCCCGAGCTGGTGCGGCGCGCTTACCGCCCCGTCAGTCCCGATCCGCCCTCGCCCTCACCGCCGCCCCCGCCGCACGCGCCGCTCTCCCCCGTCACCTTCCGCAAATTCTCGCAGGAACAAGTCATCACCAGCTCCACCACACCGAGACAATCCTCTCCAACACAAAACGGACGGTGAGTAAATTCAGATTTTTTTTTGCACGAATTCAAAGTATGGGCACATAAATCACATGTTTTATTTAATTTAGCGTATTATAATTTTTTTAACTAAAATGTTGACAAAAACATTGAAATCAATATCATAATAACTCGACAAATGATTCCCTAATTTAATAAGAGAAAGAGTACATCTGCGGCACACATTAAAATCCTTAATTCATTTGAATTTACCATATTAAACACATGATGAGTTACGTGTACCGTGTTTATTTATGATAGAAACAAATAGCAATAAAGTGAAATATCAAAGACTCCTTTTGTAACGTGGATTCTAACGAATAAAAAAAGGAAACGAGCGAGGTATGTGTGAACTGTGAACATGTGTGTCGGAGCGGGGGCTACGCGCCCACGCTCACGGCCTTCTTACTGTTTGTTTACATTAAATAAACTGAACTTACATTGAATCCCCACACAATTCGTATTTTTATCGGCTACAATAAACATTTGTGTGACTTTCAAAAATAAAATTAACGCGAATTTTATTTTGGCGCACACTACATTACAATATCAGTGAAGAAAAAAGAAAGATACATAATAAATACGAAAAAAATAATTAGTTCTTTGTGTTACAAAAATTCAAAACGGTCTATAATATATTTGTGACTATCAAAGTGAGTCCAAACAGTGTAGTCGTTCAATTAATTTATTTAGTCGCGTTCCGCTTGACCCACTTCACTGTCGATGAAGACGAGCTATAAATTGTACTACAACCAATCTGGCCATTAAACTACGAGCTCCTTTTATGGCTACGTAATTGTAGTCCTTGTTGATACTTCGTTGTTTGTGATAATTACTATAAATACTAAAACCAAACATAAACTCTCAAGTCCTATAAAATCTATACATCCATAACTGAATAGGTTCGATAACATCGTTATATAAGAATATGAAGTATTGTAATTAATTGCAGACAACTTATATATGATCCTTAAAAACAACAAATGTGATCTAGTACCTACTACGATTTGCTTTAATTAGACCTAAGTATGTAGGTTTTAAGAGCTTGTTTCTTTATTAGTGTGAAATCGCTTGTTTGTTACTGGCGCATTGTTAATTGATATAATGATGGATCGATAATACGTGGGAATATGTAGGCGTCAATTGAATGATCATAAAACACAACGAGTAGGAACACTTGAAACATTTTTACAGACAAAAAACTTGTTTTATTTCCGCTAATCGCAAATATTCCATTTTAACAAGATTATCTCACTTGTACAATGAAAACTACAGTGGTGTAGAGATTTTCCTCGAAAAAAAAGTAGCTTAAAACTAAATATATCTATGAACTTTATCGGCTTTGTGTAAACTTGTTTTCCTATGATTAAATTAGCTGTTGTGTGAAAATATATATGCGTTACCGTGAGTTTCTGCTGCTGCTACGAGTGTACAAAATATGTTGTAGCCTTCTCACACTTACTCTAAGAAAATAAAGACAACCATATGTTTTTCTATCAGTGTTTCTAAAAGGAAATCCACTGTTAGACATTTCAAGGGCAGTAGTGTCTTGATAAATATTAACATACTATCCATTTTAGGTATCTTTTCCCGTGTAATAGTTTTGTGTTGTTAAATCCTATGTCGGTTTTCATAGGGATTTGTGTATATGTGAACATTTGTATTTTAATACAGCCTGCTGCATAATTAAAAACTGTATCTGTATCTCAAGTAATCAAAAATTTTTTTTTCGGAAGTTTTTTTTACAAAGAAATTATTTCATTATATGATGAATAAAAGAAAGAATTGTCAACGTAGAATTCGTAACATTTTAGATAAATGGAAGGTATTCGATAGGATTGTTTATGTTAACGGAAGTATAGTTAATAGCTGCGTAGAGCGTGGGCTATATGATGTAAACCGTACACTTGGCCACAACACGCCGCACTGTGGGCCGTCTGTTGCGGATTATTTATGCCCCGCTGACTGACAGCTCGCAAGGTTTCTTGAATTACTTCTGTACGTGACTGTACTGCTAAAGATGGCGCCAATTTATATAAAACATACACTGTATTGTTTTATTTTCTGTACACGTATGTTATATAGAAAAAGTCACTACTACTAGGTTAAGTACCATTAGGCACATTACATTAGACGTAATGATTTGGTAAACCAATGACTTGTTTTGAATCTCTATATTCTCTGTATTCACAGCTCTGGTCTCACAGTAAAATTGACGAGAGTGTTTTTCAATGTAGCGTTATAGAGCCAGTAGGTTTACAGGCAATTTTGATTAGTGTCGATGGCATGTGATTGCGTCCAACACGGACCAAACGGGTTGCTATTTCGAGATAAACGTCGCCATAAACGGTCGAGTAGCGCCGCGGCGACCGCCTAATCGACCTCCCAGTCAACGGTCGTCGGGTACAACCGTTTACTTTCTAATAAATACGCGAAATATACCACACGCATTGTACCATTGTTAAAGTTAAATTTAAATTCGTCACCTGATTGATTAGGCAATTTAAAAGCGAACCTAGTCACATTGTTTTTCACGTTACGTGATTGGATCTAGGAACGCGATTATGTTTTTACAAATGACCACAACTTTACCATGTTTATGTTTTAAATTACTTACAACTATATGTCGAAATATTGGCTACAAACAACAGTACAAATTTTCCTCAAAAGCTCAACGGAGCCGCTAATAGTTGCGTCAAGTACCGGCGGCCCTGAAATTATATGATACCCAGGCGCGATGCACAAAGACAGGAACGTTGCTCGTAGATAGACGCAATGTCTGAAGACAGGAGCGATTTAAAACCCGACAAAAATAGTACCGTATAACGATAATGCTGTAACACTACTATAGAATTGCTTATTACAAATTGTCAAAATTAAGTCTAAAAGAGTGAATTGTTGCATAGATTTAACCTATATGTCTATTCTGTATTTCAGATGGATGAATGGCGATGCAGAATGGTTGGACAGACCACCGAGCAGTGCGCGAAAGACGGCACCAGAAAATGGAACCTGGCGATCCAACAATATTCAGGGCTGGCAGGAGACTCGGGAGACTTCTAGGGAGGTGAGACGGGAGCCGCGCAGGTCGGAGAGCATCGCTGAAGCCAGCTCCGGCCTCACCTGGCTCCAGAGACAGCAACAGAAGCTGAGAGAGAGAAAGGAGGCAAGGGAAAGGGTCGCTCGACTACCGCTCGAGTGGGATACCTCGTCTTCCCGAAATGTGCGCCGCTCAGCAAGTCATCGGTAAATAATACATTTATAATGAAAAAAAATTATTACAAACGATAAGGTACATACTTTACATACTTACAAAGTTTCGTATCACGTCATTGTAAGGATTTTTAAGTATGTTAGCATACTGACACAACATTGTTGTTTACTATCGTTATCTTAAGTTATTATACTATTAGAACATTCCCTTTCCTCGTATTGAGGTAACATGTTGTATTTATGGCGCGTTGGTAATAAAAAAAAATGTTTTCCAGTTAGTGAGACTAGTGCCAATTAGAAGCCCAGTTTAGAATATACTTGGTTATTTGGATTGATATAAATTGCAGCGTGGACGGCTACACGAGCGACACGACCGCGTTCGCCGACGACGACGACGACTTCGCAGTGCCGCTGCACGTCAACACACGCGCCGCGCCGCGCCCGCACGCCGTCAGCCCGCAGGCGCCGGACAGGTAAACATTATCTGAATCATCGTGGACTTTACTATTTACTATCAAATTAATTTAAGTGTTTTGCTCATGTGTCATAAAAACGCTGGCTTTTATACTTTTTACTAAAAAAGTATATTTTTATTTGTTTCAGAACCTCATCTAGAAAGTTCATGTATGAAAAGATGACGATGCGCGAGTGGAGCGCCGGCAGCACGCCGACCACGCCCGCGCCCGGTCTGCTGTCCCTCGCGGAGCCTGCCAACGACACTATGGTTACTATCGCTTACTTTTTAACAAATAAAACATTTATTTTTAATGTTGTATGTTCCTGTTTTCTGAATTGTGCCTTACGCCATCGTAAAAAATGTTTGAGCTGTGAGCCTTCTAAGTAATTTTGTTACTACACTGTACCAAGATATCCAAAAATACTTACCATGGGTTGAAAGTTTATTGTGCAAAATCAAGTGTAAAGTTTGCCTAACAAATTGCCACAGAGTCGTGAGCATTCGGAGAGCTGGTCGCGGGCTGAGTCCCGCGCGGAGTCGCGCACGGAGTCCCGCACCGAGTCGCGTGCGGGCACGCCGGCCTTCCCCACGCATCCGCGCACGCCTTACCCTCCCACGCCCACGCCGACGCCCACGCCAACGCTCACGCCCACGCCCACACTCACGCCCACGCCCTCGATCAACGCACGACCGCCGCGCTCGCCGCCCGTCACCAGGTAATACCAGATAGGAAGCTGTAAAGTAAAACATAAACAATTACAGCTTCAAATCAAACCGAGGCTCAAAAGTTTGAGTCAAGGCCCTATAAAACTAAATGTACATATATTGTGGCTTCAGCAGCTTCTCTGTAGTCCGCAGTGAAATCTATCTATACATATATGTATGTCAATTTGATTACGTTGCAAAATTAGTAACCATAGATCGTTGCGTAGTGCTTATCAATTCTTCAATTCTGTGTAAATATGCATAATCTTTAATTAGCACAAACGTATTGAACCTACATATTCCATTCGTTGTGTAATTTTTGTCTAACGTTGTCTATCGCTTACTTCTTGTTCCTGTTGTCTTCGAGTGCAAAAGGCATTAAGCTTGTGTCTTCTGTTTGCACCAGGAACCAGCTTGCGCTACCGTATAAAGCAATACTCCACATGTAAGTTCGGGAGCTCGTGACATTTGCTGGATACTTTGTTTGTCAATAATATATGCGATTTTTATTATTATCGTTAGAAAACTTGTAACATATATTATTCTGCACTTGTTACAAATCGTTTCTTTACACGCTTGTTTTGGTTTGGCTATTTATTTATTTTTTCTTTTTACGACACATCCAAGATTTCTCAGAAATAATAAAATATATTGCACGCCGGGTTTCCTTTTAACCATATGCTTTTGTGTGGTGTAATTTTCATTTTCCCATTTTGACAGAAAATATGCACTCTAAACCATCACAGTTTCAATTTTACAACAATTTAGTATTACTTATTTTAATTCTTGTTTTCGTGTTCTAGCTTTCCTGTTTGTGGAAATATATTCTCCCAAAATCCTTACGTGTCTGACAAAATTGGCGTGTCTCAATAATCGCGAAAACTTATTTGTATATTGTAAACCTTTTACTTATATGTATAACAGAAAGGAGCGCGAAAGTAGCCCAGAATCGGATTACCGTGCGTACAATGGCGCGGCGGTGGGTGCGGGGGGCGCGGTGGGTGCGGCGGGCGCGGCGGGCGCGGGGGGCGCGGGGCCGGTGGAGACGCAGCACGTGGCGCCGGACCGCGTGCGCTTCGCCCGCGACACCAGCCACTACTGGTACAAGCCCAACATCTCGCGCGACGACGGTAATTACCGCATGCATCATTATAAGTTTATCAATATACGGATCAGAAACTACGTATTCCTCGGGAACTATAACAATAGTAGCTTGTATGTTCTTAATAACTGTCCTTCATACCTATGCCGAATTTCATCAAGATCCATTTAGTAGTTTTGGTTACAAACTAACAAACATCTATCCATGTAAACTTTTGCAATTAGAATATTAAGGTAAGATAATTGTTGTATTCAGCAATCTCAGCCCTGCACGGTCTGGAGGAGGGCTCGTTCATCGTGCGCGACTCGAACTCGTTCCCGGGCGCGTTCGGGCTGGCGGTGCGCGCGGGCGCGGGCGGCGGCGTGCGGCACTTCCTGGTGGAGCCGGCGGCGCGCGGCGTGCGGCTGCGCGGCTGCCCCGACGAGCCCGTCTTCAGCTCGCTCTCCGCGCTCGTCTACCAGCACACCGTCACCCCGCTCGCGCTGCCCGTGCCGCTCCGGCTGCCCGACAGGTCAGTGTCTCGCATTGTTCCACTGCTAATAAACCGTTGGTGCTGTTGCGTCATTAGTTAGTAATTGACCGTTTTGCAGAGACCCGTGGGCGGGCGGCGGCGTGACGGCGGCGGCGCGCGCGCTGCTGGCGACGGGCGCGGCGTGCCACGTGCTGCTGCTGGGCGCAGACAACACCGAGGCGCTCACCGGACCCGCCGCAGTCAAGCGCGCCGTGCACAACGTACTGCAGAAGAAGGTATATAGCATACCACTTCGTCATCTTTACCTTGCATTAATAATTCATAGTAACGTGCTATGTTTGCGTGCAGGGCGAGGCGCACGTGGTGCACCTGAAGGTGTTCGGCGGCGGCATCACGCTGACGGACGCGGCGCGCAAGCTGTTCTTCCGGCGACACTACCCCGCCGCCGCGCTCTCCTACGCCGGACTCGACCCCGACGAGCGCCGCTACACACACCGCGACTCGCCCAACGCTATACCTACTGAAAAGTACGATACTTTGTGTGTTATTAATTCTTGGCCTGGTGTGAGTTCGAAGAATTTGTGTGTTCTTAAATCGCAACCTTTATAGTCTTTTTCTCTCAACTTTTATGACAAAAACAATGTTCCTTACATTTGTATATTTTCTAATTGGTTTGATTACAGAGAGATTATGTGTAATGCTATTCTATACTAAACAAAAACAAAAAAAAACAGGGTAACGAAAAACTTAAACAAATAACAACAAAGCTCTCCAACTAGTAACAATTATAGCAAAAATGTTTAGTACGAACAGCATTTGTGTTAAAAAGATAGTGTTCTTTATTTGAATATGTACTTCCAGACGTATCTTTGCGTTCGTGGCGCGCACGTCCGCGGGCTCCGACAACCAGTGCCACGTGTTCGCCGAGCTGGAGCCCGAGCAGCCCGCCACCGCCATCGTCAACTTCGTCAATAAGGTAACCACATGTGTACAATCAGGAATGTATGTATGTATCTACAAGACATACAAGAGTGTAAAAGTGGCCAGGACAGCTGAAGGCCGTAGCTAGATTCGAATTTGAGGTAGGATAGCGATGGTTACAGGTAGGGCGGAATAAAAAAATATTGTAATTGTTTTGCCCTCATCGATTCGATACCTATGACTACATTTTTTCAAACTGTGATTCAAGCAATTTAATTATAATTTTTGTTTTGGTACTTGTAATGTAGGCCTTTGTCAAAAATGCCCCCCCCCCCTAGCTACGGCCATAGGAGAGCTGCGAGGAGAAATTTACGGGTTTCCTTTTGTTAATTTGCTATTCCTTTTTTCAGGCTCTCCTTGGAAGCATGCAAAAGAGGGACATCCTTTAAGCAATTTAACAGCCAAACTAAAGATTTTCGAGTAGTTTAAAAATACTCACCCAGCATAAAGTGTTTTTAATATGTAACATTCAATGTTAAGAATTGGAAACAAATTGCTTTGTTTTATTTTTTAACTTAACTGCCACCGGAGATGTATGTATTAGTGGCAGTTATTTAAAATAATACTTTATTATTCCATATTATCTTTCCAAATGAATTTGTTGTTGATCTTTGTCATTGTGAAAATATTTTTAAGAATAACGTTTATTTCTAAATTGACATTTACCAAGCACAATTAACCAACAAAATTTTATTTTCTAATTTATTAAAGATAACAAATAATTTAGTGTATGAACGAACTAACTAGTCTCATTATTAATTTAATTTAGAGTAGAAATAACGTGTGTGCCTAATATTACTTCAATATTATAGAGATACCTCGTATGTTGCATTCAATTTGGTTTTTAAAGACAATAAAAAATATTTAAAAGCAAAATCGCTGAGACATTTGTCAATTATTAGTTTTTATGTAACACCTAATTTTGTCCGAAGTTTTAACTACAACGAATATAATTGTGTATATCTATACCCTGAACGGGTTTTATATGAGATCTGAAAACTAGAAAAACTTCTATAGTACGATACGGTAGATAATATTAATTGCCAATTAGAATGTTCTGGAATATTCTGGAATAGTCAGCGTTTTGAATATAGAATTCAACCATAGACATAAAATATTTTTATCTATATTATAATAAATTTCAAACAACGATTTATCGCGCACTAGATGGCATAAATACACATTGTTTTAAATTAGATGTAAGTTTGATATAACGCTATAAAAGTGGTTCAAAGCCGCAAATAGTATGCCTTAACAGTGATTTAGTTAACTAAATTTTTATTTTATTTAAATTGATAATATCCAGTATATTTTAAGATAATTTAACACGAAATTGTGTAATAATTATTTGTTGTAAAATGTATTTATTGGTTATAATAAATAAAGCAATGATAAATATTTTCTTAATCTTTTATTTCTCTACCCAAATATTATTATTAGAAATTTAACCTACATTAATTTTTTTATGAATAAATAATTTAAGTCTATCAGAGAAAAAAACATATATGATATACATTTGATAGTTTACATTTAAAGTAATTTCATATTACAACGAAAACAACTAAAATAAATTGCTATTGGATCAATTGTACTACTATTCAGGTCGAACTAATTTTTCTATGACTATATTCAACAACTACACATAACGAAATATCGTACCAGCCATCGACATTTCGTTTACATATTCGCTACAATTTAATTAGAAACTCGGGCGTTTATTGGCGCAACGTAAGGGTCAGTCGTCGGAGCGGCCGAAGCGAAGATGTCCGTAATCATCGAAGGAATCATCAGCACGAGGTGCGCGCCGCATGCCGTACTCGCGGTACAGCCGGCGCGCGCGGTACTCGTCGTCATCAGCCAGCCGCGCGCCTATCATCGCACCCTCGCACCAGTGGACCGATGCCGCTAATGCCACCACCAGCGCCAGCCCAATTAGAGTCACCAGTCGCATTGTGGAATTTATTTGATACCTGTAAAGTCAGACTGATTAGAATCTTAATTTAGTTTATGTTATTACATGAAAATTTTGATAAAAACACTTATCAGAGTGCACTTGTAAAAATATTATAAATTGGAGGCAATCTTTGTTAACATCTAAAATTTTAAATTCTAAGATCGGAAATCCTTCCAAGAAGGAGGTTCCAAAAAAGTGACTAACTAGAGTTTTTTAGAGTCACTTTTTTGTTTAGTGAAGTATATAACAAAGTAGCAACAGTTTAAACAACATAAGATAGAAATTACAAATTATCTGAATCATCATCATCATCCATTTGCCCTTATCCCTTACGGAGGGTCGGCACAGTATGTGCTGCTCTTTCATACATCTTTATCAGCCGTCACATCTGAATCCACTCCTTTCTTAAGCATATCCTCTTTCACACAATCCATCCATACTTTTTTCGATACCTCTACCTTTGTAGCCATCCACATTCAATCTTAACACTTTCTGGTTTATGTCCCCATCGTCTCGTCTCATCTATAAATTATCTGAATATGAAACCAAAAAATAAAACATAAAATGATAAAAAAAAAGTTTGGAAAATCCACAGCTAACACTTACCGCTTTGTTGAAGTGCTGGACATAGAAATGGCGAAGTGAAACAAAAGGCAAAGCCTTTATATAGTGTTCGCCCATCGAAAACATCACCCCCTGTTTTAATATTCCCCGCGCAGCTCGCGCTTATAAAAATGGCATGGAAATTGACATGTTTCAATTATTTAAAACAGCCAACAACGTTGATTGATCTTGTTAGGGGGTTGGAAATTATTTTTATATTGACTTAGCTTGATTCTTCTTCATAGAAAGTTATTTTGAATTGTTATTACTTTACTTTAAGATTAAAAATTGCTTTGTTTTATTTAACACGTGCCTTTTGTGAAAAACATTTGTCGATTTTCCCGCCTTTTTTTTTCGTAATAGCCAATGTAAGTTTATAAATAAATCAAAAGTTACAAAATATTCTACATTTCAAACATTTTATATGATTTTTTTGGCTTTACGACTATTGTTCCTTTGCCTTTAAGAAAAAAAAAACATTTTCCCTCCATTTCATAAATCACATATTGCCTTTGAAAAAATATCTGCACAGTTAAATTACGTTTTTGGTAAATTTTGAATATGGAAAATATTTCAGAGTTTGAATCTTTTGAATCAAATTTCATCGATGTGATAGGAGTCTTGCAATCCATGATCGTAAGTTTACCAATATTAAATACCAGTTTGCTATGTCACACTGTTACAGATTAAAATCAAAACAATTAAACATATGTATAAATATAAAATACAAATATTTATGTTTATTGTAGGTTATCTGTATTTGAATATTCTCTACCTTGGAGAAAGAAACATCTTTCCTTTGGTGGCCGTGTTGAGTATATTGTAGATAATAAAACAGATAAACAGAGGAAAGGGATTTGATGAGACAGAATAAATTACAAAAGCTACATTATTTTACACACGTGTTTTGTGAACTTCTGATTTCTGTAGACGTTCTTCTTAAACTTGGATAACATTCTTGTGAACTTATAAGTCATCAGAGGCGCATCTCCGTGAAGCGGTACGTGCGGAGGCGGTTCGTGCTGAGGCTGCGGAGACGGCGTGCGCGCAGGCCAAGCGCGATGCGGACGACAACCGCGCTATCGCCGCCGCTACAGCCGCCGGCACCGCGCAAGCGTCTCACGCGCTCGCCGCCGCTCAGGATGAACTGACCACTATTAAATCTAAAATTGAATTATCGGTAGGCTTTATAAATGCTTTATTACTCACACTTTTTTATTTATAAGTTGGTTAAAATTACTTCATGATCTTCATTATCTGTAAAAGTATTTATTTTAAATTCCGTGGTTTCACTTGGGAAACCATAATAGGCATGTTATAATTAAGTCAAATGTTACTTTAATGTGGACAGATAAGAATCACACCGTTCTTTTCGCTAATGGCTTATTTTGATAAATTCTCTGTTAGAAGCTACAAGATAAATAGGTATTAGATCTAGTAATATAAGTGGTTTAAAAAAGGTTTGTGGCAATTTAAATAGGAACGTCAGCGTAAACTTCTAGAGGAGAAGTGCTCCGATATGACCGAAAGGATTGGAGTTTTAGAAAAAGAATTAGAAGAGCTGCGGCCGATACAATCTGCTCATTCAGTACTGCAGAAACAGTACGTAGAATTGGAAAGTCGCGTGCGAATTGCTACTGAAGACGCTCGCAGGTAAATATGACTCATAATTGTATAACAAAAATAGTATAAACACATTAAACGAGAATATTTTCTTTCTTACGTAAGTTACTAGAGTAAATTATTATTAATTTTTAAAAATTAAACAATTTTATAACACAAATGTATGTTTTCTAACAGACCATTGTTAATTTTGATAATATTGACGAAACGAGTGAATCAATTGCCTTGTATAGAGCAATTCGTCAATTATAACGCAACTATTTGCTTATCTCAAAATAAGTAGGTACACTCATAATAAATGTAATTATTAAATTGTTTAGATACTAACACGAGCCATTTGTAGAAAAAAATTAATCAAGTAACTATATGAGTGTTTGAATGTAAGCAGCAACTTGCTCATGGAGGTCACAACCTCCGTTATTTTTTACAATAATCGTCCGTTATTGCAAAATATCCGACTAACGAATTGTATTTTCGAATAGTGATATTCGTATAAATTCGCAAGTATAGTTACTTATAACTTCTTATACTTATACAACTGTAAATGTTATTCTGTCAAATATCTGCAAACAGAACATTGATAAAGCCATTTGCGCAACATTTATCAAAAGAGGACCATCAGCACTATAGATTTTTAAGGATGTCCCTAGCATTTGTGATATTTTTAAAGCAAACTCAGGGTCTTTAGTACTTAATCTTTCTCTTAGTGATTTCTCATACTACAATTACACCTGGGTGTATGGTTGTTAGTCCATTTTATTTGGGTGTTAGTGAAGCAAGCCGGTTGGAGAGCGAGGTCCGTCGCGTGGAGCGCTGCGCTCGCGGCGGCGAGGAGGTGCGCTCGCGCGCGCGCCTCGCCGCCGCAGCGCATGCGCGCGAGCGACGCCTCACCGCTGATGAGAAGCAGCATCTAACTGCAGAACTCCTGCGAGCCAACGGTATGCACCTTAGAACTGCGTATCGCTGATCACAGGCAGCGTCTAAGTTCATAAAAACAAAAGCCTTTTCTCTGTTAAGGATAAAATTAGTTACTAAATTAAAATTAACCAGTCCATAGTTTAATAGTTTTAAATAAATCGATGCAATATAGACGAGTTTACCAGTTTAGGATCTGATTTCAAAACCGTATGTTAGATACGCAATCATATTGCAACGGTTTGAATAATTTAGATTGATGATGTTTGCTTGCAATAGCGGTGACGTAACGTACAAACTGGCACCATTGCCACCATTCATACAAATATGGAAATGTGTATTTTCTTCGTCTACTTTTTTATTGTCTCAATGAAACTTTTGCATTGGTTTTGTTATGGGAAAGTTACCATTCACACGGATTGCAAAGTATACGCAATACATATTTAAAATTCTTACGAACACAAGTATTCCCTTGAGCAATTCTCCATCTGTCACGAGGGGGGATAATAGGTTGCCAAAATAACTTCAAATGTTTTGTTCATATGCTGGTGTTAATCATGTGGTGAAAGAAAAATTATATGATAATGAAGTCAAAGGTGACGAATTTATAAAAAAATTTCGAGTACAGACGCAAAGTACATCTACACAGTAGATACTGTGTTGAGTATTGATATATGCAAGTATAACAAGTGTGTGTCAACTGGTTGCGTTCTATTGTGTATTGTTGCACTGCAACTTGTCACAGTGGCCTACCTGCTGGGCTAGATGTTCTGTCATACATATCTCAATCAAGATAAACGTGCCAGCATAAATCTGCATACAGTTATAACATGCATCGATCTACTATCCAGCTTTCGAATTGCAATATTAATAAAGAAGTCTATTCATTAGTTAAATATGAAAAAATTGGTTACTTTCAGCTGAAATCGCTCGACTTGGATCTATAGTGACGGAATTGCAATACCGTTTATCAGACTATAGCAACATTAAGTCTAATACGAAGCCTATAACCGAGTCGAATACATTGTCGGAGTTGAGAGCAGCACTGGAAGTGGAGCGAGCTGGCGCGGCGAAGACGGAGCGGGCGCTTGCCGCAGCACTCGCCGACAATCTCACACTAGCGACGCACCTGCACAAACAAGATAATATTGTACTCACGCAAACCTCGCCGAAGAAACAAGACGATGCCACCAATATATCACCGATAGACTTGTTTTTGGCTGAATAATTGTTTTTTTTTTATATTAATAGTAATTAAAGATTTAATAACATGAGACTAATTAACACTTTCATTGGTTTGTATTTATAGCCCTTATATTGTCTTGTTAGTAAAAAAATCTTTAATGCATGAAAAGCTATTGCATGTTTTATAATTTGTAAGACCTCGTCACAACCCTCGTTATATTTGATTGGCCACCTCTATTTACACTTGTTGCCTTAAGCTTGAAGATTTATGTTGAAAAAAAAAGAAAACTTTGATAAAATATAGAGCCCCAAATATATCTTATAAGAACATCAGTTACCAAGTTCGCGTTAGACATACTCGTATTATGATGTGTGGGAGAGCTCGGCGCTATGACGCGAGATTTTTTATTCAAAACAGGTTTCTCAAATCGCGACTTGTATGTACAAACATACCTACGAACCTTTTAGAGGTCGAAATGACTTTGTATTATATGTTGGCATACTGAACGAGAATATTAGTGTAACATAAATTGTTCTTTACGAAGTAATATAGGCCATAGGGGACTTGTTCCGGCTGTCGGTCGATGCGTCGTCTTATGCGAAAACAAGTTCCTAGGAATGCACTTGTACTTACAATCAAGTGTCATTAATGTAAATATAGCTGGAGATTAAACATTTTATTGTATAGAATACGTATGAAAACTATAAAACAATAGTTTTTCCACATTATCTTGTTACTTAAATTAAACTTAGTTCCATTTGACTTTGTAACAAGACCTTCTTTGTAACAAAACCGTTTTCATTCACCTTAAAGAAATTTCATATCACGAAATTAACCATCATAGAAGTGGTTTGTTTTTACTGACTCCTTTCTCTAAACTAGAGATTGGTCTTTAGGTAATTACTTTTTTTATAAAAGTCAAAATATTAACCATAACGAAGACCTGCAAAAAAAGAAACAACGTAATAGTTGTTAAGGGGTTACGCAAACTTGAGGAGCTTGGGTAGTTGTGACGTCGTGCGTAGGTTGTATTTCCTGCTGGTTGATGGCCGCAACGGCGAGGTGTATGTGTAGGTGCAGTTGGAGGGGCGGGGGTATTCGCAAGCCTTCGCGGCCCCCACCAGCCAGCCAGCAGCGCGTGCGCCGGCGCAGAGCCGTCAGTTTTACTGCACCTCGCACCTTCATCGTGCGTCTCTATGTCGTGCACAAATGCACTCGAAACCCCTCTGTGATATAGTGTTAAGTTTACTTTAAAAACTTAGAAAATCTAAGTGTGTTTTTCAAGTATTTTTGTAAATGGTGCTATGTTGTAAACAGTTTAACCTACTTCTGTGTGAATATACGAAGACCTCTCCAACACAATAACACTGTGGCGATAAATTACAATACTTTCTACGTAAGTATCGCTTAATGTTTATGCTTTAAGAGTCGCAAGTGCTTTTCTTAATATACATTCTGTGGTTTTGTGGTCAGTGTTTCTTAGAGAAAGTTCAAACCTAACAACTTTTCTGGAAGACTAACATCTGAAATATAAAGGTTTTCCTTAATGTTTGTTGTATTGTGATTGGATGCGAGGCTGTAGTGTCGTCGCAAATGTAGTATTTATGCAGTGAGTCAGAGAGGCTGGACCTGCGCCCGCGCCTGCGCTGCGACACAAGGACGGTGAGCTAAGCACCCAGACACGGTAAACATGTGAATTCAATAGACACATTATTTGATAGCTCGCCCACGACATCGTTTATATTATCTAACACGACATTACGTTACCTTCGAGCGAGTAGTAAATTATTGTAATGCTAATAATGGTGACCACAGTCCTCCTGTAAGCCGAAAAAATCGTAATATTCAAGGCCCAGATATAGAAATTTTACACTTTCTAAATTTTCAGAATTAAATGCAAAACGAATTCCTGAAAAGCATCGGACTGAAAACAGTTATTTTAATAAGCAATTATAAAACGGAAATAATGCATTCCAAGCGTAGTCGTGAAAATTTGTGGAACATTTTGGACTCTTCCGTTAATTGCATGCTGTTAAGTAATTTGGACAGTTAATGATTAATCTTTGGCTAAGGATCAGATAATTTACGTTCTTTTTAAAAAAGTAATAACTCAATTTCTACACTAACCTATAGTTTTTGAATCACAATTTTCATGGGAAGCAAAGCGTTTATGTTTTTCATAAGACCGAGGAATAGGAGAATATACCAATCTTGTGTTTCGTGCTTTCACTGTCCTTAAAACCGGCGAGCAATAACCTATTCGAATGTACTTCTTGAGATTTCCTTAGAAATTCGAATAGGAAATATTGCCTTTAATAACACAATATTTTTTAAACGTCAGACACGTTCAAACTTTGTGAAATATTAATATTCATGAAACTCATCATAACTTTTTAGAATTCTAATGTAACAACAAAATATTGTGTTTTTTTTCCTGTCTACTAAACCAATATTAATTTGTAAAATATTCGTAGAGTCCTTCGTTATTTACTTATCTGATACTACGATTACTTAGGTTTTAAGTTTTTACTTGTAGAAACACGATATCATGTCACAACTGTGAGATACCCACATTTAAAGTTACTTTAATGTTTTTTATAAGACGCTCCAACTTAGTGTGGCAGTAAGCACGTATTACTAATTCATAGCATTATTTACAGAACAATGTCACAAACAATTACGGTGTACTGCTTCTTCTTCATCCTGACCACATCAGGCTTCGTGACATGGTAAGAGTTATGTCTAATTTTTTGTCAATAACACATGAAACCTTTAAACGCCGTCTCTACTTGACTCATGTCCGTAAATATGAGTAAGGCTAGGCACAATGATTCATTACAATACATATGTGCAAATAGTATCTTTCTTGTATGTAAACATCGCTATCGACATTACCCATGTATGGCAAAGACACGTACAATGTAAATAGAGATGAAGAATGTTATACAAAATGAATTGTAAACAAAATTACATGATGCATTGAAAGAATAACGAAATACTAAACTTATACTTTAGCCGTAGCCAACGAATTTACCGCAACCCTTTTAGTATTTTCATCACATAAACAAAAGGCAAAACAAAAGAAGGAACACTTAATATATCCCCTTCCGGAAAATTATAGTTCATGTAATAATTCAAAGATCCTATTACGCAAAGACAACTTTAACAACTAAGGACTGGTTACGAGAAGCCTGGCTCAATCACTATTAGTTAAGCTTAATCTACCCTCTGTTCAGTTTATCAGTGGTGGGTCCACGCGTGCTGAGGCCGCACATGTCCTACAAGGTGTCGATAGCGGGCAGCTCACGTGCGCATAACCTGTATGTAGCGGTGGAGCGGGAAGGCGGGCCCTTCAGCCAGGGCCGTGAGGTGCAAGTACCAGCAGCCACATCCAGGCTTGTAGAACTTGATGTAATTATCGACCATTTTTTTCACCTAGTAATTAGGCGTATAGTAAGGTATAATCACAAACGCATCGTACTTTAAATGTAACTAAATTAACATATGGCAACTCCATTTATGCTGATTGCGTAATTATACATAACTACTTTACTTTACATTCAAAATGTTAATTGTTAATTTTCTTTTGATTATGGTTATACATATCTATATAGCGATTACTTTTTTAATTTAACTGGGAAAATTTTTCAAAGGTATAATTACTAACGTATTTAATGCTATCGACTTGCATTAAGATTACGTTCATACGTACTGATATAAGTCGTAAACTATAAGTATTCAAATTGGTGTTTATGTAGATCGGCGACCCAGGACCGGGTCGGTACCGCCTTGTGGCGCGGTCTACCTCAGGCCCTCAGTTCGCCTCCTCCGCGCCGCTGCTCTACCAGCCGCGCAGCTTCTGCATCTTCGTGCAGACTGACAAGCGCGTCTACCAACCAGAGGATACCATTAACTTTAGAGTTATCGCATTAGATAAGTAAGTATAATGTCATACAAACTTTACGGAAGAAACATCGCTTTATTTAGAACCATCAATGAGTCGAATCGATTATTGAAATTGTATCAGAAATCCGTTCATACCCATCTCTCTGTATCTTAATACTTTCGATTTCGATATCGGTACAGGTAAAAATAAAGAAAGTTTGCACGTAAGATTACGTACCGCGCTAGGGTCGATGAACCCAGCGGCCGCAAGCCATGAGATCGTCTCACAATGCTAGCAGCGGGCACGGTGCAACATTTCCCTAATACTAAGGAAATCTTTACGACTTCAAAACTAGAACACCTTGAGAAACATTCGCCAACTGTATGCATATGTTTTCTTATTCTTCGTTTAATATGTACAAATTAAATTGAATCGTGGACACGTAACCAAATTGATGCAAGTGATAAAACCAGTTTAACATTCAATATTGTTAATCTAGTCCACTTTAAACATTAAGAATAGATTTGTATCGATCATTAGGTCATGTTATGTAAAGAAAAAATCTGTATTTGAAACCATAAACATACTTATACAAGATAGTTAATAATTGAAATAAAATATATCAAACATTTAACTATTGTGTCCATTGTGATGATAATTGCAATAAACATTAACTGATGGATGTTTTAGTAAATATCGATACAGTTAATGAACCGAATATTTCACACAGCCTCAATGTAGGCGTGAAGGCCGCAGTATAGCATTACATTGGCTCGACCATTCGTGCGTAAATTGTTGAAACCTTTACTTTACTTTGTTTAAAATTGCCGCATGAATGTGCGTTGCAGTCATATGTCCTTAGCAAGTTGATAATGTGTGATCGAAGGTTTTGCCCGATTTGTTATATTGGAATGCGGTAGAAATGCATCGATTTATATATTTGGTTTTTTGTTTGTATCATTAACAGAAAATATTTACATCTAATTGAATTTTAACTCATATAACACGATGTTATGAAAACTCTCCTACTAAGCACAGAAGACTTCTTTCACGGGATTCCAGTTAGTTACCGTACAGTTGTAGATCTTGTAACGTACAGTTTATCGAACATTATATCGGATGTGTTCAGGTATTTGTTGCCGCTGAACACATCTGTGGACGTGAGCATCCTAGACGCGGGCGGCGCGGCGATCCGCGAGTGGGCGGCCGCGCCGCTCGACCGAGGACTGTTCGCCGACGCCCTCCCGCTCGCCGACCAGCCCGCGCTGGGCGAGTGGACTATCCAGGTAACATCACCCTTATCATCACCAATCAGAGACTCCCACAATCTAGATCAAATATTCAGCAATCTGTGATCATAAATTGAAGATGATCACAATCATTATATCCCACAATTAATACTGCAGTTCAATAAGATTGGATTTTTTTCCTTGGACTGTTTTTAGTAAAGTACATGTCAATCTAACCAACTAATTGGAAAATGAAGTTGAAAAGTCCACATCTTTTTGTTTTACATGATTTCTGAACAAATGTCTAGGTTATTTAATTTTCTAAGCTATATATGTTATTATATCAGGTGGAGGTGCGCGGTCAGAAGTATTCGCAGCGCATCCTGGTGGCAGACTACGTACTGCCGAAGTTTCAGATGGAAATGAAAATGCCCAAGGAGATACTGTTCAGTTATGGAAGTTTCAACATCAATGTTACTGCTAAGTATGTTATAGTACACAAGGTGTAACACTTCGTATGCATCATAAATGAGTTGTATAGAAATGGTGATTCTATTTCGATTTCTCATTTCACCTTTAACGCCTTGTACTATTAGTGATAATAATACAATACTATTGAAAATAAATAAGACAAGAAAAACAATTTGCGTACCTTCGAACAAATTATTTTCAATCAACAATATTTTCTTATAGGATTGCTTTATAACATTATTTTTTCATTCTCTCTTGGCCTATAATTTGTTTAGCTCTCTTTAGAGATTTAGCGGTCTCGCCGTTGGCCGCTTCAATGAGATTCCTTCAATGAAATTAAAACGTTGTGGGGGTTTTTCTTACGTCAAATTCAAATGATTGATGATTGATGATATTTATATTCACGGCGCCATTATTTTCGTTAAATTCAATAAAATCGGAGAATTTCAGGTTTATTTGCAAAATACCGAAAGATTAACTATATTTTTGGTTATACAGAAAAAGACGGAACTAGATTCAACAATTACGATTGCAAATATATACAAAAATAACTGTAATGATGTCATTTCGTGCCAAAACCTGTGTTTGCTAAACTCGTTTAGTTCTCATACTATTGTATTCAACTTTGATATCTTTGAATTACAAAAACAACTAACATAAGTAAAAAAAACTAGCTCAACGTAATCGATGTTATTCTGAAACCAATTTATTAGTATAGTAAAAAAAATTGCACCTTATTAACCATTATTAAGTAAACAATTCACTACAGTTTTATGAAATTTAAATGTAATTTTTAAAACAACAGTTTTTCTAATCATACATCTTTCTAGGTTTATAGGAATAAAAGCGATATGTTATCCCGTTAAGCCAAGAATGAGAAAGTAAGGTACTTACATAGCTTTATCACGAGGTAACGGTAAGCGCCGTTCGTGATTAGAATCAGGGTTTCTAGGCTGTGATTAGGGCCAGCTATACCGTCCTTTACGTCTTATAGCTACACGATTACTTAAATACTCACCAATAAAATAATAACTAAGTAGTTTACTATTCCTTCAGGCATTTCAATGGGTTGCCAGTACAAGGAGAGCTGACCATATCGGCTTACGCAGTTTTCTTCTCCGGAGTACTCCAGCCGGTGTTTTCAACGCCCGCAAGGAAAGTGGTAGACTTCAACGGACAAGCTGACGTCACTTACGACCTCAAAACTGACCTCGACCTCGCAGAAGACGCTGCCAGGCCTTTGGTAGTGGAGGCTGTACTCGAAGAAAAAGATACTCTGATACGACAAAACATTTCATCGAGAATACTTCTTTTGCGAACGCCATATCGATTGAAAGTATCCGCGCCAGATTACTTTAAACCGCAACTGCCGTACATCGTTCAGGTAGATATTATTTAGCATAGATTTAAGGTTATAAGAACTACAGATTAGGTGTTAGAACATAATCAAGTTTTAATATTTGAAACTTCCTTGAAACTTACTTTCGACGAACTTATATTTATGTAGTTATTTTCAAATTGCAAGTTTAGAATAAATTGTGTGGTAGATCGAGGTGGTGAACTCGAGTGGGCTGGTGATCGACACGGACGGCGACGTGACGGTGGAGCAGCTGTGGGACGACGGCGCGCGCGCCAACCGCACCGCCCTGCCCTGCCGCGGGGGACTGGCCACCTACGAGACGGTGCCCGATGCGGCACACAACAACTCCACCATGAACTTAGTGGTAATATTAACAAGTACCAAACAGCTTACTGATATTTCATGTTACTAATCTATCCCGGAGTTAGTACAAGGCGTGTTCTTTTAGGTATTCACTTCTTTTCTTTATTTCTCGTAGATAAAATACAAGGAGGTGACGGAGCGCGTGGTGAACGTGGTGAGCGGGTCCGCGGGCGGCGCGGCGCTGAGCGTGCGGCTGCTGAGCGCGGCGGGCGGCGGCGCCGAGCGCGGCGAGCTGCGCGCGCGCATCGCCGCCAACGAGCCCCTGCAGCTGCTGCACTACGCGCTCGTCGCCCGCGGGGACATACTGCTGGCTGAGTCACTCGAGGTACTAAATTGATACAATCTATGTATAGATGTGTAACAAGAGTTTTTTTGTCTCCTCCACATAAAAAAAAATGTGACGACGTTCTACTTGCTGTTTTTGGATTAACAATGTTAAAAGATTTGAAGGCTACTGTGATCTATTTGAAGAGAATGTTTAAATGTCAGCTGAGCCCGGGGCGGCGCAGCGTGGAGGTGCGCGTGCCGGTGGGGCGCGGCGCGGCGCCGGGCTGCGCGCTGCTGGCCTGGGCGCCGCGGCTCGACCCCGCGCATCCGCTGCTCGCCGCCGGACTCTACCTGCCGCAGGATAAACTCTTCTACAACGAGGTCTCGATAACTAAATTTAAACTTTTCTTAATTAGCACGGCTGTCAAATTGTACCCAGTTAAGATAATACGTAAACGTATGTGTGTCAGGTGTCAGTGTCGACGGCGCCGGCCAGCTCGGGCCAGTACCGGCCCAACGGCATGGTGGAGGTGCGCGCGGCGGGCGGCGGCGCCGAGCGCGGCGAGCTGCGCGCGCGTGGCGCTGCTGGCGGCGCCGGCGCACGCGCACGCCGCAGGGCTCGCGGGGCCGCTTGGTCACGGACTGGATTTACACACGGTATGTCACTTCTTCCGAGTGAAAGTTATGTTGCAGCTCATTATTATTGATGCAGCTCATGATTTATGCATAAAATAATTGTTGTTTGTCAGATCGAGCGCGAGGTGGAGAGTTTCAGCGGCGTGCGGCACTCCGTGTTTAAGAACGAGGAGCGGCCGCCCGGCCTCGGCCTCGACCTGGCCGCCCGCGACCCTACTGATGTCTTCAAGGTTATACAGACTCTTCGTTAATATTTGTATTCTTCGTTAATAAATGAATATAGCTTCCTACACATGTTTCACTGCCTAATAGTTACATTGTTTTTTAATTGTTTCAGAATGCTGGTCTCGTAATATTGACTGACGGCGTCGTAGTCGAAAACGATCCAACGGGTAACTAAACTATTTAATTTTTTTATTATATTTACCACATCGATATTTTTGTTTCCTCTTTGAGTAAGATTTTGTCGGGCTGTGTAGGAGAGCCGGCGGAGCGCGCGGCGGCGGGCTTGCGGCCGGCGCTGGCGGGGCCCTACGCCTTCAGCCGGCTGCCGGCGCCGCCCTCGCCCCGCCTCTACCTCAGCGTCACCCCGCACCCCACCTGGATGTTCTCCAACCTCACCCTCGGGTTACACACTTCTATATTTACAAATCTAAATTAGTCACAAAGTTATAAAACTACATAGTCTGTTATTTGTTTAAACTTAAGGAGATACATTAAAAAATATAGTTAAACGGATAGTTTTACGTAGATATTCTAAAAGAAGTTTTATCCAAAGTATTTTTGCTACAGTAACGACGGCAAAGGCGCCCTGGAAGTGTGGTCCCCGGCCAGCCCCGGCGAGTGGAGCATCGGTGCGTTCTCGGTGCACCCGACGCTGGGGCTGGGCGTGGCGGCGCCGCTCGGCCTCGCCACCGCCGTGCCGCTGGCGCTCGCCGCCGAGCTGCCCGACTCGCTGCAGCGCGGGGAGGCGCTCGCCGTCGTCATCATCCTGCACAACTCCTCGCCCGCCGACGTCGACGTCGAGGTCACCTTCCACAACTCCGACCAATACTTCGAATTCGAACCCTTGGAGAACACTGTTGAAGCGACCAAAAGTAAGATTTGGAATATCCTACAAACAGTAACGATCGTATTGATTTTCTCGGTGTTAGAGCCCGTGACGTGAACCCTTGGATCTGTAAACATTGTAAACATTGTCGGCTTGCATTCAAACTCCGTCTCGAAAGAAAGCAAGGAATATGTGAAGTAATTAGGAGTGCACGTATCTGCGCAGAGATCGAGCTGTTCCGGCGCGCGCGCGTGCTGGTGGGCGGCGGCGCGGCGGCCAGCACGGCCTTCCTGGTGAGCGCGGCGCGCGCCGGCAGCGCCCCCGTCATCGTGGAGGCCAGCGGCGGCGGACTGTCCGCCTCGCTCTTCCGCACCATCGACGTGCAGGTAACCTTACACACACACACATTACACATTTGCTCATATTTCAATTTAAGATTGATTAAGATATAATTGGTTTGTAAACTTGAAGAAAGGTTTACGTGATTTTTCTCTAAACTCTGCGATATTATGCACTAACAAATAATGAAAGATACGCATGAATAAAAAATTCATTGCGCAAATGTACAATGTGTGCTAAATTAGAAACCGGCGAACAAAAGTTCTAGTTATTTTTAGTATCTGCCAATTATTTTTAATGAACAATTCCACTGATACCGATTCATCTATTGACAGGTAAAATAGCTCTTTAGTATTTCAATGTAGCAGAAACATTTTGAACTATCAAAATGCTTATAAATAGGAGTATCTATAAAATATGCATTATTTTGATCGTTCCTTTGTTATTCTGATTTAAAATGAATTCCGCGATACCATCGTGTGTACCAGGAGGGGTACGAGGAGGAGGTGTGGTCGTGGGCGGTGCTGGACGCGCGGCGCGGCGCGGCTCGCGGCAACGTGAGCGTGGCGGCGGCGGCGGGCACGCGGCTGGCGGGCAGCGCGCTGCTGGCGGCCGGCGACCTGCTGGCGCCCGCGCTGCCCGCCCTGCGCGCCGCGCCGCTGCCCGCCGCAGACCCCGCGCACGCGCTGCGCCCGCTCGCCACCGCCTGCGTCATCTTAGACTACTTACAGGTAACGGTGGCTGTATGAGGCTGTTCAATAACATTTGTACTTTGAAATAAAGTGTTCAATGAGCTGCTAAATACTAATTTGATACTTTCCACAGGCAACGAACCAAGACGAGGTATCTATAACGAAGAACGCGCGTGCCCAAGCTGCCGCGGGCTACCAGCGCCTTATGGCCTACCGCCGCAGCGACGGCTCCTTCGCACAGGAGCTCGACCCGGAAGCTGAAGGCGACGTCTAGTAAGCGTCACCTTTGTGCGACCTATACTTTTTGAATACAAGAGGGAACAAATTAAACTAATTGGAGGAAGACATTTAGATTCTCTTTTAAAACACCAAAAATAATTAATATTCAGCAGGTGTAATTTGGTGTCGCACAGTATACAATTCTTTTTTAATCGTCAAATTATTCATTTGTTGCAGTATGACAGCAGTATCGGGCCGCTGGGTGTCCCGGTGCGCGCGGCACGTGGCGGCGGCGCCGGCGGGCGGCGCGGCGGCGCGCTGGCTGGCGCAGGCGCAGCTGCCCGAGGGCGGCTGGCCCGCGCCCGCTCAGCCCCGCAACGACCCGCACGCGCAGCGCCCGCTGCCGCTCGCGGCGCACGCGGTACTCGCGCTCCTCGATGCTAAGGTAAACTATAATTAGTAACAAGCTACTAGAAACCATTTGAATTAATACTGACGAGGACGTATAGAGTCATAAATATTATTATACTACATCCAGGGTAGCGAAGTGCTATACAAGGAGCAGATCAACAAGGGCGTGGAGTACATCGCGCGCGGGCTCGCGGCCGACCTCGACGCGTACAGCCTGGCGGCGGCCGCCAGCGCGCTCGCCGCCGCGCGCCACCCGCAGGCCGGCCTCGCGCTGCACATGATGGACAGATACGTCAACTCCTCTGGTAACAACACTAACGTTATAATTAACTTTTTAACCGCTAATGCTTCGCGTTCCAAAGAGCCATGAGCAATTTTACTGTTACTACTACTAACATTGTACTTTGTACAGACACTACGCTGTTCTGGTCGCGCAAGCTGCACGGGGCGGAGTGGCGCAACCCGTGGCTGGTGGGCAACAGCCTGGAAGCGAGCGCGGCGGCGTGCGGGTTGCGCGCGCTGCTCGCCGCGCGCCACGCGGACCGCGCGCTGCCCGTCGCCCGCTACCTGCTGCAGCACCTGCGCCCGGACCACCTCCAGCCCGACGTTGTAAGCCACTACCGCAACCTGCTATCTCTCAAACAACCCAGTTTAGCTCGTTTTTAGGAAAACTTCGTGAGTAAAATAACGCATTATTAATTTATTTTAGTTGGATGCATTGGCGCAGTTCTCGGAAGCGATAAAGACGTCCAAGAAGCTCCGCGTTTCGGTGAACGTGACGGGCTTCGAGGAGCCGCGCCAGTTTAACATCGACGATGACAACGCGCTTATTATTCAAACACAACTGGTAGGGTGACATTTAATACAGATGGCTTCACCGTAAGATTTATAGGTCCCTTACCACCGACGAGGACGATGTAATAAAGCTGCAATGTATACGACGTGTTGTGCAGGTGCGCAGCGCGCGCTGGGCGAGCGCGGCGACGGAGGGGCGCGGCGTGGCGCTGCTGGGGCTGTCGGCGCGCGGCGCCAGCAACGTGACGGCGGCCTGGCCGCGCTACACGCTGGACCCGCGCGTCGACCGCGTCTCCACCGAGCACCGCCTGCAGCTCTCCGTCTGCGTCGGGTACGCCGCACCTCGCACGTCTCACATCATAAACTTCTCTTATAGGATTCCAATAAGTTCGATCCTTCTATCCAATTATACCTAGTTGACTAGTTGTTCGATTACAGGTTCGTTGCACAGGGAAATGACACAGAGAGTGGACTGGCCTTGCTGACGGTGCAGCTGCCGTCCGGTTTCCTGGCCGACATCAACACTATTACAGAACTAACGGTCAGTGAGCTCCAACTTTGCACTTTTATTTCATTAGCTTAGCGTTGGTGAAAAAGTGGTGATAAATGCGATGTATGTATGTATGTAAATCATACGATTGGTTCCAGTCGGCGCGGCACGTGGTGGGCGCGCGGCTGCAGCGCGGCGGCGCGCGCGTGCTGGCGTGGCTGCGGGCTGCGCGCGCCGAGCGCTGCGCCACGCTGGCGGCGCCGCGCGCGCTGCCCGCCGCCAGGCAGCGCCCCGGCTGGGCGGACCTCGTCGACCTAGCGGACTCCAGTCAGTACTTTTACTGTTTATTTCATTCTGAAATTTTGGTTACGGTAGCGCGTAATGTGCTATGTGAAGTGTACGAAAGTATTAAGACGTGTTGGTGGGGGAAACAGGTCACCGCGCGCGCGTTTTCTTCTCCGGTGTGTCGTCGAGCGCGTGCTCGGTGTGCCGCGCGTGGCCGTCGTGCGAGCGCGCGTGCGGGGCGCCGGCGCTGCAGCGCGCGCCCGACGCCGCCAGCGCGCCCGGCGCCGGCGCCGCGCCCGGGCAAGGCCAGCCGAGCAGCGCGCCCGCCCGCCACCCGACTCTCGCAGTATTCCTCACAGCGCTGCTCCTGATGCGGTAGACATTATCGTCGACTTATCTTCGTTAGCAGATCGAAATGTCATATTATTACTAATCTTATTGAAATGTATTATAACGGTTAACGCACCGAAATGTTGCCAACAATTATCTATATTTAATTGTACCTGCCTTTAATCTATGTAACATCCCACTGAAATATGTATTTGGTATTGTAAAAATATTTTAAGAACATAAGATTTTAGTACTTGAGGTTGCGCAGCTGACTAAGCGATTACGAATAGAATATTAAGTATATGCCAAACGTTGTGATATGTACGCTAGAACTGGAATTGAAGTTATTAAATTCCATGGCAATTAGTACTTCACAGACATGCATACTAGCAATTCAAATCCTGTTACCCAGCAGGTTGTTGTTACTTACTGGATATAAATTGTGTAATGATATTTATGTTTATACATATTTATGCAACATTTGAATTTTATGTAACTAATAGAACTGAATACCTTTTCGACATAGTTTTAAAATGTGATATTGTTTGTTGTGTAAGTTATGTATGTCAATCAATAGTTTACGAATAATTTTGATAAAATCAATAGATTGCTATATTTGCTTTCTACCAATTTGCCTGTTTATTTTTATATAATTTAATCGTTACATATTGTATAAATAAAGTTATTTAATTTATTAAAAATCCCGCCTTAATAGAGCTCTGTTGATTGACATACAGCATGTTGTAAATAAAAAGACTAATGATTATTTAATTTAATAGAATAAGAAATAATAGAATGTCCAATTAAACTTTTATTTTCAATATAAATAAAAAAAAACTAAAACACATTTACTCAATTTGTTTAATTTTGAATTAGATTTCCATTTTCTTTATCATCCAATGGAAAAATCCCAGAATAGAAAACGACATGCTCAATGGTACCGCCGAAGCTTTGATCCAAGCCCACAAACTGAAAACAAGAAATAAATGTAATAAAAATTCTTATTATTATCATCAGAAACTCTCCAAACATTATAAGTTGGACTGTGGATATTTTTAAAATGATTGGAATCAAGTTAATTTAAATCTCGAAATTACGAAATTCTCCCGAATAGATTTCATAAATAGAACGAAATTTTAGGGCCACAAACTCGATTCTTTACATCGAGTATTATTCGAGTTCCACGAAAATGACCAAAAGACACATATTTTGCTGGAGTAATCTGTTACCAGCAGGACTTGCACGTTGAGTACAACGAGGTCGACTTACTCATAAGGATCATCGGATATGTAATAGGGTTGCGCCGTGGGCAAGACGCCGCAGTCGGCGATATAGACGTGTTGCGTGGGTCGGTCCTCGCCGTCCGTCGTCGTGTGCTCAACCACGTGCACCAAGTTCTGACCTTCAACCACCTACAACAACACACTCCTGAATATCTCTTATCTAATATACATTAGTTTTTTATATTACTTTGCAACTATTTACTTAGGGTATAACAACTATTCAACTAACATACCTTTCCTATTACAGTATGTAATCCATCAAGCCACGGTGTACCAGTTGCAGTAATTATAAATTGACATCCGTTAGTATTCTTACCTGGAAATAAATATAATTTATGATTGTTAACGGTTAATGCTATGAAAGTTTAAATTTACCCGGGAAATTAAGTGTGGTAGCTTACCTCTATTAGCCATAGACACGAAACCAGCAACAGTATGCTGCGTATCTAAATTTTCGTCATCGAATGTCTCACCGTAAATGCTTATGGAACCAGAACCATCGTCATTTACCACATCTCCACCTAAAGTTAAATAATCTTTTGTGTAACAAGTAGTTTTTTTTTAACTTAAATATTAAAGAGTAATTAAAAATACCTTGTATCATAAATCTTTTAACAATTCGGTTAAATCGTGTGCCTTTATAAGATTGTCCTTTGATACCCTTAGTAGCAAGCACTTTAAAATTTTTCACTGCACGAGGCGCTAAGTCACCAAATAATCCTATAACTATCCTTCCAATTGTTTTATCTTCTCTTTCTATATCTAAATAAACTTGATCAGTCACTCTAAATTGTCGTGCCTAAAACAATAATTAATTATCGTGTTATAATTTCTGTAGATTTTTAAAATAGGATAAAATCTCTAACACTCACATCTACTACGACAAACTGTACTATACAAATAAGAATAAGAACGGTGGCGATAACATTTGGAAACATCTTCAAAATACTGATTAATGCGCGAAAAAGAATTGTAACATAGTATCTACAACACTGAAAGTGGACTGGACTTCGTGCTGGCAGAGGTAACTAATTAAATAATACGCTCAAATTACGATGAAGCCATATCTACGTCGTATATATGCTACTTCTTTGTTTTCTTTAGAATTCAGACTGGAATGTAATCTAGTTAATACTCATTAGCCAACCTCTGACAACTTCAGCAATTTTTAACAATAATGAAAATTGCTACTGTGCCGCAATAAAGAAATCAGGTTCGAGTTTTGCGGTACAAGTTTGGATCTGATTCTTCTTAAATATGCAGACGACTCTAAGAGCCGGTCACGCTTAAAGGTAAATTTTCCCGGGGTTTTTTCCCTTTTTTTACCGACATGAGGGTTTTTTTCGGGTAAAATCCCATCTCTAGTCTGGTCACTCTAGTGTCAGAAAGGTCAGGGTCAACTATGAATCGGGAGCGGTGCTTCCCTGATTTGCACCGCATTGCACCGCTCATTAACTCCAGTTCATTAGTGGCAGATCTTTAATAGTTTTGGAGACGGTTTTTTTGTTTTTAAATAAAAAACCACTTACTATTTCTTTGTAGCAAAAAAATCTTCTGCGTATTAAATTCGGTTTTAATTTGTTCTGTTCGATAACTTTAGAGTTCGTGTACCAAACTGCGATACCATTCAGAACATCACTATAACTGTCACCTGCAAAAACCAAAGACAATTAATTGCTTATGTCAGTTATATTGACAAAACATTATAAAGTTAGAAATTAAGTTAAGTTGAAATAAAAATGACGGTAAATAATACTATTGCGCATCAGCGTTTAATTCTTAGTGGCGACCGCGAGAGGTATGTATATAATATAATCATTTATTTGTAAATAATTTAATCAAATGTAGAGAAGATTCATTGTTAAAAAGGTGTCAATAAAATCTTTAACCATGGCTCTTATTATTAATATTGTACTTTCGGCATTTTGCTAAATACTGAGGAGTTAAAATGTATGTTACAAATATTTTCAAACAATGTCAATAAAGTAGGAGGGTTACAAAGGAGAATGTATTTAACTAAACTGTAACATAAATGATAATATAAAAACATCTTTTCATTTAACAGATTTAAAGATTTACTAATGCGAAGATTAATAGAATGCGGATGGCGGGACCAAGTACGAATGTTGTGTCGTGAAGCAGTTAAAGAAAATGAAGGAGCCAATGTAAATTTTGACGCGCTTGTCTCAAGAGTGACCCCACGAGCGAGAGCACTAATCCCCGACACTGTAAAGAAAGAATTGTTACAAAAAATTAAAACACACCTCTTGACACAAAAGGACTAATATTAATATGCTAATATGGAACAAACCTTATCTGGCAAGTGCACTTTAACATAAAAGAATCATAGTGACATTGAATGTAATGTATGTAATTACTTTTGTTTAAATAAGTTCATTGATAGTATAAAAATAAAACTTAATTTTACAATCAACAGTATATTTTATTAATAAACATTTACAGATAAAGTAACCAAGGAATACATATTGCTTACATAGACATAATACTGCCGTAGATCCCATTATCCGACTGTCATGACCAGACACGAGTTGTCATGGAGCCACATTGAGAATGTTCACCTTACATTACATGTCTCATGTTATTGAAACTACTATAAATATTGTTAACATCTAATTATCTGTATATCAAGCTACTTACAACATATACCAGACCTCCACTTAAATAGAAACACCCATCATTCTAATTTATACTGTTACTAATCTAAGAATGTTCTAGAAAGACTAAGCAATTATATTATGGTTACAACATTTAGAGGATTTGTCAAATATTATGCATCAACAGATGGGTATTTCTAAATCAGTGTAATTGTTATTTATGACACAATGGAATTCCGAAAAGGTACATGAAAGGATTTTGAACTGTAGATTGGAAAAATGGAATGGATCAGTTATAATTAGGTTATCACCTATGTATTATTTATACTTTTTTTAAAGCAATAACATTTATTTCAGAATAAAAATGCTCATGCTTTATTTTAGTTTTCACTGACAACTCAAACAAAACCTTACCTCATTAAGATGACAATGTTTTTGTATAGGTTGTTTAACAGTGGAGAGACATAAATCTAACTATTGTAATGTTTAGAATTTGGTTCATTAAAATATAGTGAAGTTACTTGTCTTGATATAAATTTATTTGAACTTATTTGATTAAATTATCTGATTTAAAAGAAATCTAGATTTATCAGAGCCAAAATACTATGACATTGTCTAAATAAAAGTATATCAAAATCGAAAAATCGCAGGTCTATTTTGAGCGAATATTATGCATAGAAACGTATCTATCCAGATATATCAATTTTGTTCTGATCACTTAATATACATTCATATTTATACATATCTACACTGAATTGTACATATATGTTTTTAACACAAATATTGGGCATATTTTGGCAAAACGTTTCCTTAACAACACACACTTGGACAAAATATATTAAATGTGTTTAATACACAATATTTTATAAAAATCAAATCAGACTACTTAAATTAATTTTGATTTACCCGGCAGCACCGGAGGGACAGGAACAACAATCACAAAATATACATTTGCCAATTCAACTAGCTAAAAAAAGAATATTGACAATTTAGTCACAATAAATAAATGCAATTCTAAATTTATAATCGAGGGCTTTCAAAAGAAATGAGCAATCAATTTTCCTTAGTATAACCGCCTTAAAGCTTTCCAATGCCTTGACCTACGCTTATATGTACAAATGGAATGTATCATGGACTTTTATACCTTTCATGTATAATATATTTGATCACATAGTAAAGATTTTATTTATATCAGTACTCATTTACAAATAAACTGTTAAAACTTAAAACCTATGTACTTCACTTAAATAAACCCATGCACATAACACGCAACATACAAAAGGGTCATACAATACTGTTGTTTACTGTTGAGCAATTACCAATGATTGTATGAATTGGTTTGTGTGAGTCAACTTGTGCTAAATGTATAAGATAAATTACCCGGACTTGCTTATTTCTATATATAATAACATTGTTAATTACATAAGTTACATACCAATAACTTCTATTTCACAAATGTATAGATATTTTAGTAAATTATTTATGTTAAATATCCAGTGAATGTACTTTTGACACCTAAGTCTTGAAGTCAATTTGAAATAGCGTGTGAGTAAATTTTTTTAATTTATTTTTTGTCACACAAACCAAAAATGAAATTTTAAATTTAGATTTTGAATATTGCCTATGTTAACGAGCAAACTAGTAGAAATATGTGCTTTTTCCTTAACAATTAATATAGTAAATTATCTTAAATTAACTTAACCAATAGATATTTTAACAAACAATCAATATATAAGGTATAAAAGAAATATATAGAAAAAAGAATTTATAAAATGCCATGGAGAATAGCTTACAAAACTATGTCAGATCAATATTTGTTGTGCTCATAGAAATGTGTTGAAGAATGAGAAATTAAAAATAGTGATTGTGCTTAAAGTTACGTCACTGGTGGACAAAAATGTTTTTAAACTGAACATACGGGTTTTAACAAGTTTTTCGTCAGAAATTTCCGATTTTGCACAAGACTATACATTATATTTTTCTACAATGGGTCATAATAATCGTATGTAAAATAAAAGAAATAAAATAAACAGTCATATATAGAGATTCATTGATAAACTAATAAACCTTATTTTTTGCGTTACCGCATAAACAGGATTAGTGTTATGTAAATTAAAAATTCGTATTAATAACAAGCCGTAATATAACCATTATTTCAACATTATACAATAAAATTTTGGAATAAACAACACAACAGCTTCAGCGACTATTGGCTATTCACAACCCAAGTAACCTTCTGTTACACATTTTGATTCCTTTGGCTTTTTTTTTGCGAAACGAAACGTCGTCAAATAAACCTTGCTAATTCTTAAAGAACCAGTCGGCACAACTCGCAAAGGAATAGTAATTTATATCCAAATAAACTTGCTTTGGCCTACAATAAATAACAACATTACCTACGATATATTTTATTTTATGGAACGGACAATATAGATGTTTATTTGAAAACATTATGTATATAGCTGTAGTAACTTATCAGATTTAAACCTATTTGTTAAAGTAAAAATATTGCACCAACAAGCCATTCCAAAGTTCTTTGTACAATTTGTGCGAAATAATAAAAAATATAAAAAAACATGCATTAACATTTTATAGCAGTTGGGAATTTAGTGTAATAAAATAAAGCTGCGGTAAATGGAAAGGGAGTTTCGAAGAAAAACATTTAACTGCCTTACAACGGTATAAAAACGGTAAAAAACATCAAAAATGCTAAGAAGTGAAAATTTTATCTTTACTGTTTTAAGTTCAGAGAATGGAGATAGTTGATTGAAAACTGAATGCACCTATAAATTAAATCATGATTATTATATTAGCTGTCATTTTGTAAAATAGATCAGATTTAAAGGAATATCTAGCCCATAGATATTGGGGACATCTTTCTTTGTAGCTTTTTGTTCTTTAGATATGAAACAGTGTGTTATTTTATGAGAATTGAGCTAGAAGGAATTGTCCTTAACTATGAGGCATGCGCTGCAGGTTGTTATGAGAGCGGGCGGCGCGCGCGCGGGCGCTGCGCGGGGTGGCGCGACACCAGCACCAGCGCAGAGGCCAGCGACATGCGCACCGGCGCGCGCGCGCCGCCCGGCAACCTGCACACAACAAAACTTCACTCAACACAAAAGGAATCAATTGTTTGACAAAATAAATAGACAATATAAAAACCTCTTTAAATTTAAATGTTACTATTATAAATGTAAAAGTTTAGATGGATGGATGATTGTTTTTTTCTAAACGACTAAACGGATCTTGAAGAAATTTGGCATAGATTTTTATCATAGTCTGTAAGAACACATAGGCTACTAATTAATTTTATTTTTATTTTCACGCGAACAGAGTCGCGGACGATAGCTAGTAAAAAAAATAAATGTGTTGAAATGTCTAATAAATATCGGTCTAAATTCGTTTGAATTTTAAAGATTTGATGAGCGTAGTAAGCGGGAATGTGACAGAGAGGCGTTACCTGACGAGCACCGTGGTGACGGCGGCGCGCGCGTCGCTGGTGGGCTCTATGGCGACGGGGCGCAGGTCGAGCCCGCGCCGCCGCCGCGCCCCGCCCGCGCCCGCGCCGCCCCCGCCCGCGCCCGCGCCGCCCGCACCGCCCGCTATGGACCCGCTCAGCACCACGCGCACCACCGCGAACGGACGCTTCGCCATATGCAGCATCTAGGAGGATTAAATTGGTATAAACTGCATCATATCGCCTTTACAAACACATCGTAATAAACAAAAGTAATACACACTTCTACGACGTGACGTCTCCTAGCTCTACGTACATCGGCAGCTTGTTTCGCCTTCCAGGCGACGACGCAGGCGGCCAGGAAGAGGAAGAAGCACGAGAAGAACACCGAGAAGAAAACGAACAGGTCGATGTGCAGCTGGTCCTGGCGGAAGAAGGTGATGCCGAAACTGGCGGCGCCGTCCTCCACGTGCCGCGCGTGGATTATAATGTAGAACTTGGTGTGCGAGAGGTCGTGCACCTTCTCGGGCAGAGTGAGCACCAGCCGGTTGCGCAGGTCGCGCACGCGCAGCAGCACGTTCCTCCTGTCCACGGACACGTACGTGGCCAGGTCGGAGGCCGTGTAGTCCGCGAGCGATATCTCCGTCTTGTCGTAGTACCAGGTGAAGTGGTGGCTGTCCGGCGCCGGGTCGTCCAGGGAGGGGACCTTGCGGAACTGGTCGTGCTTGTAGTAGGTGGGGTCCAGCTCGACGGCGTGCGCGCCTGTCGTCGAGTTCACCGACACCACGAACGAGCTGTCGTTCGGGCTCAAGTACAAGTCGACGGCGCCCTGCGTCACGTCCACTATTACTCGTATGTCCACGTTCATGTATCTCGGATTGACGGCCACGAATACCGTTTGGCCGGGGTAAAGAGGACGTGGTTTTATTTTGCATTCATCTGTAACCAAAAAAAAACACAATGTAAAACGTAACAAAATCATTAACGATGGGAACTAAATTGTAGCAGGATCGTAATTATTTTGTACGTACCTATAGACTTTCCGTCGAAGCAGAGCTTGTTCTCGATGTTGATGGTCTTGTAGCACTGGTGCCCGTTGCGCGGGTCGCCCATGTAGAGGTCGCGGCACTTGACGCACTGGTAGCGCCAGCACTCCTGCGCGGTGTTCTTGCTGGCGCCGGCGGCCTGGCACGACGCGTCGCTCTCCGTGTTGTTGCCGCAGTTGCACTTCTCCCCCGTCACCGGGTCGCACGTGTCGCCGTGGCCGTGGCACTCGCAACTGAACAAACACACCATACCATATACTTAGAATGTAAGCTTTCATTAGTGAAAGGAAGTGTTACAAATTTTAATTAACAGAAAAACATTTATATACCAATAGACTAAGTAAACAGAAGCGCCAACATCCGATTAAAAGATTCTTTAGTGTTGCCTACAATTAATTGATGATAACAGGTTTAAATAGCTTTGGGTGTCAATTGAAAAATAACGGGATCTAAAATAATTTAGTGTATGTGGTAATTTACTCCATTGTTCTATTTACTAAATAAACCTAGTTCTAGTCCTGTTAATTTACAAAACCACCTCCTATACTAAAAGTAGATAAGTCGTTTGAATGACATTACGGTCGACAGGGGTCGCGGAAGTCCTCGGAGCCCCTGAAGTACCCCTCGATGCAGCGCTCGCAGCGCAGCCCGTCGGTGTTGTTGGCGCAGCGCACGCAGCGCGCCTTCGAGCCCTCGCGGTAGTACTCGTCGTCCGCCGGCGCCGCCTCCGACATGTCGCTGGTGCACACGGTCGTGTGTCCGTGGCAGTACACCGAGCAGGGGATACACTGCCCGTTGTCCGTCGGATCGCCCACGAAGTTCGGCTTGCAGATCTCACATTGATTGCCCTGGTAGAAAACATCAATGACACACCATACATTGCATAGTGAGGGTCGATAGATAATCAAAATTAGTTTACCATGGTGTTGTTGTGGCACTCAATGCACTTGTCGAGCTTGTCGGGCCCCTCGCAGTGCGAGTGTCCGTTGCACTGGCACTGTATGGTGCAGTTGGCGCCCACGTAGCCGAAGTCGCAGCGGCAGTCGTTGGGCTGCACGCAGGCGCCGCGCACGCAGCCCTGCGTGCACACGGCCGCGCAGCCGCCGCCCGCCGCGCCCGTCGCTCGCTTGTAGCCCGCGCCGCACGCGCACTCGTACCCCTCCGTCAGGTCCACGCAAACCTAAATATCACAAATAAAACTCATTACTTCTAAATAACCTCTTTCTCTCCTCTGGGCACTATCCCACAGTGGTGGGGACAGTTTTAAAAAAATAATAACGAAAAATAAAATTTAATTTCAGTGACATAGACTTGAAACCTCACCTCAGACTCGGCTTTACATTGATGGTGATTGTTTTCACATTCGTTTTCGGGAGGACATCTGGTGTAATGCCAGGAGAATGTTTCATTGGTATTATTGCTCTGGTTGAGAGTGTCGTAGACGGCGGCGCAGGTGGTGCGCGTCGTGTAGTCGAGCGGGGACTCTATGGAGCCCTCGGAGCACACGCCCTCCCCGTTGGCGTCCTCCAGCGCGCACCAGCCGCAGTGCGAGTGCCGCAAGCACTCCGAACACTGCTCGAACGTGCCGCACGGCGCCGGACACTTGTTCTTATCCGCCTTCGTTAGCACCAGCCCGCACACGCCGCCCGCACATATGATAGGTTGATACGCCGGAGATATACACGTCCCTAGGTATGAAGCCCAGTGACATTCGGAGAAGCCACCCTCGGCCCCGTCGGAGCTGAGACATGACTGACAATCCGTAAATTGGTGGCACCGACTGGGGCACTCCTCTTTCGTCCTCGGTCTGAGACTGGCGCGGCCGGGTTCATCGATTAATGCACACGTCCAATTGAACAGTTCAGAGTTATCTTCGATAATTTTCGTTGCTTGACCTGAAAAAAAAACAATTTTGATTACTCTGTTCAGTGAAAATACAAGGGAATGATACAACATATTCTATATTACCTGATCTCCTGGCGTGCCGAGTCCAGGTGCACTGGTTGGATACACATTTATCGCAATCTGATGCCAGACACCTTAGTTCCGGACATTGGTCTACGTCACTGATGTAAGTAGTTCCCGCATTACATTTGATACTTGTACAAGATTCATCCGTTGGTACACATTCGCCTAAAAGATAATACGAATTACAAAAGTCGTAAGAAATCAGCGTAAATGTCAATTTGGTACTAGGTGTTGTACTAACCGACGGCCGCCGCGCAAGACTCGCACCACCTGCAGGCGGGTTTTTCCTCCGGATACAGCGGCCACGCGGCGAGGCATGACGTGCACGATGTGAAGTTCTCACACGATCGACTCGAGATCAGTTCAAAGTCACAAGCGGCGCCTGAATTTGTAGAAACTCTATCGCTGCCCACGCAGCCTTGCTTGTTGACGGAGAAACATTTCGTGTAGTTGCTTGTGCTACAGAAGCTGCAGCCCATATGACTGCGACATTCCAACTTGTTCGAGCTCCACAGAGAGCACAGGTCTTCGGGCAGTGATATCCGCGTCACTTGGCAGTTGGCGCTGCCTGTCCAGCCGCCGATTATGTAGATGTACCCTTCGCTGTCTGTTTCCACATCGATGGCCATCGCGTGGGCGATTGTGCGCGGCGGCGGGTGGTCCACTATACTTACTCCTGTAAAAACATCCAATGAAACATAAAATTAATTCATTAGAGTAACATAGATATAACGCGAATCTACATACCTTTCACAAGTCTGACCCACTGGTTACATTCGTAGACATAGGCAATGAGAGCATTTGATCTATTTTCTGGGTCAGTTCTTCCTCCAAATACGATCATGTAGTCGTTTGTGGTAACAGCGGAATGTAAATAGGTCGCAAGTGGTAATGAATCGAAGGCATGTAAATTCAAAAAGCTAGGCAACTCACTCCAAGTCTTCGTGGGGTAGTGGAATGAGAACAACTTATCGGAAACCATGGTGCCATTGTAAACGTACAACATTCCTCCGAATACATAAAGACTTTGCGACGGTGCATGGTAGACAGTGCTATGTCCTATGACTCCTGACGGTATCGTTCCTCTACAGCGCAGTTTAATCCATTTTTCATTATCGAGATCGAATTCCCAGATTTCAGACATAAATCCTTCACTCATCGAGAAGCCCCCGATGAGAACGAGACTTTCGTAATCTTGATACTTTTGCAATGTCAACGTATGTCCCGCTAGTGCCGGTGGCTGCTCATTTTTAGATTTGATGTTACTCCATCTCTGATCTTTCAAGCTAAACTGCCAAAAGTCATCAAGAATTTTATTTTCTCCACTTTTTTCCTGCAAACTCAAGCCTCCGTAAATATAAATGTTTTGTTTGGAATGATAAATTTCAGCCGCATGGAAGTAGCGGCGCTCGGGCATTTTAGCATCAGGAGTTGCTTCAACGGTTACCTGCATCCAGGTGTTATTTTTGGTATCAAAAAATCTAATATCGTTCAAAGGGCCGTGCGATAGTGAATATCCACCAAACATCCACAAACCTCGTCTATCGGCGACCAAACTGTGACCGAATCTAGGTAATGTTTTCCTCAGATGATCTAAACTATCGGACAGAAATTCAGAGTTAAACAACTCTGTAAAGACGAGTTGAGTTTTATCAAGTTTGACTGAACAGTCATCTCCTCCGAATCCCTCATTGCAGAGACATCGTCCGTAGCTGGTGTCGCACACGCCCGCTTTAATTATCTCGCTGCAGTTGTGTCGACATATTTCAATGTCACAATTTGGACCTCCATAACCATCTTGGCAAACACAATGCCTCTTATTGCACACTCTGGGCCACGAGCAGTAGTCTTCGCAGGCCAGGACTTCGTATACACCTTCAAAGCCTTGCTCCGGTTGACCTTGTTTGTAATGCACGGTTAAGTTTCCACTCCGAGCCTCCACTACTCCCGAAGAAGCACCATTGCAAAACACGCCCAGCAGTTGACTTTGTTGATTATTATTCAAATCTGGAACGCCGCCGAGTCCATCGTAAACATAAACGGCGTTTTCGTCACAGGGTACGTCGAAATGGGAGGAGTTAATTCTAAACTGAATCGTGGCGTCTTTAATATTACTAGCGGATATAATCCATAGACACTCTTTCGATGGACCCAATGATTTAACGTCGGGGTCTGTCATAAAGGAGCCGATGCCTTCGGTCTGGGTGGCATTTAACATTCCTCTTGGTTCACATTGGTAATAGCATCTGCCACCGTGTCGAGGATCGCCGTAGAATTTGGCTTTGCAGCGCTCGCAGTTTTGCCCTTCGGTGTTGTCTTTACAGATGCATTCGCCGGTTGCGTAGTCGCAGACGCCCCGCGCCTCGTCGCCGTGGTCGTTGCAGTCGCACCTGCGGCAGCCTTGCCCTGTGGTCGCGTTGCCGTGGCTGCCGGGCTTACACGACTCACAAAATTCACCCTCCGTCCAGTCCTTACATTCGTCGCAGCGACCCACTCCGGTCTTGCATGTCGAGTGATTGTGACATCCGCAGTTAATGGAGCAGTCGGCGCCGGTCCACCCGAGGTCGCAATGACATTTGTACTGAGGAGCGCCGCCGCAGTAGCCGTGCACGCAATTATTGTAACAGGTTCGCATGCAACTTTTTTTGCCGTCTCCGATATAGCCCTGCTTACATTTGCAGGTGTACGAGCCGTGCGTGTTGTTACAGATGGCGTGCTCGTGGCAGTCGTGGAGGCCGAGGCCGCACTCGTCCACGTCGGGGCACTGGGCGTACGCCCAGCCCGCATCCGTCGACGTCACATTTAAGAGAGAAGCGCAATCCATATGAGAACGAGTGAAATCACCTTCCGTGCAAATGCCGTTGATGGGATTTTCAAAGGAGTGACACCAACCGCATCCCATACTGCGCAAGCAGGTCGCGCACTGCGTGTGCGCTTGACACGACTTGCACTGTCCGGACTTGCGCGCGGCGTCGTCGGCGGGCGGCGGCGCGGAGGCGCGGTCGAGCCACTCGCGGCACAGGCCGAACTGGTACTCGCTGGTGTAGACGCTGAAGCTGAAGCACTGGCGCGTGGCCTCGCACCAGACGCAGCGGCCGCGCTCGTCCAGGCAGTGCTCGCAGTCCAGGCGCATGCGGCACGGCGCGGGGCACTCGCTGGCCTCCACGATGGCGCCGCCGGCCCGGCCGCGCCGCGAGCAGCGCGCCTCGTCCGCCCACCACTCGCAGTAGTTGCCGGACACGCAGCGCTCGCAGCTGATGTAGTTGGAGCAGTTGGGGCAGGCCGCCGGCTGCAGCGTCAGGTATCTCCACTCGCCCTCGGACGAGCAAGTCGTTTTCTCGTCGGTGTTTCTAGCTTCGCAGCGGTTTGTCACTTCGCACCATCCGCACGCGGCGTCGGAGAGGCACAATAAGCAGTTATCGTAATTAGAACACTGTCCGTCCGAGTAAGGCTCTAGGAATTCAAATGTAAAGACCTGGAACAACAAATATGCAAATATAATAAGATTCTTTTTTTTGTAAATAAAAAGAGTGAATTGAAATTAGTAAACAAGTTGAATAATGTACCTTGGCATTCTCTTGAGATTTATTATGAAGAAGTTCCATTTTGGAATGATGATGTGAGGGATATAAGCCCGTGTGCAAGGAGTCGTTGGCGTGCATGTCCACAGACAGCCTGCCGGGGAACAAGGCGGGCCAGTCTACAAGGGAGCACGCCGAAGGCTGCGCTGTCAAATTGGCCACCGAAACGGGATTGTCGCCCAGATTGAGTGAGATATTGGAATGTCCGGCGCAAATGTGTAACGTTTCTCCCGTGCCGTTCCAATACTGCGGGATGTGCAGCCAGCCGCGGAGCCGCGCCTCGCTGGACCCCACGAAGATGTGATTGCTGCCACCGCCCGTGCCCCAGTCCACGGTGGTGGCGTTCACCACCGACACGCCATCGGGATGGTTCCAATCCGCCGGCTGCTGATACCTCAGGAACGTCAGCCCCGGTCTCTTGTCCAGTATCTTGCACTCTTCAGGGGTCGTCACTTCGGTACCCGTATTTCCCCACCATCCTGGATTTTCCGACGGCGTATCTTCACCGCAAACTCCGTAGTTGTCTGAAAGAATACAGTAAATCCGTGAATTATCGTTTTAAAAACTTCTAATATGTCCATAATTGTGCACAGCATTACCGTCTTTGTGATGGCAGCGTGCATTTTGCACACACCAGCTGCACTGATACAGTCCTAGCTTGGTGCTAACGGAGGGCAACGGCTTGCGAGTCGTGTTCAAGTTGTCAAGCGGCGGGCCGTGTATGAGGCAGGAGTGGCAGTCGCCCAGCGCGGGGCAGATGCCGCCGCATCGGAGCGACTGCAAGTTTGTTGTACAATTCGATCCGATTGTCCTCCCGTAACATATCTGCAAATCAGAGTCGTTTAAATGTTAATTAGCATAAGCAATTAAAATTATTGCATGCAATGCCCTTGTTACTTGCTTACGTCACATTATAAATGCTTAGTCACATGAATTAATTAACTTTACTGTGAGTATTTAATAAATCGTAAGTCATCAAAAATAAAACAAAAGAAGGCATCATTTAGAACAAAAAAATGTTAAACATGTTCTGAGGTAAAACAGGTTTTATTGGAATAAAAACTCACATCGTCAGCAGAACACCAGCCGCACTCGGGGTCGGCGAGGCACTCGGGCTGGCTGCGATGCCGAGGACACGCTGATTCTGGATCTTTATTCGTAATTCCCGCATGCCAACTGGGTACCACATATGCCAAAAGGTCACCTAAAAATTATCATAAAATATTGACAAAAATTATCATAAAATATTGACAAAAATTATCATAAAATATTGACAAAAACAATCCTAAAACATAACCTCTAAAAAATTTATTAGCAATAATTTATTACTAACCATTAACATTTCCATGATATCCACCAACTATCAGCAAAGTCGATGGAGGTTTTAACGCTGCCGCATGAGCAAAAACTCCTTGCTTCTTCGGATATATCTTTCTAGTTTTGCCTAATACGTCTAAAGGAATCCATGAATGACAACCCAGATGGTATAGATACATTTGTCCATCATAACAGATTTCTTCTCGGTTATGCCTATGAGAATATCCACCAAAAACTACTAAATAATTACCTAAAATGAAATATGTCCTTAGTAAAACAACTATAATTCACATTATCACTAAAATAATAAATGACTAGCTTTTGCCAGCAACTGGGTCTGCGGGAAATAAAAAAAAACTTAGTAAGTAGCCTATGTTTTCTTCCAGAGTTTGTTATACATCTGTGTAAAATTTCATCGAGATTCATTCAGCAGTTTAGGCTACAAACTGACAAACATCCATCCATCCATCCCTTTGCATTCATATTAGTCAGGTTTTCTTACCAATGAGAGTTGCTGTATGAAAAGCCCTTTCTCTGGGCACATAAGTGTCACGAAGGTGTGCTCTGGGATAATGTATTTCACTCCAATGTTTGTAGTCCAAGTCAAAGGCAAACATACGATCGGATAATTTTGAAAACCTTAAAAACAATTGTTAGCAACAATTTTTTTTTATAAACCGAAGTTTATTGCAATAAGTGTCATGTGCCAAATCAGCAGAAAATTTGGGTAATTAGTTTGGTAAAAAGCTAAAACTTACCTAGCAACACTGGCCACTACACCTCCATACACCAAGAGAGAGTTAGAATGTGAATGATAAACTGCGGTGTGTGACACCACTCGCACATCCAGCTCCTTGCCACCTCGCACTTGTACCTTCTCCCAGGTCTCGTTGTTAACTTCACCTAATTTAATTTTGTACAAGCTGAAATGATAAAATAAGGTTTTCATATTCATTACACTTTTAAGTAACAAATTACACTAAGAAATTAATGACCATTTAGCATATAAATAACATTTTAAATATACCTTGATGAAAATTCTCCATCCACCGTACTCCCCCCGAATAAATACAATTCATGGTTCACAGCCGTCAATGTATGTCGAGTCAGTCCTGGCGGTGTGAATGTTGAATTCACAGCTCTTAATGTCCACGAATTATAAACCGCATCGTAATACCATAATTCCGATGATAAGCTGCCATCTGATAATTTCCCTCCGTAAAGAATAAAGCCTGTCAGAAACGCACAAGCCGCGTGACCATACCTCGGTTCAGGTTTGGAATTGTTGGATTTAATACCAGAGGATAAAAACTCCGGCCTGTCAGTAAACTGCAGGTAACTTTCAGAATAAGGTGTAGGTGTGTACATAAGAGGTAACGTAGTCTTGTCATGATGAGAAAATGATGCTAAAAGTAAATTAAACAAAGAACTTCTATTTCCTATCTGCCAGCTGCCATCAATATTCCCCTGTAAGAAAATATAAACATCAGGTATAATATACAATAAGAATATATAATCTATAAATATCTTGTAAATTAATACATACTTTAGTAAATAATGTCAATAATGATTTATCATTTTCTTCCGTTGTTGGGTATCGTCTTAAAACCCTTCCATTTTCATTATACCATTGACTAGTAGAAAATCTGAAGAAAAGATTTAAATCTTATTACTGCATACATCACATAAAAGGTACAATCAGCTACATAAATGTATACATTTACAAAACTTCGGATAATTGTAAACACCTTCGGTTTCAAAATATAAATGTAATATCTATATTCCAATCAGACATACATATTATTGATGAATTTGTTTTTAAACTAAAGTATACATTTATGCAGCTGATTGTACAGTAAAAGATAGTTGCAACAATTATACATACTTATAGATTTCCAATAAGCCTAATACTCTATTCAGATCATATCCTCCGAAGACATATAGAGAGTCTGTGTGATTTACATAAACAGCTGTGTGGGCAGCTCTCTTTGTCATACCACTTTCAGTATGTGAAAGCCAGTGCCAACTGTTGCCTTCTTTATCATTCTTTTTCAGTGAGCATGATTCTCCAGAATAACTATAATAAAAACATGTTTTAAGTACGTCTTACTTTATAAAAATAACAATTAATTTATAAGTGAACACTTAGTATAGGGTAGCCAGTAATAACCTTTCTACAATAAATAAACTAAAATGAACAACAAATGGACTAAAACATGCATGAAATTGATTGTTTTAGTTGTTTACATAATTATAACAGTTGTCACTTGCTGCTTTGTACCATTAAATTTCAAATAAACCTTCAATTTTGTTATCTGATCAACCATTACTAGAAACAGATAACAATGTCTATTTAATTTTAGGTCAACATAGTATTTTTTCTAATGAACACTTTGTATTGTTACATTTACAAGTTTTTGTCATCAGTCTGTTCATTGTACCAAATCTAACGTCTTTTTCTTGAACAATATTCAATGACAAAAACAAAAGGAAAAGAGAACATTGATGTTTGGTAAGGAAGAAGTGTGAAACATACCCTTTTTTGCATTGGCAGCCATCCCCTTTACATTGGCCATTGCCTGAACATCCATTGGGACATAATTCTACGCTACAATCAGGACCACCCCACACACCCACCACACAAAAGCATTTATGTGACACACAAAGCCCTCTTCCAGTACAATTATTTGGACAGTTGTGGATAGCATATGTTGCACGGAAACCATCTAATACATAGTTTGTATCACTATATAAGAGTATTAACATCTGTAACAAGGCAAAGAAGCATAACATATCTTCAAATTGAAACTGAAGTTTATGAGATACAAATAATGTAATACTCACATATCCACTTGAAGCGGTGACATTTTGTGGTTCAGTTTTGCCACTGAAACTTCCTAATAGAGGTGCATCAAAAGAATCACCATCATACACAAAGACATAGTCATAGGAACATTCTGTTCCCATACGAATAAAACTCAGTGTTATGTATTGACTTTTATTTGCTGCTTTAATGAGCCATTCGCAATGTGAATCCTATGAAAGAAAAATATTCAATACTTAATTGCAGTGCTTTACAAGGTAAAACATTTATTAGTATAAAAACTGACTTGTGTGTAGTTAGAGGTCGTAGGGCCGTCCGTGATAACTCCGCTGGGCTCGGTGAACACCCTGCGTGTCTTGTCGCAAGGTGCTATGGACGCGGCGCACCACACGGTGAGATAGATCCAGATGACCACTACTGAACTTGCACTTTTCTCCCCAATACGTGGATAAAACATGCCTCTTCCGAATTGTCACAAAACATAAGTCAAACATCAGAGCCATATAATCGTGAAATTACGACTAATATCACTAAAATGTAAAATAAACAACACTCATTTAGATGACATCTACTTCAAGGCTAACAACTTTAAAAGGTGAATATTGTCCTAAGACCCAAGTGTTAAAATATACTATACTATTTGATGAATGGTAATGCTTTTAAGAGAAAGGTATTTAAATTGTTATTATTTGTGGGCTAGTCGTACTTTCTAACGAGTTTTTCTTACAAACAAACAATCAGATCCATCACAGTATTTTGACATTTAGTGACTGATTTCATTTTTTATCTATATTTTACAAACAAAGATAATCGATAATAAGTCTTTGGTAGATTTTATTTCAAAATCTTGTGTTAAATTATTTATTTCTATAAAAATACAATACTGTAGCATTATATTAAATATTATTTTGCTTAATCGTTACTGGATTTTAATATTTTTGATATCGTAGATGAATGTAACTTTTACCAACCTTCGAAGTTAAGGAAATAAATGTTTAAAATATGTACTATACAATATTTACAACGCTTACACAATTCTAGTATTTAATCTAACAAATTAAAATAAATCGATAAGAAAATGGTAATCGCGTTACACCAAGGTTACATATTTATAAACGCATTTTGTACCAATTTGAAGCGCGCGCTTTGAAATCTTAAAGAAATGAAGACAGGGGGAAAATGTTCTCTATATCGCTTCTACTTCTACCACAAAGTAGCTAAAACCAAACTATTGGCATTTTCAATTCGTTTTAACATTGATAAGATGTAATTTATGCGTGATGTGTTAAATATTTTTGCACTATTATTGTATGTCGAATAACTTGCAGTTTGCAATCTTTAATGAGTAAACTTTTCTCGTAAAAGTACCGAGTGCTGTTTCCACATGAAAGTCGTATACTACCAACTAACGTTGGTGTAATTTATGTTTAGATGTAGGCCAAAATTGAAACATGAAAAATAAATCTAAGCAGGTAATACATTACAGTTAAGTATTGAAATTTTTATTTTCAATACTTAACTGTAATGTAATAACGCAATATTTTCAAATCTTGTTTATCACATTTAGCCGATCACTCTTCGCTACACTAGAGACTGCGTCGCTCCGCATGATTAATTAATGAGTTTATTGTCTGTATAAGTACCCTGTTGTTTAAAGGATGTCGCTCCTTCTTTCAAGAATATCTATAAGTACGTCCTTTTTAATATTCAAGTATCTAAGCTTTATATTTTAGATTGTTAAAAGAAAATTACTATTTCGCAACGAAATTTCATTGACTAAAACTACAGTTTGTGGCTGGTCCCATTACTGCATAAGACATTATTTAAAAAGACGGTATTGTGAAGTTCTTGAACTTTATTTATCACTTTGTGTCTTTGTCGGTTAAATGAATTTCGCAAAGCATTCAACAATGGTACACTCTGTGTTCGAATCCTAGTCTGGATTTGAAGGTGTCGAAGACAGATTCTAAATAATCTCTCGAACGTGGTTTGACAGTTCAAGCTAAATATTAGGATGTATTACATCTAAGGTTACATACAAAAAGGAAGGCTTTAATTTGCAAGAACAAAAGAGCGTTTAGTAGGCAGGCTGAGATGAGTATCGATCGCGCGGGTTGCTGAGTCGGCAGTCGCACTCCAGTGCGGCGGGGCGGGGGTGCGGCGCGAGCGGCGGCGGGGCGGGCACGCACCAAGCCCGCGACGAGCCTTTATTTCAAACAAATTACATTATCAAACGGAAAAATAAAGATATAAGCTGGAATTACTTTCAACAAGAGACAAAACAACAAGAAACCAAAGATGCCAAGTAAGTCTGTTAACATGCAGCAGAGCAAAAACATTTCTTTATTAGATAAACCTTATCTCTGCAGGATCTTGCACCCAAGACCAAGACAGACATGTACACCGGACGAAGGAGAAAATATATTTTAGTAATTTTTGTATACAACCTTCGTATGCAAAAATTATAAACAATTAGTTACGATTTATAGTTTTTTTTTTTTTAATTTTTTACTCCTCGTCGAACTCAATATGTTAAATGGTTGATATTAAGTTCATGAGGATCTTGGCTTATAATATAGGCAGCATATTTATGGAGGTAAAAATTAATAAATCATTAGCGCGCACGTGAGAGACGCTGAGGGCTGTTGAAGATTTTTCATCTGGAATGAAGTGATAACCGCTAATGACGCGCAAACGTGTCGACTCATCCGCCATTACCACTGCAAAACTCTTGTTAATGTTTAACTTTTTATGGATTGTTAATCTTATTTCTAGCGATATGAACTAGTCTCAAACTAAGCTAAATGAACAACACCTGAAAAAAACATCAACTACAATAAGAAAAATATACTTGGGTGAGTTAATATAAAGTTTTTCGGTATCTTAACTACGATGTCATTCTTACAAACCAAATGTATTATTATTCTAATTGATACCAGAAATGCTTCAGAAGACATTTTTTTGTTTTTCAGTTTGTTTGACGGGTTTTTTATAGTATTTTACGTCACAAGGTGCATGAAAATATAATGCATGATAGCGTATTTGATAACTGTGGCAGTGCGGCCGTCGGGCGCGGGGCGCGCGTGACGGTCCATTCTAACCGCGTGCTTACCATGTAAATTACACTGACCATCCTTTTTTTTTAGCACAAACATCACATATTTCGCTCGTTGTTTACACTGTCCCCATGTTTTATACTGTTTGATTTGATATTTGAATATTCTATAACGCTTCCGCTTGTAATCATAATAGACGTCACAAAAGGACAATTATAATGCGAATTATCATTTTGTAGTTAAATTAATTAGTTAGTAAAATCTATATTAACTTAACACGAAGAAAAATATAGTGATGCAATCGTGATCCTCGGAGGAGACATAATCTATTTAAAAATGTACTGTAAAGTAGCAAAGTTAAGATAGACGTTTAGTTAGAAAGAATGCGGATACGTAGAAACGGCAGTTGTGTTTGTTGAGGATAGGCGGAGAACATTTGGAGGTCATTTAGCGCGGTGCCCTGGGGAGCGGGCACTCGGCGGCCGGTCGGGGACATCATCATACAAATGGCACATTAGCGCCGTGCGGTCGCCTCGCCACGCCGGACCCACCTTATCTTCCTCTCAACTATATTTGTTCTGGTCCGGATTACTAGAGATTTACCACGGTCACCGGCAGTTAACAGCCGATTATGAGTCCTCTGCAAAGATGGACTAAATTTAATAGTCGCCGAGTGACCCGGTTCAGAAAAACAACGTTCTAGGTCCCCTCAAATTTTGCATATTTTTATAATAATACTGCCTTAATTTTGTAACTAAATTCTTTCTTTGTGTCGGTTAAAAGATAAGCACTGCACTTTCCGTATAACTGTATTGAACTATTAAGCACTTGTAAACTAATTCTACTTGTCAGATATGTTAGCGATTTGTCTTAGGCTCCAACACAAAAACCTATAATAATTATTATTTAACCCTTAATCAAATGGATTTTTTTTTAAATAAAATTATGAATTAAACATGGTTTCTAGGTAAAAGGGCTTTGTAGATTTCGAAAAGAACATCATTTTTTTTTTATAAAAAGAGGGGAAATGGGGGTTTTACGGTGGGAAATTATTTCCCATTATCCAGTATGGAAAAGCAAAATATAATTAAGTGGGAAATTATTTCCCATCATCCGGAATGGTTACATTTTTTTGGGACATTTTTACTACAAATTCTATACATATTACTTACTCCTACTTTACTTGTTTATTTTTTTAATAAAAAATTCAATATAACATAAGTCCTAAAACTTATAAGTGGCTTCGTTTGGAATAAAGCATAGAAATCACATAAACGCAGTCACAATTTTGCAAAAGGCCACTAATTTGACTTACTCGCTATCGTATTACAAGTTCCTATACCGTTATTATTACAGCTGACAAACAATTTTATATATATATAAAGACACTGATGTTTAAGACAGGAACGAACATTGGGAAATTATTTCCCACCTAATTAAACCTAATAAAATCCAAGAAATATCAGTGCAAAAAGCACAGAAACCGTAAAAAGCATTCAGAAAATAAGTCTAGTTTACATCAATATATTGTTTATGTACATCCCAGATTTTTTTTCTATAAAAATTTTCGAAAGTCCTGCGAGAACCGGTTTTGTGCACCAAAAAATTCAAATTGTGACTTTGACATTGACATACGATGACATTACGCAATTTTGTCCAAAATGTTGCCAAGTAAAGTATTTAAAAAGTGTGTAAAATTATTTTGTTCCTGGATTGGTACTGATTAGAGTTACCAGTAAAGAAATAATAAAGAAATATTACGGTACTGTCAAGTGGGAAATTATTTCCCAATATTTGAATAAGGGTTAAGCTACCTATACCTGCAGGTACACTGCAGCTATTGATGTGTTACTTGAAATTGACCTTATTAACGCATGACATTATTGTGATGGTTTATATCATGGGGTGGTGTTTAGTAGTGTTCTAAATAAGACAGTCCCGGTGCGATAGTGCGGCTCCGCGATAAATCAGCTGTCTGTCGATACGGGGCCGCCCCGGCGCGGCGAGGCGCGGGACTTGATTTGTCGCGTCCACATTATACAAAACGTATGACCACTAGGGTTGGGATGACTATCGATAAGAAAAACAACAGCAATACGCGGAAGGAAAGTTTAAATTATTTCCAAGGTTTAAAATAACTAGAAATTGAATTTGTTCAAAATTCTTTGTTTTGATTTCCATTGTAAACAGTTGCAAGTAATGTAAATTGGTACTCTGCTACTCTTTTGTTATTTTAATTTTCGCGCATTACAAAATATTTATTGAAACATAATGTTATGGAAAATAAAACAATTGGCTAGGAAAAATAACGTAAAAGCTCTGTCGATGTATTTAGCGTCTCGCAGCCCTTATACATTTATGGGTAACATATACATTGTTGTTCTCAAAATATTTCATGATCCACAGGGTCAAACCGTCCCAAGTCAGGCTGACTGTATTTAAGTTTACTAATTCATTTAAATTTACCTTATTGAAGCGCCTTACTTGTTTTTATTCAAAAGTGATGTGACTTGTTATGTGATATTTTTAAAAACAAAAACAAAAATCTATCATTAATTCAAATAAATATTTGTTTAATAAAAAACAAATGTAGGAATTTATTACAATTTACATCACAATTCGATTGATCTACTTAATTCGTAACAGAATAATCATTCGTGTCTGTAGAGTAGATGCGTACAGTGACCTACACTTAACACCGTCAGTTAAATGCGACCTAATTTCAGATTAATTCCCTTAAGCGGAAACCTCACTAAGCGGGTTCGAATGGCACGCGTCGGATCACTCGCTGCGACGCCAACGAACTATCAACAAACGATATAATGCACAATGCTTATAGAGTTTCCTAATTTTTCTCCATTACCCAAGTTTTGTAACTAAGTAGATTTATAGTTTCCGCCCCGTTCATTATCAGTATTGAGCAACAGCGGGCGGCGGCTTCCGTGAGACCGGCATAAATCTGAATGCAGTGTAGTAAATAGCCTCACTGCCAACGAAACTTTCTTTGACTTTCGTATCCTAGCTAACAAACTTTTAGTTTCACGTTGCAAACAAATTTAATAGTTTTATGGATCTGTTTTGTAAATACCATTCTGATGACTAAAGATATAAATAGAATATTTATCAGAATAAACGTATCTAGTTTCATTATTGATAATAAATAAATTTGATTCTACCATAAAAGATATATTGGACATGTCGTGTATCGGCTAACTTATTTCTCTTAATGGCCGACCTCACCCTAGATGAAAAGAAATATAGCGGAAATCATAACCCGTTCTGTAGAATGCATCGGTTCGTTCCATATCCTAATACCGTTATTTTCTCTGTGTGTTGGCGTTTTTTTCTTATACGGATGAAAACAAAAGCATCATAACTCTCGTGCCGGTTGATCAGATAGACTGTAATGGCAGTAATGGATCCTGGTCAGCGGCCCGCATGCAAATAAATCTGCGGACCGATGCAATGATGTGTGGAAAATGGCCTCCATCCCTTTCCGTGCCCGATGCTCTGTACCGCGACTATTGCCCAGTTGTCTTTATTTCTACACTTGCTAACATGCAGTCTGTACGTCGTAAAGTCGTGTTACTGGTGTAGTCAACTATTGTTACATTGTTGCAGTAATGTTTTTTTAACCGCCGCAATAACGATTGAAAAATGTTAATACCGTTATTACAGTAACAAATGTCGTTAGGAAGGGCAAGTAACAAAACATTATTATTATTAAAATGGTGTTCTCTCTCGTGATATAAATAACAAGCCCTCAAGACTTACAGGGGTTAACAGTAGTTTTGATGACGATGTCATAAGAGTTGTGTTATTGGAAACTAACATATTAATTGGAACATTTATTTAACCACATGGAAATTGAAACCACGGAAACCAAGACGCGCACTGTACTCTATACTTACAGATCTTCGATGTACTAAGTTACAAGGTCACCTAGTTAATGAATTGATATCAAATAGAATGCAATATGAAGTTTAGCAATGTTAAAGATAGTTACAGATATCTTCTCGCGTAGTGTTATCTCTACCTGCCGTTGTTTTATCCGGAAAGTAGGTAGCGATAAAAGTCAGGGCAAATGGCAGTCAATAAAATAAATAGCGATGGCAGGGTGTTCTGTAAATAAGTCGATGCTCAGAGCAGGGCCGAGGCTCCGGCGGGGGCCGGGGCTCGGGGCGACGATCGCCTTTTTTATTGGCGCCTCGATAGCTCTCGAAACAACGGCGACCGGAGCCGCGCGGCGCGCATATTGCACTATACGCTGACTCCGCAGATAATAAGAGCAGATTACAAATGAAATTCCCTACTGTTTCGACACTATCATAAGCAACAAATTTAAAAATGAAACTGTTTATTTTATTTTAGTAAGCAACGTGACTTTATTTTGTGTTCTTGAATTTCCATTTTTTTTGAGGATGAGTGGCAGCCACTTTTAAAAATATCTCGTTTATAAGCTTAATTCACGGATGATAAAAAATAAATAGCGATGGCAGGGTGTTCTGTAAATAAGTCGATGCTCAGAGCAGGGCCGAGGCTCCGGCGGGGGCCGGGGCTCGGGGCGACGATCGCCTTTTTTATTGGCGCCTCGATAGCTCTCGAAACAACGGCGACCGGAGCCGCGCGGCGCGCATATTGCACTATACGCTGACTCCGCAGATAATAAGAGCAGATTACAAATGAAATTCCCTACTGTTTCGACACTATCATAAGCAACAAATTTAAAAATGAAACTGTTTATTTTATTTTAGTAAGCAACGTGACTTTATTTTGTGTTCTTGAATTTCCATTTTTTTTGAGGATGAGTGGCAGCCACTTTTAAAAATATCTCGTTTATAAGCTTAATTCACGGACGATAAAAAATAAATCTTCATTCTTACTATTGTCCACATTTATATTGCGGAAATGAATTTCATGTTAACTGCCTTAACCACCCGCCTTCGCTTCCATAAATATCGAGCACTCAATGTCAATATCGTTTCTGTATCTTAAAATTGTGTTAGGAGATAATAATAAATATTCCACACGTATCGCTGTGGGTCGGCGAAGCTTCGAGATAGATGTATTAATTTGTAAGAATTTGTCGTCGGACCCTCACCGAGCGCCCCACACGCCACACACCGCGAGAATTCCAATCACGCACTACAAGCTCAGTAATTGCACCTAATAATTTCTTTAAAGAGCTCCAAGGGACATCACAAGATTCGTAGTTAGCTGACCAGTTCTAAAATAGGCAATGAATAAAAAAAACATGTTAAATTTTTATGTATTTTTTACGACTTTCATCATACTTGCACACAATAAAATATAAAGAAGTTTCATTTAGAATTTTATGCGATCCGAACGAATAACCTTTACTGCGTCATTTTATTTGTATTGGCAGTGCTCGGACGCTGTGTTATTAGCGTCGCAGTCGTGTCAACGTCGCCGTGGGCCCGCGCGCTCCCGCGGGGCTCGTCAGCGACGGACAAACCTAATCCAATCACGGACATTTTATTTCTACCCGCCTACAAGTGTGCTACGAAAATAATGTAGCTTCATGTTGTGCAGTTTAAGAATTGTCGTATTTAATTCTCGAAAAAAATATAAACTCTACCGGTAGCTAATAAGCATGTCTGAGCGATATATCTGTACGGAAAAAAAAAGTGGATAAAACGAAAAATGCGTAAATTGCGCATACTACCAATACTTTGAATAAGGCGTTAAGCATCTTGAAAATTTCATTTTTAATTGTTTTTTTTTTTGTAAATCAAAATATTGTAAACATTAATTATGATACTTTCTTGTAGCAATGCCTACGCGCCAAGTTACTACGGTGCGTAGAGGCGTCGTAGAATGATTATTTGGTTAATTTACGTAAGCATCTTACCGCTATCAGTACTGCGCCCGGGACGTAGATTATGCAAATGTTGTCCTGTAATTCTGTTATCGAGCTTTGTCTACAGCCTGAGTATTGTACACTTTGAATAACAATTAACTAGTATAGAAATGTGTCACTTTAACTTACATTTTCTTACGTGAACGCTTCATTGAACTAGTATGTTTCCCGCCAATTAGTCACCATCTAACAGCAAGACGTTGTGAACTGATGAGATAGTATTAGAGGTCAGCCAGCGATCCGATGCGTGGCGGTACGGCAGTTAATGGGCGCTGCAAGGGGACCGGCCGTAACTCACGCGGCCGCCAGATAGCGCCGATTCAATGACCGTCCCGCTATGATATATTGCATCAACCTTTATAGTTTTACGTATCAAATTAATATTGTGGAAATATCTTTTATCTTTTATACATAAATACAAATTATATAACAGTAAATATAAAGACAATTTTTTTACACATTTCATAAACAGTTAACGTTATAAATGTAGACTTTGAATAGGTTCTATAATTTGTACTAGCAGCAGATAAAGTCCATGGTTTTTAAGAGAAAAAAATAGATAAAAAGTCTTGGTGGACACCTGTCAGACACATTCCTATCAAATTGCTGTGCACAGTTTAAGGGTGTAGTCCAAAAGGGTCTGGTGTCACCGCGGGCCGTGTTTTAGCCGCGCGAGGGCGCTTGTTAGCGCGAACGTGCCGCGCCGCCCGCCGGTAAACACGTGGGTAGATAACAATCTATTTGGATTGCCTCTATATTTCATTTTTCCCCGTGTGCTCGCTAACTAGATCGCAGCCGTGTCTCCGCGTCACGCCGAAACGAAAGAATAAAGGATATACGGGATCTCTTAAATCGAATCTCAAACGCTGTTTGATCTGACGAGATTTTTTTTAAATAAGGCATCTTTTATCTCGAATTACTTAATACATGTTTTACCCATAACAAACAAATAATTACATTGAGAAAGCGTGTGTTCTTGTTTGCGTAAGATCGACATGGACTAATGAATTGGTTATAAATTGGCGAAACTTTTTGAGATGATTTGTTTTGATACCTCTGAATGATGATAATGTGGAAGATCCAATATCAAAGCATATTAACTAAACAAAAGAAATTTACCCAAGGAAATGAAAATTCACAAAATATAAAAAAAATGGTTGTATCAGTACGGTTCTTGCAACGTAGGTGTGAATTTACGGTTAGTTAAGTAGCCTGCGTACACAGAGTGGTGTCGTGGTCAAGTAACGAATTGAGCACACATCGGCCAACACACAGGCATGACAGGCAATCACAGGCGCCGCCACAAACCCGATTTCTAGCACGCGCGCTGCATCCAGATGGAAACAATGAATTTTTATAACTAGTTTTATACCCGGTGACTCGTCAGATAGAATCTACACACCGTCAGTAGGTTCGAAACTGCGCAAGGAAAATATTTTAGGTTGATTTTCAAAACACATATCTTTTTGCAAAGTTTGCAACAAATCAACAAATTTTACCAAAGAATGTTGATTTTATGTGTCTAGTAACTACTTAAGTATATTAGTACAGTTTAGTATCGTGCTATTTTTCTCATAATCATATTCAAAAGACGGACTTCAAAGTTGTTTCTCATCACAATATTTTATGCAATGACTTTTCATGAAGACAGTGTACTGTCAAGTTGATGCGCTCTCCGTTCAGACCGACTCTGAAGGGGTTTTATTATTTTTTAAGTACGCGCTCGTTTGCACGCGAATGGCCCACTTAACCACGGAACAAGCCCCAATGCAGCTTCGATTTCCTTCCTGTACTTATTACTCTATTTTATGATACGAATAATAGTTGTGCCACGCTTTTTACATGTTTTCTACTTCTTTAGGATCCCTGTTCGTAGTCACTGGATGCATCGAACTTTATGTTGTAATAAAATTAATAACAGTGGGGATTTGGTGACTAATCAATGCTTTAGTTATACCTAACTACTATGTAGAAATAGTTATTCTCTGGACTTATACACTATGTTACTAGCAATTTATATCTCAGTGGCGAGACTCGGACGTAAGGCACGGAACGTGACCGGAGCACTGACAAGGTACATGTTATTGATACAAATGCACATATCCATTGCTTCAATTCACGTCAAATATAATAATTTAAACGTCTTATGAATTTGAAAATATTTCCTATTAAAGTTCCTGGTCTTCTTTATTTTAATAGAGTCTGTAATTAGTATCGGAAGTCTTATAATCCATAAATGATTTAGCTTGATTTAGTTTAGATTTAGTTTGAAAATAATTGTTTGACATATAAATAGGTATCGCGAAAATAATAAATATCGAAAAATGAGTGTAATGAAAATGAAGTTTAGTTTAGGCTGATGACAATCTTCACAATTTTATCTCAAGTGTTAGACGTCATTTAATAATTCTAACCAAGGAACTTCATAGTACAAATGATATATTGCAGGATATCGTCGGACAACGAAAACGTATCCAGCGACTAGGAAATACCTTTTCTTCTTTGAATATCATGTCAAATTTATTGCACCCTACATTTACACTATCAGAATGTCTGTCGAACCCTTGTCGAAATCGTTTAATGCCGTCATGTTATTGATAGATGAATCATAAATGCAAAACGTAAAAGGGAAAATGGTTTAAAATTTTTAATCAAAATTCAAATGATTAAAGCATGATAATAAAAACAAAATGCAAATTAATATATGTTTATCAACCGTTAAAATGGCAACCGGAACCGTTTTGGGGAATGTCTAATTTGCTAACCCTCTGCGTGTCGGAGTTGCGGTGTGTGAGCAAGTGCGCTTTATTCATGGCATTGGCGGGTGGGGGGGGATGAGGGAGGAACTCGACCGCGACCTAACGATTTGATAATGTATTCACTTGATAAAGCGGAAGGTGGTACTTCGCGAGTGCCGCATTAAAAAACCAATTACAGCGTGACTAAATCGCGCCACCGCTCTCCCGGCTATTTGTCAGACTCCAAAGGGATAAAAGTATATTTTAAATTTAATTTCACGCAATTTAAAAAAAATTGGGGGACTCGGGGTGTATTATATTTCATTCAGCGACTATGGAGTGTATTAAATTGGTGATGCAATTTATGATTTCTGGAATTCTTATGATAAAGAAGAGATTTTCTTTTTATTACAAAAATATCTGAATCTAAAAATTGACAATTTTGTTTACAATATAGATATATATATATATATACAAAATAGACTCGTAAACAACTATAAAATCATAAGATACAGGTTGAAAAATATTTAAGAAAGCTAGTTTGGAGCACAGGGCAAGACGGGCGGTGCCATCGTGTAACAAACAGCCGCCCTAATACAATAACGGCCGGAACAAACTACGCTATAAAATATCACCAGTGAATAAATCAGTATTGCCGTGATGCGCCCCACCCTACCTCCTCTAACTATAGACGATTTATGCTTATAGAACATTATATTGCTGATAAAATATTAATTATCTCATACATATTCTTCATTCACGGTAGACTCAAAAGATTAAAATCGAAAACCTTTTTCTTTAAAAACTAACTTCTGTTAAATTAAGGATTTAATCTGGTACATTTGCCACCAGCAAAGAAACTTAGTAACATCGTAATGTATTAATTGAATCACTTCACTAAAACTTACAAACAAATCTGCATTCTTGATATCATCTACATTGTGGTAGAGAATAACAATAATATTGTGTAAGAGAATGCATGAGATAATAAGAGAATATACAGTTGCAGGGAGCTTGCACGCCAGCATCAGCATTCGGTGCAGCGAGCGTGAAACAGTTCGTCGCCGCGACGGTGGCGCCCTCCTCGCAGCCTCGCACTGATTGAGCCGCGACAAGTTAAACCATTTGAAACAATTTAATAGAGATCAAAAATTCCCGGCCCCAACTCTCTCGCCACTAACTTTTGAAGTTTTTCCCTCGCTAAAGGGATTATCGGTGAGCGGAAATATGAAACGGGGGTTGCTTACGGTTTTTGTGGATATTTTTCTATTATCTTGGTATATAAGTATAAATACTTTTATAGCTAGTTGTGCAGTTATTGATTTATTGGAATTTGTTAAAATCGGTATCCTATTAGTACTGCAAAATATTTTTAAAATTTCTAGAATTTGAAATATTATGTAACTAGTCATAGTGAAATTGAAAGTTATTTTTTTCTCGATATTTAATACGTTGCTCGATGCTATCCCAAGAATTTCTCCTTCTCACAGAAGCATTACTTTTTTTATAAAAAAAAACTAATCGCGTTCACATATGCACTTAACTTCTTTAACAAGACGCCATCGACTTCAATATCTGAAGATTTAGTAAATCTCTTTCGGTTTAACGTATAGTACACGATATAATTTCCGCAATATAAGCTTTATGACGTAGTCAATACGGTTTAATCTTCGTAATAGTTATCGAGATGAATGTATGGAGTTATTCGGTAGCTGAAGATATGTGATTGCGTTATGATAGGATCTGAAGTCATTCAAGCGTTGCCCCTATAGGGAAGCCGAATACCGCTCTTCAGAAACGACTGTTCATACGTGTAGTCATATTTTGAACCCTCACATAGTTTTATGCGACTTAAAGACGGATAATAGTAATATACTTCTATATTTTTCCAATATGTAAAAATAATAAAAAAATATTTACTATTTAATTGAACTGATTTCAAGATTCTGTGCAGTCATTAAATAAAATTTACTAACTGATCTTGTCACGTACCGAGATTCATATGATGGTGTATTTTAATATTACTGGACATTTAAAAAAAACAATTACCTTTCTTATCTATTGTGAATCTTCTAAAAATTCTGATTATTCAACTTTATTGACTTCATATAAATCAAATTCATAATATGCGTAAGTCAATACTGATCGGAGTTGGGATTATTATGTAGTATAATGGAGCAGAACGGCATCATCCCCAGCGACAGTTCTCATCCGATGAGCACATTCGACCGGAACGATATACTCGTACAACCTTAACAAATGCCGTTACATTTCACTACTTACATACGTTTGTAATATAAATTAAAAATTAAAAAATAAGAACAGTGATCAAATACGCTACATTAATTTTTAGTTTTTAAACCGTAGTTTCGCATTATCGTATTCGATTTCCCTCACGCAGGCCGACGTTAGATCGTCTACAGCCTACCTAACTCGAACTAAAATAAATAATAAATAGTTAGTTGAAGAATATTCATAAGTCAATCTCGCCAAATAGTGTATCATGTTAATATCAAAGTTATTTAAAAGCCCTGGAATGTAGCCATTCAAGAATCATATTTCTGCATGAGGCGCGGCTTGTTGACTAATACCATAGCAGTGTATAATTACGAATGTCGACAATAAATACGAGCTTACTTTAAATATAATGCCGTTCGTAATTTAATGACTGAATTCCCTTGTTCGTGGAAAAACGAATGAGTATTGTAAAATGAAACGTAGTCGGCCACTTTGAATATTGTTAATGTTAAAGAATTACGAAACGATAATAAAACGTATTTATTCGGATTGGAAAATTTATCATACAAAATGTCCAAACACAATTTGCAGTTTAATTAAATTTTCTACAAATCCTCCTGCATCTAAACCGTTAGCAATAACCGTCTTTGACGATCAATCCTTTTCAATTTCTCAAGGAGCCAGCCGGTATCGGTTTCCGCTCCGCTCGGCCGTCTTAAGTCCGAAAGGGATTATATTTTTACAATACAACACAAACATGATCGTGACTAATCGGATCTCGTCAAATGGCCGGTCATTTATCTGAACGATCGCGAGTTCGGGAATGTCTCGGCGTCTCCTATCTAAAGTATTGAGATAATGTGTGCAGGGCAGGGGCTCCGTGCAGGCTCGACCGCCGACGACACCGGCCGGGGGCAGCGGATAATGTAAGTGTCCGGGGCGACATTTGCGCCGAACTGCCCACGACCTCTGCCTCTTACTTATGCGGTTTTTAATATTTTTATTGTAATAGGTTCGGTCGAATCGGCACAGAGGTGGAGTGGAGTAATTTAGTTAATAATTTTAGGATGTTTCTTAAGTTTTTATCAAACTAAAAAGTACTCTCGACTGCTTTTAGTACATTAAGGTGATTTTGGGTGCTTTAATAAAATGGGTGAATCAAACATCTCAAGAGGCTAACACTTAAAGAATACGCAAAACTGAGAATGTTGAGACGTGCCGCCAATGGTCAGTAGCAGTGGTCAGTGTAGCACTCTAGATAAATTAGGTGAATTGTAACCCTCAACCAAAAATACAGTACAGTTTCAGCTCTAATTCTATTTCTATGTGAAATTTGCGATTCCTACACTTTGAGGTAAAAGCTATAAGAAAACGTGTAAAAAACAGCTGCGGCGCGGCGGACACCCTCGCGGTCAAGATACGTGTCGCCGCGCGGCAGACACCATAAAACTCTCCATAAACCACCCGCAACTATACCTTCATACCTATCACTGGGCATTTATTAAAACTATGACTACCTACTCGCATGTCAAGTGTTATCAAAGGAATTCCCGAACTGGAATTAGCTAAATCTTGTATTCTACGGCCTACGCGACTCTTGCTACGGTACCTCTACAAAGGACCTATACTATCACAATTTCAAGAAGTGGGGCAAACGAAATTACGTATTAATGATGTTACTAGTTAGTTTGATTCATCGTTAAGTTTTTAACGATGGTATTCAATACGTAGTTACTTACATTGTATGAAAATAGTACATTTAGGTAGATGATGACGCTATCAAATTACAAATTGTAACTGCGCATACTTGATACGTTCCACCAAATATGTTTTTTTTAAACAAAAGTATGATAAACCGTCAAATTAAGTAGTAAGGTAGATATCACGTTTGTAATGACCATAGATATGTCGATGGTTTACAATATTTCGGATACATCATTGGTAAATATAACAAAAATAGAAATAGCATATCGTGAATTTTAATCTCGCAGCATTAATAAAAATCCCACGTGCGCGACTGAATGTAATATATGAGCTAAAATAAAATCTGTCAGTGACCATTTACGGGAAGGAGTCCTGTTATTAAAATGTAGCGACGCGGGGTCAGGGGGCTGGGGGTGCGGGGGGTCGAGGCGACTGCGCGCCGGCTGCGGCCGCGCCGCGAACTGATTTATGTCCCGGCCAGCAGTATTTTATTCGACGGGCGCCTCAAGAAAACTATAAGTTTCCGTTCGGCAGGACAGGGGAGTAGCCCAGTAAATATTGTCTCCGCTCGCTGCATCAATACGTATCGACAGATATCTATATTTATTGCGATGCTTTGCGAAGATAATTTGGTAATGGATTGGAGTCATTACATTCTTGTTCTAGTAATTTATTGATTTCTTTACATTGGCTATCTATTAACAACTGAATAAAGAAACAAATGACTGTATTCTATGGTAATGTCATTGAAAACGAAGGCAATTTGCCCGTCAACAAAACGCTCCGGGGATGTCAGATGTCAAATGTTCAACACCCCTGCCAGTAGATAACACCAATGGTACTAGCGTTTGTTTTTTTTTTAATCATTATCATTGTTTTTAAACGCATTTTGTTCTATGAAGAAAAGGTACAGGTACAGTAATTATAATAATCTATTTTTATAAATTCAAACAACAACTACAACTAATACCGTAATACTCGTACAACTAAAGTAAGGCATAACTACTTAATAGATAACTAAATATGATTGGCGTTTGGCTATGGATAATTTCCACACGATACTTTCATTGTGGTAGCTAGCTTAATTCAAATAAACCAAGCCTATGCCCCTATTAGTTTTGATTAGGTGATTTCCAAAAGATTTTAAAAGTAATAAAATCAAAAATTAAATAGATGTGTTTAACGCGTGCACAAATCGTCCATGTCCGTTGTTCCGACTACGCCCCAATATAACAATTTAACACTAATGAGTCGTCACTGTCACCAGACGTCCGCCCCATTGCGCTAAATGATGATCCGGCTGAACACCGACCCCGGGCCTCGTGCGATTTCAGACATACATACATACTGTTTCATATACTATGAATAGTTACTATTAAGAATCATTTAAACGTTAAAGTTTGTGTCCTTCTTTCCTAGCCCAGTTGACGTAGAGGCATGGTTTTAAATAAACGTACCGTGGTTTCTCATAGGAATTAAAAAAAACAATTTGCAAATTTAAGTTTATTGGATTGTTATTGTAGGATATAATAATGACAGAAGTGTAACGGGCGCGTGAAACTAGAAGCCGACTGTGTTAAGCTTGAAGTCATTACCCGGCCGGTGAATAAAGTAAGTCCAATTACGTGATTGGATTAGCCGTCAATGTTGGCTCTACTATGTCACGGTGCCGAAGCGTAAGCGTGAACGCGACGACATGGACACGATATATTATAACTAGTGCTAAAACTATTGACTATGGCAGAGAAACTTTCTTGCTGATATCTAGCAGTTGTAAAGAAAATATACAAATAGTTACAACATTTATAATATCCATGGAAAAGGCTTAGGGCTTGTCCCACCACTGGCTGATAGAGGCTCAGATAGCTTAAAAATGACGTCACTATCAGATAAGGGAATAAAATCCGATATTTCCATCACATATTTTACACGTTGGTTTGTTATCAGACAATTTACAATTTGGTGGGACTGACAATTAATGTAATTTTGTTAAAGTATTGCACATTACTTTTCAATAATTCAATTTTGTTAACCTAAATACTACTTATACTAAACAGCAATAATAAACGTTTGGACGCAAGAGTTGAATGACCGAAGAGACACATTTACCTACTTAGCAATTTAAAATGTTGCAATGGCGATCAAAATAAGTTATTTTTTCATATGCTGTTGGGAAATCGTCGCAATAAATATTTAGCTGACTTGGGAACTTCGAAGTAAAGCGAAAACAGTCACGCGCGTTATTGTTCGAGAAAATTTTAGAACTCATGGAGACCGTTTTATTGAAAGTCACGAAAAATACAATTCATTATATCTAGGCTTTAATTACCTTCATTCTATCTATAAACTCGATAAATAATTAACGTATCAAAATACAAACATGTAGTAAACTGTTATCTATTTTCCGATTACTCTCCCCCGTGATATAGTTTGCGGGATGGGATTACCGTTATGGAGGGGAGGTCATTAGATGCCGATTGTTTTGCACGGGCGTGCGTACCGCGCACCTTGCCCTGCGATTACAGGCAGCTAGTCGTGCAAGCAGTCTGACCGCGCGCTAATTCCCCGCTTGTTTCACACTCATTAATCGACTAACATTTACCAACCTTTGATTGCTCTTAATAGCTCTCAGTTTAACATCCTCTACAATTTGGATACGGCCTACAATAGCTACAGATGTTGAACATGTTACATGCGTAAATCCCATTTCATTGTTCTTAAACAATTTTTTTTAAGATCTTAGAATAATGTGGGTAAGAAAATCCATACTTAAAAATTTTATTTTAATTTAATTAAGGCAATCACAATCATTTATTTAGTTAAGTATATTTCGAACTAGTTTTCGCCCGCGACTCCGTCCGCGTGAAATTAAAATAAAACAAAAGTGAGTAGGCTATTTGTTTATCCAGACTATCTTCTACATCTATACGAAATTTCATCAAAATCCGTTAAGCCGTTTAGGCTACAAACTCAAACAAACATCCATCTAAACTTTCGCATTTATAATATTTGTAATTACAGCGACAGATGAGTGATACAAATTTGCAAGTGGTATAGGCGGGCTTTGGTAGGTATAACAAGATTCCAATGGCGTCAGTGTTATGAAACGCTCACCTTGAGCGATGCGAGGCGATCGTGTCGCATCTATTGTTTTTGTTAATCCGATCCCACGACGAGCTTCATCGCTGCTTGCCGCCGGCCACCGTGCGACACACATTATTGTCACATTATTTTGCTAACAAGCATATACCTACGTAAATTGTTAGCATTTGTTTATGTTTTATTACTTAGTATCTAAAAAAACTTTTTTTGTGTTGGAAAATTAACAAAGATCAGCGATTCATAAGAAGACCCGAAGCAATCTTGTGTACTTAGGGTATTTCCACATTAGGAACAAACCTAAAGAAATAAGTGAAGCAAGTTTTGCAAATAATATAGTTAGAAGATTTTCAAGACAACTGTTTTATAGAGTGTTTCTAAAATAATTTCTAATAAGCTTTTGTTGACATAGACACGATTCCCGACCTGCCTCATTATCTAGGTTACGTATAACGATCTACATGTGACGTAGAAGTCCTGTTTGAATGTCACATTTATACATACCCAGAGACATAAAACTTTACTTTGTGTTTATGCTCTTTAACTTTTAATCTTTGAGAAAAGATGGAAAACAAATTTGACGTCATACCATCGAATTGCATTCCTTTCGTAATGAAAACAAATGACTTCCGAAACAGCTGATCTTTTTCTCTACAAAAGGATTATAAAATAGTGTCAGTACATAAACATTTAATAAAGAGACAACAATCGTGTAGCTATAACAATATCGCGAATTCAGCAATTCATCTGTCGCATTAGGTCAAGTGATGTATAAGACAAACAAAATATCTGATTGTGATTGCATTGCGCAAGCGCCGGCGCCGAGGACGACGTGCCGGAAGACGGGGAGCGTAATCGTCACGTTAGTACTCATATTAATTAACATATTAGCAGGTATGCATAGGTCATCCATCATTAACTATTTCATTTCCTACGAACAGCAGGGATAGTTCACCAAAGAGATGGTTTATCATTTCTTTAAGTATTTATGGTCTTCTATTTCTAATCACATCAAATGTTCTAAGCGCAGAGGGTGAATTATGGGAGGTGAATTATATTAGGAATAGTAAAATAATATACTTCACACTTATATACATAATAAATGCGAAAGTTAGGATAGATGGATGTTTGAACACATCTAACAAATCTCTATGAATATTGGCTCAGATGTAAAACATAATCTGGAAGAAAACATAGTCTACTAAGTTTATTTTTTAATTCCGCGGGGACAAAATCGCGGTTCAAAAGTAGTTTTATTAATAAATCGTTAATCAGACTAAACAAAAATAATTCTACCTGGAGTATCAAATTGCAGGCGACATCCTGTTACCCACAGCCTCAGTACCTGGAAGGCGTGACCGGTGGCACGTCGATAACACACTGATAAACCCTGTGAACGGAAAGTACTCGTAGCTCGTAGGTAACTATTGTTTTGATTAACTATTTTAATTTACAACATACATTGTAATGGTTGACAGATAAAAATGTATTTAAACTTTAGATAATAATACTCTTCGAGTTCGCACATACCTTCGACTGAACTATCGCACAACTGTTTAGTCGCGCTTTGATTCCTATGAGCTTTTATGGAAGTGGGCACACTACTCGATTTTTAGTTGTGCAACTAAACGGTTGAATGGGCTTTTTGTTCAATATCTAACTGTAACAGATTTGTATGTCATCTACAAATGTATGTATCTGGAAAAAAACGATAAAATGTATAATAGTTATTACAATACAGTGCAAATCGTTAAATCCGTGTTCCTGAGGGTAACCTTTTTTTGAAAATGGAAATAAATGTGATTGCGATAGACAAGAGTTATAGTGGAAAAGGGAATAAAAATGAGGATGTTTGACGTGAAGCATTGAAGTCAGGTGGCGCGGTAATGGCGTGTGCCGGTTCGTTTGGCGACAATCGCGTTTGCGGCGTCGTGCGGCGTGTAGCGACGCCCCGCGGCGGCCCCACCGCGCTCGCCGCTCGCTTGCATACCCAACTACCCGTGAACATGGAGTGCGAATCTATTTTATTGCTAGAAACCTGAATAGAATAGAACTGCACTTTTAGTTTCTATTTTCGAAAGTCACAAAATAAGGCTAAATCATGAGACGTATACATAAAAACATACAACACATATCCATATTATTAACATACATAGCTTTAGAGTCGGTTTTTAACGTAAGTAGTTATAAAAGTAGGTCAATGAACATTTATATGCATTTTCAATATAAGGAATCAAAATAGGAAACTGTGGAAGAAACAAAAAGGAACAAATGATGTCGGAAAGTGGAATAGAGGAGAAACATTTAAAAAACCATAATGGTAAGATACACACATACAATTGGAGGAAATATTTGGAAACAATTTGAGGTGAACACACTAGCAGAGAGCATTAAAGTAGCAAACGAAAACACCACTAACATTAATTTACCGTATTCATAAAAAAACGTAGTTTATAAAATACGATTAAGTAAATATCTAAGTTGAATGTCAGCTGCGGCTTTGATGCGGCGCCGTGATGTGTCAGACAACACTCGAGAGTGCAACGGCGTCGGCAGCAGGGTGTAGCAGCAAACTCACTTCAGTCGCGCCTAACTCGCCTTCAAAAGAATCACCGCCAGTCAATGAGCCTCACTATATCTCACCTATTCTTCCTACATCAAGTACCAAACAAGTACAAACTCTGTACCTACATACATACATATAGTCCAGGGAAACTGGCAGTGTTCCACCTTAAAAGCTACAATCGTTGGTATATGGCCCAACTTTGGTCTCTTTTCCTTCCCACCCTTTTTCTTTTGAGAAAGTATGGGAAGGGAAGGTGGATTTGACGGCGGAGGTGACGCATAGGAAGGTGAAATATCCTTTTTATGTGCGTCTCCTCCTCCGTCGATTAAGGGTAGGCAACGCATTTGCAATTGCGGATGTCTATGGGCAGCGGTCGCTTCGCCATTTTGGGCGGATTCAGGTGATCGATTGCTCGTTTGCCATCTTATATTATAAAAAAAAAATATATTTTAAAACGAGACGCGGAACAAACACCATTATAACGCAGCTTATAAATGTATCTTTACGAAAAAAAAGTCAGTTAGTGATACACGGCTACTTTCTTTTTATTATAGTCCCTTCGTTTACACCACTCACTGCTATCTAATTAGTTATTTGTAGGAAGAGGCGATGATTGTTTCGGTGCAATGAACAAGGCAATTTTTCCTGAAATGGCACACCGCGGATTTCCGCGCCTGTACATTGCATTAAAATATGTGTGCTTAAAATTTTAGACTAAGTTAAAGATTTTACTAAACATTTATTAAACACTAGCTTTCGCCCGCGACTCCGTCCGCGTGGTATTAAAAAAAAACAAAACCAAGTAGCCTATGTGTTCTTCCAGACTATCTTCTACATGTATCCCAAATTTCATTGAGATCCGTTCAGCAGTTTAGGCTACAAACTCTAACAAACATCCATCCATCCATCCATCCATCCATGTAAACTTTCACATGTATAATATTAGTATGATTATGTAGCCATCATAATTGTAAAATTACCTATTGGGTGGTCTTAGTCGTATAAGGCGATCTCAGATCGCATTACTGTGTTGTTATTAACATTGAAAAATAGACGGGCACAACACTATCATTCACAAATGCGTAATCATATTACAAAATACGATGCGCCTTGAAGTTAACTAACACATTTATTTTTCGAAATTTCAATTTGACTAACTGTGCCCAAATACTACAAAAAATAGATAACATCTACGTACTTACTTTAATCTAAGAGCCACTCGTCATTTTAAGGCAAAGAATACACAGAAACCAACGACAATACATAAAATATAACTTATTGTCATACGAATCGTAGGGGCACGGGTATTATCCTAAAATCCCGCAAATAAAATTCCAATAATATGGGAAAAGAGCGACTTTCTCGGTTTGCACAAATCCTTAAAACGTCATCCAGATATCCATTACATGTCTATTAAATCTTGCGACATATATTTGCGGGGCTCAGCCGCGGCTCCCCTCGCAAACAGCGCGCCGATTACGGGCCCGGCCGACTGTACTAAACGAATATAAAACACATGCGGGAAGACGAATGCAAAATCCACTCGTCAACATTTTGCATAGGTAAACACTAAGCCCTCAGCCCCCACCGGCGCGAAACGCTCGTAATTTGCAAAAGTGGGACATCGAGGACATTTTTCAAGATATTCTAATTCTGAACAAATACGCAACATCTGGAGTGATTTATCTGCAAATATGGTAATGTCGCTGACGTATTTGCAAAATTACAGTAAATTATCAATTACAATTATTATTGTTTTTTTACGTTATACAATTCGATATCGGTAAGAGTAAACCTAAGCTCTTTAGTACGGAGAAGACTTATCTTAAATTGAAGTAGACAAACGTATGTATGTGTTTTATCATTGCTAATAATAACATATCTGCTTGTAGTTTAGTGCCATAACATGCTTGTGGTTAGCTTTAATATTGGAGATAGCAATGGCTCCTACGTTTTAACTATGTGAACTTTATCATGAAAATGATTATGAGGAAGCCCTGTTGACCTTCAAACTGGTCGTTGGATGTACCTATTCAAAAAAAAAAAAACAACATAAACGACCAGAACGTCGACTAAGGTCAATAATGATCGGTAAAGACTTATTCGTTTGTAACGTAAGTAACAAGTGTCAAATTATCGTTGTTTGTTAAGTGAAGAAAGAAATACTTGATAAATTCCTCAGGTGGTCGTAGTGGGAGCGGCGTAGCTCAGAAACGTACACCACGTGGTGCCAATTCTAGTGAAAACCTGACCTACAAAGCTAATTTGAAGGACATCGAGAAAAGGAGAGTAACCTGACGTAGCGTGTAAAGTGATGAGTGGCGCGTGTCCGGCGCGGCGGCAGGCTGCGGCGGGCGGCGGGCGGCGGCGGCGGGCGGCGGCGGCGGGCGGCGGGCGACGCAGCGCTCAAGTAACGACCTATCGATTGGCAATAGTGCCTAGTTAGCAATCCGCGCCCCGCCCGCAGCCCGTCGCCCGCCTGCGACACGCACCCACCACGTCCTAGCTCCCTAGTCAACTCCTTGCCACTTACTCCTCTAGTACTGTATGGTAATTTAAATTTGAATAAAAACATTTCTTATTAATTATAATTTATATCGATTCCAAAAAATAACTATGTCTGGCACGTTCTCACCAGATGATAAGTGACGATGATCCAAAGAACATCTTCGTCTCGAAGTCAAATGTCGAACCGGACACGGAAAGGATAGAGCAAGTTTTGAATAAATTACTGCTTATGTCTTGAAGTAAAATTACTACTAATTTGGAACGAAGCGAATACAGCAAATATTTAAAGTAACTAACTAGTTTTCTTAATATATGTAGAATGAACTTATCTAGTAATTGACGCACCTCTTTTGTCCTGCAGAACGCAGAATTTCGCAGAACATATTACATCATTCAAAGTATCTGAAAAGAAAACCCAAAACTTTTAAGTAATAGCTATATGTCAACATATTTAAACTGTACTGTTACAATTGGTGTAGTTTCTGTAATATTTATAATGCAGATTCCGTATTAAGGGCGCAAATATTCCACTACAAACTGACTGCAGCCGTGTTATTTAATAGTATTACCGCATCAAAGGTGTTAAGTCGCTTTTCCGAAGCCTATTCGCTACTAATCGTATCAATTCGCAGGAAGAATTTACGGTATGCTTTATATCTTACTATTCTCAATATCAATAAAAATACCATATGTTAATGTCTTTATAAACGACTAGCTGATGCTCGTGGCTTCGTCCGCGTAGAATTTATATATAGCTAAAAAAATAGCCTATGTTACGCAGGGATAACGTAGCTATCTAATGGTGAAAGTATTTTGAAATCGACCTAATAGTTTTTGAGTTATTTCAATACATACAAAAATGCAAATCTTTCCTCTTTATAATATTAGTATAGATAGAATTACTATGTAACCTTTGTAAACCATCTATATTCACATTATTATGGATGAGGAAAATATTCTTTAACTTTCTAAAGTAAAAAGAAAATAAGTAACTACAATAGTAACCAAGTTGTTAAGTTTGGTTAAGTTGAACATAAGCAATTTTGTTCAAGAAAGTTTAGTGCTGACTGCACAAAGTTTGTTAGACGTATAACATAGTATTTGGTATCGCTATTGCCAATTATTTCTATACAGGTATCTTCTTACGCGTAAAGATTAGAGACGCGATGTTATGGATGACTTGAATAATATTAACCAAGGAACGCTTAACAATCTTACCTATATTATAAATGAGGAAGTTTGGATGGATGGATGTTTGTTACAGTTTGTAGCTTAGACTGATGAACAGATCTCGACAAAATTTGGCATAGATATAGAGGATATGCTGGAAGAACGCATAGACTATTTTTTTTTAATACCACGCGGACATAATCGCGGGCGAACGCTATAATTATTAAAACAAATAAACAACAACAAATATGAATTGTCGTAAAAATATACTTCGTATTTAAATATCCAAAGTAAATAATTAATTACCTGTTACCTTAAAATAATTTAAGTATTAATTAGAAAGCTTTCCTTAAGTTAGAACATGAAAAACGGGAACGTAAAACTGGCCGACGGCAACGCTCTACGGAACTTGTAGCGCACAAAAGTGTTGATCGGTTACCTTACATTAAACATAAAAAGAAAAGTTTAACCTAAAAATATCAATGTTACATTCCTAGTAAAGTTATGGATTATGGAGATGGCCTTACTTAACTGTAATTATAATTTAAAAAAAAGCCCTAAATATACAAAGACTTTATTGTGTACTTATAACGGTAAAGAAATATGTAAAGAATAATGAAGTAGCCTTAAACTTTTCTCATTACAAATTAAAAAATAAATTAAACAACAAAATGAAAAACAAATAAAAAACAGAAAACATGTTTTTCTAAAAATCACACATGTGTTTTTTTATTATCAAGCAATCGACAAAAACATATCAAAAATTACTTTGCTTACCAAATACAAAGAAATCTGAAATTAAAATTGGGTTACTTACTTGGAATAGAGTAGGAAGAATGTGGAGAGAGCGCGGGTATCGACCCCGCGACCCTGGCAGCCGGCGGGCGGCGTATCGCTGGCTCAGCCGAAGCTCGTAGACTACGCCATCAGCCCTTTTCCTCCGACCGACTTTACAGGTGTTCGAAAAAGTCACGTGGACACTTATTTTGTTTGATTTCTTAACAAATCTCTAACTGTTACAGCAACTACTACTAGAATAACAAAAAACAGTTCTTTACTACAATGGTATTTCTATTATTAAACCCTAATCATTTTATTTCTAGTTAATTTTAAAGTGTCGGAAGTACATTATTCTTCTTGTATTGCGGTGCTATGTCTGCGCTACTAACTGTATTGGCCGTACCACGCATTAGTCCAAAAGCTTAACGTTAACCTGGAGTTCGAGAAAATTGCATTATCTCTAATACTGGACTGACACTCTACCAAAGTAACATAGTACAATTTAATTTCATGTTTTGATATATGTAATAATATGTTTAGTCATTTAACACGGTCCCATTTGTAAGATCTTAGTAAAAAATATCAAGTAATGATTACAGTTGTCTGAAAATGGAAAGTAGAGCTGTATGGTGACGTCAGAGTGACCTTGCCACTGGAAAAATGTGCCGCGTCCGCCCGCCCGAGCGCCCGACGCCGGAGCAGCGCTGGCTCATCACAACGCACCCGCCGCCTGCCGACCGCAGCATTCCACCACCAACTGTGGCATGTTGTCTTATAATACCAGAGACATAATGCTGTTAGTTTTAACAGCTAATTGATCCTACATACAGCTTTTTGTACCTTACAACTTTTACATCCAAACTAATCTATACTAATATTATAAAGAGGAAAGATTTGTATTTTTGGATTTTTGTTTGTATTGAAATAACTCAAAAAATACTAGGCCGATTTTAAAAATTCTTTCACCGTTCGGAAATAAATTTATCTGCGAGGCACATATGCTATATTATTTAATTTCACGCAGACAAAGTTGCGAGCAACAGCTAGTATTGATACAAGGTTTAATTGTTCCAAATGAGCAACATCTAAACCTATTTTCAAAACCATTATAGTTACAATAAAAAAATAAATTAAACAACGAAATGAAAAACAAATAAAAAACATGTTTTTCTAAAAATCACACTTGTGTTTTTTTATTATCAAGCATTCGACAAAAACATATCAAAAATTACTTTGCTTACCAAATACAAAGAAATCTGAAATTAAAATTGGGTTACTTACTTGGAATAGAGTAGGAAGAATGTCGAGAGAGCGCGGGTATCGACCCCGCGACCCTGGCAGCCGGCGGGCGGCGTATCGCTGGCTCAGCCGAAGCTCGTAGACTACGCCATCAGCCCTTTTCCTCCGACCGACTTTACAGGTGTTCGAAAAAGTCACGTGGACACTTATTTTGTTTGATTTCTTAACAAATCTCTAACTGTTACAATAACTACTACTAGAATAACAAAAAACAGTTCTTTACTACAATGGTATTTCTATTATTTAACCCTAATCATTTTATTTCTAGTTAATTTTAAAGTGTCGGAAGTACATTATTCTTCTTGTATTGCGTTTATGCTTGCGCTACTAACTGTATTGGCCGTACCATGCATTATATCCAAAAGCTTAACCTGTTCGAGAAAATTGCATTATCTCTAATACTGGACTGACACTCTACCAAAGTAACATCATACAATTTAATTTCATGTTTTGATATATGTAATAATATGTTTAGTCATTTAACACGGTCCCATTTGTAGGATCTTAGTAAAAAATATCAAGTAATGATTACAGTTGTCTGAAAATGGAAAGTAGAGCTGTATGGTGACGTCAGAGTGACCTTGCCACTGGAAAAATGTGCCGCGTTCGCCCGCCCGAGCGCCCGACGCCGGAGCAGCGCTGGCTCATCACAACGCGCCCGCCGCCTGCCGACCGCAGCATTCCACCACCAACTGTGGCATGTTGTCTTATAATACCAGACACATAAATGCTGTAAGTTTTAACAGCTAATTGATCCTACATACAGCTTTTTGTACCTTACAACTTTTACATCCAAACTAATCTGTACTAATATTATAAAGAGGAAAGATTTGTATTTTTGTATTTTTGTTTGTATTGTAATAACTCAAAAAATACTTGGCCGATTTTAAAAATTCTTTCACCGTTCGAAAGGTAATTTATCTGCGAGGTACATAGGCTATATTATTTAATTTCACGCGGACGAAGTTGCGAGCAACAGCTAGTATTGATACAAGGTTTAATTGTTCCAAATGAGCAACCTCTAAACCTATTTTCAAAACCATTATAGTTACAATAAAAAAAATCTATTTCAATGCCTCGGACAATTTTAAGACAACATAAAAAAATTAATTTGTTTGCATTAGCTAATGAAAATGAAGTAGCTATTTAAGTAAAATTCATTCTGACCTCGCATACTCATATATGGATGTAGATTATATAAATAATACTAGCATTCATTATAATGATGTACGCCTACAGAATGGGCCATTACGCTGCCGGACCCGCAATAACAATGCCCATAATTCTCGTTGGCTTCATTAACAGACCACCATTTGCATGACAGGCCTACACATCTACAGCTTACAGCCGCGAGAGGAACAAGAACGCTGTGCTCTTCGTTCACAACATTCCAATAGGAAAACGTCTTTTATGCGAATGTATACCTTATTCAGTTCACACCAAGGTGACGGCGGTAGATTTGAAAGGAAAATATTCCGTGTTTCAAGTTGGTCTGTAGGCGGCGCTGCGTTCGCGGGGCGTGGCGTTCTAGGACACGCCCCTTGTCAGCAAACAGCCTTCCGCTATACCGCTCGCTTCACGTTATGAATTCAACATACCATTGTGTTACTATTACATCTGTTCTTTGTCTCTAGAACTATAAAAGCTGTGAACATATTGTATGAACATTTTATTAAAGTCTTTTATACGCTGATTTAATTCAATGTAACAAAACTTTCGTTACATATAAGGTAACATACGTGTCATTATTGTATATGTGTATCATTTATATTTCAATTTTATGTTGAGAAAAATCTAAAAAATCACATGTAAATATGTGATTTTATTTGAAAATCCTTGAGTATCAAATCATCTTACTCCAAGAATTTGTGATCAATGCTTAAGAAACTGAAAAAATCTGTTAGATAATTGTGCCTATCATCCAAAGCTAGGGATCCTGATCCCTATTCCTCCACTAACGTTTATTGCGTCCTTCCTCTGACTCATCAAAGCTGATACTGGACCTATTTGTGCCCTACGTTTAGTAGTGGTCAATAAAAATTTACTCTCTAACAAAGAATACAATAATTGATAACTTGTTGCCATTAGTGTCACTTATATTTACTTAAAACTAAGGCCTCTTAAAGGGACTAAAAACTTGTTTTTAGCGGCTTACGGTCAAATACTGAAACGTTATTTAAATATGTCACAGCGTCTATAATGATAAGGCCTCACTTGAACTCCAAATTACTTACAAATTTTGATGTCTATCAGATTATAAGCGGCGCTTTCGAACGAAGTATTTAAAATTCGTTTCAGTATTTATCGTTAGGATTGTTATAGGTGTATTTATAATCATTTAATTTTAAAACAAGTGAGATTCTCAGTTACAAAACATCGTGTTTAATTTATAAACTCTCGTTTGATGTTTTTGTTTAATTTGTCAATCAAATAAAAGGAGATTATTCCATATGCATTGTTTTTTGCAAAGCTTATTGAATTTTTAAAGTAACAACTAGTTAATGTTTATTTCTATCTACCCTACCACAACTATGCAGAGGTGCTATAGTTGATATTTAAATTTATTTAAAAAAATAAACAATGTAAGTAGACAAAACAAAATCGAATGTTGTAGAAGACCATTAATAATCGGAACCAATAACAATTCTTAATCTGGAATAGATTAGTCGAAAGCATATTTAAGTAGTAAAGAATATTTTTCTGAATACTATAAATGCATAGAAGTAGGTAGACATAATAGTTATGCTTGCTATCACGTAACCTGACGGTCAAAGTATTTGTAATAACAATTAAGTGGGTATCGGATTACGATTGCTTGAGCGCGCGCCGCCGGATGACGACTGCATGCAACAACGTAACGCTTTCCTGTTTACGTTCCTATCACACACATCTACATCGATATACACATCGATACTTAGGAGTCATTACTTAAATTATATTATTAAAGATATTACAATTAATAGATTGTTCACCTAAATAAAATAATTTTGTAGTTAACACCTTAACTAGAAACTATTAAAGTTAAAAAGTTTTATCGAATGTAAAAAGTAAAACTTATAGCGTTAGAAAAGTCGGATTATTAATATTATTAACATTTCTATTATTTAATAGGCAGTAAGGCAATTGGACAAAGTTAACGCTTCAAAAACCATGCATTGATCACTGCATCAGACTTGTAGAGGTAAAATTAATCAAGAACGATATTGGAAAATTTTAATACTGCTGCTGATTTTTTTTTTCACAAATAAACAAATACTAACACAACACACTATAAACAAACTGTTAAGTTATCCTGTCTTGTGATCCTCAAGCTATGGATAAGTTGAATATCGTCAAGTTTAAAAGATTCTTTTTGCGTCAACCCAAGTACGAAGAGCCTTAAAACAGCTAACTGTTTGTTAAGTAAAAACTAATCATTTGTACAGGTGAGTTTAATTGTGTTTACTTCGAATACATAAAAGTGTTCAATAAATATTATTAGCTATCTATATCTATACTTCTATACTATTATAATAAAGCGTAAACACACACTTCTTTGTTGCCTAAGATGTCAGCAATTACAGCATATTTTTGAATAATTCTCTTTTTAATAAAAAACTCTACACTTACGTCACGCTTTAGGCTATATATTTTACGCCATTAAACTTAGGGGGTAAATATTTTGGATAAAAACCCCAATGTAGGAAAGAGACCATAAGTTGCTGCCATCATCAAGAAAGAAAGATTGCTAAGGTTTGTCATGTCATGTCATTTTGAAATTTGCTATTGATAGTTAATTTGACAAATGTAAACAATAAAATAAAGTTTTTATAATTTCACGCGGATGAATCCGCACGCGAACAGCTAGTATGAAATAATCAGTGTATCTACCCTGCAATAACTATCTGCGTACAGACAAAGAATCTGACGGAGGAGGTCTCCCAAAAGTGAAGAATCTAGAATCAAGCGATGGAAGTAACTATTGAAGATCCGTAACATACGAAATTCGAGATAGAACTATGAAGACGACATATTTCTCAAAGTTGTTGAGCAAACGACAGCAGAAGAAGTAGTAAAACCTAAGAATGGAAACCACAGGCACGGACCAAGAAGCGTGGGGAACCCTCCTTCTATACAGACCGCTGACGTGAAGATGACAGGAAGTTACTGGATACTGTAAGTGAAGGAGCGCATATTGTGGAAAGCATCAGAAATGTCTATATTCAGCAACGGACTTGCACAGGCTGTCACATGATTATTAAATATGATCGTAATTTACCATCAATATGTGACTCTTTTGTTAAACCGCTACACCTTCGACCTCGATTCGAAGTTATTGTTGGGCAATTGCCGACACGTTGCAAATTTTGTCGCGTTGCACAATCAATCGAGTCATTGGACTCGATTCGAAGTTATTGTTGGGCAATTGCCGACACGTTGCAAATTTTGTCGCGTTGCACAATCAATCGAGTCATTGGACTCGATTCGATGATTCTAAATGATGCGATTCAAGGCATTTGGAAAATTACTAAGAATTGATATTTTGTAATTATGTTTTACGTTTAATTAGGTACATAATTTAGTGACGTTAACTATTGGTTCTGTGTCTACCGTCATTTTATTATGAGAAATAAATAATTATTGTATACCTTTCACGATGAAGTTAACTACGACACTGGGTACGACAGCTTTTTACTTGTAAAAACTTTTCAAGTGATAATGATATCACTAAGATTAATTTGTTATTGTGTTAAGTTAGTACATCAAGTTGCGTCATTTCTTTAAATCGAGCTTTTGGAATTATGAAAATAAAAGAATGTTTATTTGTAGGAATATTTTATTAGTAAAACAAAAGTCCTATCCGTAATATTCGTCATTTATTACAATAACTATTTACAATTATTTGAATAATCAGTTGTTTTCGATTCGTTATAACTTATGTGTAACTTTAGTAATACATTTATTGTTTTATAACGAAGCTATGCATATATTACGACACAACCATACATTTAACACGGTGACGCGACGGCTACCCTATCCGGGAGTCGTAGCGTAATTGTTCCACCATTAATTAGAAAACTATTAAACTGGAACCGATGAATTATAAAATTTGAAACTTAACAAAAGCACGAACAGTTCGATGGGGCGTGCGGGCGCGCGGCGGCGGGCTCAGTAGCGCTGCCAGGCGCAAGAGGCGGTGGCGACGGAGGCGCCGGCACGCGGCGCCGCGCCCTGCCGTCACAGCTCCGAGAAGAACTCCGGTGAGGAGTGCGGCGTGGGCGGTGCATGCTGCGGCACCGTGTGCTCACGCCCCATCAACGACAGCCGCTGCTTGAGCACGTCGCGCTCGTGCGTCACGCGCGCCACCTGCAACTGCAGCAGCTGCAGCTCGTCCTGCAGCGACCGGTTCGTCAACTCCAGCTCCTGACGCTGCTGCAACCGCTTACTGCGACAGTTCTGTGCGTAGCCTCGATTCTTTAGCGTGCGCCGCTTCTGTTTGAGGCGCGTCACGTCCTCGCGAGGAAATCCATGTAGCCGTTTGTTGAGCTCGCGTACGCTCAGGGTCATGAGGAGGTCGTCGCTTATGAGGTCGTCCCCACAAGAGGAAGTCTGATATCCTGGGTGCTGACCGGCAGTGCGCGGTGACAGCGCCGAGCACGAGCTCGCCGGTCGAAGCGCGACCTGCTGCATGTGGTGATCCTGCTCTCTCCACTCCCGTCGATCCCACTCCTCGAAATTGCCACAAGGAACGGTGCGCATGTCCAAAGGTTCTCTCATATGCGGCAACCACAAAACGTCGTCGACGAGCGCCGCGCGGCACGGGCTGCGGCCGATTGGCACCGGCGGTGTCTCGGGTGGTGTGCTCGGGTCTACAGCGATCGCGACGTGGGGCTGTGGGTAGGGCCCCGCGTCGGGCCACGCGCGGCAGACGCGAGCGCAGGCGGATGGCGCCTCCACTATTTCATTCCATCCAGTGCGCAAAGGCTCTCGTTTTACAAGGTTATGATCCTCGAGGTGATCGAGTTCGAAATTTTGAACGTACTCATCGGCGAGTTGGTCGTCGTCCTCGCGATGCGGCTGCGGCGGCAAGGTTTGCATGGCGCTCGCCTGGGAGCAGTCCACTAGTGCGTGTTCCACCATGGAGCGTGCGGGGCGCGCGCCGGCCGGAAGCGTACTGCCGGCGCGGCGCAGGGCGGCCCCACGCTCCGCCCTCCCACCCAATGACGTAGCGAGACGCGCGCATGTATGTAGTAGAAGCCTTTATTTTCACAATCATAAGTTCACCAACATAACGATATGAAAACATAAACACGACACAACACATGTTTAAGTACCTATATAAAGTGCTTAATGCAAATGTGTACATTGTACATGGCGTTAAGTGCAATTATATTATGTCACTGAGTTTAAGACAGTGTTAAACGTATTAACGTTATAATATATATTTGTAATTTTCAGAGAATTAGCTTCAAATTCAGTACGGTGTCTGACTTATGATCGACCTTTTTTATTTCATTGCGCTTTTAGCTATAAAATTATTCAGCCAACTGAAAGTAAAGTTATTTTAATAAATTAACGTAGAATTTTCAATATCATAAAATCAATATCAAGCTTGTTATCGTTTTTGTAGCATTATTAGTAGTATATTACAGAGATTTACAAATACGTTACTCGTAGAGCTACCTACGACGCGACGGTAGTGCGTAGACGTAGATGTTATCCTGCTACGAAAATAACTTCAAACTTAAGATTCAAAGACAACTTTTTGTAATGAATGCTTGCTTGTTATTTGATAAGTACCTTCTTATGTATTTCTTTAATTGTACCTTATGTAATAAATAGTTGAATATAATCTGATATGTTTTAATATGTCACCATAAATAACATAAACAAACGTAAAACGATTTTGTTCTACGCTGTGCGACATGTGATCGACAGCCTCCATATTAGGGGCAGACCACACAATCACTCGGCCTTCATTACAATCGGTAATACACAACTCTGATTGAAGCTGTCCATATTTAGTGTCTATTTATTATTCAGAAGACAGTTGCACTTTTCTCAATAAAATTGTAACTTAGTCTACCCTATATCAATTTGTAAAGACTTTACATAATATTACATATTGAAAAAAAATTAAATAAATGTTACAGTGTTTGTTTTCTTGCAAATCATATAATGTGCCCAAACCCAATGTTTCGTTTGCCATTTCCAATGTTATGAAAGGTATAAAAGCTTCTTTATTTCATTACTATCTTTCGCCCGCGACTCCATCCGCGTGGAATTTAAAAAAAAACAAAAGCGAATAGCCTATATGTTCTTTCAGACTATCCTCTACATCTATACTTTTCATCGAGATCCATTTAGCAATTTAGGTTACAAACTCTAACACACATACATACATCTATAGTTTTGCATTTATGATATAAGTGAGATAATGTTTAACTAGTTATGCTTGCACTAAAATTTACAATCATAATTTCAGTTACATTGAATATCCAAACGGCGGCTACATGACTAACTGTTGAACAAAGTGATTTCACGCGTCAGAGCACGCGGAGGGTTCGACACGTCAGCGTTATCCCGAGCCCCGAGCAAAGCCCGTGCCCGTGCTATACATTTAATCTCCGACCTGCGCCCAACTCTAAACATTTAACCCTTTCTTATTAACCCTCATAATTGAAATGATGCGCTTGTTATCGTTAAAATAATGAGCAATAATTGAAGATATGCGTGAGCTAACATTTCAACTTAACAAACATAAGTTCAGGTCTGTAACTACTTACGTAGAGGTTTATGACTTACATTCAAACTATAAACCAAGCTAAAATGTTTATCGTAGTTTCGTTTGGGCATTTAATAATTCATACATTCCTAGTGACCCAAGAGCACCCAAAAACTGCCTCGCTCAAAGACGTTTAACACTTACATATAAACGTTACTAAAGATTTTTTGTGCAGATTTATTATGAGATAGCTATTGCTTACTGATGGATACTCCATTGAATTCGTTCGTAAGACCATGTTTAATAAAAAAATAGTCAAAAAAACTATGACTTCATAATTTGATAGCAAAATCTCTACCAATTTATCACGATATGCGGCGCGTTGCGGCACGGTAACTCCACGGGTACGGTACGGGTGCGGGCGCGTGCTGACTCCGCCGCCGCTGTTTGCTCACCACGGTCAACATTGTTAGCAAGCCGCTCGCGCCGCAAACGTTATTACATGATTAACTCACCGACAACACTTACCTATATATCTGTTCGGTTCTCTTTTATTTGCTTTTCGTTAATTGCACAATATTTCTGTATTAATCATCGTTATTTTGCATATTTTAACATGAAATTATTATTGTAGGCTATAAAAGTTTCTTTATTAATTTTATAATTTTGTCCTTACTAATAGTCTAATTAGGATTTTGATATTCCTATCATGATATGAAATGGTTTTTCGTAGAAAATGTGGTAGAAATATACGCATTTATCTCTATAAATAGTGATTATAATCTATCTATAAAAAGGCTTATACTTACGTCAAGCTAAATATTTTCACGCTACTTAACTTGCAAATGAAGTTTTATGGAATGCAAACGCTACAGTTTTTATAATATGATGCGGATGAAGCCGCACGGGAACAGCTAATTATCTATACAGAGAAAATGTCTCATTGTTATCAACTTTACATCAATTTTAAGTACTTGACTATTCTCAAATATTATAATGCGGTTGCTCATTGAACAATAGGAAAGAACTTCCGGCGCAAAGGCAGGTCCCAGGGGCGGACACGTACGCGTTATTATCAAACTCTCTTCATCAATCGATTCGGTACGATTCCACTTTCCATTCCTGCTTTATGCCTGGGAGTCGATACTTCAACCTGGTCGCTACTTTATGAAAATAAAAATTATTGTCTATTGTTATAGACTTTTTATTTATTCGCACTTTCAAATATTTTTACCCGATTGTAACGTATTTTCAGTATTTACCATACCATCTTCCTAATATTATGAATGCGAAAGTTTAGATGGATGGATGTTTGGTAGTTTGTAGCCTAAAAGGCTGAACGAATCTCGATGAAATTTGATATATGTAGATGTAGTGTAGAAGATGGTCTGGAAGAACACATAGGCTACTAGCTTTTGTTATTTTAAACCTAGTAGCTAATAATTTCTTTTTTCAATGTTTAATTATTTTTTTTGTACATTTCTTAATAACTACATTAATTTAATTTGATCTTAAAATCTAATTGAACTACAGTAGAAATATGGAATAATTAATCTGTTGGTGATTAACGATAATTTCATAATATTCTAGTATGGATATGTGACGACCTTCATGGATATGTGATAATCGTTCATTGACCCCGCGCAATCTGCACATGTCTATTTGCCGAGTCAGAGGTTGCACGCTCTATATTATATCTGTTTATGTAAATATGCATTCAAACATATCTACATATTATAAAACAAAGTTTTTCTTTGCGTTTCACTATTTTTATGATAAAACCTTTCACCCAAATAATATGAATGAATTCTTGTGAATGAAACCTGTACGGATTCATTTTCATCTGGCACAAATCTACTTTGGAAATAGTTAAAAAATAAAACCATAAGTACAAAAATTGTGATTTATTATCGACCCAAAAATATAAAATTACATAAAAGATAATAATTATTGCTCATTAATCACTCATAGCTTTAAATAACAATTGTTTATAAATAATATGTACCTAAATAGGTTCGTTTTTTAAATAATAAATTTAATAAACATTTACTGGCATAAAATTGTTAGAGTATAGTAACATTTTAGATTAGATAATACCATATAGGAACAAACAAGCTTTAGAACATTTATTTATTGCTTTTATTAGATTATGGAAGAAAATATTTAAATTAAATAAGACTTATCAATATTTGCACTATGGAAACATTTATTTACCTCGATATCGCCCTTCTTAAAATAATTTGTTAGCTTAAGCTATAATAACTTCGTATGCATAAATATATATTTCTTCATGGAAAACATTTATAAAAAAATATACATAAAACATAACATTCATTTTAATATGAATATTAATTTACTATTAATTCGTACTATACTTAAAAATAGTAACCATGCAATCACAAAATGCGTCGATCCAATATAAAATTGTATTTTTTTAATTAATATAAAAATTAACACTATTAATATTTTAGTAGCACGCGAATTATATAAAAATATAAATGTATAAAAAGTCCAACAATCAATATACATAGATAAAATAGTTGAAAAGGGAAAACCCTGTTTGAATTCAATATATTTTGTACACTCAGTCTTATCTTTTACTTAAATGCTATACAATACGAAATTTTTTAATAAAATTGTGTATATAATTTTACAGAAAATGCAAATATAAATTTGTATAATGTTTAAAAATTGTATATAAAAACGGTTTTGTTCATTTATTTTATTTACAAGGCTTAGCATAAAAGTTAATACTCTGGCAAGGAAGCTCTTATTTTCTTTGCCATTGACAAAAATGATTACTAAAAGTAGCATGCAACGATTGTATTAGTTATTTAGTTAGTACAAAAAGAGTATTATCGGGACAGAAAATAAAATTAAGAAGCAACAAATTCTAATAGACTATTGCACCATTATCAAAACGTTTAACATTACGATGGCATAAATTTCGAATAGCATAAACATTGTTACTGCGGCAATTAAAACTCATATCTGAAAATATCTATTTAAAAAAGTGTATTCTTAATTTTGCTTCCTAATGAAAGACCTGGGCAATGTATTGTGTGCAAATTATATAACAGTTTGTTTGAGCGTGTGTGTGAGCGCGTAGTCGTGATAGTACATCATGATGGCGAGCGGCTGGCCCAGGATGAGCGAGCTCCACACGATGATGTTCCCCCAGCGCGCGCCCACGCGCCGCTCCGCGAACCGCGATATGATCGACAGCGGCGGCTGCGCCATCATGCCCAGGAACGCCCAGATCCTGAACATCTGCAGCGGCACACTCACCTGCACTCCCACAGAGGCACAGAACAATCAATGACGGTACAATACATTGAAAAACAAGATATAATCAGCGCCATCTTTCGCATGGCTAAGGTATCGTTCTCACTGCAGTTCGGGCATACGATAAATGGCGCTGACGTTTAGTTCTCGTTTTTAAACTTTCACCGATTTTAGTCATCCAATAGATGGCTATTAATTGCAAATGTAGTTTATCCATCCGATAGATGGAGTTATTTATGTTCGGTTACTAACAATGCTTCAGTTACTTGATAGGTGGCGCTTTTATTAACAATACTGTTTGTTGCACAAATTGCGTTTCAATCAACAAATATACAATACTAGCTTTTGCACGCGATTCCGTCGTGTGGAATTAAAAAAAAAAGTTAATTGCCTATATGTTCTTCCAGACAATACTCTATATCTATACAACGTAAATGCAATGAAGAGAGTGTTTACTTACCAAATACTCGTGGAAGAAAGCTGACAACAAGAAGACGACAATGCTGGCTTTGGACCTGCCGTAGCCCCTGTCGGTGATGGGTATGTAGACGTGGCGCAGCGCCCACAGGTGCACGGGCCGGTTCCAGGAGCTCCAGAAGGTGGCGATGTTGTTGGCGTTCCACCAGTCGCTGTAGAAGTTGCGGTCCGCGAAGTGCAGCAGCTCGCCCATCAAGTTCAAGAACGAGTGGAACGTCAGGTAGAAGAAACACAACCATATCAAGTGGTTTGGAACCTGGAAATATTATAATTATTTTTTTAAAAAATTGTACAAAAAATTGCTGCTTATTTAACTTTTTCTAGTTTCTTTTTTTGTTCTTCAAATCTATGCTAATATTGTAAATGAAAGATTTGTATTTTTGGATTTTTGTATGTATTTGATTCACGCAAAAACTACTGGACCGATTTTAAAAATTCTTTCACCATTAGAAAGGTAATTTATCTTTATATACTTACAGCTAGTTTCAGCAGCCGTTCCGCCATTTTAATCATATTCATCTCGGAGAACTGATGTACGCTGTTCGTAACAGTGGGTATCATCCATTGTTGGAATAACGCCATAACGAGATTGACACCGAAAACAACCTCAACAATCCTTTTAATAAGAAATCGCTTTCTGATTCTGTAAAAAGAAAGAAATCTCAATACTTACATCGTTGGCAACCTTTGCTCATAAAAACATCTAATGTATTTGTTTAAATATAAAGGAATATATAAAGGTTACCGTGTAGTCCGCGGGAAATTTAACTCATAGCATAATGTGGGTGCAAACAGAAAGTATATCAAGTCTTTGAGGTTGAGGTTGTCAGGGTACTGCACGAGGCGCGCCGCTGCCTCATTCTCATCATCCAAAGTTTCTGGTAACAACAACCGTAGGTGTGGTAAAACAGTGATCATGTCTCTATCCTCCACATAGAGTGGGATAAAGTCAGTGATAAGTTTGCTAATTTTTTCAAACGAAAAACACGCATATATGTAAAAAAGAACAGTTTTCTGTATTATTAGCATATAAAGCAAAGTATTTTTGTTTAAGCAATAAAAAAAATACTTTCTTTAAAATATCAATTTTTCTTTTTAATTAAGCAATTATTTAACATCTCAAAATGTTATATTTGAATAAAAATTCATTTTGAAAGGTGTTCTTTTCAATATTTTTAGTACATTTTGAAGTGATATAGCTAGATTCATTCAAAACACTGTTACAGCATTAAGTTTAGTCTAATTAGGTATTGATTAATAATATATTAATTCATTATATCAAATTGTGCAAAAAATTATTTAGGCAATTAAAAATAGCTCATGTGCATGTGAAAAAAACCCTGTACATAAAAAGTTACCAAAACACACACCAAATCCTTATTACCACAAAAAAAAGCTCCGATAAGCAATTTTATTAAGAAAGTTTTATTAAAAGATTACATACATTTTTCAATATATTTTCCAGGACAGTGAAGATACCTTTAAAACTAATCAATTATATTAATTCATTATTAATTGTAAATGTAACTGATTTTTTAATAAAACATTCCTATAAGCATGGCAACACTCAGTCATATTAGTGCTTTATGCAAACACACATATTTAACTTACGCTCATGTTCCGCGTTCATGAGTTCATCTGCAAATAGTATTTTGTTAAGTAAACACATTTTCTCTACGATACAATATACAACTTCTAGAAAAAACTATTATTTAATTTAAAACACATAGACACATTTAGTTTTTATTTACTGGTTTACCCAAAGTATTTATGAAATTTACATTTACTGTTTTAATAAATAGTTAAGACACATAACTTATTCATAAACAGTTTTATTCATAAGCAGATTCTGATATATAATTTAATTTTATTAATTACTTATTTACTACATTGACTATATACATAAAATACCTTTATTTACTTTGAATAAATAATAATCACATTGTTTATAGTCTGCTGATGTAATTTCTAAGTGTGACAGTTGTACATACGTTATTTTATAAATGGTTTGGTGGATAGGAGAAGGCAGATTGACAATAAAAAACAGTAAATAAAGATTCATCCAGTCGAGCAACCAGTCAACCAACCAGTCGACCAACCAGTCGACCAACCAGTCGACCAACCAGTCGACCAACAAGTCGACCAATCAGTCGACCAACAAGTCGGCCAACCAGTCGACCAACCAGTCGACCAACAATTATATCTTATTGTGACGTCTTAATCAGCATAGACAAAAAAAACTGTGTTAATTAGACTCAATTAATTTCATTCATTTCCTATTTAAAATTGAATTATTATCTAGGATTAAACTACAAATTCTACATAAAGTATTCTATTTTACATTCAAAATCAAATCAATTGGATAGCAAATAAGTTAAAAAAAACTTACTGTAATTAGGCGCTGAAAGACTTTGTCTCCTCAGTTTGGCTTTCTTCGGCTTGGCTCTGAGACTGCTGCGACACCAGTAGTTTGTGTGAGAATAGCTCCATAATTTTAAAAACAAAATCAGATATATCATACACACTGTTGTGATTCCAACTGTAAATAAAAAAGTGGAAATTGTTAATAAGCAAAATATATTTGTTGAAGGTTTTTTAATTATATTTAAGGCAACATATATTAACAATAATTACAATTTTTTTAGTAAGCAATCACATACCGAATATAGCGAATCTCAAGAAGTAAAAAATAATTTTATCCAACAATATGAAATAGTGGTAACAAATTCCTATTAGAAAGTACTTATCTTTAGTTCAAGTTCCAAAAAGCATTTATTCTCCTTAATAATGATAAGATGTCATTGAGCTCAGATAAGAATCTATTTAAAGTTCCTTTATTTTAGGCTCAGTGTAATTGTAAAGATCAATAAATGAATAACCTTTTTAACTATATTTTATTTTATAAGTGTTTTGTGTAAAATAATGCTTACCAAAACTAAAATCCTGGCTTCTTAAATGCAGCACAACCACAGGCAAGCTGATCAGGAATACAATATTCGTAATATGCAGGCTGATGCCTATTTTATCACTGAGTATATCCTATAAAGTATATTATATTAAATTATTTAACATAAATTATTATAAAATTATATACATAGTATTATTTGCTATTGCAATACTTACAACTGATATAGCTCTTTCAATGATCAAACTAAGAACTACAGGAACAACACTGACTGAAAATTAAATTAAATTAGTTACACTTGATAGATTTTAAATATTAGTGTTACTATTCTTATAAAATAACATAATTTTGTTCAAAAGAATATAAATCAACTCTAACAGTACACATTATTTTGCTGTTTCATTAAATTTTAATTCATAATTTCTGAAAATACTCACATATAAGTAAAATTATAGATGGATACTGTTGAGTGCGTCCTTCATTATAACCAGTTAATACAATGATCCATTCAAGAGGATTAACTAATATTCCATACCTAAAACATTATAATAAACATTTAGTAATAATAAATGTAGTTAACAATTTCAAGGTTAATATTATCTGATAATCAATGTTTCATAAAAATATTTTAATACATACTTCAAAAAGTTTTCAAGGCAAAGTCGTAGGCCACCAATAGTTAACATCAAAAATCCCCAATTTACAAGACCGGTAAAGTTTGTGAACTCCGAACTCCATGAAAATAATGAATCTCTTGGTTTATGGCATCTGGGATAAAAGAAATGTGATTAATAATAATCCAGTTTTACATCTCAATTTAGAAATTTTTGAATTGGCTGATGATTGTTTGATTTTTTTTTATTGCAGAATTGTTGTATTTTTCCAGATAAGTCAGTTAGTGTAAGAAATTCCAATAATATTACAACACACTGCATACAATAAACCATTTGATGATTAAACAGAATGAGGAAATATTCTTTTTTGGACTTTGTTAAACCTTACAAAAATCAAAGATATCTCAAATACATGGAATACTAACTTCATCATATTAAACTTAATACTGTTATATAAAATGAATAATAAATGTTTTTGTTTTTAAATTATATTTGATACGATACGTACGGTTTGTCTACTTGCAGTCTTCTAGCTTTCTTCTCTTTTTCCGTTATTTCTTCAGCCCTAGTTACACTTTGAGCCCTCCTGTAACGAAGAGCTTTTTCTTCAGCTTCTGTAGTCATTTTTCTTGTTACAAAAACTACACTAAAATTTCAACTGCAACTTTATGATAAGAAATTAATGTATCGCGTTATCTTCTTATGCGGGTGTTATCATACACAGACAAAAATGAAATACCTATATTCGTGAAGAAGTATGCTCAATAGTTAACCTAATTAGGGTATTTCATAATTCCACAATTATTATCGAATCCAATGAAATAAGTTATTGAAAGAAACAAATGACAGCGACAAACTTTGTTATGCGATTGTTTCATATGCGATAACGCGACCACCGGCTATAACTCGAATATGAATTATGCCTGAGCTGAGAAAAATAAACTGACTGATCACATCATCATGACAAATTGAAATTATTTTTAACTATTCAACGTCCTTAACACGTACAGTGTCCATTCTATTCTGGGTTTGATATTTGATTGTAAATTTCAATTGCCGTTCATAACACCTGCAATAAAATTATGATACCTGTTACCTATTCTTGTTATCTCTTTTTTTAACAGAGTGAATGAGAAAGATAGCAATATAGTTGTACCCACGCCACGTTGCGACAGTGGAACTCGCCTTTAATACCGGAAACAAGAATAAAAGGATTTTGTCCTTTATTACTTATTTCCTAAAATCTATATATAGTTTTACTGGGTTTTACCTTCATTTAATGATAATACCAAACAAAACGATCGTTAAGCTTCATAAACAGGGATTATGATTACCACATCTTGTTTGACCTAGTCTTCTGGTTTATTTGGTACATATTCTATGGGTTAGTAAGTTCATAAGTTCTTCGTAAAAGTATTAAACCTACAGCACGACATGGACACGGGATGCAGCGTGATGTATGATTATAGTCGACCTTGGGAGATTTATGCCAATTAATATCACAAGACATTGTAAAACAAATTTTTCAAACAGTATTAGCTTGTTATTTTTTAATTTTCAATTAAATTAATATAAGTCAAGTTAGATTCTGGTTATATTCCGGTTCCGGAGAGATCAGTAATCTGTAATCAGCGACAAATAGAAAGTCATTGTTACAAAATTACTGAGACTGTGTGTTCTTAGAACTTAGAACCTTGATTGCATGTTGTCCAGTGTTGTCGTCGCATTTTAACTACACAACAGTATATACATCAAACAACGTAGCTGGGAAGAAGTGATTATATAAAACGCTCGTTGTTTAAGAATTTTGGCAATATTATGATGAAATATTTATGTGTCTTTAAAAGACGTTAATAGTTAATACCAGCGCCACCGCACGTGGATGTGACGTCACAACGTAGGACAAAGTCCAGAGGTCAGACAGACAAAGCAGCACAGTCACAGGTGCAAGTTACAAATAATTATGTCTGATAATAAATGAGTTTATATTGCATTGTTCTTTATTGCATTTTGACACATTGGTATTAATTTGCGTAGTTATTCAAAATTCCGAAATCTCGCCAAAAACATTTAAATGTTCTAATCTGGACCTACTATATAATCTAAAAAAGAATAGAATCTTTTTTCCTTAGTTATATTTTACAAAAGTCGTCTTAATAAAGAGCAAGAGCATCATGTTTTTATTCTACCCTACAATACAGTTATGCAATCATGTCAGCATTGAGAAAATAATTAAAAAGTCATATGTTTGCGTAAGCTTTAACAGATACTTTGATAAAATATCAGTCCGTAAATTGATGACCTTTATTTTAGTTGGTCAATAGTATTTAAATTTTAAATAACCTTGAATACTTTACCTGTTTCCTTTACGTGTAGGTACTTTAGTTACTTTACCTTTTGTACAAATGCATTTAAAAATAGGTAAATCTATCCAACCTACGTAATTCAAAATCGCCTATTGTCCCGTACTCTGTAGCCTATAGCCATCCATGAGTTCATACTGCTGAAAAATACATGTAAAATACAAGCGTTCGGGTGATTTTTAATACTCAACAAGGTATTTTCAGATATCAGACCAGATAGTTTTAATTTTTTTTCTCGATATATAGGTCCATAACAATATTTTTAATACATTTTAATTTTAGTAGGTACAACCTGCACTCGATAAAAGTAATTACATCTAACATTCAACTTTTATATGTATTGTTAAGTTTCGGGTGTTACGGAACAGGAATGTACCAAAAGTTGAAGGCCAAGGTTACGTAAAAGAAAACGACAATCGCTCTTAGGTTAATAAATTATTATATGTATAGGTACCATACTAAAATATGTGTAACTTTTTACATTTTTGTCGAAAACTACATAGTTAATCAACATATCCTTTCCTGGATATACTAGATAATTTCTGATAACTACTGATAACGATTGTGATGGAGAATAATGTGGTTGGTTAACATTTTGACTACTAATTTTCCATTCAATAATCTGTGCCAAAAGTAAAGTATGCTTGTTGCCAGATTACATATTTTTCTTAGATTACTAGAAAAAAATTTTAGATTGCTTTTTTGCATACGTTTTAAAAATTGTGTACTTATACACTGTGTTTTTTGAAACTTGGATACGTGGTTTATTTCAAAACTAGTCGATTCGCTTCACGTGTTACAATTCGGTGTTGGGGGTTTATAAATACGTTGATGTTAGGTTGATGCGAGGCGCGACGCGACCGCGAAACAACCCCAATAACACTCGTCCTGAAGATGGACCCCCGATGGGTTCGAAACTAGTCGGTGCCGCCACCGAGAAAATAGACGTGAGTAATAGCCGTTTAATAATTAGATATGTTGATGTACATAAATCTAAACCGTGTCGGAGGCCAAGACCCACTTCGGGTAGCTGCGCCAACGCAGTAAGTAAGTAAGTAAATCTAAAACAAATAATAACTAAAATGCCGTCTTTTCTGTTTCGTAATAATGAAACTTAAAAGGCATATGATGAATAACAAATTTAGTTAAAATCACGTTAAAAGCATACTAATTGTAGTTTTAACAAGTTTTACGATGATCAGTTAAAGTCAATTGGAATTTTTAAAAGATATTTATGGTAACACCATGAATCGCTTGTCTCTGTCCTGTCGAGAGAGGGCCTTTTCCTCTTTTATCAGATGGAGACGAGTTAATGTTGTTGGGTAAACGTAATGTAATTATGAATTTAGAAAACCTCTAACTCCTTAGTTTTATATTTAATTCACGGACATTCTACGAATTCTACAAATATGAAGATTTGGACTTCAGAACACACATTCAAGTATGTATAATGACGCAACAAGGAGGTAGTGTTAAATACAAGTGGAAATTCTTTATAAAGACCTTAAAATTATCTTAATTTTAGTCACCCTTGGGAAACAGTTGCTCAGGCAGCATGGCGGAAGTATCCCAATCCTATGAATCCTGCAGTCATAGGAACCGATGTGGTTGAGAGAAAAGTGGTGGATGGAGTATTGCATACGCACAGGCTTGTCAGTTCAAAATGGTTTTTTCCGAGATGGGCTCAAGCGGTAAGTTATGGCTAGCACTAGTGCAGCATTTTAATTATTTTTTGATTGTTCACTAATTTATCAAATCATTGGTAGTTGTCACACAACCACACGATAATCATTCTATGGTTGTATGTTATTTATTGACTTAAAGTATGTTTAAAATAAAGCTTTTTAAGTATTCTGCTCTAAAATATATTAGCTCTTCACCAAGTAAGATAAACAAGACAGATACTCAGTTATCTTGTACTATATGTACCAAGGACTCTTGAATGGAAAAACAAGACTATACAGAGATAGCTGTTCATAAATATGACAAAAGTTTATCTCATTTATACATAGCAAAAGCATATTTCAATCTTTACCCTAATATAGGTACAGAAACCTAGCATAACTTCTATCATAGCTTCAGAAACATTTTAAAATTGGCACATTTTTTAATGCTGTAAAAGTTAATTAGTTCCACATTATGTTGAAATCTTCAAATTTCACTATGTCTATTTCAGCTTATTGGAACTGCAAAAATATGCTATGCCAGCGAAAAGTCTGAAGTCAATCCAATAGAGAGGCAAATGACTCTGAAAACAACGAACTTGACATTCTGCAGATACATAGCTGTTGATGAAACTGTTACGTACACACCACATCCCACAGATACTTCTAAAACTTTGCTGAAACAAGAAGCTGTTGTAACTGTACAAGTAAGTTATTTATTATTTTATATGTCCCAAGTGTTTGCCCTTTAAATGACTGGTCATTTGTCACAGTGCTTGTCTTTAATTATCTTATCTCCATTGTTGTTTTAAATTTCTTTGCCTTATCTGAACTGAAGTTCAAGATCAATCTTTAACAAATATTTTATTTCAATTATTAGACAAAGGAAAAGTTTTAAAGCACATAGTCAGACTTATAAAATACTAGCTTTGTCTGTGATTTTGTCACCAATCACACCACTTTAATAACTCAAAAACTACTGGACTGATATCAAAATTTCTTTCACCATTAGAAAGCTGCATTATCAGTTAGTAACACCATACTAATATTATAAATGCGAAAGTTTAGATGGATGGATGGATGTTTGTTAGTTTTTAGTCTAAATGGATTTCGATGAAATTTTTTATAGACATAGAGGATAGTCTGGAAGATAACATAGGCTACTCAGTTTAGTTTTTTTTTAATTCCACGCGGACGAAGTTGCGGGCGAAAGATAGTAGACTATATTTCATAATTTTAAGCGGGCGAACACGCGAGCAATAGCTAGTCAGTGATAATGTAGCTTCCTAATCAAGAATTTTTTAAATGGGTGTTTTTAATTTTTATGGTTACATACAAAAATACTATGCTTTATTATATTAAAAATTTAACTTTTTGCTAATAAAGGTTTTCACTGTCTACAATATTAATAGAATTATTCTGTTAATTTCAGGGTGTGCCCTTGAGTAGTTACATGGAAGATTTACTTACAAACAAGATATCCCTCAATGCTGGAAAAGGTCGTCAAGCAATTGAATGGGTTATAGGAAAATTTGACACCGAAATAAAGGAATTAGCTACATCTGCTTGTAAAAGCACAGATGAGCTGCTTTCTCAAACAAAGAAGTCTTTTGACGATATAACTTCAAAAGCAAAACGATCATTGGACGATATAGAGAAATTCACGAACGCTAACGCAAACCAAAGGAGCTGAAAAGAGGAGTGAATTCATTATTGATAGTTCAAAATGTCATTTAATTTGCACAACATTATCATTATGCATTTACTACTAGCTACTTCGTTCAGGATAATGTGTGTTTATCTAAATGAAATGGCAATTACATGTAGTTTTGTAAATGTTAGATATAAATGTGTTAGAATGTTTGTTAATCAATTTTTTCAACCTTTATAAATGTTTAAGTCAGAATACCATTGAAAGGGTTTGCCTTAAATGTCGTAAATATAACTATTATACATTATTTATTTTTTCCAAAGACATCATTGTTTTCTTTCTTTCCAATTTAATAATGAGTCATATGTAATAATCATTTTCTTTCGTTTCCATTTAGTGATGAGTAGTAGGTAATATTTAAATAGTAAAATCGATTCCATTTGCAGCTTTGTGTGTAGAAGTTTGACTAGTGGAAAGAAAATTATAATTACCGGTAACCTTTTTGTTTTAAGAAAGTGATGTCTTAAGAGTGTTTGTGATAAGTTACCATGACATGGAATTAGTATTTTGCTTATTCACTTAATATCAACTTAGTTCAATTGCTTTTTTTAAGGATGATATGGTATTAAATGGCTGTAACTTTTGTAAAAAAATTTCTTTATGTATAAAGTTTTTTGGTTATTCTTAAAAATATACAAAATATAGCAGATTTCTACCTAAAGGATTTTGTTTTCTACAACACTAATATTTCATATAATACCACACTTAATTTTGATACTTACATAGGGAGACCCTTAGAGTGGATTCAGTTTGAAACATCTATTAAACACAACTCTGAATATGGCAGATATTAAGTTATGTGGTTTGTGTTCCATAATGTCATGTATTTTAAAAACATTGCTACACACAACTGGTTTCTTTGTATTAAAGCTTTGTCGATTGTTTGCACATAAACAGTCATTGTCTTGCTGTTTGTAATAACACATTCACATAGTTTACCTAAATCCATCTGAACAATTCAAAGAACTGAATATTTTAAGGTTAAATAAAAGACAGACAATCAAATTTCCTTATATTTATTACTAGCTGTCGCTCGCGACTTTGTACGCGTGGAATTAAAAAAAAACAAAGGTGAGTAGCCTATGTGTTCTTCCAGACTATCCTCTACATCTATACCTAATTTCATCTAAATCCGTTCAGCCGTTTAGGCTACAAACTCTAACAAACATCCATCCATCTAAACTTTCGCATTTATAATATTAGTATGATTAAACATAGATATAAACTATTGCTGTAGATAATAAGATAAATTAACTACAAATAGCTTACATAAACATTTTATTTTCAAAACCTAGTGCAGGTATGAGGATATAAACACTTAAGTACTGGTTCCAGAAGAAGTCATACTGCCATTAGGTATTCCTGGTGCTGGACGATTGGCCGCAGCCAAGTGTGATGCTTTTAGTCTATCTAATTCATTGACCCAAGAGCGGACATGTTCTAGTCTGTGCCAAGCCATCTGCAAAACTTTCTGAGATGCATATCCTGAGCCTTCATGAGGCTGTCCAGTAGACACTTGTGTCAAGTAGTTGATCTGGTCACTCAATTTGGACTCCACTTGACTAAGAGTTCTTAAGAATTGTGAAGTATTAGTCTCGGCTTGTTTCTGACTTGATTTTTCTTTGCCCAATTCTAGAAGTGCTTGTGCTGAAATAATAATAAACATTGGGTTAAGACTTATGTTGTAAACGACTCCCGACTAACGAGTAGGAACAAATACAGATATAAGTATCAGATACAAAACAACATAATAAAAGTGAAGAAAATCTGCAGAGTAATAACTGATTCCCTTTCTATACAAGGAAATTTTACTCTTAAATCAACTTTCACAAAATTTAAAAAAGGTACATACAGCAAAACGAATACATTAAAATTGTAATGACAATAAAACCAAAAAAACCTTACCAGCACATTGCAGGCAAGTGATAATGTCCTTTTCAATATCGTCAAGAACTTGGATTCTTTCCATTGGCCCCGCCATTTCTAAATGAAAGAAATTAGTGTTTTAAGAGAACTAAACTTCTGGCTTGGTATTTGTTAAGCAATATGAAAAATGCAAATTATCAATTTATACAGCTTTCTTGAGTAAATTATTTGTAAAAGCTACAAAATACAATAGCATCTATTCCCTTCTGACATTTCAATTTGACATATTTTTTATATTTGACTTTGACAAATAGAAATGTTGCCCAACGTTAAAGTAGAACAGCAGGAACTAAAAGACGTTTTAATAACTTTTATTGATTGTAGAGTAAAATCTTAATTGACTCAGAAAGCAAAAACTACTTTTTCGCGTTACCCAAGAACTAAAATTGAAAAGGATAATTTAAAAAAAATTATGGCCAAAACCCTCCTGCCTATGACCAGTTGTGACTGGCTGACACAACACGACATCCCAACTCGGCCATTTTTGTTGCGACGGTGAACCGACATGGTTGGTAACTTGGAATTAAATTCTTGATTTTCTAAATAATCCGTAATTAATTTTGTTATTGAGCAAAATAACAGTGATTAGTTATATTGTTTTCGATGTGAATTGTATTGTATTTTAATGATTTACAAACTCAAATGATGATACCACTAGATTTATAAATACGGTTAGAACCTGAATCTTATGTGAAGATTTTTCTAGGGCGGACTGATGATTATTTTAAAGTATAAGGTAATATCCGTAGTTATGCTATATATTAAAACGATAATTTGTATTTTCAGTCGCATAGAAAATTTTCGGCGCCTCGCCATGGGTCTATGGGATTCTATCCCAAGAAGAGATCCCGCCGTAGCCGCGGTAAGGTTAAGGCTTTCCCTAAAGATGACCAGAATAAACCTGTGCATCTTACCGCTTTCATCGGATACAAGGCTGGTATGACCCACGTGGTCCGAGAACCTGACCGTCCTGGATCAAGTGAGTAATTTTTATCTAGCACATGTAAGTAATGTTTTCCAACTTAGATAATATGTACTAATATAATCTAAAATTGTTTAAAGAGATCAACAAGAAGGAAATCGTGGAGGCTGTCACCATCATCGAGACTCCACCAATGGTGTGCGTCGGCGTGGTCGGCTACATTGAAACACCACATGGTCTCCGCGCATTGCTTACCGTATGGGCAGAACATATGTCTGAGGACTGTAGACGTCGCTTCTACAAGAACTGGTATGTATAAAAATATATTACAGGTGGTTGTTTTTATCCTGTGATTTTTACATACTTGCAATTACTAATATATGTAAACAGCTCTCCTCTCACTGCGACGAGGGCTTTACCTTTGAGTATGCCTTGGGCATATAACGGCCATGTTATCTCCGCTCACTGAAGAGATGGCATAGCTTTTTATTGCAGCAAGTGTTAAATTTTAAAATAAATAGGTATAAATGCAAGAAGAAGGCATTTACCAAAGCCAGCAAGAAATGGCAAGATGAGCTTGGCCAGAAGTCCATTGAAAAGGATTTCAAGAAAATGATCCGCTACTGCAGTGTGATCAGGGTTATTGCCCACACTCAAATGAAGCTGTTGAAACAACGCCAGAAGAAGGCTCACATTATGGAGATTCAAGTAAATGGTGGAACTATTGAAGACAAAGTAAAATGGGCCCGAGAGCACCTTGAGAAGCCTATCCCAGTGGATTCAGTCTTTACTCAGGATGAGATGATTGACTGCATCGGCGTCACAAAGGGCAAGGGATACAAAGGTAATCTTGCTTCTTACTAATGTAAATGTGAAAGCGTAGGTGGATGGATGTTTGTTAGAATGTATCTCCGAAATGGCCCTAACAGATCCATATAAAATCTTTAATTCTGCATGGATGGAGTTGTGAAAGGTAGTTTCTTTTTATTTCATTGAAAAAATAATTTAATTAACAAACAGGTAAAACATTAATCAATTCTAAATTCTACTATTGTAAATTCCTAAACATTAATTTAAAATTTTCAGGTGTCACTTCCCGTTGGCACACTAAGAAGCTCCCCCGCAAGACACACAAGGGTCTGCGTAAAGTAGCTTGTATTGGAGCATGGCATCCTTCCAGAGTTTCATTCACCGTCGCCAGAGCTGGTCAGAAGGGCTACCATCACCGAACTGAAATGAACAAGAAAATCTACAGAATCGGACAAGGTTTGTTTCTACAAATTACTAATAACAAAGATTTCATAATTTTATACGTCATTTTTTCCATAGACAATCAATATATATAATTTAATAACAAAAAATTATTTTTTCTATCTAGGAATCCACACCAAGGATGGGAAAGTCATCAAAAACAATGCCTCTACTGAGTATGACCTGTCTGAGAAATCCATTACACCCATGGGTGGGTTCCCTCATTATGGTGAAGTCAATAATGACTTTGTCATGATCAAGGGCTGTTGCATGGGTCCCAAGAAGCGAGTCATTACTTTGAGAAAGGTGAGCAATACAACAGAAAAATCATTTCGAAGTTTGAAAAATCTAAAAAAAAACAGTTCCTAGTTCTGTGTTTATTATTTTTGTACTAAACTTGAATTTTGTTTGCAGTCACTCCGTGTGCACACCAAGAGGGCTGCTCTTGAGAAGATCAACCTTAAGTTCATTGATACTTCATCCAAATTTGGACATGGTCGCTTCCAAACACCTGCTGACAAGGCTGCCTTCATGGGCACCCTCAAGAAAGACCGCATCCGCGAGGAGGCTGCTGCCACCACCACCACCACAGCTGCACCTCAGTCTTAAATATTCTTTAAGAATAAATGATATATTAAAAGTACTATTTTTTTTCTGTGTCCTCCCTCAACATAATCCATGCAGGATTGTACAAAGCAACAAAATATTCTAAGCCCATTTGTAGATTAAATTTGTATATTAGTAAGTGGTGATTTGATGGAATTAAACATTACTAGTTTGTGTTGAATTAAAAAATACAAGAAGGCCTACATGTTCTTCAAACTATCTACAACTATGCCAAATATCAAGATCTGTTCAGCTGTTTAGCAACACACTTGTGACAACAGTAAGAAGTAAGGTGAACAAATGTATGATTTAATCCTTTTGTATTGCATACCATAACTAATGAATATAGTATAATGTTGAATCTCCGTACATTGCAAAGAGTTCTTAGCATCCAACACGAGAGAGATTTCATTGGCCCATTTATTCAGCTTATGCAGAAAAGGAAAGGGTGTTTAACAAATAAATTAGAGACTGTTTAGTGTCAGCATTTTGATTTTGACCAGATGGCTTCACAATAAACATTACAAGATTATTTTACAAAATTCAATCTTTGGTAGAGGTATCATCAAAATAGTTATTTTTTACAATGTGTCGCACACATTGAAGTATTATGTTGCGTTCATGTTCTATTTCTCTACTTAATAGTTTAACAAGCAAAGTGGAAGGCAACTGATATTTTGGTCTTTTAAAATGTTTCGGAATTGGTGGACTCCTGGGCCTTTTTTCTAATTTTGGTCTCAAATTTTTGCCACCATTTTGCTCAACATCAGTTGTGGATTTAGTAATAATTGCTTCCTCAGGTCCACTGTCATCATCACTTTTATTTACATCTACAGGTATAGGAGTTTCTTATCTACAGTTTGCTCTTTTATTTCTTTCTTACTCAACTCAGCCTGCTTTGAAGAACTATTGCTGGCATTATTTACATCATTATTATCTTCATCTGAAGACCCATATTCATTCATTAGACTTGACAAAGCTCCACACACAGAAGGTTCTATTGGTAATTTTTCATTCACATTATTCATTCCCTCTTCAGGGTAAATATCATCATCTTCAATTAAAGAATTTTGAAGTGATTCATCAATTTCTTCATCTTGATTGTCATCAATAATAATGTTTTGTATTCCGGCAAAAGGATTAAGTGTTTGTGTAACATTTGGTTGAGGCATTGTCTTACAAACCTTTTTCTGAGGTTTCTTGTGGAACGAGGAACTTTCACTTTTAAACTTGTAATTTTTATGTCTTCCTTGGATTTTATCCCTGCCGAAGTTATGCTGTTTTCTTGAATGTAATTCTGAAAACACATTTTAGATGAAAACTTTGGAAATAAATATTTTAAGTAATCTCAAGTTGTTTAAATTTTATACCTGGTTTGTTGTGTTTATTGAACTTTTGATGATTCATTCCCATTTTTTCACCTCTTTCTATCTTTTCTTTTAATTCTGCTGCCTTCTTTTCTATGTTTTTCTTTGTTGGATACTTTAGTTTCCTTTCTTCTCTCCATTTTCGGATTTCCTCGGGATTGTTTAACTTTGCAATTTTTTTATATAACCCTGTGGAGTGTTGCATTTGGATGTGCTTTGTTATGATTTTAGGATGGGCCACAAATTGACAACCATCTATATTACATTTCTGAAAATTGTATTAATTATTGATTAAAGAATATGGGTCATTGTTAAATAAAAGTTTTTAAAGACTATTAAACCATTCTCAGAATTGTCTTTAAATATCTGGTAAATATGTACTATTTTTTAATAAAAGAAGGGGTAATTGGGTGGAAGGAGTACTGAGATCATTTAATTAAAAATTCTGGTTCATGGATCAAAAAACAAATCATGTTTTGCTATACTTTAAGGATATTATTTGCTATACTATGATACTCATTTGAATTTTTAGTGACGATAATTAGTATAATTTTATATTTGTATAATTATCATTCTGCATTATGTAGAAGTCTTTAAGATACTTACTTGATGTTGTAATTTATGATTCTCTAAAATTTGTAATGTGTGAAATCCTTTGTCACAAGTTTCACACCAGAATTCATAATTATTTTGTACTTGTGGCCCTGAATATCTATATTGATTTGTTGTATAGTTACGTCGTAAAAACTGTCCCCGTGGTCTAAACTGAGGTGACCAATGTCTAAATCTAGGATTATTTTGATACATTATTAACTTATTTAATTTTAGCAATGTTAAAATGTCACTGGTCTGTAGTTTGAACAAAACTTAACTTCTTTTCTCTTTCATAAAATTGAAGACGTACAGAAAAGTTTATTAGCTCAAACTATAGAACATTTTAATTATAAATGTATAATTTTTGTTTATGATAAGATTTTAGGTTAGTTTAGTTATGGTGGCCATAAACAAAATCGAGCATGACATTTGTAAATTAAATGTTGCCAGTTTAATATAAACAGTATTGGTTTTACTTGAAGATATCAACTTGCATGAAATTATTTACATGCACTTGTACTTTGGTTTATGTCTTTGCATCTATAGAAATAATATTAAAATAGAGAGTCATTTTAAATTGCTTGAAATAATTTATTGTCTGTTTGGCTTAAAGGTAAACTCGGCTATAAAGGCTTTAAACAAAAATTGCTTGTCTATAGGCAATAGATATGTGCCGAACCAGTTCAAGAAATCAGTTCACATAGGCTTGAATCGTTGAGCTGCGGCTCAACTACTGATTAGCAGCTTAAAGCTGATGATGGGGTGATGAATTAAAAATTGCCCGGATATTTGCAACTCGTGCAAATCATACCTCTATCCCAAGTATAAATTGAGCCGATCTGCCAGCCGGTTCACTGATCTGCTTCACCCAAACGAACCATGAGCCGATCTTCAGGTCATTAACATTAGTCAATATGGGTAACATGTAACAACTCTTTGCTTTAGAATTTGACGTTTTGATTTGACTTTTGACTGACACTGACACTGACACACAAATGAAAAGTTTAAAAATTGAAAACAATAACATATCATTTTCTTTACCAGTGTAATAACTTACCAATTGTTTAATAAAATAACGATATACTATAGATATAATGGATAATTCTGCAGCAAAGGTAGTTCGTGTGTACTTTAATTACATTTAGCGCTTCCTTAATGATATATGTCCATATATTTAATACTATGTAATTTAAACCAGTGTAATCAAAAATCTTCTCTCATAGGATTACTTTTTTAGTATTTCTTAAAACGGGCTTGTCCGTTTCAATTGGTAGTTAAAATTATTTGAATAAGACTGCATAGTACATTATAAATCTCTTTTAGGTTGGACAAATATTTACCGAAGCAGGTGCTGCATTTAATAAATTAGCTGATATGACTATGTTACTGCATCCTTTAGCAGAATCATTGCCAAGGTAAGAGTAACTAACAAGTTACATTTATTATGAGTATCATACAATACAAATTAGATATTAACAAATTTGTTGTTTATTTTATAGTATTTGCCCTCAGACAAAAACACCAGTGAAGAGAAAAGCAACAGAAGAAAGAGTCCTAACCAGCACTACATCTGGGCAGGTAAATATAAAAATGCTTACTATAAAAATATTAACATGCTTACTGCCAAATTTTTCTCATGCTGTTTTATGATTTTTGTCGACTTTATTTATTGTATAACTTTGCAGGTACTTAATATGTTGAAAGTGCAAGATTCAGAGGACTCTAAAGCCTTAAATAGGGATATTAAAGTAGAACATGGATTGAATGTGGAGGAAGTGGTAGTATAAAATAAAATGTTTTTTTTTGTAAAATGCTATCACAGTAATAAAAATTATTTACAAGTCTTAATTTTTTATTTTAGAACTGAATGATAACTTTGTATTTTCCGATTCCAGTTAGACGGGGGAGATTCATATGTTTTAATTAAACCATTCTTTGTTAAAGTATCTTCGATAACTAATTCAACATTGCTTCTTATTTTCAATGATTCATAAAGTGGAAAATTACAGCCAGACTTCTTCATTCGTCTTTGAGCATTTCGATAACATTTCCATGGTTGGGGTTCTATTATTAATGTGTTTGTATGATCTTTTATGGATTTTAAAAAATTTATAAACTCTTCATCACCACTGTTAAGATGGAGCCACATTGTTACAGAGAAGCAAAACACTATATCAAACTTTTTTCTATTGTAAAGCTTTAAGTATTGAGCAATAATGTCCTGATCATCATCTTTCATTATGTTTAAGTTTATAAATGTAATATTACTAATGTTTATATTGTCTTTAGCTCTTTGTATCAGTATTGGATCAATGTCAACACCTAGAATGTGAATTGAAGAATCTGGGTAAATTTTATTTTTTAAATAATCGTAAACTCCTTTAGTTAGTTCTCCTGTATTACAACCAATATCCAAACAAGTAATATCTTCTTTAGCGTCAAGCTCAGGAAACATGGCGGTATGGAGACCCTCTATTCTATGACTTGAATTGTGAAAAGAGTAATAGTTGATGAAATTCCCATATTGTACAGCTCCTGGGTCTTCGCCTTGGTATGCAAGATTTCCTTCATGTAGCATCTTAGTATTTCAAATTTCGAATAATAAAAAACACACGTAAACGAAACAAATGAAAATATAATTACAAAAATTAACTTGCCAAATCTCACATTGTAAACAAAGCAACATTTGGCAACTGACGGTGACGTTTGCGGTTGACGTTTATTTTTTAGTTACCAAGGTAACCTTAGGAACTCCCGAAAGTCAACATTTTTTATCATAAAAATTGATTTTGATATGTACTTATTGAAATATAATGGAAAATAGAAATATTTTCAGGACACTTTATTAAGGGTTGGCATTGCTTCCGTTACGTACGTTGCCATTTTCTTCAGACTCTAAGTAATGCCTTAGTTCGTCATAAGATGGCGCTGTACTCAACCAATGCCAAAGGCATACTTTTCAAAACCATATGAAAAATATGTTTAAACATGTAAGCTACATTAAATGTGAGATATGACCCATCCATGGTAACTTTGAATTTGAAATTACCGGTAAAAATAGTCAGTAAAAAAATAATTGTTTCTAATCCAAAGCAGAGTGAAGTTTAAAAGAAAAAACAAGAATTAAATTAATTGTTAAAATAAGATCTTAGTTTAGACATACACTCTTATCAGACGTTTTCATAACTCCCTCTTAAAGTAAAAAACACATTTGTTACATTGTTTAACCATAAAAATATGTTGTTAATTATTGCGTGTTCGTGGATGCACTTCGTTGCAACTCTTACTTTCTTTAAGTGAATGAAGCAGCTATGTAATTCCTCGTGTTCGCCAACAGATATCCGCAACGGCGGCATCGGCCAGCAGCTGATTGAGGCCAAGTTTAAGCAGTCCTCGAACTCTGCGATCACGTCGTTAAAGTCTGAAATAATACAATCCGCCAGGATCGCGAGTCCGCAACCGGTCGTCCGTGAGTGAAACGTAAGCCCGATCAGTCCGCACCACACACGCAAACTCATCCGTAATTTCATTTTATCACACACACTTATATAAGTAAATACACAAGTGCAATTGGTAATGCATACGACTTACTTTTTGTCGGGCATTTTATCGGTGAAATTGGCTTGGAAAATGATTCTTAATCATTTTCAAGTTCAGTTACATAAGTGCGCGTGCAGGAGAATCGGCGCGGAATGGCGGATGTTCGGTGGTGCTTGGCGGTTAGGTGCGTGCCCGTTATAAACTCGCTGCCGCCTCTCCGCCGGACAGTTGTCGCTGAGCTTCCCTCATAAGCGTATTTTTTCATATTTTTAGTGTTGTGCGCGTTAAAAATAAAAATGAGTTCCACATTTCGGATAGCTCTGGTTTCGCTTATCTGTGCGGTGGTCGTCGCCGGTCGCGTCCATGGACCGAGAAGGTCGCGCAGAATGGACGCAGAGGATTACGTCCATAATGAAGTGGACAGTGGCAGAGCCGACGAAAGCTCGTGGTGGCAGTCGCCGGAATTCACCATGTTACAAAAAGTGTACGACGACTGCAGTGCGCATAAACATTTAACCACATGTTTGAAGGGTAAAGCTTTAACGGCACTCACAAGAGCAGTGGAACAGGTGACGGCAGTGCAATGATAACGAACTGGTTTGTGCTTAGTGATGGTGTATTCTAAATATTTTAATATGTCGCAGGAGAACGTACAACTGGCCGATGGATTGACATTGGTGAAACAGTCCGATGCACCTCCTGCGATGGCAGAGCCTCGATTCTTCCCTGGAATGTCAGCAGAAGAAAAACTCGACACCATGTTGCGCAGAAAATTCGAACAATTATTGAACACTCATTCTGTGTCACTCGATTTGTCATCGGAAGGTAGAGGAAGAGGTGCGTGCATTTTTACTAATACATAGGGCTATTCATGATATAATTTATGAAATGTTATTGATTGATTTATTTATTGTACAGGAAAGAAGGTCCTGCCATATATGATGCTCGGTGTTTTGACCACTGTTAGCATTGTGGGAGGTATGGCTCTCAAGACCTTAGCTGTCATTGCCGGCAAGGCGCTCATCGCCAGCAAGGTCGCCTTAACGATCGCCGGTATCATTGCCCTCAGGAAACTGTTCAGCCAGGAAGGGCCCACTGGTGAAACGACGTTCCAAGTCCACGCCGATGGACACCATAGGTAAATGTCTATTATATTCGCTTAAATTGAAATCTGAATAAAAAAAAAATAGCTTAAATGGAATGCTTTTGCTTGTCTAACATAAATACTAAATCTTGATTTTAGTCTTTAATTCGAAGGCGGAACCTGTACGTGGTGCGGCCAGTGAAAGAGAGCGCGCTGGACCCTTACCTATACAAGGGAGAACAACCAGCGCCTAGCGCCTAAAAGCAAGTCTTCAAATACTTTCTGAACCGCACCATACGTGGTTCTCATGGACCCATTCATATGAAAACCTCAAGCCAAAGCATTGACACTATAGTGACAAACTAAGAACAGTCGAATATATGTCAGTGAATAATTTATTATAATTTATTGTATTGTGACATTATGACAATTGTATTAGGTATAATTGAATGTAAAATAATTTACTGAAATGTTGTAAGATACAATAAAAGCTAATTTATTATACTTTTGTTTTAATTCTCAGAAATCTTTCTGTAGAGAAATTAAAAAAAAGAAAGTGTTGGTGATTTTGTACACCACACTAATATAGACTAGTAAACTATGAGGAGATACAGAAAACAAATGATATCAATTTCATTTTCGTTACTACTACGAGATAAATAAATGCGAAGCATAGTCATCTAAAGGGAAAAACGATATTGTGATTTACGATCTATTTTTATGGATAACATTTCAAGAAAACGAATAGATTAAAATATGAGGACAAATAATTCTTTGTTGAATAAAATTCATCTTTTGTCAGTCCGCATAACTTTGCGTTGAATAAATTATTCTATTTCATTTGAAAAGTACTGCATTAACTTTTTCTTTTTTAAATAAAAATACTCGAAATGCTTTCTTTCTTCGCTCTAATGGATAGAAGTTGAACAAATATGTTGAGATTTTCCGTTAAGTGGGCGCGGCGCGGTGCGGAGCGCCGAGCGCACGTGGAAAGTGGAAAGTTGCAGTCGATTCAGTGCACATGCATGCAATCATGCACTTGAAATGAATAAGTCATTAATCATTACATTTTCCGCTTTATTACATATCAGGGTTAAGTTTTCCATTGTCAATATTCATACCGAAATTACCGGGAGGATGGTGTCACATGCCAAAGATGCATAGCAGCTACTGAATGTAACGACGTTTTGATCACTCAAATGTAATTAACACATTCTTCTTAAAATACCGTTGAACATTTTGTAGAACCTGCCTTCTTCCTTTTGATTGCACTTTATGCTTTATACGTCTTGACTTCTCTATGGAAGTGAGCACTAGAGAGTATTATAATCGTAAAAAGTGAGTATACTGTATAACTCTCTGATATTTGGTTACTATTGCGAGAGATTTTGTATTCTATTTTCCTGTTGACCTGTAAACAAATGTATGCAAATAAGTGGAATGTAAAATGGATTCGTCATCGTGTGATCAGTGTAAACGTGTCGCATCCGAGTTCCGATTTGCTAATTAGCAGCTGCACTAACGAAGTACATTTATGTGTATTTTACATGGAGCGTGGTCGTGAGGCGGGCGCGGCGTTTGTTCGGCTGCGGAAGGTCAGCTCGTTGATTAGCCGGCGCCGTGTGCCGAGCGCCGGCCGCCGGTAAAGGCCGACCACATTGCGCGTTTGTGCGCCCGGACGCTGTTTATAATGCAGATATGTGTTTGCCCAATCGGTGCACGCTACGTTGGCTATATGGCATAGTTAATGCGGCCGGAGTCTCTTTGCATACGCAAATATAGGGCGGGCGGTCCGGCCCTGATTAAGCGGTGCAGCGGCGGCACAGCGGCGGCGTAGCGGCGGTGACGTCGGCTTCATTTCTGCTTTAGAAACATCGGTGTAGCCTCACTTGATTACTTGCCCGGAATTTGTGCCTGGTTCGTATCGTGTTGAAAAACTATTACCAATTTTATGTTGATTTCTTTTAATTAAATTAAAGGAGTAATTTAGTAAATTTTTCATTGAAGCTAAGTTGGTTTTTAAAAAAAAAATCCGCGTAATGTCTAATTTGATTAATTTTTTAGTAAATGTTAAATGCATTATTTAAAAAAATTACAGGTCTAGCTTTTACCAAAAGTTGTTGCGTGTTAAACGTTGTCTGTGGTCTTAAAGAAGACTTATGGAAATATTCCATTCTACGTAAGTGCATCTTAACTTAGATATAACATGAATAATCTTGATGTTCGGTGACGTGCGGTGAGGTCCTGAGGGAGTGTCGTGTGTCCGGTGCATTAGCTAATATTATCACCTTACAGCAGCACTAAGCCCAGATGTCTGCCTGTCTGACTGTCGAGTAAACGAGGTCTTCAATACTTGATGGACTAACATCTAGAAATAGGACAAGCGCGGTTCCCTTTCTATTACACAAATACAAGTACATTTCATATAAGCTAAATAGTACTATCTAGAACAACACATGTGCAAAAGAGTCACTATTATTTAAGTTTTGTTAGTATATCAGTGTATAAGCTACTTCATAAAATATAGTAACTAAATATTGTTATATAGACATATAAGATCAGTAATAGTACCTATATACTTGTAAACGAGTTTACAGATGAATATAATATAACGGCCCTGGGAGCGTCACTTCTACAGCGAAGTTACTTTACGGACGAATGGTCAAAGTATCCGACATAAACCTATTTTGTTCTCTTCTTATATTGGATGTACGTTCCCTTCTTCGCGTCGCTGTCCGCTGTCCTTTCTAACAGGGTTGCCTGTTAAATAATAAATACTTTTCTAAAATTGAAAACAAAAAGGACTCGACTAATATTTCACATCGGTAAAAACAGAACAAGTTTACCTTTTTTACAGCATCGGAGAGGAAAATAAATGATGTTTTCCGTGTAAACAATTATGCAAAGCTTAACATTTATCATTTTTCTTTACCATAGCATATGTAAATGTAATCAATCTTACTAATATTACAAATGAGAAATTTAGATAAATAAATATCCATTGGGATGTTTGTTTAAGTTGTAGCCTAAACTGCAGAACGAATCTCGATATTGGTACAGATGTAGAGAATATTCTGAAAAAACACATAGCCTACTCATTTTTTTTTAATACAACGCGGACGGAGTCACGGGAGAAAGCTAGTACTTATATAAAGACGAGACGAAAAGTGGAATTACAAATGCTAATCTTGAAGTTGGGAAGTAATTTAACTGAACTACTATAGCTCAGTGAGCCGTGTAAAACATGGAGGAACACTTTTAATTAGTTTCAACACATTCATACATATTCATTTATAGGCTTATCCTGTAAAAACTTAGCAAGAGTTACCTGGCCTAAGTATTTTCTTAACAAATTGAGTAAAGAAATAGCTAACAGTATTTTAATGATAGTTTCTTTGTTGTCGATTAGTAATATTTAATTAGAAAGATGTTAGAAAAATAGATAACATGTAAGATGTTTCAACCCTGGTTTTGGGCGGTGCGCTGCGAGGAAGTTTTGTTGGGAATTATGTTGGTACGTGCCAAAGCCATTATTGCTGCGAGAAAAGTTCATCAATTTCATTTCTAGCTTCGCACACGTCCGTTGTTCTTATTCTGCGCTTTGTGCCGTGCTGAATACTGGATCTTTATTACACTGCATCTATTTTTAGATATAGTCCAGTCCCTATATAGTCTAAAATATAGTAAATATTGCTGTCTATTTTATTTTGTTAACGATGTTTGTTTTCATAGAATTTGATTTGAGTAAAAAGTAAGTGATTATTTTAAATCGCAACGTAACATTAAAGAAAAATTTTCTTGCATGGAAAAAGAACTAGGTGAAAGTGGTTGTCGTGCACGCGGCTTCTAATGGAATTATTGCAGCAGAAGTGCGTTTCAACTTGAATAATAAGTAGTGCATTACTTTCCAATTTTCACTTAGTTTTATAACAACGAATATTTCTTTAAACGCAACAAATTACATACATAGTTTATTGCTACTAAAATAGTTATAAAGTTTTAAACCTATGTATTATAGTTAACATAAATTCATTGTAACATCACAGCAGTCTCAATTAGGAGTGGCCGGGGTGGTCAGGTGGCCGTCTGCGATCACGACTGCCCCATGCGAGCAAGACTGTTTTGGGAGGATAACCAACAGAGCTTGACTGATGTTTTCACCCCAATTCACCTTAGTGCCAGGCAATAAAGTTCAAAATAGCTTGTTCGAATAGTAAAGTTTATCGTGGTTAGTGTTACTCCCCCTGGACGTTAGCCCGGCTGTCATTATGTGTCATTAGTTTTGCGACACTGACCAAATGACTGGTCTGTGATATCGGATGACTCATTTCGTTCGTGAATTAGTCTCGTCGATTTTCTAAATGCATGGACTTAATCTTTTCTATTTATTTATTTAGGAAGTTTCCTTGAAGCGTAATTAATTCAAAGGGATAAAAAAATACGATGGTTGTTTCCAATCAAGTGAGAGAATAGTTAGTTGGTTAGGGGGTTGACTAATTCGTACGTTTTGATCCTCTTTTAATATTAGAAAAATGTTAGTTTAAGCTTCCTTTATATTTATAATGTCAGCATTTTTAATTAAGATTAATAAGGATCACAATGTCAGAATATAGGGAGGGTAAGTTTGAAAAGTACAATGTTATTGACTCCAGAGAATTTACGAGTTGGCCGTGTGTGCTCATCGAACGTTATCCGCCTTAATTATACCATAAATTTGAGTTAGCGAGATTAGTGTATGTTCTTTAGAAATTGCTTATTACTCTCGCTATATCCTAATCAAAGTAGAGTGAAGACAATAGTTGAATTAGTTTGATAGAATTAACATTGTAAGAGTCAACAAAAAAGTTATACGCTTTAACTTAATTGTAACGATAAATTATTTTGGAAGGAACAATTATATTACACGTGTGAATTTGAGAACTACAGTTTTTATATAATTATTATGTTAATTTTAGAACAATATTTACTTTAATTAGGTAAATCATTTCGATTAACATTTTTTTCTTTTTCAACAAGACAAGAGACAATAACTTTTGCCGTGAGTTTCATAAGACCAATTGGTCTTGTTTATGGAAGGAAATAGCTGCTTCATTTTAACTAATTTTAGTATTAATAGTCTATCCATGTCACGCAATACATGACTGTTTACTGTTTAAAATAATATATGTCTTTTGAAAACACATATTAGTTTAAAATAATTATAGTCATCTTACTTGTTAACTTCCTGTCGTGCCTACTAAGCTTTCTAACTTAGAAAGTTAAAGAAGTCAGAATGATGTTACAATACTTGGAGTATTTAAAAAAACATTTTAATAATTCCTTTAAAATATGTTGTATTATCTTAGAAAAAACTGGCATAAATAAATTACAATCTTGTAATTTGGATGAACTATTACTTCCATTTCATGCAAATGAACTTGAGTACCGTCGTATCACCACAAAGGTTTCGAAAATGAGTAATGCAGTTTCAATTTCTGTGTAATGATGTCTTTCGGCGAACAATGTAAAGTGTATCCGAAGGAAAACGCTTCATTCCCGCCGGAATATAATCGTCCGGTCGTAATTTATATTGTCTGCTGCAGAGGCGAGTCCCGCTGCACATTCATTTATTTTATGTGCCATTTACAATTGTCGGTCGATGGTCAAGGGAGCGGGCGAGGGTTGAGCGGGGCGACGGGGCGGGGCGGGGGGTGCCGGACGACGCTGCCTTCGCATTATAAAACCGTGCGGTCATCTGCGAACTACGTAATGGTATTTGTAATAGAAGCGCGCCGCACGAATTGTGATGACCACCGCCGACCGACTACCGTCGAGGTTCTTTATTTATAAGGGATACCCTCGACCGCTTTATAAATCGCTTTCCTTTTACTATTGAAAAATGTTGGAAACATCAACACAATTTTAATATGGAACTGGTTTTTGAAGAGGAAAACGCGTTCTACATTATATTCTTAGTTCTTTATAGTTAATTTCAGCGTCATTATTATTATACTATATATATTATTACTAAGCAAAAAATTCTGACTTAAACAGCAAACTTTAATCTATTAAGAAACACTTCTTGTCTTTGTTTTCAACTTGTAGACTAACTTTCCAGCCAGAATTTGGGTAAATACTGCAATATTTGGCCATTTCACATGTCAGTTTTCAGTATAATAAAAAGTAGATATCTTTGTTGTTTTAAACGAGTTTTTTTTTTAAATTCTAGTTTTAAACGGGATATATCTTTAAAGAAATAGCACCACCATGAATAAATAAGACGAAAGTTTGTTGGTTATTTAATTTAACAGGAGGTTTCTTTGACATTTACTGCATTCAGGTTTGTCAGTCTGAAAACGTGTAAGGATGCATTTTGAAAATTGCGGGACGATCGGCGACTCGGAAAGCGCCCAAAAGATAAACACAACAGTGGTGCTTTACTATGATCTTGATAAATAAACCTAAAAAAAAACTTTTACACAAATTGCAAGATTTCTATCATTTGTATTTAATAATTTTCCAATAGAATTTTTTTTTAGTTTCTATGTTCAGAAGATATCCATTACAGTAAAATTAAAATTTTGACATGTATTTAATAAATGTAGTGTTTGCTTTAACAATGAAAGTATTTATTTTATTGGCTTCTTCTTAAAGTCAATGCACTTTTCGCCGGAGTTTAAGCAAGCGGCAGCGGCAGCGGCCAAGAGGCTGAGTGGCTCTGTACTGTATTCTTTTGTTTTTTAATTATAACGCCGGCGAGCGTAGGGTGCCCCCCTCCGCCCACCCCCCTGCGAGTCCCGACGGTGGTGGTTTCTTGTTAAGCGCGGCGGGCGCTCGCCTCCTACGTGCCTCGGCCGTTCATTTCGTGGAAACTTATAACCTGACCCGCGTACTTATGAGCGTCGCCAATAAATATAGCAATGACTGGAGGCGAGCGCGGCGCTGGGGCGGCGGAGCGAGCGGGACGGCGAGGCATTGTTAGCTAAACATCTAGGTGGTCAGCTGGGCGGCGGGTGGCGGGCGGCGGGCCGGGCGGGGGGCGCGGGGGGCAGGCGAAGACGGGCGGGCGGGCGGCGGACGTGCCCGGCCCGGCGCCGGCCGATGTATTGAGCGCGTATTGCAGACGCGGTCACGCGCTGCAATATTGCGTTCGCTGTGCGATATTGCCCCTCACTAACTCAATTTGATAAATTGTGCAAAGTTCGCCTGCTCGGTATTGCCGGTTACATCGATGCGCTGTTCGTAATGAAACTTGCTTCGGACTTCACTATACTGCATAGTAGAGTTTGCTTTAATTTGTAGTTGAATACTCTCTTGTTATGCTTCACTCAAAAAAAGTAATAATCTTAACTTTTCTTTATCTTAATCTCAAATGTTAATCCAATTTGTTAGGTCTAAATTCGGTGTTATTTAAAAAGTTTTGCAATAGCCGCAATTTTAAAACCAATTTCCTAAATAGTAACATCAAAAGAAAGGAGCGAAAGGCGACGATTGTTGCAGTTTTATTGGTAGTACTGGGAGAACCTGGGTGGTTATTGTGTAGGTACTAATGTACGGGCACAGGCGTTAAAATCGATGAAATTTTGGCTGTTTGTATTTTTTATGATGATATGTAATAAAAACGTGAAATACATGTAAATTTCCTTTAACAAATCGCAATACAAAACAATACACTTGTGTAGAAAGATTTTTCTACAAAGATGAGAAAAATTCTGGCTGAAATACAGCGGAAATGGCGCGGTGTTTGGTCGCCGCTTTAACGTCGGGAAAATGATTTATATTGTTTGTGTAGCGGCGGGCGCAGGGCGGGCGCGGCGGGGCGGGCGGCGCGCGGGGGGCCTCAGCCGGCCGCTTTCTCAAGCAGATCCAGTCCACTGCAGATATGGCCGAGTATTATTATTGATCCGAGCCGGGTGGTCGGCGGTTGGCATTTCCTACCGTTCATACTCGAGCGGGTGGCGGCCGACATGTTTTATCGAGGGAAGGGTACCGCGTACGTATGAACCTACAGCTTATTATAAGTAACGTCGGTGCACTAACCTTTAATGAGCCGGGGGCCGCGCGGTGAAGCTCCTTGCACCCTCGCCCAATCCGGACTTGTTATGATATTATATCATGTTATATCAGCCAATAGCAAGTCGTTATGATATTGTAGGCGGGCGGCGGTGAGTGCAAGCGGCACTGCTCGTGGGCGGGCGGGCTTATGATATTCCGTTATGATTATAATAGGGTGCGATGATAGCTGGGGTTATCTCCTTGGAGAGGCGTTATCCAATCATAACTCAAGATGTTTGTCTTGTCTAAGACTTCAAAACGATATAAGCGTACATTACGTATTATGCCTAACTGCCTTTAGTTGTCTTATAATGTTTCATACATTCATACTGAAGTTAGTATTACTAAAGCCGTAAATAATTTTTAGTCATGACAAGTAGTATAAAATACAATTTCAAACACATTGACTATGGGAAGTAAACTTACTGTACCCTATATATAATTAAAATGAAAGCACGTTTTGTTTAATTTAAAACGACATTTGATTAGCAGTATAAAAGCGTATTATATATTGAATTAAACGTCGTCCTTGTTCGATGAACGTGCGGATAATAAAACGATAATAAACAAGCGCCTTTGTAACAAACTATAACAGATCGGTAATTGCTTCCACGATACCTTCTCGCGTTATTACGGCTTTTACGACGCCGTATGGGGTGAATAAAACATTTTTACGAGCGGCCATGGCTGTTATTATATATATATACATGGATATACTACATCTATATGTTACAACCGGTAATAAAAAGTATGGGCGTGTATGTATTTCGCTCATTCGAATTAGGTCCCTTGTCTTAAGTTAATTGAACAATTGTTAATTGAATATAAATTAACACGTCGTGGTTAAAGACATAAAACAAATGTTATTTACTCGTAGTTATCATCTATTAATGGGTCAGATTTTAGGTGTGAACTTCAGGTCAAATGTGTGCGGTTCGCTATTTTCTTCTCAAGCAGGAGGTGTCGAAGAATATGGATCATAATTTACTTAAATAGATATGTGACACGTTCGAATGCAAAGAGTCGAGACAACGATTTCTAAATATTAGAGTAGTAATGGTAGTAGAGATAAGTGTATTGAAATCAATTCGCTTTGAACTTGTGTTGTATTTCCGAAGTTGTATCACAGCTGGATAATTCAATACATCTCGTAAGAAGTATCGTATATGTCCCTGGGCACCGCGCGGCTACACAGACGGCCACGGCGCGGACAGGGCGCGCTGCTCGGGTCACTCAAATAGATTGCGTCATAGCGTAATGCCGTCCCACAGCGCAAAACAATTATACCGGCCAAATGAATAAAGTATAAACCGTCTCGTCTCAGCTCGCGCGTCTCGCCCCAGACGGCTTTTCCTTTGTCATCGACCGTATGCACGTTACATTCGTGAACGAACGAAGATACAATATATATTTATTTTTTATTTTTTACTCTGGGGACACTTTTTCGACCCTCGTCCGAGCGGCCTCTTTGAAAAGTGGACATCGGAACGCGGGGGAAGGAGCCCCCGAGGACACCGAACAGAAAATGCGTTGTAAACATTGCGACTACATTCAATTTCCCGTCATTTTTCAAACTGATAAATAATTCTGTCATCGAACGCTCGGACAGGGGTCGCTATGAAGTGATTGTCGGCGGACGGCGCGTAAAAAATATCGGCCGATGAGGCCCGGCATCGACTTCTCGCTTCCACTTCCATGTGTGCGATAAATTTCTTTTTTATTATCAGATATCGAGGGACTACGGAATCGAATAAAGCGCTCATATTTAATTCATAAGATACCGGCCATACAGTACTACGCTACGCTATTTTATTTAAGATGTAGGAAGATTACGGCCGCTGCGTGCCTCGCTAAAATTTTACTATTCTCGCAACTGCGTATAAAATGCTTTAGTTAAACGTAACTACATACACATGAATCACATTTTCCTGTCATTTGCAACGCCAAGAGATCACTGATACTTTCTGCACTAAACAAGTAAACTTACCTTAACTTTCAAAAACATAAATTTAAAAAACATTTTTTAAACATTGCTTTATGTGTTTTTATAAGTGATCTCTTACAATAATAAGTACTGATGTCTTTGATTTAAAAGTCAATTCAATTCTGATGTTATTTTTTTTTTTTTTTAATTTATTTCAACGAAAACATTTATACATAACATATTAACACAGCTTGGTGCCATTAAACATACAATGTTTATATTGGCACTGCAATTAAAATTTCTAATTGAAAATGTTTATCAATATTAGCAAAAGACATAAATAAAATTGTTTGATTTGATTTATTTATACGTTAGCGGCACAAATGTCCGGCAGATGCGTCCAATACATTTACTGTGTCCGCAGTAAGAATAGGCAATTGGGGGGTCACTCGTATTAAATAACTCTGCGACAGCTAAATGATTGGGGGAATCTCGTAACAACAATGTTTCTGTTTCAAATGAATCTAAGAACACAATAAAATATATTACTAGATTGCAAATTAGTTACTTACTTTTCGTTGATCTTTTGTATGTCTAGTATTGAATGTGTGTATAACACGAGTCTAGCATGAAAATTTGCTAGACAGTCGTAACGATATCGTTTTTCATCTATGTGCAGCGCGTGTTTCATAATATTATACAAAAAAATATACATGTCAATTAATCAATCATGTAGTATGCAGAGAAATTAAAAGGTGAATTTAATACATATAAAAAAGACATTTTTTACCAAAGCTTAATAATGTAAAGAGCGATGTTCTATAGTTTTCTTATTTAATAGATAACAGAACAATAACACGACAACTTTATTCGCGCCCTAAAAGAGGCTTTACATAAAAAGAAAAACTAACAAGGGATTTCACCTAAATCTATGCGGCGATTGCACCGAACACGTCTGATAGGAACTCAGTTTATATTTTATTCATACATTGTATTGTTGGAATATCAATTGCCTCGCCCGGCGGTAGGTAAAGGGTACATTTCCAATCCGCACGGGATTCACTTAGATTTGAAGGAAAATAGATTTCGATTTCCAAAGCTGCGACAAAGCAATCCGATATATTTTTCAGACAGATATTGCTAGCGATTTCTTTTGAGCTTTGAAATATAAGGGAGGGAATCCAAGTTATCGTGTATTTTCTTTTATGCTGTAACATTTATACGTAATATAATACATCGCTAAATTAAATTGATTCTAGTGAAATTATAATAGTAATTTATTTCCTCATCTTAAATTGGAAAATGCAAGCTAATTAAACATACAGATACAACCAATTCTATTTTAAGATACACTAGCTGTTGCCCGCGACTTCGTCCACGCAATATTAAGATAAAAATATAGCCTATAATATTAAAGTAGAAGAAAAAGTAGCCTAAAAGTAGTCTATGTCAGCTACCCTTCAGTGAAAGTCCGGTCGAAATAGGTCCAGCCGTTTCGGAGATTACCCGGAACAAACGCGGCTTGCGGACAGACAGACAGACAAAAAATTTTCGTTATCTGCAACGCAAATACATCATCTTCCCGAAATCTGGAATTTTTCTTTTGATATTACAAACAGACACTCCAATTTTATTACATGTATAGATTACACAATAAGTAATACTGTTATGTGAGCGAATAATCTAAAAGTACTATCAAATGTATCGATATCGTATTTGTAAATTTATTTCGTTAGTCGAAACTCGAGATTATTTGGCATAAATGTTTAAAACTGTCTGTAAACATTGAAGAAGTTCAGGATCTGTATTGTTTTTTTAAGGGAAAAATTTGGCAGACGAAAGTCAATGTCGCCTCCAGCCCGAGGTAGGTTTTTCCTCTTTTTAATTTTGCCAGCAGACAATGCATTAAAGGAAAACGTTAAAGGGGGAACAGCGACCCCTTTACGAAGTGATTAATTTATTATGCTCTTTGTTTCTATTTTGATTTCGGCTAAACAGAAATAATGAAATATCGTGAAATTTATATATATGTGGTGTTCCATGTCTAACAACGCTGATATGATGAAATATTATAAGGAGCATTGTTTAATTGATTTGGTGTATAATACTATTAGTATTTCTAAACTTACATGTTTACAAGTTAGAAGTGAAAGATGATATTGACAAGTAACAAAAAGTACGTACACATACCTAATTTAAAAAAAAATTTGTTGATTGAATTAATCAAGTAATTGATTTCACTTTCCTGAAGTGTGATGTAGACAAATTATATTTGTATTAACGTACACATATACTACAGTGTAATAGATATTCTTCATTACTTAACGAAATTATATTTCGTTTACTGAATGAACAACGTCCTTTAATAGTGAGTACGGTAGTGCGTTGATCGCAGCGATATAGGTCGGGGTCGTCGGCCTTCGTTTTGTCGAACGAACTTTTCGATTGAAGATTGTCGTTAGTGAAACAATTATTTGAATTTCCTCTGTTTCCTTGCACAAGTTTGTTTGTACATTTATTTCTAACTTGTATACACTCGAATCTAGCATAAGTTATGTATTGTACTCGTAAAAGTATCACTCGTGCAATATAAAAGTTAACGACACAAGAAAACGCGTTTTCCACAACATTAAAGATAACAACAATACGGGGGCGAGCGAGTGTAGAGCCTCCCGCGAGGGTGGCGTGCGGGGGGTTGAGAAAAATTCAATATTAATATGAAGGAGGTGCGAGAGAGAAGGTCGACGTTCTCGCTCCCGCGGCCAATGGCGAGCCCCGCGCGCGCTGCGATATGATGAATTTATGGATGTAATAAAAGCGAGGTGCGCGATTGGAGGAGCGGTCAGGGAGAGCTTATTTTCTTTATTTTCATATTTGGAATATCGTCCTTAAGTCGTTTCATATAACTCGGAACGTAAGTCATTTCTATTCTGATTTATTTTTTATATAACCAACACAAATATAAGAACCGAGTAAGTTTGTAAACAAATAAAACTGTAAGAGGAGAACTTTTATTATAAAGCTAATAAAGAAAGTTTTTCGTTTTGATTAATGTGGAAATCAAATACCCGATACATTTAAATGTTGCGGTGCGGTATTCTTAGCAAAGTCAGACAGAATTCGTCGTACAAAGGTCCGCAAGTGGCAGTTGATTGAGGCGTGAACGTCGCTCGACCGCCGCCGTCTTGAGTTTCTTTCTTGATTTGCTCCCCGAGTGGACGAAAACGACACTTGTATTTGCATGAACTGTTTTAGGGATTTCGTTTTACATTCCCGTGTTCAACATTTATTTTGACCACATTTCGCTTGAGAGTTTCTCGCTTTATTTGCATACAATATCCAAGTGGTTGTGGCTTTGTTAGTCTCTAATTTACACGTGTACAGGTTTACATTTGTTTTATTGTAATAATTATTATATGATAGGTAAAAATCAGGTATGGGGTTACAGTTAAGATTTTTAGTTAGATTATTATTCCTTTTACAACATCGATTCCGTATTAAAAAAATGATATTGCATACTGTAACTATATCTCAACATAATTTTATTTTACTTCAAATAAAGAAGCTTTGCGTTGTACGTTGTGTCTCATTCCAGGATTGATATCGCAGCAGTAGTAAGTAATGCTTCAGATAGAAAAGCGTTCAAAAGGCGGCCCTGACAGCGGCAAAGACAACGCAGACAAAATAAATAGGAGGGCGGAGTGCGGCGTGCGGCGAGCGGTGAGGCGGAAGTATTGGGGATCTGCGAGTGAGCAGTTTTGAAGTCCAATTATATAGCAGGTGGCGCGGATACGGCCCGCGGCAGCGGCGCTCACACAACTCGTCTAAAGCTAAAGCCGTTCACTTCACCTGGAGACGGTGACGAGAAGACATCTTTGTTTATTACACAAGCTAAGGTGTAGCACTTTTGGGTATACCAAAGTATTTTGCAGACATTTCCGAGTCGTTTAAATCAATTAATAATTATTACAGACATACGAATGAAAATGAAAATTTATAAAATGATCTACATGCCATTGAATGGGGAGCTTAATTAAAGCTTAAATTAAAATTTTATAAAATCTCTGTTCAATTTTATAATTAAATGTTGAATGTAAAATTAGTAAAGGATTCGCACTCCACGTTAAATAGGCCGGTATTTTTTTAAATAACTTTGGTTTTTGTGCTTACGGAAAATATAAAGTAGTACATTTACGCAACGTACGAGTACTTGGAGGAGAACAAAAGTGGAAGTTTTTCCGCAACGAGATTCCTTTTTCTTTGTTTGGTGTATTTATTGTAAATCTACTCATAGCGGCCGCGCCCGCCCGCGCCCTCCCGCGCCCTCTCTCCAAGTATTCCGACATAACTTTCAGGCGCGCCGCGTACCGGTGGCCGCCGTTCTACTCAAATTATTGCTATGTATTTTATATAAAATACCTTATTGTTTCCTTTATTATTGAAATTCCACACCATTTTCAACTGTACATAAACATTTATTCAAGATAAGTAATATAAGCAATCACAGGATAAATCCTTCAGAGTTGAAGAGCTGAGCAGGAAAGTTCAACAATCGGATCTATTAATCCCCGAAAGAAACATGTGGTCAACATGAGGATATATTTGACCTGTATTTGAAAATTGATAATAAAAACAAACATCAAACAGTAGATTTCGAATCGTTAAAGAATTGACAGTCGATTTCGGAGTTGGACAATTTTAACGAGTACTCTAAAATTGGCAGTGGGATAGTGAAGCGAGCGGAGCGAGGCAGATGCGAGCGAATGCTGCCTCGGCTCGTTAATATGATTTGCCTCGCAGAGCTCGTCTGCCGCTGCTCCTGACGTTTTAACCAACTTAATAAACCGGTGTACCCGTGCACTTGTTTCACCTACTGCTAGACTTATATCGTACTCCGAGTAGTGAATTCAATTTTCATAACTGACTTCGTAACTACTGGATTGTTAAGCTTATTTTTTGAAAATAATACGTGGTTATTTGGAATGCAAACCCATTTATGTTTTTAATAATCATTTTACAATGTTCATTAAATAACTGTATTTAAATACAAATTAGTATTTGTGTTATAAACTTTGTTAATATAATTAGGTCTGTAATATCTGATATTACTGTAATGTATAAAAATCTATATATCGCATTACGTTATTACAGTTTTATATCTAACAACATACATATAAATACTCTTCCCTTGAATTGCACATAACAAATGCAATGAACTTTATTCAATAATAATCAATCCTCATAAAGTACGTGAAGAGCCATTACAACGCGATGTGGCTACGAGAAGTGCCGCAGAAGATGTGTAGTGGGCAGGGGGCGGTGGAGGTCCAGTCTTGAAGATATTCGCAGGGTGTGCGCCCCCTCGCGCCCTCTCCCGCCTTACCCCCGCGGCCCCGCCGGCGACTTGCTTATTCTATCAAGCGTGGTCACACACGCGCACTCTGCGTCCGGACACGACGCCTACATACGCGGGGCATTATACGGCCGGCCACCACTCCACTATGTCAATACAATACGCTCTCTTCAGCTGGACTTAGATTATTTAGAAAGCACTTGTAACGTTCATATAAGAAGCGCCGCGGAAGACGTATTCGACGTCACAATGGCCGGTACGTGTCGGCCGGGGCTAAGACGGGATACGCTGGAAACGATTACGATCCTAAAAAAACAGCGTCCAGTAGTACAAACATCTTATATTCCTTTTGAGATTAAATTGATTTTGTTTAAAAGTGGTGTAAGATTTCACGAGCTTTCTAAAAGCACTCGTTAATACACACGTTTGCGTATGCTTTGGTTCTTTTACACCGTTGTATTTAATGGTAAATAATTTAGGAAATTATTAATAGATAATATTTATGTATGAAGTGTTTCATAATACCTCAAGTTTCAAACAAACAGAAATATGATTCTGTGTCCTTATATGTATGTATTTAGATTTGTTAGATGCATTAAACATGACAGGGAAAGAGCATCAGGTTCATATGCTACGAGAAGAGGCGTGAGAGTGCGCCGTTGGACGAGGATTATCCTCTACGCGGCTACACCGTAGCCCTTGAAGCTACGCCCGTAGCATTATTACGCAAACAAACAATATTTTAACTGCTCCGATATCAAAATAAATATAGGTGTTTTAGTGTGAAATCAAAATTTAAAATGTATTTTAATAGCAATTTTATAATATGCTAGTTCAAGAAGTTTAATTTACGTAAGTATAGGATTACTTTACTCGACGCTCTAAAATTAATGTTCCATTAAATTAATAAGTGTCAAAGTGTAGAGGAAATAAAGCCAGGCTGTGTGTGTACTTTCGTGTGCTGTACTCCTTACCCTTTTGTGTGTGTGAGAACCCGGAGACACCGGCTCATGTGTGTGTACTTTCATAAATCTGTCGGGAGATATATGAGAGCGCAATTTCCGGTATCCGGCCATTAGCGCCGAGCTTTTATAAGCTTAAAGCTTAGGTTAAAGATTTTCTGGGTAGTTTAATGTGAATCTTGTAATAGATACGATAAATTTTCAATAAAGTATGCGATTGCTTATTAGGGATCCGTGCGGAACTTCTTAATGTGTGTGAGATAGCGTAATGATTGTTTACTTTTCCGTACATGTTGGTTTTGGTGTCGATAAAACTTACAGATTACGTTTAACTGAATCCATAAATTTTAATTGAACGCGAGGGGAAAGGCTTTTTTAATTCGATGAAGTCGAGCAGCAGCGTAATTGCGATCGAATAAAGAATTGTTAAGCAATTACGGATGAAATAAAAATACGAGCAGGGATGAGAAGAGTGACACAACTTATTTTTATGGGACGTGAACAATTATATGCCTTTTAACTACAATTTTATTGCAATAATTTAAATGTTAATTCAATTTTTCGAGACTTTACAAATGACTATTAACTCTACATTTATAAATTCACCTGGTGTTATTTGTGATAGATGTGACTAACATTTGTTAACATTCAAGCTAGTCTAAACATAATTTGAGAACATAAACATTGAGTTCATTTTGATTATGAATTCAACCAGAAAGGTTGACATTTGTTCCGTCTGTCGACATCAAGTGCAACAGTGACGGCTAACGGCGTTGTCAGCCAGCTGGTTGCAGCTGCAGCGCCCCGCCGCGCCCCGCCGCACTGTCACGGCTTCTCAATAATGCAACAATGCAAACCCATTGTTCCCCTCATTGCTACACCTGACATACAACAATCAAAAAGCGTAACAATTCATAATACTAACTCGAATTACAGTTTTAATTTAATTCTTTTATATCTATGTACGTACGCATATGTATACCATATATACAAACAAAATACTCATACGTGTTCAAAACAACACCTAAATATCTAGCACAATTTTAATTGTTAAACTTTTCTATGAGAAAGTATGTATAATTAAGGAATGTTTGAAAATATTTCAAGCGTCTTTTTTCTCAATTAAGGCAACAATCTTTATAAATCAATTTCCCCTGAATTGAATGTCAATAAGTAGGGACGGTTGTTAAACGACGCGCTGTAAAATAAAACTTTCCGGAGGGCGGAAAGTTCGGAATAAAAAAAGAATATTTACATTAATTCTCTTCATTATGTTTTGAAGAATAATCATGGGCAGCGTTTCCTATCCCGCTTTCCCAATTGAGTTTTTTATTTGAATATTTTTTGTACTCCCCCGAGTTCGTCTCTGTGTAACAAAAGGAAGTTTTTATTAGCATCTTAATGATTTTACGGCGAGTCCCCAGTTACAACAGCCTTTATGTCGTCAGATTTTCTTAAGCATTTTTGTCGACTTTTTTGCATCTTACATTATTAAAGTTTTCATTCCGTCGCTTAATGAAGCTCATTTCTTCTGTTCGTCCGAGCCTTGATTGCCTTTGTTTTGCATAAATGCAAGATTTCTATAGGTCTGCCCTGGATAATCGACTAACTTCAAAGACTAGAAATTTGTTTCGGAATAAGGCAATCAATCCTTACCTTTCTGTTGTTTTTCAGGAAATACGTTTCTTGGCAACATCTGTTAATTAAGTCCCTGCGGCTATTTACTTCGTTAATGTTATAAATTGCTATTTAAACAATAATTTGTACAGTAACTATGTTGTTTTTAGTTTACTTCACGGAACATTTTTATGTGGGTGCAAATTTTATTAGACATAAGTATTAAATACGTCAATAAATTTACTAAACAACATATAGGTATGTACATTATTTTCATATAAAGCGTAAATTTAGCTACATAAAGTTTGCAAAGGGTCATTTGTATCGGCGTACGCATTGTAACTTTGCACGTTCGCCTCACGGACCACAAAATAATAATTGTGCGGAAAATCGGAGAAGCTGTATGTAATGTTATGAGAGGGCGGTCTGTCGTTTTTCTTGAGTCGCAATCGCGTCCGAGGTTCGCCGGCCGATTTCTTTTTAATTTCCCTGCGGCCTCCTAATGAGATCCGTGCGGCTGCGGCGGCGGCGGAGCGCCGTTATCTATGATATTCCGGAGGTTGATGTTTATTGTGCGTGTCACTGATGACTTCCCTTTTTATTATCCTCTCGAACACAATTCAGCGGTCGCCCAAATGACTTCTTCTCATTTGCTTTGCTCTCTTTATTTCTCTTGGCGGCAGTTTGTCTTTTGTCAGACTTAATTACTTTTAATTTTATTACAATGAGATTACACAACTATTGTACTTGTTTTTTTTTTCATCTTTATTTTTTAAACATTAGGCTAAGACTTTTTAAACGTTGTTTATATTAAACCCATTAGGGCGTTTATTTATATGATGTTGGTTAGTGGGTTCATTTATTTCAAAATAACATTTCGTGTTTCTGTAGATGGTTTAGGATGAAGACTGGAGTAAAGTATTTTGATAGTTATGGCATAAACAAATGCGCGTACAATCTTCCCTTCGAAACAAAAAACTCGTCCGACCCTTGCAACAAATCACTCGACTCCGCCTCCACTTATCTATTAAAATGAGAGATTATTGTCGGCTCAAACGTTACACCCAATAGTCCGGTGTTATTTTCACGGGATTGTCCAATATTGTCACAATCTCAATGGTAGGGCAATTAGAGACGTGTCGCGCGTGGCGGGCACGTGTCGCGCGGTGCCGTGCGCCGTGCCGCTTCGTGCCGCGCCGCCGCTCACCCGCTCCTGCTAGTCTGCCAGCCCGCTAGCCCGCCCGCCCTTACTACCGACAATGTTTATACTACGCACGCCACCGGCTTACTGTCCGTCAACGATATATTTCATTTATATTATTCACAATAATCCTTGATATTGCTAATAGCATTTTTTGCAATGTGAATTAGCAGTTCGCTATATTTCACGATATTGTAATTTATTTTACTTGTAAAGGCAATTATGTAGACGTTCGACCATCTAAATTAATAAATCGATTTGCAAGCCGACAAATCTGCGTGTCGAGTAATCCCCCATCAAGGAATTCACTTCATTTAAATATCGCATTTTTCTCGAAGATTATACCTTACGACAGCTATAAAAGAAAACAGGAGTCCCGCCCCCCGATAATGCGACGGGCGTGAGGAATTTTTATTCCATTCAAATCTCTCCTGACATAGGTATATTTTTGCAAGATCGCCTGGAGATTTTAATACCCGATTTTATTTAAATTCGTTTAGGCGGCGCGGGTGACTGCGCCCCTAGACATTTATCGCAAGGGCGTGATTGTATTTATAAGTAGAAGGATTTCCTTGCTTATAATAAGAAGATATTTCAAGGAGAAAATAAACTTTGAAATGGTATGATTTGTTTTGGTTTAGTGTTTACCATTTTATTTGCAAATAAGGTATATAATTTTAGTTTCTGAAGGCCCTTCTCCATCTTAAATCTCTTATTTTAAACAATTATAAGATAATTACATAGAATTTATAATTGAATACGATTACAAATGACCAAAAAAACTACAGAATTACATGTAATGATTTAACCTCAAATATCTAAGCAAAATGTAAAATGAAATATTGTTTTGGTTAAAAGTATTTTTGCGTATGTATTTTTTGCTACAAGATTCTCTGCTCACCCTAAAACATTTTATCCTGAAGGTCCGTGTCGTCATCATTCACTTAGTAAAATGTGTCATGTATAAGTTTTCGTAGGCTTTATAATAAGGGTGCAAGTTACAATCTTGTGCGGTGATCATTCTTTATTTGTTAGATAGATATTGACAAATTGACCGATGCATTTTTTACATTGTTCAGTTATTTACAATTGTTGTTGTTTAAAAAAACTTTAGTAAACATGAATTATCATAAATAGTGTGTTAATTTACTAGATATCGTAATGTAAACGTAACCATATACGAAAAATAAGTATATTTCCCATCGTTTGGTAACTTGCGTCCCTACAGACAAATTTTTCCTCACCATTTGTTTCCATCGTCCAAGATCTTTTCGTATGAGGCGAGTTCCCTGTTAATATATGTGCCCGGAATACCGTGGTCATATATTACGCCGACCTCTGCCGGACCGGACATAACAATCCTCGATTTGCTATAATATCGGGTCGCGTGTCCCTGTCGGGCGGGCGCGGCGCGGCCCTGAGCGAGGGAGATGGCGTAGGCGCGCTGGCCTGGGCGGGCGGGGGTGTACGTGCCGCGTATAATAAGCATTTCATGCACGGGGTGAGGGCGCGGGGTGCGGGCGCGGGGTCCGGAGGTTACGTAGGTACCATTTCCCGTAAGTCGTGTACCTAACCGGACCGTACATTATGAGGCGAGGGTCAGCGCGTCTCTTGCTCCGTCCCTGTCGCTCGCAGTACACCGCCTGAGTATAATTTCGCGTGATATATCGCGGACGCTCTGACCGTTCTGATGGACCTCTACGAGAAACATTACGTACATATAAAATTTGTAAACCGTTTTGTATTTAGGTGAGACATAAAACTTTATGTTACTTTGTATTTCTGTTTTAAGTACCATAATCTAAAAACACATGGCTTAGCCCTGTGTCTTTTTTCTTCAATTTATTTAAGTATCTATTCGATGTATGGATAGCAGGATCTACTGCCGGTAAAAAACAATAGAGGTATCGATACCGGTCGCTGAACTCATCTTCTATCTCTGCGATTTATGCGCGAAGAGGCCGTAAAACGGAACAATAAAAACCCAAAACAGTAATAAATTTCCAGCAATAGACGAAAAGGTTCGAGCGCGTCTTATCAATTCCCACCACGCAAGTGATTCCATTACAAAATAGACTACATATGACAACGTATTCTATCAGTAATTGAGCCGATTCATAGTTTGAGCACTTCAAACCTTATCAAATAAGAATTTGTAGAGCGTAAACAGGTAAAGAGCAGGCTGTGTTTACAAGCAATCAACACTTAGCGGACAATTGTGGAGGGTCACAAGCAGGTAGAACAAATAGAGGACGAGTCCAGCGCCTCCACAGAGGGAGGGTCTTCTTAAAGGACAGGGAAATGCCTGTTGTGGACACCGCAAGGTGTTCTTTATGCATTACTAATGTCCCCTAATTGAAAACGAATTAAAGTTTTAGCCGCCTTCCTTAGTTAAATATTAAAGATCTTGCTAAATTAAACCAAAATTTATTACGCAGTGACATACCATAACAGTAATATTTATTGTTAGCAAGCGGACTGATATACAGAAAACTGTTATTTTCCTATCTTTCTTGCAAAAATCATTCATTGTTTCTATTGCAATAATGTTAAACTTTTGTATTAGGTAATTTAAAAAGCAAATTGATGTACAGGAGCTAGTATGTATAAAATAATGGATGAAAATGCTTGGACACATATTACGTTGGCTTAAATAAGGCTTTCTTAATAATTCGTGAGCTCGTTCCGGCGCACTCGCAGTAACGATTCATTATCGTTACAATCTCGCCGCGCCGCCCGCACCTCGCCGCCCGCACCGCGCCGCCGCCACGACGGAGATATACGATACAGCGCACTGATTGACCCCGCATTAAAATTACACACAAACAGATAGAGAAAATGGAAAACACTCACGGACCAACGGGCTTTCTTTGTTCCGACTCGTACTCGAAATATCAAAAATTTATAGCACAGTCAATCGATAGCAATCATGGCCGGCGTTTATAACGACGGCCAGCGATTGCACGTAAATGTGGTTAGGAAACATTTAATAGCTCCTTTAATTCGTTAGGTTAATTTGGAAGGGGCAGGAGGCGAGCGAGCGTCGCCGCGGTCGCCGGAGGGTCGAATAAATATGTCCCAAAGAGTTAAGTAGTGGAGAAGTGCGGTGCGGAGACCGCGTCCGACGTTTGCTCTTCTCTCGCCGTTGTTGCACCACTTATTACACACAAAGTTCTGCTAAAGTTTTGCCCGACACTCGAGCGCGAGTTTAATTTACTCGATAGTGTAAATAAAGCGGGCGAAGTGGCAAGTTTCGCGGCGAGACGAGCCCGGTTAGAGGCGGCGCGACGCCCGCTGCGGTCCGGCGACAATAACCTACGCGCCGCCGGGGCTTCCTTATTAATCGAGAACGACAAATTTTAACGACAAGAATTAATGAATCTCGTTACATGGGTTAATCCCCTGGTCGTAAAGTGCGCGCGGCGGTAGTTAAGGTGTGTGGGGCGGTCGGCCACACACCTATACCTCACACTAAAATCTTTTTCATTAAAATCTTTATTATTTTAATGGTTATATAATATACTGTACATTTTTTTACAATTTCGACAAACAATATTTCCACGCCAAACTACAAAGCCTAGAAAATGTTTTTTTTTTCAAAGTAATCTAAAGATCTAAAGTGTTGAAAGAAACTTTGGTTGGGGAAATATTTTTCCTTCAGCAAACTGTTGAAAATCGAAATAAACACGATTGAGAGCTACGAATAATTAAAAATATCCATACATGATTCATCTTCTAAAGTGCATATACATACATCTCGAAATCTATGCATGTTGTATTTACTTCTTAAAATCATGTTAAATTTACGATCGTATTTTGATTAAAAGTAATTGAATGTTGTGTCTCAGATTATGTAGAGGCGGTAAGATGAAACGAGTGGAATGGCAACTTGACTGAGGGGCTCCGAGATATATCGCCCAGTTAACGAGCATGTGTGAATGGAACTTTATTGTAATTGCCTTTTGTAAGATCGGGACAGGGTCATTACGATCCGTTCTCATAGTCTGACCTCCATTTGGCGGAACTTAGTTTGGATGTTTTGTCACAAATCATTCTACCTATAAACATGCGAAACTTCGCAACAAATACCATTGGCGCAGTAAGAAATGGATACATTAATAAAATACACAATTTCAATTATGTTTAAATGAGTCGGTGTTATTGAATTCTATCAGCGGATAGAGGTAATGCGTGAGTATTCATCAGAGGAAGCGGCGCGCGGCACATTAGGGGCGCCGGCGGCGGCGGTGGCGGCGGCGGCCTCAAAGCCAGAAGACTGATTGTGTCTATCCGCAATTTCTCTCCTGCCCTATTCTCGCGAGCTAAAACTAGCGAGTTTTCCACCGCGGCATTAAGCGGTCGCTTCTACATTTGTCGTTATAATGGAAACGCGTTACTAATTAATTTCAAGCCAGACTCATTTATGTCGAAATGCGTGCCGATTAAATGATGATGGGAGGAAGGCTTTATAGACGCACGCTATTGGGGATAGTAATTGTTTTTAGACAAATTGTGATAGCGGAGATGCGTCTGCCTCGTATATTTATTGAACGCGAAAATTATACGTGGTCCGGTTACAACCTCACCCCATTAAGTAGAAGCGAGCTCATTCTCGGTAAGACTAATCAAATAACAGTCTCCCCATCGGTCGCCCCTCAGGCGTGCCCCCCGCGCGGCCCCCGCGCCTCCCCGCCGTGCGGCCACTGGTCATCTCTCTTATCGATTGTGGTGGAATTCGTGCAGGGAATGCGATATTTCCCAGGAATCGCTACAAAAGACAAGACCGGAAAAGTTCATAAAAAATATAAAAGCTACTGCAAAATTGGTTTTGGTTTTTAGATGACTAAAATTTTTAATTTTAGTAATAAATTACAAGTATGTTATATATTTTGAGCATGTGTAATAATTGTAGAGCCTACGTAAGTTAGCGCCTGACGAAATTGTTATCGCATATTTTATGATACTCAGAAATTATATTTATTATGATCAGGTTGTTATAATTTCATTTATTATATAAAAAAAATAGAATGTCATATAGTTTATAAGTACTAAACTATGATAAAGTAACAAGATAAGATACTTTATAACTTTAATAAGAGATTAATTAACCTTAAAGTTCTTTTAATCTCAGTTGGATCAGTAACTTAGAAAATCGTTGAGCAATTAAGTGTGTATACGATTGTATAAAATAATATAATATTGAGTTGGTACAATATACTTGTAACTATAAGTGAGACAGTGGTGGCACTGTCCGGGCGGGGTCCGTGCTGCGACCGCTTCGTTCCGGCATGTAATTCTAATGAGTATTAGTGTCGTACGTCTAGCTCACGTCCACTCCGCACTACGGGTGCCTTGTTATAAATATATCGCTCTGTTCTCTTACAACATCATACTAAACTATGCAAAATGTTTTAAACAATTTAACGGTGTAAAATATTCTATACTTTATGATATCTTTATAAAATAATAACTAACGATTTGTCGTGGTTTGTTATCTTTTTGTATAAATTTGGTAAAAGTTATCGATAGTCGGAATTGATAAACAGTGAAGTTGTAAATCGTAGTTTGGTAAGGAAACTATTCTTACGATCTGATATTATAATAAGATAAGCTTGAGGTAAACATCTTTATAACCCTAGAAAAAGACACTGCTTGGTATCTTATACAAGTATTTTAGTCGTTCAACAAACAAATAAATTAACTTTTATAAGTAAATATCCGATAAAAAATAGCGTAATCCATCTAGGATTTACGTACATGATAGTTAGATTTTACCTTTTTGGTTTAAAAAAAATGGCTTATGTAAGAAATTGATGAATGTAGAATTTCACGAACAATATCACAAACAACATTTAGACAAATGTTCGTGTAGCAAATTTAATTAACGACGATAGATATTGCGTTGAATTTAGTCCGTTTGATTTAATACCACAAGCCGAATAACTGTTTTGCAATAGACAGTGATTAGGCGGCGCAGTGCGCTCCTCTCTACATACGCCGCCGCCGCTTCACTGGACTGTGAAAATGATTTTGATTTGACCCTTTGCAGGGCGCTTCTACCGCAAAATTACATTTCCATTTCTGAATCCGCTTTGAAACGTGCATCACACTCTGTTACCAATCTATGTGTGCCTTCAATTCATTACTAAAGTTGTTTGGTTAGTCTGTGCTAATAGTAAATGGTTTCAACTTCGTTTTATTTCTTGTAAATTGTAGTTTGGTAAACAGAAAAAATGTCCAACACTTAAAAGGTTCAAATTATATAAAGCAATTTAACGTTTATAGGAAAAATTCCATAAAATTATGTATATCACAGCGACCGGGGTGACAGATCGTAATGGGCTCTTATCCGTAAATGTGGCGAAGGAGATAATTTTATTCTGAGAGTATCTCTCCGTACTGCTGATATATTCAACAGCATATTCCCATATGTGCGTAATTCTGCGGAATGGTAAAAAAGGTCTGTTTGAGGGGTGAAATATGTAAATTTATTGTCTTGGGCGGCGCGGGAGAGCGCGGGAGAGCGGCGCGGCGTGGCCCTCGCGTCATACGCCGACACGTAGGATAAAGGAAATGTTAATGCGAACCAATTTATGTGCTTTTCTATGATTTCGCTGAGTCGGCTCGGCAGCTTCCCTTTTATAGCCCCGCTGACTTCGGCTACAAACTCAAATGTATTTAATCTACCTATCGTTTATAAAAGTCTTTTCTTAGTATATAGAATCATAAGTAGCATCCTTATTATCCTGCGTCATTTTTCCCTAAAAGAAACTAAACCTATGTCCACCATTTCAAGACACTTATTAAGATCTAGAATATTTTATGGGTTTCACAGGAAAGAATTCCTACTGCATCTTGGACACGACAATGATTTATCAAAAGTCTATATATTAAGTTATTTAAATTTAAGGACAATCAATAGTACAATTAGCCGCTGAATAAAAACGACAGTCATAAATAATAACATGTCCACGGTCGGTTGGCAAACAACGCGGAGCAGACAATCTGTTCCCCTCGCAATGCGATGCGCGTCGACTAATTCACAAAGGCCAAATGTGACATAATACCGGCATAATTCAATGTTTTGCTCACCATATTGTATTTTATTTATGAGTTATGCCCCGATGAGTATCCTGCCACCCTTTCTCTCTGTCCCGAGTGTATCTCTCCTTCCCTATCGCTCATATCAGGGGTGTTTTCATCCCGGCTGTATGAACGGATGGTTAAATATTACTAGTTAACTAACACCGCATCCGCTACGCGTCATTTAGGGGTGTCGCTAACTTCTTCATGATATTCTATTTGGATTTTGTTTTATGAAAAGAAAGATTAAAAAATGATTCAATTGTATAAGTAAAAGATAAAAAGCTGTAAATTCAAACACTTTAAAATAATGTAGCGTGGTATATTGTTTCTTAAAATTAACGGTTATCAACATTTGCATTCATATAAAAAAATATGTAGATTTTTAGTATTAACAAATGAACAGTTCGCAATTATACGTATAACGTTATTATTGTAGAGAATGCTGGAGCGTTTCATTTAGGAGGGGTGGGATGGGTTGGTTGTTTTCTGTCAATATTGAAATTTTTAAACGTCGCCCAAACAGGTACGAGGTGCACAAGAAATTTGTTTGTAAAAAATTCAAAGTAGAAACTTGGCTATTGGATATGAATTATGTTATATTAATTGAATATGACTTATGATTTAAAAATTGTAAAAAAAACTTTATCTAGTGTAGAAGAGAATTTTATAATACAGATCCATAATTCAAATAATGTTTAGTATACTTGAAATATTTTATTTTTCACGTCTTAGATTCATGATGTTTTAATTTATTTTACTATTTTATTATGTAACTATTAAAACTTTTTTACTATTATTTTTTTTTTCGGAAACTATAATTTTAATGTGCATGATAAATGGCTTATGGTGTGGTTTATTAGTGGCAAATTGCGGCATATGATAGAACAGCCGGAATGTGTGTTACGGCGGTAATATTTCACACTATGATAAAAGTCGCCGACAAGCGGCGCGTGCGCCCCGCGGGGGTTCCCGGATTTACATCGGAGATGCCAGATTCACCGGGGGTGAATAATATCAACGTTTATGTTCCACAGATAATGAGTTGACATGTCACACCGCTGCTATAATGTACCTAAAACAATTTTATGATAAAAATGTATTAAGGAAATATAAAAGTTAACGAAAGAGTTTTTGAAATTAAAGAAGATAGCTTTAGATATATGGCACATAAGTTATTTTATACAAACATAGGAAAATATATACTTTGCTCATTTGACTATGAAAATCTTTAATTACGTAAGTACTTAGGCCCAGGTAAGTTTTTATGAAAGGTCTTAATTTATGAAGTTAACTGCGTGTTATCGATAAATAATTAAGGAACCTGGAAAATAAGCGTGGTGGGCTCATTTATTATTCTTTATAAGGAAACAAAGGCGAGGGTTAGCCGTAATAAGGCTCCGCCACCTCGCCGGCTTATCTTTATTGCCTCCAACCCACGTAGAATAATAAATCGTTTTCATCAAAAACAAATACTCGACAGTTTTTGCCGGAGTCGAGCGAGCGGGCCGGGGGTGGCAATTTTCCACCCCCATAATACAATATTTTCCGACATTTTCCACGGGAATACAGTTTCGAATCGCTCGTTCGCAACCGGCAGGTTCCTTTAATGTGTATTTTTCGTCCAATCACAGAGCGGCGAGAGTCTCGATATTACCTCAACTGTCACACATAAAGTGGAAAATATGGTCGGCAGATGTGGAGGTCGGCGCGGGGATGGGGGAGCACACTGCAGGGGGGGGGGACTGCTTGCCAGTCGGCGCGCGTACGCGACGCTCCGGCGCGCCGGAAGAAACGCTTCGAACAGGTTTATAGCTTTTCTTTCAGCTCCACTCAGGTACGGGCCGTATCATAACAGGGAACAGCGGAGCGTGATGTGAACCCGTGATAAAATAAATGTCGAGATAGGCTTATGTATTGTACTGTTTATCTTAATAATGGCCGCCCGGAGGAAACTTTCGTTGATACTCGCCTCTTTTTCACGCCTTTCCTTAAACTTGAAAGTGATAACACAATTGTTACGCAATAATTATAAGCATTTTCTATAGAAGAAAACATTCGAATGTAAAGTTGATTTTTTTTAAGATAAGCAAAGGTATGAATAAACATGCCTATTGATCGGCTGGAATTAAGTAAATCGGCATGATTTATTATTCGCGTCGAGGTCGGGGCCACGCTGAAAGAAGTTTGTGGGTCTACGTCGCGTCGCGTTGGCGTGAGCCTCGCGCCGGAAGCCGCGGCTGCCTCCGTCGGATATAAATCGCGAATCATTTCTCATCGTAACTTTTTGTCGGTTCTTATCTGTTAGACTTCACTTTTCATCATCCGAGGGGATTTATGTAATGCCTAGTCATTTCTCGGCGTCGAGACGCGGCTTATCGACGGAGAGCGGGCGCGCTTGATTGATGAGCGCGCAAAAATAAATGTTCAGTTAAATTATTCGATAAGTTGGAAACGGAAGTTAAACGGGAATTATCTTTGTCTTGCCCCTGAACGTTTTACGGCTGTAGCCGTTGTGTCGGCGCTGATTGATGGATTGAAGTAGGTGCGGTGCCTCCGACGATATTTCTTTGACGATTCTGTTCCTCACCGTCTTTTGTTAAATATTTTTTAATATATAACGTCCAAGCTGAAACAAATCCGCTTGTAACATCTCATATTTAACATATAGTATAGCTAATAATATTATTTTACGAGTGATTTAATTTAAAGTAAGGATTCTTTCCGAATAACCATATCATCAGAGTCAATTTTTAGTGACATGGTTCTGATGCTATTGAGATATTGCTATCGTAGACTATTTTATATTTTTTAAGATTAAGCTTCGATTTAATCTCCCCACGCTACAAGCGAAACAAATGGTCCTTCTTATTGCACATGAATAATTTGGGGGAGAACTTAACTGCTGAATAAAATTAAGCATGAAAACTAATGCCATAATTGAAGGCAATCAGCGCCCCTCCCGATGATTTATGGCCATCGCAGAACCTTTGTACTGCCTCTTACCATTTGTCTTAGCTTTATTTAAGTTATTGAATAGAACTATGTAGTTCATGTAAGTAGACTAATTAACGTGAGTTACTGTTATTTATTTTTTGTAATACTTTTACAAACTTATTATAGTTTAAAACTTTAGCGACATAAATATTCTTTAATTATTAAAGTTTTTAATTGCTCTAAGCAAACAGTTAAACTTCCTCTTAAAAGCCCAAACTGTATTTTAGATCCTTAAATTGCATACGGGACTGAAGCCGTCCACTTAAAAAGAGCATTGTGGCTAATCTCCAGCGACACACGGACAAACAAAGTTTAATTGTGAGCGGTGCGGCGCGCCCCGGGCAAAACCGATTACAGTCTTAGCGGCGCTCACCTTCGATTCCTACCAACGTCCGCCTCCCCGCCTCACATCCTCTATACCACCCACACACATTCACTTCCAATCAATCCTATCACACATATTTATACGTAGACGTCGGGCGCGTGTTTTTATTGCGGACTGCAACGAATGACCGCCGCAAACATTGCATCGGCCTCCCTCGCTCGCGTCCGAAAAGCTTTTTATTTTTTAATTTCGATTTTGATTTTTCCGAGCGCGCCGTGTCGTCCTACTTTTATTTTGTTTCATTTCATAGCGCGGGGGGTGGTGCGCGACAGATCGGAATTTCAGATATGTACAATTTAAAATCGTGTAAGTACGGTCAGCATGCGGCGCGCGCGGCGAGGCATGGGCGCGAGGGCGGAGAGGGCGGGCGGCGCGCGGGCTAGGGAAGCGGTGCGCCGCCGCTAGACTGACGCCTGTCGGTTTGTTTTCTTTGTTTTTTTTTACGAATCCTATTTTTATTTGATTGCATTTGAATTTCCGCCGCCAATATCCGCTAACTAAACACGATTAATGCGGAGCGAAGACGGACAGGCGGGAGGGCCGGCACGGGCGGCGCGACTCTGTGATGCTTAGCCGGCGTTTTGTCGTTTTATATTAGAAGCCGGGTAATTTATTGCAAGTAGCTCCAGGGCATTTATTTTGTTATATTTAAACTTGAAATTTATTAAGTCAATATGTTCTCTTATTTTTAATACTTACTGTATTTTCTTTAATATATGTTTATACATCATTTATAGGCTAACTATATATCTAAGGATTGTTGGACTACACGAATGGTTTTGTGATATTTTCGTTTATTTTACTTCTTAGTGAATTTAATGGATGTTCATTACTTTTATAATATAAACAAATAACATTAGCAGTAAGGAGATACTTAAGATACATTGAAATGAAATGTAAATGTTCTATGGAAAGTTTACAAAAGCAATCATTACAAATGTATAAAAAGGTGAATATTGAGTGACGATCGTGTACCGCTCCTGTAGACATTAGCACAACAAACAGGCCGTAATGCGTCGACAAGTCGGCCATCAGATCGATCACGGCCGCCGTTATTGCCAAACTTCTCCGCGACAGGGCCCTTGATTAAAAGTATGCAAATTTTATTACATCCCACGGGGTACGGACCTAGGGATCCGCGCCCCGACGCTCCGATACATCCCGCCGGGGTCAACAAATATCTATCACGGAATTTACTATCTCATTTTTGTATCACAGAATATTCTGATTAAGGAAATCTGTAGAATAGTTTGTGATCGTTTTTTTTATTTATGTGTGCGGTATCGTTAATGTGATGCTTGATAGATAGTAAAGAAGAGGTCAATGACCTCAATGTGTTTCAAATTTCAAGTTAATAATTTTTTATTTTTTTAAAAAAGGCTATCTAAAAACTACGTCTAATCTATACTAATATTATAAAGAGCAAAGATTTGTATTTTTGTATGTATTGAAATAACTTAAAAACTACTGGGCCGATTAAAAAATTCTTTCACCATTAGAAAGGTAATTTATCTGTGAGTAACAAAGGATATATTATATTTTCATTTCTTTATTGTTATTTTTAAATTTCACGCGGACAGAGTCGCGGGCAAACGCTAGTATTTTTATATAAATTTTAGATATCGGAAACAGCTTTATATAGAATAGGAGTTGATGGTACTTATATAAATTATTTCCAGCAGGTATATAAATATTTTGGTAGCTGTAGATGGCTACCCGTATCAATTTGTGTTAGCAATAAATAATTCGATGCTACGTGTAGGTACTACAGTGGGGTTTTGTTTGTGTCAAATTGTAATTTATTGGTTACTCGGCTTCACTTGGATATTACACCGGCCGCCCCGCCCCCGTCTCGCCCCTCCGCGCCCTTCCGTGCCCCTCCTGCACGGTTCAGCTCAATGAAAATTTTATATCACCGTATTGTCCTTACGTCATCCTGTTTTTCTTATCCATGACAAGCTAGAACGACTTCTTGATTAAATCTAGCGAGAATTTTAAACTAACCTGTAATGGATGTTGGGTTTTATGTTGCTACTAGCTTTCGCCCGCGACTCCGTCCGCGTGGAATTAAAAGAAAACAAAAGTAAGTAGCCTATGTGCTCTTCCAGACTATCCTCTACATCTATACCAAAAGTCACTTTTGTTTTTTTTTGTTAATTTCACGCGGACAGAGTCGCGGGCAAACGCTAGTATTTTTATATAAATTTTAGATATCGGAAACAGCTTTATATAGAAATGGAGTTGATGGTACTTATATAAATTATTTGCAGCAGGTATATAAATATTTTGGTAGCTGTAGATGGCTACCCGTATCAATTTGTGTTAGCAATAAATAATTCGATGCTACGTGTAGGTACTACAGTGGGGTTTTGTTTGTGTCAAATTGTAATTTATTGGTTACTCGGCTTCACTTGGATATTACACCGGCCGCCCCGCCCCCGTCTCGCCCCTCCGCGCCCTTCCGTGCCCCTCCTGCACGCTTCAGCTCAATGAAAATTTTATATCACCGTATTGTCCTTACGTCATCCTGTTTTTCTTATCCATGACAAGCTAGAACGATTTCTTGATTAAATCTAGCGAGAATTTTAAACTAACCTGTAATGGATGTTGGGTTTTATGTTGCTAAACAATAGGTCGAAGCGATCTGACCCCGGGGTCGCGACCCCACGGCATACCGGACCTGTGGAAAGATTGTAAAAATGCATTCACCCTAAGTAATCATTGCAAAATGTTTGCTACACTATTTAATGGCCACTCGTTTAGCACTTTTCTCGTTTTATTAAATTTACAACTATCTTTCTATTCGGACAGATTTATTTATTTAAATCACAGATATTTGGTATGTTTTGTAAGTGTGGTTTATGTCATTAACATTTTGCAGCAAAGAATATTTTAATTTTCTTAAGAAATGTTGGGGAAATTATTTGAAGGATATCTAACTAAGGTAAAATCACATAATATAGGAATAGCTATGTAATATATAGTTTACTTGCAGTCTGTTAGATGGCCGTCATGGCATACTGTCGTAGAAGTTAGGAAGCTTGCGTTGTCGGTGAACTACGAACGGAATTTGTCGACTTAAACCAATTTCACTTTAACTCCTCAACAACTTATAATAGAGTAACTTCCGGGAGTAATTTATTTTTGAAAGAGAATATTCACGTTAAGATTAATCTAAAGGTACAGTTACATTTTAGAGTTCATTTATATGTTGTAGTTTAAAAGTGTGAAATTAAATTTATATGCGTAAATTAAAATTATTTGTTGATATTATCTTGCCAGTTCACAAATACCTAAACTTTATCGAATAAACTAGCTTTCGCCCGCGACTCCGTCCGCGTGGAATTAAAAAAAAACAAAAGTGAGTTGCCTATGTGTTCTTCCAGACTATCCTCTACATCTGTACCAAATTTCATCGAAATCCGTTCAGCCGTTTAAGTTACAAACTCTAACAAACATCCCTCCATCCATCCATCCATCCATCCATCTAAACTTTCACATTTATAATATTAGTAAGATTATGTTTAAGAAAACAATGTGTTTTTTAATTTTGGTTTAGTGTATTGTATCATCTGTGGATTAAATTAAAATAAAGGTTGAGTCAAACTTTCCCACTTAACAAAAGTGCAATTAGAAAAGTATTCAGATTATTTTTTAATATTAAAAAAGAACTGAAAACACTAACCATGTTACCATAGTAACAGTAAAATACTATATTACCTGTTTACATTTAAAGTCATCAATTAGGTGCAGATAAAAAGGAAAACAATTCCTTGCAAAAGTTGTTTGAGTGGCGAAGTCGCCATTACTTTTTTACCCGAAGTGACCCACGGGTAGCTACTCTCGCTGATAAGCATTAAATCGCTTTTCTTTCCATTTCTTAAATAAGTATCGCGCCCGCCCGCCCCGCGCCCCGCTACCCTCCCGCCTCGCGCCCCTTCAAGCACAAACATTATTTCACCTTCTTGTAAGAAAATTTTAATTACATTTCTCCTTAAAAAGTTACGTAGCGTTATGTTCTAATTATAGTACTGGCAATAAAAATACGCAAACGAGTGTATTATAACAATTAGACAGTCTTCCTCGATCGTTAAAAGGGAAATTTAAATGGAATTTTTATGTCCAGCAATTAAGGATAATGTCGGCGTACTAGACATTTTTGTAATTACAAAAATAAGATTCTTGAAATGTAGCGTGAAAAAGAATTAGGCGGTGTCAGCGGAAAATGCCTTGAACGCGCCAAACTGACAGATGACTGGGAAGCTAAATTTTTTATTTAATTAAATATTTCGTTTGATTTTTGTTTACCTAATTAATAAAGAAACTGTTTTTAGCCTTAATTTTATCAATAACCCTACTACTAACCTAGACGGGGCTATTCACTCTTCTTACTAACTTTATAAACAGGTTAATATTAAATGTAATCATAGAAAATGTCATAACAATAAGTTTGGATGTTGCAAAGATTGGAATCGTAAAGTTATTAAAATGAAGAAGAGTAATAAAAACCTCTTAGCAGTTTTTGTAATAAGTGCATTAGTAACAAAAGTCGAATCGTATTTTACTGAGCGACAATTCGTTTTACTCGCTTCTACAGGAAGAATTTATTTTATGCAAGCGAAAACTTTGTGCTACAAATTTTTCGTTTTTACAGATTTCTTGTAACTTTTGCATAAATCTTATAAAAGTGATTGCATAGGATGGTTTTCAAAAAGAATTTATTATGGTATCGTTCTAACGAACTGAATAATTATTACGCTGAACATATCCTTATTATGAAATTTTTGCTGGCGTTATTTAACTATTCAAATGATGACTCGCGTTTCTGTATTCCTATTGGTAGGTAGTATAAGCTTAGACTTAGGGTGTAATGCGTGTAATAGATGGCATGTAGGGCATCAGCGCAGAGTGCAGAGATTCGGTGCTCGTAGCTGAGTTGGTGGGAGCCCGAGGGAGCGGCGGATTTATCACCGCGGCGGCTGACGCGACCGCCCCGAAGCCCCGACGCCGGCCGTCTCGCCGCCTCGCCGCCCGGCCTCCCGCCAGCCCGCGCTGATTTATTCCGCGCAATCTCGCAAAACTTACTTCACATTTAAATTTTCAAACTGTCTAAGCTGCTCTTAACGTCTACCATATTATCTCATTCGATCACCTATAAATTTTATGAGCTGACTCGTAGTTGTCGCGTTCTAACGTTCGTCTGAATTAATAGCCCCATGGTGACTGTATGTTACGCATTTGTGTTTCGTAATTTGTGTTTAAGGTTGTTGTACTATTCCGGATGATATGAATTTACTGTTTACATATTTTAGTATACGTTTTAAAAAGCAATGCATTGCTAATGCTTACTTCAAATTGAGTAACAACTATTATGCCATTAAATCAGTGTAATTATAACCATTAATTAAATTGTACGCCAACGATTCTCTGATCAATTCTGTGAAATCTGACTGGTATGGTTACCATTAGCGACGGTCGCTCCACTGGGATTCACGAAATGAGCAGTTCCTCGCGCCTGTTATGAATATGTAATCTAAATTTGGAATTCTCCGAGTGCGAGACCGATGTTTGTCGCCGCAACTGTCTCCAACAAACATTTGCTTTGGTACCATGAAACTTTGTCACTTCTCGCTCTACATCGGTTGACTTGATTCGGTACACGTTTCAAACGATAACACCCACTTTGGTTAAATCTTTGCGACAATCTTGGTACGGAGCTCGCAGCGACCCCTCTCATAATTTAGTTTGGAACTTTTTAATTAGCTTTATATTTGTGTTTGCAGATTGAGACTTTGCCTCTCAGTTTATCATTAGGAAGGTTGAGGTTCCGAAATTACACTATTAATATACTTTTCCCTGTATTTTGATATAATTTAATATGATTTACACTAAATTTTATAATTTCCAACATTTTCCAATTATCATGAACCATATTTAGTTAAGTTAGAACGGAAGTTCGTTTCTATTTTTAATTTTGATTTAATAATCTGTTATATCACCAATTTATATTTGGAAATGTTTTCTACATTACTTTAATTTACAGATTATATTGACCATTGCCATACGTCTTACTCTATCTTGCTAAATCTATCTTATAAGAAATCTACGATACGATAAACGATACATTTCCATTGTAAAAGATACATGCTTCGATTGTGGGAAAAGCATGTGAAGATTTTGAATGTAGTCAATCTATGTAAATTGAGTTACATAGTTATTGGAAAGTTGAGGTTAAATTTATGTGGGTAGGTATATTGTCTTTCGTGGTTACCGTTGTTTGAGACAGAAGGCACATGACTTGAATAAGATGAGGCCAAACTAAATTTTATCGACTCGACGACAAATATACCTGGCCGTTGTTACACGCAAATGTGATTTAAGACGTTCAACACAAACATTGGTACGGTTTGGTCCGTTTGTCGTAATTACATCGGCCTCTGCTGCTATCAATTGAATGGTAACAGGATTATACGTAACTTAATTGCGAGTCTTGTTAATATTGTGTATAACTTCCGGTACCGAAGGAAATAAAACATTATTATCAGACAAGCGTTGTTTTATGGTTAACTAGCTTTCGCCTGCGACTCCGTCCGCGTGGAATAAAAAACACAACTGAGTAGCCTATGTGTTCTTCCAGACTATACTCTACGTCTATGCCAAATTTCATCGAAATCCGCCGTTTAGGCTACAAACTCTAACAAACATCCATCCATCCATCGATCTAAATTTTTGCATTTATAATACTCGTATTAGTATGATTAGACAGTTGTTTAGTGCACATACTCGTCTGTAATCTATACTATTCTATACTAATATTATAAAGAGGAAAGATTTATATTTTTGGATTTTTGTATGTATTGAAATTACTCGATTTCTAAAATTCTTTCACCATTAAAAAGCTACGTTATCAGTGAGTAACATAGCCTATATTTTATGTTATTTTTTAATCCTCGCACAATCAAAAGTTTTATAAAAAACATGATTGAACGGCGCCCCTAGGCCTCGATTATTTTTGTGCGGTTAGGTCAACAGCAGCAAGTTGTTATTTAAAAATTAATTACATTTACTTTTAATGGGAATTAAGGTATAATATCCGTCAAAGTTCAAAGAGCAATGATCTATCACCACGTGTTGACATTGTGTAGACGCGGCGCGGTATCATTTGCAGTGTTCATAAGCAAATGTTTACTTAACACGCATCGCGGAGATACCGCGTAGCGCCCTCGCAATCAAAACATCAAAGCCATATGTATCTAAATCTATACCCAAGATATAACTCTGAGTTTGTAACAAGTGTATTAGATTCTAATTAGAAAATGATCGGAGTACACTTATTTGCTTTTTCACCTTTTATTGTATGTATGTTAGTCAACACGTAAAGGAATAAAGATAGAAATTAAGAAGCGACTTGTGTATATTAGATTAAATAAAGCCCGGCTGCCAATAATTTAGCGCGAGGAGACGTGCTCCCTCAGTATTGGATGAAATTAATCGAACTTCGGATTACAGCAGCGCCGTGGCTTTAATCTCCTCCGACGGTATCAGGGCGCGGACTTGTTATCTGTTCAATGTCTGGTAAACAACTGGATCAAGGGATACGGAGCGTCCTTCCACACGGCACCGGCCCTAAGGCGTTTGGATTACTCCAAGACTTTCAGCTAGAATGATTACTGGCCACGTAAAACTGATTATTGACACTTTGTAAATTCTTTTTCTACTTTAAACCAAGGAGATTAATTGTAACATGTATTGGCTGGTTACAAAACAGTTGGCTCGTGCGATAGTCTGATTGAACAGGCTCAACCGCGTAATCGTATAACCGTTGCTAAACTCGTAATTGTCCACGCCTGAGACAGTTCAACGCGCGGCGCGTCTAAATCGGTGTCGACTTAAGACTTCATGCAAATTCAATTTCGTGCGGAGGCGATCCCGTACGTAAGGCTGGCCCGAACATATTATAGCTGGATTTATCTTTATTGCAGCCGTAGAACACTCCAACTAACTTCGACTGTCGAAGTTACGCCATTAGCGAAGACACCGAAATACAGGATTGTTTTGGTAGGGGCGGAGTTGTAAGTCTTATTGCTTTTAGTATCGACGTAGGGCTGGATTGTTTAATCTAAGGTGTTACTTTGGGCCATAATTGCTAAACTATTGTTTAATATATTTTTCTACATGACATTAATCGTGTATGTTATAGCTACAATAAACAATCTAGCCAGATAAATATACAAATATTCGATAGTTATTGTACTTGGTGTATTTATGACTTCATGGTAAATAAACATTCTTTCCAATTACAAGTTTCCTTGTCGTGTTTACCTTAGCCTTCAATAAGTCACCATATAAATTACGGCTTATAATTTCATTAGCCTTGCGCCGTCGGAGGTCAAGTCGATTTCCCAGCGCACTCGTACCATGAAATTAAAATCGAACGTTGCTGTTGCACTATAGCTCTTAGAGGGAACGTGTAGTATTTTTCATGATTAACAGTTTGTAAAGTATAACGTCAAATAGTAGTGTCGGTAGCACTTGACTTGTTATCTGCAAGTTTAGGATTCGAATCTCGCCATGTACCAATATGTATTTCGATTTTCAAATTTTATACTTACATTTACTTGGCATTCTTACAGTGAAGGAAAACATCGTGATGCAACTTCCACGATGCAACGTATACTCGTATTTTATACGACGAAGAAATTCAAAGATATGTGTGAAGTCAATCAACTCACACAGGGCCAGCGTGGTTATCTATGTCTTAGTTACTAACTTAAGGTAGGTTCCAAGGCTTTTAGCGGGGATATCTAGTTAGCTGATGAAGATGATGAAGGTGATGACGTCAGCAAAATAATTTATCCTTAGTTGTACCGATGAATAACCACTTTGTAAAACGATAAAAAATTATATTACCTGCCGTTCTACTCTAAGCACACTCAACTACTCGAACTAAGCCATACCTATTAAATAAAATATGAACAAAAAGGCAGGATGTGTACTGCGATGACATTGTCAACACAGAATTCAATTTAGAATAAAATGAGATGACAAAAAAGCCAGCCGTGGAGCTCGGTCGGTACTTATGTTATGACATAATACGCGCAATAGCAAACCATAATACGAGCCCGACACAAAAAGACATCGCTGCCGACTCACACAAAAGACTACTCGGACTAATCCACCCGTAAAATGTCCCAAATCACGACAAAAAGTAGCCGACAAAAGTGTTGTTGTATAAACTTAAAATGAAATTTAATAAACAGAGTATAATGGTTGGAGTTGTAGATATATTTTGTGAGATTCAGATAGTGAATGGGAGATAAGCTGGCAAAAGGTTGTCAGCGAGGCGCATGTTTGATGTCGCCTCTCGTCGCCGGAGCGTGAACGGTTTAAGAGCAAAATTGCACGGACGCTAGCGGCATCTGTTAACTGCGCACTCCATACAAACGGATAGTTTTAATTTTGCAGATGGAATGTCAGCAGAGTCTCTTTACTAAAGAACTTGTGTTAAATAACGGCTACTATCTGATTTTGAAAGGCGACTGCCGATTATTTGGATGTATAAATGTTGCTTTTTCATTGATGCTAGCATTCATTTAGGGTTGATTACTCGAACCAATTTGGTATTAAAATACATGTATTTATGTATTTTCACTTGTTTTATAGCTTTCTTTCTTCGAAATATAAAAATTATATTGGAGAAAATATAGGGCAAACTTTTTTCAAACAGCAACAGCAGGTTGCATTGCGCGCAGGTACAGTTGGCAAAGTGCCAAAGGTCGGCGCTGACCGCTTGTACTCAAAATATAGAACTGGTTTGAATCGCTTTAATTTATTTACAAACAATATATTTAATCAAATATTTAATTTAGATTAAATCGTACAATCATCTCAGAAGTGTATTAGGAGATAAGTATCAAACGTTCCTATTTAACTTCTCTCCCAAGTAGAAATTCCCCGAGCGCCATATTGAAATGTTTATAATTAAATTACATAAAGACGAAGAAAATTAATTTCACAGTGCGAAGTGGCTCGCGGCGCGCCCCGCGCCGTAGACTACAAAAGCGGAAGTTGCGCTCAAAGCGGCGCTGCCGTCGCCTCGCTGCCTCACAGCTCTGCGCCTCTCACCCCGCACAGACCCTCCTCCGCCTGTGCTACGTGAATTTAATTTTCCAGATGTTTTTGGAAATTGCCGAGGAGTTGAATAATCACGTTATAACTTAGCGGTATTAAATTTTATACGTTAAAGTGTTAATATTTCATTTTCAAGTTTAATTTAATTAATTCTAAAGTTGGGAATCTCCGGTATTTATGATCGCACCGCCGTGAGATATGTCTCGCGATTAAATGGGATTATATTATACTTGAATTAAGGTTTTCTTATCAGATTAAAAGGTACTTTCGTGTCGTGTTATTCTCATGTGAGAACTCGTTCGAGGAAACATAAATATCTTATTAAAATCTGTATTGGACTTTAGCAATTTCTTTTTTAAATTTATTTTTTACATTAACAAAATTAAAAGTAATTTACTTTCTTAATAAATGTGTTCACGAAATGTGTTTTTTTATTTCATAATGTCAAACCAACCAGGCTCTGGTTTTATTGCTTTTGACACAAAATGTAAAATTTATCACAAGATATATCCCGTCGATATCGTGGTGTGTGCGTCTCAAATCTTCGGCAGGAGGCAACTCGGCATTTCGCGCGACGAAACAAATTGATGTACCCAAATAATTATTAATGCCTCACGAAATTTAATTGGAAAAGTTGAATTTGTATCGCGCTCACGGCGCGGTGCTGGCGTAGGTGAGCGATCCGAGTCGTCGCGCCGCTGCGACTGTTTACGAGATAATTAATCTCAAAGTATTTACGGCTTTAATCGAGGCACTCCCGTCTGATGGGGAGCGAATAACTCTCGTATGTAATAACATTTGCTTGCTCACTCTCCATATAGCTGTGCCAAATCTAAACATTAGACCATCTTAAGTTACTTTACATTGTTTTTAAAAATGTAAAATTTATCACAAGATATATCCCGTCGATATCGTGGTGTGTGCGTCTCAAATCTTCGGCAGGAGGCAACTCGGCATTTCGCGCGACGAAACAAATTGATGTACCCAAATAATTATTAATGCCTCACGAAATTTAATTGGAAAAGTTGAATTTGTATCGCGCTCACGGCGCGGTGCTGGCGTAGGTGAGCGATCCGAGTCGTCGCGCCGCTGCGACTGTTTACGAGATAATTAATCTCAAAGTATTTACGGCTTTAATCGAGGCACTCCCGTCTGATGGGGAGCGAATAACTCTCGTATGTAATAACATTTGCTTGCTCACTCTCCATATAGCTGTGCCAAATCTAAACATTAGACCATCTTAAGTTACTTTACATTGTTTTTAAAAATATAAAAGTAAAACAATTAAGGAATAATAAAATTCATTTTTAAATAAACCCAAGTTCACTGATGGCACGTTTTATTTCTTAAAAGGTAGAGAATAACAAGTATTATCAACATTATTACTGCAATAATTCGCATGCAACCACTTACGTCTATCCGCCACTAGATGGCGGTAGGTGTATAGTTTTGAAGAATAACAAAATAGTTCTCGCTTTTGCCGCTGATGTAAAGCGCCACGTTATCGCACAAATTGTATGACATTAAAGATACATTTTGATGAAAATCAACATTTTTTTTTATAAATGTGTTTCCTAAATTGTATGTTAAAGTGTACAGTTAGGTCGATAAGTTGACGTTTGTTTGGCGTGGTATAGCGCATGGCCCGTTTAAGCTAATTAACAATAGATCGAATCCGACTACTGCAACAATGAAAAACGAAGAATAAATGTCAATTTCACAAACGACGAGGAGGGTTCGGTTTTAAATCGAATTCCGTTTAATAATAGTAGCGTGTTAGAGTTGAATGCACTCTTGATAGTGCGATAGTTTATCGTATTGTAGACATTGTTGCGCTCTCATATTGGAATACTTTCGTCTATTGAAACCCTCACACCATAAATAACTTCAGCGAGCAAATAAACTTTTAATATCTAATACTAAGCATTTTTGCATTCAATAAAATAAAAGCATTCACAATAATCACTCACAAGACTACGTAGTTTTGGAGACTTCGATAAAATTGATTAAAATAGCCTTGTAGTTTCAGATTTCAATCATTACAAACATAGGAATAAAATTACGTATCTATCGTAACATGTAAGCTTCTCGAATTCATGTTAAAATAAACTTAATTCTTCAAATTTAATAGCACGTAAAGTTAAATTAAAAAGTAACGTGTTCCCTGTAAGTGATTGAGCTTAATTCTTGTGTCGGAGAAAGCAATTAAAAGTGAGTAAAACAAATAAAGTATCGCACATCGCCGGCGAGCATCGCCGCCCATTTTTAAAAAGCTTTCAGCCACAAAATGAGCTTTTGCTATTTAGCGTTTGAACAGAATCGGATGAAGCCCCTTGACCGTGGCGTTAGATTAAGATCTCTCAACTGAATTAGTACATTTAAAGTATTTTAAATGTCCAAAATTCTACATTGAAACTTGAACACATTTTTAATGTGTATATTACCAAGTGATTGTGAATATCGCCCGTTTGTAATTTGCTTAAACAAATAGTAAGACTCGACAAATTGCATATACGAAAAGATTCGTCGTAAATAACATTTTTATATCACTTTCTTTAGATTAAAATAAATCCAGAGTTATTAGTATGATCTGTGTTAAACTTAGAACAATATAGACGGAAAGTTTTACGTGTTAGTACAAAACGTATCATAAATTCTGCGACAACTATGGAGTTACGAGCAGTGCGGTTTCGTACGAGAAGAATAATTATGAAGGCGAGTGTGTAGTATGAGGAACGGGCCCGAGCCGTGTGACCACTACCCCCCGTTGCCTAGCAACCGCCACCTCATCATCATAAACAGATGACCCGCCATCTTCGCTGCGAGACAATCGTTTTAAATTGTCTTTATACATGCTAATAATTAAATTTTAACTAGAATATGTATTAATACGATGTATGGACTTGATATTTATATATTTCATATTACAGAAAGATATATTTAATACTATAATATTGACGTTGTCCGGAAAGTACAAAAACAATATTATACAATCTCTTAACAAATAAGAAACTATGAAAATTGATTAAAAAATACTAAGATATGAAATAATATAAAAGAATCAACTATACTTCAACACCAACAAATGTACTTTAAACCTTATCCTTGAAATTAAATATATCTACACGTCCCTAGATAATAATTCGTCGGAATATTAGATTGAGTGGATCGTAAATCTTGAGAGTGGGATGTGTGGTCCCCGGGGAACGTATCGCCTCCTTTGTATCAATCCATTCGCGGTCATTTACGCTGATTGTACAGCGGACGTTCCCGTGACATAATACAGCGTCAAATAATTTTTTTTTTCTCACAATTAATGTAGAAGAGAAGGTTAAAAGTAACCAATAAGTATGGGATTTTTTATTAATAATAAATATGTATAAATTAAGAGATTATAAATGTATTACTTTGTTATTAATTTAATTCATTTTATAACGTCAACATTGGCTCACTATACATCCATACTGAAGGGCTCGGAGTCTAGCCTAAGTTAGTTCTTTAACTCGATTGTTAATTATAAATGTAAACAAAACCAACTTAATTGGTTCTTAATTTATTCGATCTGTTATATTATATTACAACTGTATTATAATATTGAGATGTAAAAAGTACGTCTGCAGATTTGAAATTCCGTTAAAAAATTGTTGTGGATATCATTTATGCAACTATTGGCAAGCCTTAACCCTTTTTCCGCAGTATTCCTATAAAACTGCTTTTTGCCTCCCGCTGAGATTGTTTCTACCAACATCCATATACATGGTAAAATATACAAACATTCATACATGGGATGTTGCTGAGTGAAATGTTTAAGTTTCGATGTTAATGTATCCAAATAAAAATATAGTATACTAGCTTTCGCCCGCGACTCCGTCCGCGTGGAATTAAAAAAAAAAACAAAAATAAGTAGACTATCCTCTACATCTATGCCAAATTTCATCGAGATCCTTTCAGGAGTTTAGGCTACAAATTCTAACAAACATTCATCCATCCATCTAAACTTTCGCATTTATAATATTAGTAAGAAGTGAGATTGATCTTTATCAAATTATAGGTTTGTTACTTTATGATTTATTTAAATTTGTTTTCTTAACTGTTTGTTTTTAAAACATTTTGAAGTCGTGGAGCTTTTAAGGATAATTACGTATTTTAGTATACAAAATATTTGAATCTCTTCATTGTCAAACAAATAAAACCAATTTCATTTAATAAACACCTCATCGTAATAAAACACTCTAAAGCGAAAAATAATCCTTTCTCTTAAGCGTTTAACCCTCTATTTGATGTCTAAGCTGTCTGAATTTTTAATAAATTTCAAAGAGATGTCAATCGGGTGTTTTATTTTGCATAGGGCTTAGCTACACGCGGAGTCGCGGGTGGGGTGCGGGAGTACATTTCGGTGTTCGTCATTTGTTTGTCCCGCGCCCCCGGCTCTGCCTCAGCTCTGCCCCGGCCTGCACCGCGCTGCACTCGCTGCCAGAATATCAAATGATATTTTAATTGTGTACATATTGTCCAACAGCCAGTTTGTCGGCGTAGAAAGGGTTAAGGTTACACCCATAGTGTAGTCGACACATTAGAGCAAATATTATATATCAAATATGAGAGAAGAGTATATCAATATTATGATTTGAAGTGGTGTCGTAATGGCTTTGACTACGGTTTAATTTTAATTAAAGATTTTTAATATTTGCTCTTAAATAACTCTAGGTTAAAAAGAAAATAACTTGTACACGTTTAATCAAATTGGATGCATAGAGGTAGCTATATATTTTCACGTTACACTGACTCAGTTGGCGTTTTTTAATTTCTAAAGTCAAATATTAAAAACAAATGTCATAAACAATATCAGATATTCCAACAGAGTTATTCGTTTTCGATTAAATACGTTTAAAGTCTATTTGCCGCAACGATAACGTAATTGAAGCTACTAATGTTAAAAATATTCATAAACTTTGTTATGTTTTAATTAACTCGATATTATCCTAATGCTCTAATAGCAGCAATTAATATTTGTTTAGTTGTTATCTTTTCTTTCCACAACAGTATAATGATTTATTGTTATGTATTATGTAATTAATGAATACAATGTACTCAATTTAGTGTAAGTTCTAAATTTATTCCGGTTGATATATTATGAAAATTAATTTTATGAAATCTTATCTTGACTTATATTTTTACTTTTATCTTCTTAAGTAGACTTTAGAGCAACGTGAGGAAGTTGCTTAAATTATTTCTATGTTATTTGCTACTTTAGTTCAAAGATTAAAACATTGGTTATTATAAAACATTGGTTATCTTTATTGTCGATGCGGATGCGATTTGCGTTCGAGGTCTCTGTCTAAAAGTTTTAATACCGTTTTGAAATGATGGTGATAATGTGTTTAATTTAATAGTTATTGTATTCGACCATTTCAGTCAAGTCTCTTCTATTTATTACATACATCGATTTAAATAAAATACATCATTGTATTGTATATTGGTATATTTGATAATTAATCAAATTAGATATTCATCGAGCGTCCGTACTACGAATATATAATTGTACTAATTGTGTATCGGTTTAGGAATCATTGAAATTCTCTGTTCGCTTCAACGAAACATTTAACAACTAAGATCATTTAACATTGAACACCGTTTAAAGGGCAGCAGTTAGTTACAAGTTTAAAATGGGTAATAGATGCACGTCTTGTCGGCCATTGTCTTAGCGGGGTAATCGCTTCCGTGAGAGTATCGCCGGCCGGCTGTTGGCATCGCCCGATCTGACACTTTCAATTTGTATGCCAACCACCGGCGGCCACCCCATACGTTCTCACGCCACTTTTGACTTTTTACTTAATTATTATTTCTTATTTCAACAAACATATGTTCGGCGCTTTTGCTTCGTGGATAATTTTATTGTTTCGTGAGTGCGTGCTCAGTTTATTAGGTTTTTTGTTTGAGATCGATTGAGCTCAAATTCTTTTGATTGAAGGTGGTCTATAGCATTCGTATGAAGTTTATTACGTGTGTTTTGATGTCACGAACGGATACGAGTGCTTTCATCAAACAATTGTTTAAAAATGTAGTGAAGCGGTACACTACGTAATATATCATCTTGATTTTAAAAGTTGGAATCTTATTTGGTGTATGGAGACAATTTTTTTTATCCTATTTATTAGTTTGTTGTAATATGTCAGTACTCAGGGGAACCGTTAGTCGGACTAGTTAGCTTAAATTTAAATTAGATGAAATAATAACGTGTAGTCGAATTGTATCCATATCAGTAGTCATTAGGGCGACAGTACGGCGCGGTTAATCATTACGTACATTAAATTACCGATCTACTTGAAAAGGTAGATTACCACTATTAATTCCCGTCTAAAGACTGGTTGTGTGTCGAACTGATATTTATGCGATATGTAAATGATTTACTCGTGCGAAGTGCTACAAAATGTGCTATAATTTACTTCGAGATAAATATGCTCTGAATAACTTATCGTAACATATACTTAATTAAGATTCATCGAAATTTTCACGTGCACAGCATCGTATTAATAAAAGAGTATCTCTTATTTGTAAAGTACACGTATTTGTATCTACGTTGTTTACCATATCGCTATCAAATGATAACTTTCATGATTCAATTGTATTCATTTGTTGGCATTCAAATGTGGTCAACAGTTTTACAGTCTTTCTTATCAGATGTTTTGTTTATATTTCTCAGCTCTGTGTCTTAAAATTGTTCTGGAAGTTGTCAATTCAGGTATATGAATGAACAAATGTTCTCGATTGAGAGAGGAAGAGGCGACTGGTATGGAGCACGCTTCGCCACCTACCTATTCAGGATGTGTCGATTATGGCGCGGGTCTAATGATCGCATCCCCGTTTGGACGTACTTTGAATTGCGACTTTTTACCGTTTTTCTTGCTTCCACTGCCGCTGGCTGACCGAGAACGGGATGGTGAATAACGGCGTACACAGGAAACATATCGTTCATACATTCAAAGGAACCGGAGATGTGGATACGTCATTCATATTCAACGTACACATATTTTAAAACGTTGTAATGCGCTTACGGACTATGAATATCTGATTTTTTATTAATTATTCGTGTTGATTAGTATGCTCTTTAGTTTTATGTTATTTGGAGACCTATGGCACGTAATTTCATTACTCAAATATGCTTATTTCAACGTGAATATTATTATTTTTGCCAATGTAAGTATTTATATTTAAAATTCCTTAACAAAGTTGTAAGATTTTAATTAAATGAAACGAGAAATCCAAAATAGACATATACGAGACCATTAATATGCATTCCGATTTAGGAGTATTCAAAAAAATGAATATCTCAGCACGTTAGATTGATGAAATGCAAATATAATTAAAAACGAAGTCCGCATTAGCTATTAAAGTGTTCTGTCCGCTTACTTATGCAAGTATTAACGCAATACATAAATGTATGTATTGCAAGAATCACATTAGTGACATTAAAATCGTCCGTGCATTCGTTAGCCGCGGCTCAGTATGGCAAAATATGTGCCCCGACTCGATCTCGCTGCGCGCTCCGTATGATTTTCAGAAATGGCGACGGCATATAGGCAGTAAGGATACAATATTTTTATGCACTACGTTTTTCCTTAGTGGCTGTTTTTACGGCCATTACCGTATCTAAAGTAGGAAAATCGCTCGAGATGCTACATTCTAATGACGGCTGGCAAGCGCGCGCGTGCGCCGCTACTCTGCGTGCGCAGGGCTGCCGCGCCTTGCCTCTCGCTACCTGAGAATAATATTTAATCATTAATTAATAACCAACACTGGCTGGCGCACAAATGAGTCTGATCTGTGCTACTGGAAAACCATAGAGAAAACAGGCGTGGAGTGAAAGTGTTTCGTTTCATCTGATGAGTGTATTACTGAAGGTCTAGTGCTCTTCCTCTTGCCATGTTCTCTAATGTCAGTCGCGCTCTTGCTCATTCGAAACATTTTACCATAGCAATAATTTTATTTACCCATAACATTTTTTGTAATAACAGATAAAATTATCTGATAAGTAGAGTTAAATGCGATATTTCTCTTTCACGTAAAATGTTGTTGGTGCCAGCCCTAACCTGTTCAGCGACAAGTTATAAGTCATACAAGTTTAAAAGAACTAACAACGATCTCTATGAAAACTAGTAATTGCTGTACTTTGTTTCTTCTACTAAGTATATCCGTTTTTATTTTTTACTAAATGTCTGATTTTGTGGTCGAATCTATTAAAAATAGCAGACATGCGTTATATTGAAAAGAGTAGATCGGATTGTAAGCGTTGACAAATAGTAGTAGATTTATTTACAGATTAATAATTTTTTAAGTTGTGGTAAAATACGTAGGGCAAATGAACTAATAGTCGCAGGCGTAAAACTAACCAATGAGAATTGTCTTAAAATTTCCTATCTTATAAATAGGAGATCGTAAGTAAAAGAGAACGAGGCGAAGCGTTTAGCGCGCTAATTTGAAGGAGTCGGTGTCGATGTACGATGGCATCTTCACGGCTTACAATAGTAAACAAATGTGTCGAGGGACGCAATTACAGCGCGCAGCGGCCGCGGCGCCGCCTCGCGCACGCCGCGCCGCCGCCGCTCCACCCAGCCGAGCCATCGCGCGCATCACGCTCGCCACCGGCCACCGGCCCCGGACTTATGCTAATGGTCACAGCACCGCGTAAATTGGAGCTCGCTGCTAAACGAAATGCGTCCGCATCTTTATCTTATTGCTTCACCTCGTACTCGACGCTCATGTACCTCATCTTCATTCTTGAAAGTTCAAACAGCAACCCTATCCCACTCCTTTAAAGTCCATTTCGCGACTTACCACCCCGTCACGGACTTCGGTAAGCGCAGATCGGAAGACCGAGTGAAATTCGAATACAAAAACTGGCGCGGGAACGAACGTGAAACCGATTAAAAGGCCACATCACGATTTTGTATGCACTTTGCACTCATTTGATCTTGTGCGGGAAGCACCGGCTACTCTGCCGAGATACTTTGCTATTCTGTTTTCAAAGATTATTTAAAGAGTGCCGTGTAATTAAAGCGATTTCATTCCTTTGTTTATTTTAAAACTCTTTCTGTGACTGGACTAAAAAACCAGTACGAGAAACAAAGGCTTGCAGTGCTGCAAATGATTGTGTAAATAAGTTAAGTATTCAGCATTTTCTTAGGAATGTCTAACTGGATATTATTATACATTTTTAACCTAAATTAACCAATTAATGTAATCCCACGCTTAATATAATTTATATCGATCGTTAACCATTTTAGAAGCTTTTTGAGCACGACGATGTAGTTAATGTTACATTCATTTGTTTGAACAGTTATGTTAAAATTTAATAAAGTTTATTCACACGACTTTGCAGTAGAAATACTGGATCTACATAAATGAAACAATTAATACAACGTTATATTAAGCAATTTGCTCTGTGTAACCGTAAATCTATAGATTTAAACATCTAGCAGCGCTGCAAGCGGAGTACTATTGCCAATTTATATTAATTAAAGCGTGTCTCGTGTAGCGAAGATTTGGGAACCGTATTTCTATTTGTCGGATTATTAAACACATTATCCGTGTACATCTATCGATCTGGCGGCTAACGGTCTCCTAATGGACGAAATTTAATCACGACAAATCGAATGCCACCCGTTTATGAAGGCGAATGACTAAACATCTTTTTTAATACGATTCACACGTTAGCAGTTATAGTTAGTTAAGTTTTTGTATCGACACATTTCACGGTGCGATGTATTGAAACTCTTATTATATGAAATGTGATGCCACATACCGCCTCTGATGGGATCTATTATTGTTGATCCACGGATGAATATTCAATCATCTCGCTGCCTCTAACTGATGGATTCTGTTTGTAAAAAACATCGTCCGTTCCTTTTTACAGTTCATTTATTTTATTTTATCTTAACAAACAGTCAATGTGGCGGGACTTGTTATAAGTAGTGCACGAATTGTGATCTTTCTTTTAATAATATAAAACTTTTACATTGAGGTTTGTCAATTACATTTTAAAAGGGGTCAACGAGAGTAAAATAATTGGGAATCTCTGATTTGATTGATATCTGAAATATCATTAGTACCTTGAGTTAAATTATTACAATATTCAGTTTAGTGAGGCAGGAAGTTATGCAGAGACCGTGGTTACTTTATTTATAAAATGGCAGTCATGAAAAGGCAATTACATGCGAGCTCTTGTATTAAATAACATAATATTTAAAGTAAAACATTGTATAAAAACACAAAGTTGCAAATGATTTAAAGAAAATTTCCAGCAAATTTCGAGTCCGTCACGTCAGTTAATTATGCAAAGAAAAGAGAATAGGTTAGTTCGTCGCATCGGAACGACACGTAGTACCGTTAAAGTACGTAATTTCGTTCAATTGTCTTGCGAAGCGGGCCGGCCAATAAACAATCGCTCATATTGAATGAAAGGAAATGTCCGTCTGGAAATTAGCTCGGAAACAAGAGAAAACCTTTAAAGGCGAGCCGTTTATTATATTAAAAGGTTTTAAATTGTAAAAGGGGAACGTTGAAGCGACGGCTAATGTATTTGACTTGTTAGCAACAAAAGTATACCGTTGACGAGGATATGACTGTAAGTGTTGTTTGTGAAATGCGAATTGACTCGTCGGTTTTTACATCTTTTATGACTATTAGATATTGGTAAGTACAATAAAATAATAAGTACTATATTTTCTAGTCCGTAACATAACTTGTTGCAAGGAAAAACATACAATAAGTTACGTAACACATTGAGTTGTTGATATTTTTTCCGCGGCTTTTCTACATAAAATCAGTCCCCTTGGAAAAATCCAGATGGCGCTGTGAGATGGCGACGCGATGGTGTTCGCGGGTGATGATGTCGGTATGGATGGATAGCAGATAGCAGATAGCTGATCGCAGCACGCGACTAGAAACCCAATGAGTTTTGAAACGGGTATAACATTCAAATTGCAAAACGCCCGCGCCTGCCCGTATCAAATGTTGTTTTATAGCTAATTCCCAAATTCGGTTATGGCCTATAAACGATCCGCTGGAATAATTTAAATGCGAGCCCGCCTGTATAATGTTCGTACTTTACCCCGAAATTAGGTATTTGTATGTGAAATGCGTTTTGAAATAGGGATTCCCTTTCGAGTTTTATTTCTTGTGCGGGAGGGATTCCGCGGGAGTTGGAAATACGCTTCATTAAGTAGACGTTGCCGGACCATTTTACCTGGAATCATTTCCACTTTTCGATCTTTATTTAATGTTTTAATTCGAACCGAAATGAAAAATTTAAAATTTATGAAAGGCCTAATTTGTCGCCTAATCGCAGCATGTTTTGTACAAATGCATAACTAATACCTGTGATTAAAACATAAATCTTTTGCTTAACCAATGTTATTTCAATACCAATTGGTTTAAAATATATACGTTTTGTTTGTAGTTGTTACAGTTTTACCTGTATGTAAAACTGTAATTATTACAGTTTTATTGGTTATATAACACTAGCTGTTGCTCGCGACTTCGCCCGCGTGACATTAAAAAATATAGCCTATGTTACTCACAGATAAATTACCTTTCTAATGGTGAAAGAAGTTTTAAAATTGGCCCAGTAGTTTTTGAGTTATTTCAATACATACCAAAATACAAAAATTCAAATCTTTCCTCTTTATAACATTAGTATAGATAGCTCGATAGCAATTACACTTGTCTAAGATGTTAGTTACTCGCCACGAATATTGTATAAATATAATTAACCGTCGTGACTCGAGTAGAGTTCAGTATAAAATATTCAGGAACTGCTTAAGGAAACCTTGCTTTTAAAGCAATTTAAATACCTTAACGTATCCAATAAAAGCTAATTCAATACTATCACATCGTTGCCTTTGTTAGAATTTTAAAGTAATTTCACCATAACTACCATATACAAAGTGCTGTGATTTATTTACCTAAATTTTGTTTATCTTGAAATTAAGAGACAAAATTTTTACAAGTTGACCACCTATGAGCGATTTAAAATCTATTCTAATACGCGCTAACCTCCTCTTTATCCAACAGATTAATGTGATAATATTGTGTAATCATTCTTTGCTATAAACAACTAAAGTGCATTGATGTCAATCAGTCGGAGTAAACAATTACGTGCATTAGACGTTGCGCTCGTCATTCTGAGGAGCGTCGTTAAATACACGCCAATAGCGGGCCGTGTGAATAGTGGACCCCGGCATTAGCGCGCAGCAATTTTGCAAATAAAACAATAATGATAGTGGCCGGTATATCGTTTCCTTTAATTTTATCTATCGAAGTCGTGAAGCGCGCGCCCGCCTCATGTTCTACGATCGGAAAACGGCGTTAATAAAAAACACGCTATGGTACATTCATTATTGATTTGTCGTTGTGTTGGAGATATGTAATATTTTAATTGATAGATATCATTAGTCAAATTTCGACACATCACGAAAAAATATACATTTCTTAGAGATATGATAAAAAGAAGTAACTCGTATTGTAATGATCGATTTGTTGATAAACTTTAAGAACGAATTCAACATTATTATAAATCATATCTTTGCTCAACGTTTCTTCTGCTTACTGGTTCATTTTTTCTTTTCTTTTCTACCACTAAATTTTTACTAATATTTTTTTTAATTGGATCAATATTATTTTGCTAAGGGAAAGACTATAACACAATAATAGACTAGATCTAAGTAAAGAGAAGACACAGATTATAAAGCATTGTCTAATGGCGAAGGCCGGCGGCATCCATGTCAGCCGGACAGGTCGCGTCACACGTCCCTCGCGCGTCAGTTCTGCTCATTGCACTCTTGCACAATTCACAATCATTGTGTTTCTTCAATCGTGCACTGATCGACGCAATCTTCTTGATAAGTAAATTATTCTAAATACATACGCAGTTGGTTGTATTATTTTCTAAATTGTGTTATTGCTAAACTGCGAACGCGAGTAGAAACTCATAGGATCAAATGTAAATTTGTTTGGTAAAAAAAGCACCTTCATCAATGATTTATCATATGTTAAAAATATGAACTTACTTATTTAATTGAGGAAGTTTTTACAAACTATTGCGAGTAATAACCATATTAAAACCAGTAATGTAAGTAGGTTATAAAAATCATAATTTCTTATACATTTAAAATATTTGATAGAATAGCATGGATTATGGTCAAACGTGTTTCGTATACAGCGAACGCTCCTTGTGACCCACATCGGTATTTCGTTATTTCATATATGTGATATAAAACTTAAGTATGGAATATTTGCACTTATAAGGATTTAATCATTATAACGGAATGACTTATGTAGAACTTGCTTTAAAGAATTTATGTAAAACTACTCTTTGAATAAATAATATAGAAATAGGAAGGTAATATAACTACTGACGGTTAGTATGCTTTGCTGAAAGACATGTAATCTAACCAAGAATATAAAAATCTTGTCTCGGGAACGCTTTGATCGTTTTCTGTATTACATTACTTTCTCAAATGTTTATATTGTTATCTCAATCAATAACTTGCTTACATTTCGTCATTCCTTAAGTCTTTATGAAGTAAAAGAAAAAACATTCATATTAAATTTGTTGTAATTAGTATAATTGTACCATGAGTAAATTATTTATGAGTTAAGGCAATTTGCTGATGGAAGATATAAGGATATAATAATCAAAAACAATAATAAAAACAAATTAATTTGTAGCACGCAATGGAACTGAGCATTCGGCTTACCGATTACGCGATAAATTGGATAACATCAACTTATTTCCGATGATATTATTATCGAAATCGTTAACAGCATTTTTTTAGATTATCATCTAATAGATCCTCAATTGGTTGTTTTGTTTCCTCAATAGACATGATATAAAATGATATAAGGCAATATTGACAGTGGAGGGTAATTTTAGCACACCCCGCTGGGATAAGTGAAGTCAGCGGGCGCGGAAGTGGGCACGTCCGGCGCCATGCGTCGCTTCCTCTCGCCGACTGTCGTCACTTCCGTTTCCGTACTATCATGTCGGTGTACATGACGTAGTGTAACGGTCCGCCCCTTTCCTTGCGATGTTTTCCTAAGTATCGAGCTTTGATCTTGCAATTTATTTGCTTGTCAAATTCAGGAAAAGGCCACGCGACGCACCGTGCCACGTCTCAATGGGCATAATAAATCTTAATCGAACAATACATCTCTGCTTACTTATGTTAAACTGACTTGCATTACAATACTGGGTAATGTAACGAGAATAATTTTAAGTTTTCCATAGTAAAATTACATAGCAAATATGTTATAACTTTTATCAAGCGTTTAAAATTCAGTTTCACATACTACAATAGATTTCCAAGATAAAAAAAAAATTGAAAGGAAAACATTAAGTATGTTCGTGTTTTTGTGTATTTAAGTTTTCCTTAAGTCAATTTGTAGATGGGAAGATTTGTTGATAAGCGATAAAATTAAGACGCGTGAAATAGACTGACGTATGAGACGAAATAGTAGAAAGGACAAGTGAGGATTATTAATCCGATGCATCGTGTGATAAGGCGACTGGCCATTGCAACTCGCCCGGTCGGCGGCACAACATGTGGACAATCTTTCACGCTCATCTGTGAACTCACCCTTTTATTGATCGAGGGTAAATTGATACATTAATATGGACCTTCCCACGTAATTTTTTGATAAATATTTAATTATTACTGCAAATAAGTTTCTCTCCCAAAATTAAACATTTTAAATTTAACTTTACCAACCTTTATCAAGTACAATTTTGTGACTGTAAGATTTTATCATATTAAAATGCAATACAAAACATAATTATCATAATAAAATACAATAAAATCCTGACCACATTGAGGTCAAGAGTAATCGCAGTGCAGTCCGTACTTTGTTAGTGAAAGTATTTTTAAGGCTGGTAATAAAGTTTTATAATTTGTCTTTTGTCAATTTCATTTGTTAAGTTATATAGGTTGTCGTTTGTATTTTCACGTGTTTAATAATATAAAAATGGTTAGCCATAAAAGTTAAGAATGATATTTATGTTAATAATTAGTTTAAATGATCTCCAATAACTTTAGAGTAACGAGTTTCATGCATGTCCATGTTATGTCTTACTGCCGCTGATTAGAGTCCAGGGTGCGAGGGTGCAGGGAAGAGAGCGTGAAATTGTCTGCTCACTTCTGTAAATATAATTTCGGCGACAAAAGGACTATAAATGATATAGTCAGGGTCGGCAGTGCAAGTGCGTGTCGCACTTCTCGTTACACGAGTTTAAAAAATTATCTCATTCCCTGGTGAGGGGCGGTCGCGTTTGAATTTGTCAATTCGCTTTAATTTATTCAACCTTTTTATTAAAACAATATTGTTCATGTTTTGATGTTTCCTATCTCTTCCAATGTACTGTTTGCTTACTTTGGTTTCTTAAAAAAATATTTCAGCTAAACTAAATTAATTGATATACATTTTTATGAGTTTTTGTGAGTATAAGAAAGTGACACAGAATTACAATAAAAACACAAGAAGGGAGATTAGGGATGAATTCTAAAATAATTAATAAATTAAAAGTTTTGTAAGATTTTTAAACTTTTTACTACTACTGTTTAGATAAAACCATCCATTTCCTTATAAAGTACGTGTACATAAAAAGCTGTTAACTTTCTGTTCGGCTTTGATTAATTAATATTTTACATTAACTAACTACAATTATTAATAGAAATAACACAATACTTCACGGCTGACTTTATAACACAAATGCCTCACTTTGTGACTAATGGATTCGCGTAACAAATAAAATTAAAATGTAAATAGAAGATCTGCACAATGCTAATAATAAATTTCTCCATTTTAATAACTGTAACAGTGCGCGAGGGGAGCTTCTGGCCTGTTAAGTCAATATAACACTTCCATTACTCCAAATTAAATTCCTCGGGGAGCGAGATGAAGTTTTTGTACTCCGCAGACAAAGACTTCGAAGTAACTGTCCATACAATATATTTTTAAGTAAAGTAAGTACTTTTTCTAGTTTTGAAACTATAATTATACAAGCTGTTGCTCGCGACTCCGTCCGCGTGGAATTGAAAAAAACAAAAATGAATAGCCTATGTGTTCTTCTAGACTATCCTCTACATCTATGCCAAATTTCATCGAAATCCGTTCAGCCGTTTAGGCTACAAACTCTAACAAACATCCATCCATCCATCCATCTAAACTTTCACATTTATAATATTTATAATAAATATATAATATTTATAATATTAGTAAGATTAGTAAGATAAGATTAGTAGTTTTTAAAATAAATTAAAAAATCTCGTCTTTAAACTTTCAAGTTAAAAAATCTTTAGCATAAATAATATACCAGAGTCGTCCATCACTTTAAAACAGAATAATAAGCTTTTATTGTAATTAATTAACACGTGTATCGAAGGCAAGGGGATGATGTGCACAAAGAATTTAAAATTCCAATAAGCTATGTGACAGATTGCAAGTGCGCAGCGCAGCGCAGGCGCGGGCGTGACGCGATAGCTGTTAATATTTTACGGAATTAATCATTATAATCCTTGCAGCAAACAAGTCGCCCCCGAGACCCGGCACCGAGAACAATATAATGAAGTTGTCATTTTTTAGCCTGCACGGGGGAGGCTGGAGGAAATCCAAATTGAATCATGCGGCGAGGGAATTGTGCTATTATGTTATTAAACAGAGGAGGGCAGGACCCCGCGTGAGTTATTTTTTTGTCCGGAGGGCGAAGAGACAGTTAACAGTTTTCACAATAAAATTATGATATAATTTGACAGGACAAAAGCGTTTTGCTGCATTGGAATTATCAACAGCTGCGTCAATACGATTTTAAAGCAAAGAAAAATGAAAAGCAGTTCTGTTTTATACTTTTAATATTCTTTCAGGTGTCATGATATATAATATACTAATGAGAAATTATGGGGTAGACAGTGATTATTTCGAAATTTCGCAATATGATCTACAAAAACACCTTTCTCGTAATATTTAGGTTTTCAGTTTTCAAGAATATTAATTGATCGTGTGATTTTATTATGTCCAGAAAAAGAAAACAATAAAAAACTAAACATGAATAAAAATCACATAATGTTGATAGAGTGTAGTGCATACTCTATATTTTGTACCCACACTTACAATAGTATAATTCTATATAACACTCAAAGAGCTAAGAGTGAAATGAAAGCTTTTATCCATATGTCAGAGAGAGTACTTACAGCGGCTTATTGTCACCCCCGCTGGAGAATTTGATAAAGCGTGTGCGAATATTAACAAAAGGAATATCTTGTTAAATTGATATTGTGACATTGTACATGCAAAATTCATTCCAAACAGTTTGAAGGAAGAGATCATAAGGTGCATAATTGATTACATTCGTTACGAAGGTTACGTCATTTCTATAAACCGGGCGTGAAATTGTCTCCGTTGGAAAATGTGTAATTCAAAGGGGAAGATTAAAATATTATCCATGTTAAGTAAATATTCAAATGAATATTTTCCGTGTTAGACAACAATGAGCGCCTGCTGAGGGAGAGGTGTCGTAATTTGATAGATACCTATCTACAAAATGGTCGCTTCGTTAAGGGACGTCCCTGTTATTATAAATTGTAAGGGCGATTTGAGATTTTATGGCAATTAAACTTTTGTTTTATTAAGGTTTTTTAAATGCGCGATTTATATCTTTTATAACAAATTTTGTAAGTTGTTATCGATATTATATCTACATATTATAATTTAAGGTATGACACTGGTACTTGATGTTTGAATAGATAATTTAGTATTAACGAACGGATTTTGACACTTTATTTTGATTTGGATAAAGTTTTCTACACTATTTATATCGCCTCTGAAGGTTTTTTTTTATCGACATTAGATTGCGTGAAACTAAAAATATTGGGGATCTGTCACACTAGGCAAAAAGCTTAAGAAACAGAATGTATTTGTATTTTAAAAAACACATTGACAAACTAATAAAAAACCCTTAAATACTAAGATACGTTTGTCTCCAATTGTAATCGATTTATTATTTTTATGCCTCGTATTTATCAATCGTTTTATTGTTTGACGACATGATTATTATCTTAACAAGTAAGAGTAAGTGCATTTGCAACAATGTGCCATGTAAATTATACACTTGCGCCCCCGAGCTGTGCGCTCTCCGCCTCGAGGGACCTGCGCCTATTGTTATAATAAAATGCCATCTAAGAGTGTGCAGTGTACACCAACACGAAATATTTATACAACGGTCTCAAGTTTTTTAAATATTTTTTAATAAAATGACAAAATATATATAGAAACACTATAACACTAAATAAATAATGGAGCACAAGAAAATTTACGCTTTACTTATACCAGTATCATTATTATGGTGGTATGTAAAGCTGATATATGAATTCTGTATGCTATTGTAATATTATCACAATACTTATTACACAATACTATACCTACTTTAAGACATGCTATTATATTTAAATTTCCATAATCAAAATTGGAGTCAAAAAACGCGCAAAAATATTATGATTTTTTTTTATTTTATCAACAGTAAAAGTGCAAAGATTGCCTCCGGGTGTACACCGTGAGGGCGTTACATGTTTATATGTTTATTTTAATACGCGTGTCGCGCGTATAATACGGAATTTATTACGGCACGACCCTCGTCCGGATTAATGTGATACGGAAGATTTGAATTCAGAGCATTAACTTGGATTGGTACATTCAGAAGGGGAAGCTGAAGAAACTGATGGATAACACCTAGTTAACGTCTAAATGATTAATGTTATTTATAATATTTCAATAGACTAAATGAACACAGAAGTTAATAGTATTCACAACATCACTTTTAGGAACTTCTATGGAGCGTCGCCAGCCGATGATCTTGGCTAGATCTTCAGCTACCTATGGATTCAGCTAGCCAGCTATATGATCTTATTCAAAGTTTATTATACCTATACAAGCTGTTGCTCGCGATTTCGTCAACATGAATTTTAGCTGTTGTTTGTGTAATTTTTGAAATCGGCTCAGTGGTTTTTGAGTTATTTCAATACATACAAAAATGTCTTCCCTCTTTATAATATTAGTATAGATTACATTATTACACTTTCTATAGGAGGATGGACGGAGATGCTGTAAATATGTACTGGCACTTTTTGCAAGAAAATTTTCGAGAGGTGTCGTTTCAACAGTCGCATTAACTATTTTAGTGGAGTGTTTAATTCTGTATTTGTTCTGTAAAAGAGTTGTGTAATTTTTTTTACATCAGTGATCAGCTCTTGTGATCGGTATTTATCGTATTGGTTTCTTTCACTTCAGATCTTGTTTTAAGGGAGCACTACGGATACGCAATGATTTACGACTACTAATAACGAGAAAAACTGGCTATAATCTATTTTCATTCGTATACAAATCGGTTGAACAGAAAACCATAAAACACCCCACACAAAGAATCTTTATGTAAACATAACAAACATTAAAACCGTTATATCTGTTGTGTTAAGTCATTTCGAAAGTCATTAATTACAAAGCATTGCTTGCATTGTGTCCAGCCTGCCTCGATCTATAATATAGTTTCATATGAGCCTACGGATGGAAATAGACATTTCCTGTGCATCTGTGGCTCAGCGCTGGACAGCTGGACACGGTACACTGTACGCACTAATTGTAGCATAAACTGATAGATTCGGTTTGATAGCATCACATATTCACCTAATGCAGATTACCAACAATAGGTCATCAGATACGTGTTTAGTTTAAAATAAAACGCAGTATCAACCTTTAATTTTAATAAAAAAGTTAAATATAAACACGTTGCCCTGCATCTAGTATCTAAAAATGTTAAGAGATTATATTTTACTAACTTTTTACAATATATTTTAAGTACTACAAATATATTGCCTAAGATTTTGGTTACGGTATATTTCAATATATAAAAGTTCCTCGATATAAATAAATCTCCAAAATCGATTAGTCTTCGTAAATATGTACGAAGCCCTGAACAATAAAAAGACAATTAAAAGAAAGTTGGTGACTCCGCTCGGTACAAACAAATTTAATTAACATGGCTTATTTTCCCGCTTGATCCAAGAGAGACAAATAGTCTAAGTAAAATTTATGTATCGGAATCAAATTCAATTTCGTCTTTGCATTTTTTACTCGACTTTTTACGGGCGTGTTATTTTAACGTTTACGACGTAAGGAAACTGTGGACATTCCGGGAAATCATTGTATGGAATTATTGTTCATTCAGTTATGTATTCATTGTTGTTCCATCATCGGAAAAGCCTTCTGGTAGAAGGAATACAAAGTAAAATTAACAATATGGATTGGTTTTCTTGACTTATTGGCTATTAATGCTTACAAATATCAATAAACTTATGGACAGGTTTAAATTTAAATACAAAAATAATGAGTAGATTAAAATAAAATGTAAATTTATCAATAGTAATATTCAACACTTTATTGGTACAAATAAAAGCCAACCGTACTTCGTCACTTTTATTTCTTTCGATCTGTGAAATTTGTTTTCTTACAGGATTTTTCTAATCTTCTTTAGCATCGTTTATATTGATTATAGCGTACCTCCCACCTAATTTATATTCAGCTAGTGTTTTTTCATCACGCTCTGTGCTTAATATCGCAATTTGTACCGTAGTTGGCGTAAGCCGAGGGGACCTGTCACCTTACTCGCGGACATTCCGTCTTTCTCTCGTGGACCTGTTTTATTGCTCGTTTACGCATACATAAGTAACGTTAACTTTTACATAAACACATAGATTATGCTAGTGTATATGAACAAAATAAGTGTACCAAGTCTAACGGGTACACAATAAATGTACGTTCTATTTACATAATTATGTGTTGTGTTTTATGTGTCTATGTGTTTTTCCTTTTTTGTCACTGTTTCTATTAATTTCTATATGATTGTGATTTTCCCTTATTTAATTGTTTTTAAAGACCATGTTACATCCAGGACACGTCTAACTTATAAGTTAATATGTGATTTAATAGTTTTTTCTACTATTATTATAAATTGTTAAATATTTTACTATAATGACTGAAAGTTCTGATTAATTTATTGCCTTTTGTTTAGTTATGAACAAAGAAATCAATCGTCCAGCAAAAGTAATTATGTATCGACGTTCGTATAACGATGTTCGACGTTCGGTCATCGTTTGAATAAAATTATGTCGCTGTCATAACGTTCTTCATAAGAATGTCAACCATAAAGGTTGTTGTTTTTGCAGCCTCAGCGGCTCATGTCTGCGGTCTGCGTCGGTACAGGCTTCAGACAGACGCGAGACGAATTCATTACGCTTACGGCGGTCCTACTTTTGTACATCCAAATATTGTTTGAATTCAGAAAAAACTACAAGTCTCACGATTTCTCTAAATCCATCTAATATTGAACGTAAAAGAGAATAAGTAATCTATATATGTTCGCTTATCTATATATGTATTGATGTAACTCAAAAACTACTGGACCGATTTTAAAAATTCTTTCACGATTAGACAGGTAATTTATCTGTGAGTAACATAGGCTACATTTTTTAAATTTTTTTAATTTCACGCGGAGGTAGTCGCGAGCTACAGCTAGTTTGTTATATTTTTGTAATTTTATTCTATTAGTATTTAAATTGTGTCATGCATAATTATAATTATATCGAGGACTAATCCACGTTTATTTAAAATTACTAAAGTGATTGCTTTAGAATTAAATAATTTTATGTGATATTTTTTTTGTTTTATAAGTTCATCTTTGAACTTACTAAAAACAATAATTTGTACTTCTGAAATACTTTTAGGAGTAAATTTATGATGAACTAATTACATATTAAATAACAGGCTTGCGAGACATGCGAGACCGGGTCGGCAGATCTCGACGCGATCAGCAAAAATCCCTATTCACCATTTCGATCGGCTTAAAAACTATGGCGCCGCGGATCAATTAGTTCCAAGTAATAAACAAAGAAAATATTCGAGTTATGGAAAGAATTCCGTCCGCAGAAACTTCTTTTGCTACATCAATCAAAATCATACTGATAATGAAATCATCATTTGGGTGGCCATAGAAAAGTTCGTTCGGAGAATTGTGAGCCCGCTCCGATCTGCACCGTCGTCATTATCACATTCCTGATTTATTAATTAGACGTTAGATGCCGGAGCCCTTGAGACGGACGATGCAAATGTTTTGAATAGAATTAACGTAATGCCATCAGGTAAAACTCTTATGATGTTCGGCTTTTAAAGGACAACGAGTTTTTACGAATATCTTATTTTGCCCATTGGATTTAATAATTAGAATAGCTTGCAATAATATTTTTTAGACGTTAGTAAAACTTTTATTTAATTCTTCTGCGTTGTTTACCTCCCTAGATATCCTGCATCAAGTTAGTATACACTAATTTAATTTTTTTTAAGCATTATTAGTTATACTTGTTTTTTTATTTCAGTCTGTATATGCTTAATATCTGTTAATAATGTAATTGCGAATGGTCTCAACTGTTTTACCACTTAATAAGCGTAAATTTAATTATATTTTCATGAACTGTTAATTAAAAAATGTTAATTGGCGTGTATATCGCTGCTAATTATTAATATTCTGTATTGCAATTCGAAATGGACAGGGTTCAGAGTCTATATTTAAAATGATTTTTTTCATGTTGTTCTTGACATGTGCATTTGCATACTCCAGTGATGGTATGTCTCTATATTTTCATTCAAACTTTTATGTTAACATTACAATCAAAGTAGTTTATCTACAATGTGTAATTTTTAATAGTAATGTTTTTTTTGTACTTTTTTTTAGATGAATCTATTCGAAAACATTACGGCCTGAGTTTCCACAATCATTGCGCAGACTACGTTAAGAGTTTCAAATGTATGACGACGTGCAAAATGATGGGCTTCCAGATATTTCGAATGAATTTTAAATGTAAATGTTCGTGCCATGATATGAAGACAACAACTATAGTGCCTTATTTCAAATGGCGGACCAATGGGACTACTAAAACTGTACCAAAGACACAGAGCGCTCGTCTCTATGATATAATAGGCATAGAGACAGTAACAACACAAGGGTACACGGGTAACGCGACGTGTCCGACTTACTACTACCCAACAACGCCACCTAGCGACACAAAAAGTCAAAATTCAACTTCAGGTACAAATAATACTTCGGTTGGAAGTGGTACAGAAGCGGTTACTGGAGGCGGAACGACAATATAGAGCTAATTATAAACTACTAATGTAGAAGATTGTTTAAATACTATTCAATCGTACATAGTTTTGATGTAAATATCTTACGGCTGAAAACTAAAACGACATTTAAATATCATGTAGCATCGAATCTAAATAAAGCCAGGCTTAAACTGAAATTCCGTTAAAATTTTGACGTCTAACAGATTGTAAGCGGCGCTTAAGAAGCAAAGTATTTAAGTTTCGTTTCAGTATTCGGCCGGTAGATTATTATAGTAATATTACTTACTATCTTTGTTAGATATGATTATCTTATATATTAAATAAACGTTAAAACATGATTATTATTCCTCTCCTTGCGTATCTACAGTAATGAGAAGAAATTAAAAATTTGCATGAAATAGACATCATCCTGCAGGATGGTGTGGATAATGTTGAAAATTCTGTTGCTCGAATCGTCTGCATGGACAGTATCCTGCCTCTTAGTATATGTAAAAATATACTTCAATGTTCTAACCACCAAAATTCGTAACCAAACCTTTCCCACTTTTCGTTCTTTCTTTCTATACCGTTAAATATCTAAAATCTATGTAGGTTACTCATTTTCTACTTGCACATATTTGGAGAATGGGATTTGACAGGAAACTAAACGTCTCCAGGCCTCTCCTACTTACTACTTAATGCATTTTTACAAAGTAATTTTTAGCTGCCTGAAAGAACGTTAGCTATTTCATCGTTAATGATTAAAAATTATTGGTACTAAATGTTATTTGATTATTGAACAGTTTGTAGGAAACATAATCTTGGTTTACTATTTAATTAAGTCTTAAATAAAAATATTTATTACACAGTTTCATTAAAGCTCTGAAATGTGGACACTGTTTATGTTATTTCTTTGGACGTTAATTAATAATGTTGCGTGTAGTGATCTTACGTCTACAGTAGGTAAGAATCTAAGGCTATATGGGTTTTGCAGCTAAATTTGTAAAGCCTATTTGAAATGTGCTTAATTTTGGTAGTGATTATACATAAAAAAACTGTCAATTTTGGAATTGATATTTTTGTACCGAAATCTTTAGCTAAGTTTTATTACTTCAACATTTTTAATTTCAGTTTTCATACCTACCGAAGCAAACAATATTTCAATATTTGCAACCGGTGAGTGAAATAAAAAGATTTTCTTTCCCGAATACTTAAAGTTACATGTCACGTGTAATATTCTGTTTTAGGAAGAAAGCACGATTTGCGTTATGGTTTTCATAAGGTAGCAGCATGCGCTAGCTTCGAACAATCTTTTTTATGCATTCAGAAATGTGTTGATTTGAATTACGACGTCGCTCATGCAGATAAAGAATGTAAATGTACATGTTTTATAAAAAAAGACAAGGGAAAGTATAAATCTGTGTCTGCTGCGACAAGGACTCGATGGCGGTCGGGAGCTCCCAAGACTTCGATACCACCTTGGGCTGGCGGACGACCTGTAGTGACAGATCCCGTCCCCGAAATTAATATTCTGGATAGTAGCGACGAATACGCCCTAAAAGGTGATATTACTAACAGCACTAATGTAGAAGAAATCTTGAAAGATCAAGACACCGGAGGTGTTGACAGTAATTCCACGGCTGCAGCAGACAGTGACGCAACTATAGCAAGTGGCGATACTTCCAATAATGTTGCTACTGATGTACCATCTGATACTTCATCACAAGCAGCTGCAGAAGAAGTAGGTACAGCAGCGCCTCCAGACGAATAATACACACCTACTGTTACATTTAAAGCAAATATTGTCAATTTTAATAAAAGTAAATTGTTTAAACTATGATAGTTCATAAACAGTAAACAATTTTGACTCCAATTTCATTTACTCGACTCTTACTAATGCAAATCTTTTACAATTTGTATAGACAGGTAAGACAAAGTACTTTACAAAATATTTGTTTGTGATATTGTCACTTGGGATACGTTAAAGATGCGATCTGTAATGTCTAACTCCGAAGTTTTTTCATCTACCATAACACTAAATAAGCAAGAGAGCGCTGCTTCGAATATTTATGTAGAGTAAGTGAAATAATTATCAATATATTATGCTTAACGGCCACATTAGGGAAATAACTCCCTCCACCTCATAAAATATTAATCTAAAGATGCGTTAGTATCATACTGACATCTTTGTTTATTTATAAACATATATTTCTAATACGGAAGATATTATTGGAGCACAAATCATTGACATTGCTAATACTTTAATCTCTTATAAGTTAAACAATATAAATACAGTTAATTCAAATGTTGCAGAAATTAATAGAAATTACCTTACTTGATCGTAGAGAAAGAAAATACTTAAAAATGTAAATCAATTTATAGTGTACTAGTTCATCGCTTATGTTTCACGTGTCCCTTCAAAGTGAATGTTGGGAAAACTTTTTATGCAATCCCGAGAGGCAGGATGCGAGACTGACGGCTATGACGTATCACTTAGATTTTTTACCAATACTCCACGAACATATTTTTGCTTTTATATCAATATATCAATTTCTTTTGTCCCGTTCGACAGGTTTGCGCTAAACAGTTTTGCAATTGACGATATCATGACGTGGAAAGTTATAACATTATCGATTGTTCATTCAGGCTCTGACTCGACAACATTAAGGAATAAACAAATCGTAATATCCTCGTTTACTCGATGTTTGTTTTGATTATAATGTATCACGCAAACCGTAACTTGCTTAGTGTTGTTGTTCAAATATCAACAACTTGCTGGCAGTGAATCAATTAAATCTCCAAACAACTAAATCCTCGAAGTGAAAACTGATCAATTGCAAACTTTACGAATATCTTAGTAAGAGAAAAAGGCAACTAAACTTTGTGACTTACTCGAGTATCTGTCTTGGGATATGATGATAAATTTGTACACGCGAGGGCAATTTTAGTAGAAAATAAAAAAGATATCAAAAGACGAATATTCGGGATTGATCCATCTGTCGCTATCCATAGTTTCGGCTCTTTGTCACCAGGGGGCCAACTTATAAATCTTACGATGACTCTCCCCTGTCCGCCATAGATAATATTGGGTCAGCTGATTTAGTGATGGACAACGCTTTGTATATCGATTACTACAATCCAATGGAAAAATTAAATTATATTTCAATTTATGTTGGATATTTCGTCGTACTTCATGTTATGCTTAATGTGAATACATATTTAGTTACACTTACTGGCTTTTATTTCATACGAGCTTTCGCTCGCGACTTCGTCGGCGTGGAATTGAAAAAACAAAAGTGAATAGTCTTTGTGTTCTTCCAGACTATGCTCTACATCTATGACAAATTTCATCGACATCCATTCAGTAGTTTAGAGTACAAACTCTTACAAACCATCCATCCATCCATCTAAAATTTCGCGATTATAATATTACATTAGTAAGATAAGATTTGAATTAGGTCGTTTGCATAACCAAATTTATTTTACATATTATTTATCTTTGGGCAATCTATATAAGAAACATGGTGTTTTTAAATCATATGGATACATTACTGTTGGTACAATAGGTAATCCGTATGAGTGTATTAATAAAAGATTGATCTATTTGTGATGAAACGCTTCAGAGCCTTCTTTTATCTGGCTGCACACAATAGAGGGCAAAACAAGAGAACGGCGAACAATAAATCCACCTACATAAAAATTGCAACAACTTTGTTCATAATACCGATGGAGGCATCATCAAAAGTTGGTTCGGTTCGCACCCTCGCGCCAATTCGTGCAGAGATTACCAATAAATCCAATACGGGATAATTGGCCCGCTTAATTCTGTTCTATCTTTCTACTTAGTTCAGTCGTCAGAATGTGCCAGCTCGGGCCCCCTGGGACGGTCCAGTCGAGAGAGCAAACATCCGTGCCTCGCTGAACAAAACCGACCTTTTGTAACTATTATTAAAATCCACTTTTAATTGTTGATATTACAATAAAGCGAAATGAATGGAAAATAAAGAAAATGGTTCGGTTAATGAGATATCATTTAGTTATCCGTGCTTTATACGTGCCTCGGTAGCAATCAATAAGTGCGAGCGTGAAAAGTTTTGACGGGTCATGTGTATGGCAGATGACGGACATAGGTGTCGTTTTCCTGACGACGTCGTCTAATGGATGAGCGTTATGGAGTCTGGGGGCGGCTGCGATTTGATATTCGCATCAGCCACAGGCCCCAGGGACCGTCCTCGTAACGTACTAGCAAACCCTATTCATACTCATTTTTAAACATTTCCTATACGGAAAATTTATTCCGAGTGTCAATCATGTTAGATTTAAGCGACGTTACGAGTGAATAAGAAAGATAAATAGTAAAAAAATGTTTTCAAAGGGAAAATGTAGAAAATGCAAGTAAGGACTTAAGAACTGATTAATGAATTCAACACCTTTAAATATGTTTTTGTAATGAATGTACTACTTACGATATTATAACCCTAGAAAATGATACCCTTTTAAAAACAATTATAAAAGGAGCCCGTCTGCCTTTTATCGAGTCTATACAACATCACCCTAAGACGAGTTGAAATTAAACCGTCAGTCAAAACGGAAAAATCCTGTTCCGAAAAATTAGCCAACGAAATTCCAACAAATAATTAATCTGGAATAATCATACAAAACGATGCGAGCGGGATGCTCGGCCATTATTACCATTCATTTCAAATCAGGCGTGCGGAGGGCCGGGGAGGGCATGGAGGGCTGCGGAGGGGCACGGAGGGCCGGGGAGGGATGCCTCGCGCGGCCTCGCTCGACCTGAATAAGCATACATTTTCCAATCAGGGCACGTATCATTTAACTTGCTATTAAATTCGACTTCTTCCCTTCGAATTATTATCATGTCAAATGTCGAGACGTTGCCTTGTGAGTCTGTTAATCATCAAATGTTTATAATTTGTTTTTATATGCGGGGATGTTTTGCTTATTCATAAGTTATTTCTGATGTGTTTATTTTCTTTATTTATCAGTCATGTCTCTCGTTTCTCCGTCAATAATGTTACCTAAATATCTTTTAGTGGATGCCATGACATGCTTTTAGAAGGACCAAATTAGTACATTTTGAGGATATAGTGTGATTAACACACACGTTTTAAACACAAACAAATTATTTAGCGTACTAAACAACATAATGTTTTCACTCTTTGACTATCCCTTAGCATGCATTAACACAGGTAGGGGTTCACTTGTTTTAAGTAAACATTTAATTTTTTAGAAGAACTACGAGAATGTATTCTAACTTTAGAATATGATCGCAAATAGAAAGAAAAATGTGGCATAGTAAAGCACAGAAAGCTTTGAATTTATAAAAGATGTTTCGTTTTATTGTGCGGTGAGCATTCAGGCTGAGAAAGGCAGTGCGAACGCGCTGCTATATTTTAACTCAAATACTTTTCATAAACACCGTCATAACATTCATGCTTAAGACCTTTTACAGTAATTACTCGTCGGCTGCGTTCCCGCTGTGGGGTGAATTAGAGAATTAAAATTTTATGAAAGAAGTCTTGGTTGCTTCTTACAGCTCAATGTATCCGCACCGCGGGTACTTTGCACCGGTCGCGCTTTGCTTGCGTAGAGCATTATGATTCAAAAATCATTAATAAAAATAATTTACTAATAAACATTTTAAAAATAAATGTTAACCTTAATTTTCAACATTTTCACTAAATACATGTCATATATAAATCATCAAAAGGTTTTGTGAAAAACTGTATTAATGTTTAGTTAATTAAAGTTCGACTACTATTGAACTTTAATTGTGGCTCATACGCCATAAGTCATTAAAACAAGCTATAGACAAAAACTAGTCATACCACAAATGGATAATTAATTCTAGCAAGCGGTAAATTAGCAATTACATATTTTCTTTTGAACCAAGCACCATTGATTCAAGTTGGTGTTTGAATGATCGCACTTGCGTATAAAATGTCATTCAATTATGTAAGTGAAATCAAATAAAAAAGACAATAAAAAATGTAACTGAGTCACTTTTAAAGTTGTACGCATTGTAATTGCACTTCCCTAGTTAGGGTAACAGCGTAACGTAGCAGCTGTTCGTTGACCTTAAACCTGTATGAATTCATAATATTATGATGAATTTGTGGTAATTAGTCAGTCGTCATGGTCATAGCGTCAAAACATGTCGGGCACGCGTCACAGCACGCGTCATGCGTCACGCGACACGCTCTGCCATAACTGCGCACCTGACGATGTCACCCGACCTCCCCTACTTATTAAATTAATAACTTTGAACCGAACACCTTAATTATCCGTCTAATTGGAAGGGCGATGAGCTCTTTTAACACATTACTTAAACGTTTAACATCGATTTTATGAACTGGATAATTACTTTGAAGATAATCTTTTGTCCGTGCCTTTCAACGTCGAAAGAAATGTATTATAGAAAAACAGATTTTGAGATTGGTAATAGAAAAACACGCGATACGCACTGTAGCGTAGTGGATGAAGCTGGACTAATAAGTAGATGAAAGAAAATTCGCTGTCCGGGTTTCCGAAAACCCTTTAGAACATTTGTCGAAATGTGTATTTATTCAATTGTTTTCATCCTTTAAGAGGATTTAAAGTATTTCAGTGTCTTAAATTTGTCCAGTTGAAAGTTTTTACTTTTGAGAATTTTCTAAAGCAATATATTCTTAAATGTAAATAGTTTTGTTAAAGCATAAATTAGTACAGTAGCGTTGTGCTGTAAACAGTGACCTGTTATAAGATAGTATCAAATTAACAAATCAGTCCGTTATTACCTTCGCTCCAGCGGATTGTTATCATAAAGTATAATTAGCGCTTAACGGTAAAATTTTCGGTTGTTTACAAACATATCATTTTGCTGCCTTGCCGGCGCTTAAGGCTACATTTTGCTTAGAAATTTAAGAGATATAATTAAGAATTTTGCTTCACACAATAATTTAGGGCCCTACTAATGAATGATATCAAGTTTCGAGTAATTAGAGCCAGGGGCTGATTGTTATTTTTAATATTAAAAAAGGATTCGTCAAAAGTTCGACCCAATTTTGCGTAATTTTTTAATAAACAAAGAACGAATGAATAGAATGAAATGAGATCAGGAGTTTTGAGCTTTGTAGTTGTAAGCTTTTAATGGGACGGGTTTATGTGTAGTTAGGGCGTCAGTATCCATAGCTATAGTTACATGTATGGAGCTGAAGACCTTGACGAGCGGTGTTCGATTCGTTGCTGTACGTCGAGGCCCTACAATCGCGAGCGTGATACAAATATACACATAATTTTAATGCCGGGGGTGAAGCATTAAAAGTCAGGGATCAAATGCCTTTAATACCATCACGGAAATCCATGGAGTAACTATCGTATTTATTTATTTTAACATTCTTTTTAATGTTGCAGTTTTAAATCTTACCTTTAAATCTAAGTTATCAACATAATGTCAAATCTTTTACGACCTAGTAGGGCAAAATAACTGATATATTTATTTTATACCATACATTTAAAATATAAAAAGAATTCACATCAAATACACATTTCATTGTGACCTAAATATATTTTCATTATTTAAAGGATATGAAATAATTAATTAAAAATACGATAATTAGAAATATAAATAATATTCGCTATGAAGTATAAAATGATTAGTGACAACGTATTGTCGGCTCCTTGTCTTCCGCAGCAGAGCATGTGGAAGGCACACCGGGGCGCACGCGACGCCCCGCCCGGCGCGTCACAACTCCTCTACTTACCTTTAATCTGTACTCATATTTGTTATTAACGCTTGTTTAACCTTACTCGTCTTACACGTCGACTTGGGGCATCGATTGTCTAATGCGACGTAAGCGTATCGCATCATGCCGCTCGATTGATTCCACTTTCTTTATAATTACACACTTTGCATGATTTTATCGACACGATAATATCATGTGGTTTATAATGATAATGATCATAAAAATTTTAAATTCTAAAGCGACTTCTGTTTAAAATTTATTGCATGAAATACTTTAGGTCATGACCATATTAAGGTAAGAGATATTTTGAGCATTAATTATGTGATGAAAAATCATTGACCATAAGAAGGGTAAGTTTAGAATTAATAAATGCTATGCTTCTATCTGACCGGACATTCCGTAATATATCATTCCAAGTTGAAAATATAAGTTAGCATAATCATACAGTTGGATAAGAAATGTACTTGAGCATACCAGTAGCCTGTCGCACTCCGAGTTTACCATAAAACAGGATCCACTACTCATAAAGTGTATTCACATGCTGCTAGATATGATCTACATGCGTTCCGTAGGTACGCTTGAATCGATATTATCTATCAAGTATTCAGTCTAAATCCGTTCACATATAACGCATTCGTCAATAGGGTTCGAGCCGTCACCCTTTTAATTTACGAGTCGACCAAGGGGTCATTAAACAATAAAGTGTTGATTAAAAGCCCCTATGCGCGGGCGGCGGGCGGCTTGCGAATAACTGGGCTTCCTGCCTCGCCGTCATTATTTTATCACCGATGATTGTCACTAGTCCCATTCGAGTGTCGTTACTGTTACTTGCGATTTAGTCCTTGTTCTATAAACTATTTATAGCTCTAAAAATAGATGCGAACGACACAATTGCTTGAAATTGGTTTTCTGAAGCTGTAATTACAAGTGCATTGTGAGTGCAACTCGTGTGCTGAATGAAATCGGAGTAAGCAAATTTTGGGTGCGTTACGTAAATAGATAAAAAATTGTTTACATTTTTAATCAAGTTTAATTTGAAAAATACCTCATTTATAGTATAAAGCCGTACAAGGATTAGGAGGTAGAGCAATAAATCACAACACGATTTAATATAAGTACAGTATTAGTCGATATCTTGATGAAGTGCCGCAGCGCAGAGTACGGGCCCGAGACTAGGAGATAATTACTCGAGATAATATGGGGAGCAATGAACCGACAGTTCATTACGACGGGGATTTCAGTTTCATTCTTCCTACCAGGTATTATCCTTCCGTCATTGTTTACGTCTGCACCACACTAGGGATGACTGAGCGAGGGGCAACTTAATAATAAATGTATATTTATGTCCTTTAGTTTCACGTTATTCCATATAGAAGTGTAATGCATTCGGAATACTGAGATCATCTGAGGGGAAACCATTTATGGAAATTGTATACCGATCGTTAAAAAGAGGACCGTCCTGTTAACAGATTTTAAATCATTGCCGTCACTAGGAGCCATTGTAACGTCAGGTTAGTTCAAAAGCGGTCGCTCCAGTCGAACAAAATGATCTTCGTTGGATCGGATCGCGACTTCCACACCTTTAGGATCAATAGATCTCGTTCAAATAATAACAAGGCGTTATAGATCAGCGTTGCGCGGCTGTCAGCGGCTGACGCGGTGCGACGCTGCTCCATGCTGCTTGAGCCTTAGTATGGAAATGCTTATTTATTTCGCATCCCGGCCGCTGCCAGCCGTCCGCGGTGATCGCTGAAGATGATAACGCTTCGATTTATATATTTCGCTCGATGATCGGTAGCTGCTACTTCAGTCGTCGTGCAACTTTCAAAGCTGAATACAGGCTGATGTTTTTAACTATAGTATTTTGTCACAAATACTTTTAAGGAAAAAGTTAATTATTAATTAGCGTAATACAAGACGATGATGTAGAAAGGAGTATTGTTGTCTTTTCAAATTATTTTGTCGTTTTCATTTGCGATTTTGCCACCACTTATTTAGGTAAAATAATTCTGTCTGTTATTGTACTGGCCACTAATGGAGGCCACTATGCTTTGGTTACAATAACTACTAAAACCATATTTTGTAATTTTCAATATTTTTACAAAATGATAAATGAATATGCATTCTAAAATTATATCTACCTATTAATACACTCTTGACTTTTCATAATTAATTGTAACAAGAAATAAACAACACCCTGTGGTAAATAGCTTGGTTGGCTTATGCTAAATGTAAACTTCGCTAAGGTCATGATTCATCGTTTATGGACGAAAGATGGCATATTCTTTTATTTTTATTGAGTCGGTCATATCATTATAATAAAATATTTATAAGAATAATGTCAACAATCATCAATGAAAATGTAAGAAAAACAAGAAACTAGGGATCTTTTGTAAAAAATATACCATACGGATCTGGAAATCTCTCGAGTCATTTAAAAACTTCCGCTAGTTACGCACGGGATTCGGACGGGCTTTTCCAGATTGGAATGCCGAATACCAAATCATGTCTCAATTGTGACTCAATCATCACTGATGACTCGATTTCAATTCCAAAACGTTATTTCTAACAACTTTGAAATGTGTCATTCTTCTTTTAAATTCCATAACTTCAGTGTTTTAAATTATATTTTGAAGGTTTAATTCCTTAAGAAGAATTTTGAATTTCATAACATCTATCAAATACAAAATCAGAGAAACCAAAGTCCGTTTCTCAATAATTAAAACAGCACACCAACGTAACCTACGTCGATGCTTACGAAGTTGGCACCAAAACATTCGAATGCAATAGCCGATGATCGAATGCGTTTTAATATTGCGTTCTAATCGCCGAGCAATATAATAGATATGCGGCGTGCGTCGGCGCAGCGAATCGTGCGTCCCGGTTCACACGATGCCATCATAAAAACTATGTAGCCAACTTAAAGGCCGTCGAATGTCTTCGTACAGGCGTGCTTGTCTTTTGAATTGATATTATTTGGTACAAGCGTCATTACAACCTCGGTATGTTTTTATATGACACAAATAATTTTATAGAGCAGTACAATACTTGTTAATAACTGTGAGTGTAGTAGCTTTTGCCCGCGACTTTGCCGGCGTGGATTAAAAAAAAAACAAAAAAGTAGCCTATGTGTTCTTCCAGACTGTCCTCTGCATCTATACAAAATTTCATCCAAATCCGTTCAGCCGTTTAAGCTACAAACTCTAACAAACATCCATCCATCCATCCAACCATCTAAACTTTCGCATTTATAATATTTGTATGATGTATGATATAATACAGGTAGTTCAACTTCAAGTCCTTATGAATGTTTGTTTTCCTTAAAAGCCGTATATTAGTGTTGTGTTATGTAAAATGTTGTAAATGATATATAAGGAGTTGTAGATTCGCAGGAGCTGGCGGTGCACAATGCGGCAGATCCTGCGACCTGCGCGCCCAGCCCGCACATTTACATCTCACTTGCGGCCAGCTAGCCACCGCGCACCGCGCCACCTCGCCCAGCGTATTGTACGGAAATGTCGTACAACGCACGAAACAATTCTACCGTTTACCGTAATATCTGCATACAAATGTTTGGGAAGTTCGTTTTGGTATGTGATTGTATATATTAACAATTTATGCGCTCCCAGTAATACGGTTTAAATGTATGTTAATAAGGGAACGTTTGCTTAATAGCGTAAATGTATACAATTGTTCACTGTGGGACATTGTAGTCTCCATTGCTTTGATGATGAGATATAACTTGTAATTTTAGATTTATTTTATTTAATCATTGTGATAAACACATGACAAACTACAATAAAAATGGTTTAAGTCAAATTTTAACGAAATCACGCAGTATTAAAAATAATTTGCCTTGCAATGCTGTAATATCAGATCCGGAAAAGTCTTATACTAAAATTTGGTAAAACGATATCCGCTAGAAAAGAAATAATATTTTTTCGTAGAGCATACCAGTAACAGGGATACCACAAGTTCCAAAAATCTGCGCATAAATCAGTGACAATGTTTTTTTATTAAAAAATGATGTCAATTGTAGACGAGGCGAAAAAGTGGGAAGTAGACATGTAATATAATTAGAGGGCGTGCACCGACGGCGTTCGTCACAGTAGGTACATGTAAGTCAATTTCGCTCTGTGACAAAAACAGACAGCCGGCAAAATTTATCATTGAAAAGCACGTAATGTAAATTCTATTATTACGGCCTTTTATTTTTCAATTACGAGCCCCCAGTCCCCGGCGGCCGCCTCGGGGTTAACTCGCGAGGTCGTTGCGATGTTTTCCTTTTTTATCCCGCGTTATGTGTATTTTCATTTTGTAACGTGTCTCGAAAACATCTTGAGCATGTATGCGAGATAAACGCTTTGTATTGTGCTATCACACCACGTATCGCCCAGGGATTTCGAGCAGCTTAACAATTGTTCTTGGTTTAGATGAACTGCTATTGTTTCAATCGGAATTCTTAATGACTACGAGAATTACGATAATCTTTTTGTCATATATGTCATTTGTTTGATAGTATCTTATGTCTTGATGTTTTTATACTTATTTTAAATGGACGATGACAGATTGTTGACCCCCAAAAAGCCTCTAACGGACAAAATGTTATTAGGTTTAGATAAGAAATTTGCATCAAATCGTAATTTTTCATCGAAAAAAATATTATAATCTAATACAAATTTATTTACTATATTTGTTAAGATAACAAATACGATATCAAATTATGTTCATCAGCCTAACGGAGCCTACGCAAAAAGCTTTAATCTATCTATATCTATACTATTATAATAAAGCGTAAACACACACTTCTTTGTTGCCTAAGATGTCAGCAACTACAGCATATTTTTGAACAATTCTTTTTTTAATAAAAAGCCCTACACTTACGTCACGCTTTAGGCTATATATTTTAACGCCATTAAACTTAGGGGTAAATATTTTGGATAAAAACCCTAATGTTGGAAAGAGACCATAAGTTGCTGCCAACATCAAGGAAGCAAGGTTGCCATGGTTTAACATAAAAAGCTAATGATATTACCACTTGATATTATGAGTAAAAGCTAGTTAAGTTGTAACAAGCATTTGTTGGCGGCACTCCATTAAGTCAACAGTGTCGGAGGTCACGCGATGTTGATGACAGAGTGCCTGCAACGCCGCTCATAACCGCAGTTAGACCGCCCCCCGGCAACGCGCCACTCGCCACTCGCACAGACAAATTAAATCATTTCTATTTCACCTGCTATTCATATTGCATGCGATGAGTTAGACTAATATGGACACGTCTTAAGTCTGATATACCCAATTTAAATGCAGATTATACTATACTTTGACGGGTTTTACAATTAAATACCAATAAGAAACAATTGTAGAGTATGTAGGTATATCGCATATATTTTTTATATTGTTTCATCTGTTATATACAAACGATATAGAATGATCTTTGAGATAGTTTAACTCTAAGAAAATGTGCTAAGTATAATAGATCCTTTACAAGTGTGGTTAAAACAAAACTAACTATAGGCACTATCTTCATTAATTTTAATGAAATTGGTTTGTAGAATCCAATAGAGTTTAATATTCCCTACTATGTCATGAAACTCAACTAGAAAGTCAATACGATTTTATAAATATGCCAATCATGTGTTATCACGACTCTTGTATCTAACGCATCGAGGTGCGATGTCGTGCTCCTTCGCAATAAAACTTGTAATCGATTTTTACATTGGGAATAATAATTCGCTGTAACTTGTTGCCGGAACTGTACCAATTAACATTGATGGAACAGACTTTGTAATCACTTCATTCTTTTAATAGACTGGGAGTTTATTCAGAAATATTTCTCTACAAGAAAATATAATTTATTTAACCGGCCTGATATTACATTACGGTGTTCAATAAGTGGCAAAAAAAGTAGTCACGTTAATAATATCCACCGGAAAGTAAGCTCTTTAAGAGACTACTAAGTAGGTACTGGTTTTTTAACTGGTACGTAGCGGTGTCTTGGAAGTTTCTACGTGAAGACGACGCTCTCTTATGGGTAACGTTGCTGTAGAAATAGTTGAATTGATCCATCGCGCCTCTGATATAAATCTAAACAAAACGAGAACATAAAATTTTATTCGAAACGACCACTTGTTAACGAATGTTATCCGCGTGTTGTGCAATTTCACAACGAGCCGCGCGCCGGATCACGTACTCTGAAATCCACGTCGGGAACATAAACTATTTACCGACCATTCAATATTCAATACGCGATTGCAAAATACGCCAAATTATTGCATTAGTAGCAAACAGGGATTCCCGATATTGTGGTTCAGCGATCGGCGGTCGCACGCCGCGATATGCGGCATAAATAATTTAATAATTCGCAATACGGAATTTACCATACGAAGTGTCGTACCGTTCGTCCGTTTTGTATTCAATATGAGTATTTGTTTCTCATACTACTGTCGCATTGGGCAACAATCAAATAGAGACGTTTGCTCAATACAATTGCTGGCTTGTGGCCGCCGCTTAAGGTTTAATTCGATAAGGTACCGCTCGCATCGGTGGGATCTTTTCAAATTGCATGCGTTGATAAGTAGGTGAATAAAGCACGTCTGTACATTTCAATATCGGGAACATCCGTGTTATACGCGTGACCTTGCAAATCACAGCCTGCTTTCCAAACGACTTCAGAGAATCGGTAGCCGGCGTCTGTATTGCGCGACCGTTACCGTGTATAAAGAATATTTTATTAGTTGTTACTTCTTGATTTATTTAAGCGATGACCCGTCCGCTGTTCTTACGGCGCGCACTCGACGCTTTATTTTTATTCAAATGTCGTTTGCACCAAATCTCGAAGAAATGATTGTCTTTCAAGCTTTGATGTTTGCGACAGCTTTAAAGTGTGATTGTAGTACGTTTACGTTCTTTTTATTTAGTGCGTAGATAAGAAACGGTGTTTTTGTTAATGGTGCTTAAGATACTTTTAAAATTAGAATAGCCATTATATATTTTAGTACAAAAAACTCAAAAGAAACTATGAATACATTTATCAAAAACAAAATAAAATAACTTTCAAAGAAATGGTTGTTGACATTATCGCTTATATTATGAAGTGTTTGTCGGCTACATTGTTTTCTGTAGTTGATGAAGAATATTTTCTCGGTATGCGCAACCTGCTTGGCGCGGCTCTGACATTTCGATGTCATGCGAATAGCTGTCGCGTATGAAATGAATGCTTGATGTTCACTAGCTCATTACTACTCAGAACTCATTGGACTGTGTTGGACTTAGGTCAAATATGCTATAAAAAGGAATGTTGCGATGTACAACATTTTCTTGAGTAGCTTCTCCTTATACAACAATGTACTTAGGTACTCCAAAATGCCGTAAAACATGAGGGTTTGTATAAAAAGTTTACGTATCTCATTTAAATTATTGTGATTGATTTATCATTATAAAACAAAAATTAATACACCTGATATATTTATGTTTCAAAAGAATCAACGTTAAAAGCCTGACTATAACTTTCCTATCTTAATTACTGCAATAAAAGTATACCTTCACGAAACCTCATAACTTTTATCCCGGAGAAATATAGGGAGGACAAAAAATGTTAATAAAGGATAGCAGGAGAGACAGAGGGTAGACAAATTGACCAAATGCTTATACACGAGCAGATAGCGGCTGCACACGGCCCGCGTCCGATACGCCACGCTTTAATAAATTATGCACTTTAATAGATTTTTAAAAAGTTTTCGTTTAGCGCTCACCATAACGAGCGTACTAAAGATAACAGAACTCTATATCGCAGAAAAATATTTTAATGGGTCTTATATTGGCTCCATAGATTTGTTGACTTGTTTATTTAACGAAAGTAAACAAATTCGTTACTGAAACTCATTCGTATACATGCGTACGGCGAAGAATCTCTCATGACGAATAATTTGACGAAGACCGACGTAAGAACAAGGAAAACAACTGTATGACGTAGACTAAGTGATATTAACAACGCATCGATATCATTGCAATTGCTTTTAATACTACGTGTTATCCGCGTCTACAATGCTGTCACGACGACACACAATGGGGGCGCCAGCTTCTTATATTTATGTGACAAATGTAAATTGTTGGGTCGCTGGTTGGATTAAATCTTTCACGAATATTTAATGCCAGGACAAGGTACACGCAATGAATTCGCAATTAGACATTTTTCTTAATTTAGACGTATTGACGTGGATACTCAATAAAAATGTCATAGAAGATTGGCCGGCATTAATACAGTTTCGAATTTAACATTGTTGCATTTGTGCGTGTTTTGTGCGAACAGAAATAAGTACATGAACGTTAAACTCACACACAGAATTGCTTAATGATATTAAGATATTGAAATACAATTAAGGGATTAGATAATCAATAATGTTACAATACAAATAATACGCGTAATAGAATATAATGAGCGGTTATCTAGTCGTATTATGCGATAGAATTATATAATGAGGCGGTTAGTGCATGGACGTAACAAGTTTAGAGCATGTACGGTGTAATTTATGCCTCAAAGATTTGTTTGCCACAAATAAGGTTGTCAGCGACTCTTATCTAAGGGATCGCTAATTAATTAGAGAAATTGAGCGGCCGCGGCGGTGTACGGGGACCAATAACTCGCAACCCGCCTCGTATCATAGCTCCACCGGCTTTTATTTATTTTCAACACTCACGTGAGCAAAATTAAGTTCAAATATATCGAGGGTAAAACAACACTGTAGAGGATATGAATTGACTTGAAACTGTCGACTCCTGTTTATCTTTACCAAGAATTAATCAAATTTAATTAACCTAAAAAACCAGTATACAAGACCTACATGCATACCTTGAATTGAAAATAATATGCATATACTTAAAAATATCTAGACTTATCTTACTAACATTATAAATGCCAAGGTTTAGATGGAAGATGTTTCTTAGAGCTTACCGTCTATACTTCTGAAAATCTCGATAAAATTTGGCACAGATATAGAGTAGAGTCTGGAAGAACACTTAAGCTACTTACTTTTATTTCTTTTACGTGGACGGACTCGCGGGCGAAAGCTAGTATTAATATAATCAATAGAAGAACAAGTCGTAATTGAAATAACTTGACTAAGTCTGTAACAAACCCCAAGTTATTAACGCAATGCCTCTGTAAATCAGTAGTCTCCTTTCGGTATAATATAGCTTAATTACTTTAAATTCGTTGATAGTGCATGTGTATGAGCATTTTGTTTGCCCGAGGGATCCTTTCACATCGTACCGGCGCAAGCTGACAATGTCAGACAACTCCACTATCAATTTAATCGAGGTGATAACAGCACTAATTGACTGCTTTTAATGATAAAATGTAGTACAAGTTAACACGTTGCTCGCAAATTAAAAAACATTTCACTTACGTATGGCGACGGGAATGTGAATACGAAAATGATTGAAGTTATTTCACCTACGATTATTCTAACAGGAATTGATCAGTAGCAGTTTGAATAGTTGAGTAATTAGCTAAGTTGTAGTACTTAATTGCTAGGTAATGTAGAAAGAATTAAATGTGAACCTCACTTTTGTATACGGTACACACTTGTTGTATGTTAACCGCAAACAATTCTTTACGTCATCAAGCGTCGTTACTACTTAAACGGTTATTTGACCCCGAGAAAATATTCATGCACCATAATTGTAACGTGTGTTATTTATTAAATGGTTGTTTATTCTTTCATACTGACATACGTAAAGATTTATTATTAGAAAGGCGGAAACATTGGAGATTCATCATTTCTTAAATAGGACGAATTAAACGTATGACGGTTGTAAATTTCAAGTCGGTTATTCAATTAAGAGTCGGTGAATTGAATGACATAAAACTTGTGAGTGTATGCAATAAAATACTTGGCAATTACAGACCCTGGCCAGCGGAGGCTAAGGCGGCGTTCTGTCAGGAGACTTAATAAGATTCACGGAAAAAAATCCACTAAATTGAATATCAGGCAATTACTACATTGTGTTAGAGTCGTGTGAACAACTTTTTAAGCCTAAACTTTGAAATGTTTAAATCGTTGATTTATATTTAAATCAAACTAATATTATAAATGCCAAATCTTAGATGGATGTTTGTTACAGTTTGTAGCCTAAACGGCTGAACGGATTTCGATAAAATTTGGCATAGATGTAGAGGATAGTCTGGAAGAACACATATGCTAGTTGCAATTGTTTTTTTTAGTTCCGCGCGGACGGAGTCACGGGCGAAAGATAGTTTATTATAATTATTTGACTAAGTTATCTTTATTCTAGATTCTTGGAATGTCCATTTTTAGTTTATTTAAACAATGTAAAGATATTTCTTTGGCATTGTGCGTTGACAGATGTGTATGCAGTACTAATAAGCATACGATACTGAGAATACATATTTGTTTTTATTCAAATAAACCGTTAAATATTATAGTAAGACGAACAATTCGACATCAAGTTATGATGGAACAGGGTCCGTAAAGAGCATCGAATGCCGTTCATTATTAACTTTAATTATGACAGTTCACCATATAGGAATGCTTTACTCGATCGCGTCCTCGGAGCGCGCAAAAAGCAGCCAACTCCCGTGAAGAGCTTTCCTATACAGAGCAACTTGATATTTGACAAAAAAATTCTTACGAAGGACCATCTTAGATGTTATATGATGTTAACGACTTATGGCATCGCAAGTTATTAACATTTTTACTATTCAAAAAAGGCGGTGACATGTCCTATTATAATAATACCATAATAATTGCAGTTAAACAGCTTTTTTATTGCTTTAAAGCTGCACTTATAGTTTTTAACAACGGGACACTTGACAATATTTAACGAAATCGTAAATTATTCTTATAGATATTTAGTTACTGTTAAATTGAGTGGAATTTCGTTTAAAAAGGAATTTAATTTGTAGCTTCTGTTCTGGTGAAATATTATAATTGCGAGATGTGCTACACGCGATTTACAAGGTGTATTGGTATCGATTCTTAAAGCCAAATGTTGAGCAAATAGGGTTTGGTCCGAGGCACCGGCGACCATGTTTAATTGTGGCTATTAGAACAGATGGCTTATTCATTTGTAGAGCAGTCGGTCGTTGCGCTCGTGTCGTAAACTGGCGATTCGTTCTCGTTCTGATGTTATTGTAGCGTTTTGTCTATGTTTCGCTATTTTATTGAGCCGTTTTGTTGTCTCTACGACAGCGATCTTCTCACAGGTATTACTTAAATTACAATTATACAAGTTTATCTTATTAATTAATTGGAGATACATTGTATTGTTCTGTAATTCACTTAATAAGTTTGAAGACTATGAGTTTCATAATACTCAGTTTGCATCTAATCATACGGTTTGTCTTCTAATAAAAGTAAAGAGACAAAAGTGAGTCCGAGGTTGAGTCCGGTTCACCCAATTAAAGATGTATCTCCCTCGGATCATGTGACAAGTCCTGGTGAAATATAACAGACGTGTATACGAATGGCTTCAACCTTCTTGATACTTGTAACATGTTTCGAAATAATTAATTTAATATTTACGTTTCTTGTATGGATTATGTAGTATATGATACGATATAAATGTAATATGTGTGACAAAGTTGCGTATATGCGTTACTTTGAGAAACGCAACACACACGCTCGCACAGGTTCTGTCTCATCGCATACCTTTTGTTTTTTAACAAGCAAAATATTTTAGACTTGTTAGTGATATTTAAATCATCTTCAATAGTTCCTTTATTTATTTGAGCGAAAAATTCTGTATCACTCGCTAGCCTTGACTAAATGCAAATCTTCAACAGGCTTCGTCTTACAATGGTAGCAAATACTTTGAAAAGGTTATTACTTTAATTATATTGACAAAAACTTGCTTCAATCAATATTTATCGGTTGAAGCACACGGTGACACGTTTCTTTCATGTTTACATTCTTCGTTCTTTTGTCTTGTTAATGTCGACGTTAATTTAATGCTCACTTTTTCTTCAATTAATTGCTTTTAATATTTTTATTTCAACTTCTTACATTTTTCATTTGCATCGAACAATACTTTTTTCTTTTTCTTCGTTCGAAGACATTAATGGTAAGCATTCTTCAAATTATGTTAGTGGTATATTAAAAATAATCATAATCGAAAATATTCCTGTTTTAGATGTTAAAAAAATATATATTTTGTAACATATCAAGCAGATTGAGTCGCGACCGGCTGCAGTCTTCCGAATTCGTACTCTCAGCTGACTTAGCTATCATTCGTTATCTGTATTTATATCTGAACATGAACTATCGCATTTTTATTATAATGAATGTAAAGAGTCGCTCCAGTGTCCTAATAAGGTTGAATATTTGATGCTTCTGGTCATATTTTACTTTCGTCCCGATCGCCGAATGCAGACAAATAAATCAAAGACAAGTTACACCGGCTGCCACTGCGCATGTCTCAGTAATTGCTGCAAAAACACTTGGTGTGTGATTTTTGAGGACGTTGGCAAATTTCAGTATAATTTCGTCGAATCAATGCGTCGCTTCTGTGCGAAAACGTATGATTATTTAACGTATCTCTTGTGATAAACTATTAATGAATTAGATTAAATACTTAGATATGTTTTGCTAACATTAGTATTATAAATCTAAGCAGAAATAATAAACATAAAAAGGTAAGTAAGGAGTAGACAGGTGGGTCAGAGTCCGCTGGTCGGGCACTGATTAGCGAGGCCGGGCAGATCTCTCAATGGCTCGGCCCGCTCGCTTCTTGGGTGCGTCATAAATTTCCATTGATTGGATTAATCTGATTTGGATGTCAATTTTGCAAGCAAAGTGCAGGCTCTTTATAAGAAAATACACTCATGTATCGTTTGAGGCTTTATATATTCACGTCTCGGTGCATAATAACGAATATATTATAACATTAATGTGGTTGTGTGCTTGTGCGTGCGATGCGATTGTTGTTCTTTTTAGCTCCGGACGCAGTCGTTAAGGAAACGAAGATTTATGCGTTCATCATTTTGTCTTATTAAAAATGATGGCTTAGTCGTTCATCTTCCTTTGAAAGAGGAATGTAAATTTTCGGTCTGCCTCCATTTTCGTATTGGGGTAGCCATATTTTGTTGGTATAATGTTTGAATATGGGATCAATACACTGAGATTAAATAGCGTAGATTTATATCTATGTTAAGATATTCCAGTCATTTCTGATGTAGCGTCTAATACATGCGACCTCACGCAGTTTATAAAAAGTGGAGCTTAAAACAGGAAGGCTGGCCAGCCCATACAGCTTGCATCCCGTTTGCGTACCCGGACTCCCGGTGTTACCTGTTACGCAGCCTCGTCTTACTCTCCTGATATTGACATTCTTCGATGCCATACTGTTAACGCATTTATCCATTATTTTAATAAGTTTTCATCTATGTATTATAATGATTATACTTTTTTATTATTATTGTATGGAGTAGTTGAAAACATAGCAGCAGTTCAATGACTGTTCAAGAAAAGCTGAGCTCAGGTCTGAATACTTTATTTTTATTTCATGAATTATCTCCATATAAAATGTTTCAAACATTATTAGAATCAACACTGACTCTTTGAACGATATAGAAAAATCTAGGACATACCGGTTTTTGTAAGCGACGACACATAAACGTTTATAAAATACGGCTGCTAATATAATTTGTTGTGTCTGTTCGCGCAATACAGTTAATATGATTGAATTATGCGATCTCTACGCTCAGATCGTTCCACAATTCATTGAACAATTTATAGGAGCAAGTTACGGTTACAAACGAGCGTGTTTCCCACGCCAGTTTTGATTGTAATATCATAGTGGACGATGACATTTGACTACGCACTAATGTAGCATTTGCGAAGCGCTCGAGGCACCGCGCTATCTTTGCCGGAGATAAAAGGGTCGCGTACGCATAACCACAAGTTTCTCCTTATACTTGTTGGGAGGAAAGACCATTTTTCAAGCGACTGCAACGCAACAGGTAATCATGCAACGTTAGCCGCTAAGCATCGAGCTAACAAATCTTCGACATTCTATCTCTTCGCCTTAACTCTCTTTATTCAAAGGAACATTGTCAAGAGAAATGTACGATTATTGTAGCGTTTTCTTATGGATTGTGTTACGATAATATACAACTCGTTGCGCGTTAAGGAGGTTTCGCTATCTGTGATTTCATGTGGTTTATCAATTTGAACGGGCTCGCAGACATATTGGTTTTCTCGTGGTCTATGTTTGCGGTACGTTATGTCAGATAAAGTCGATTTCTTACAAGCACCGATTTAGCAATGCAATATAAAATGCCAATTGAAATACAATAGACATTTATTGTTCAACAAATTATTGATGACCAGTGATATAATTACAGAAATAATAAATATTAATTACATGCAGTGCACACAAATGCAGTCACTTCGTAAAATTTAGTGAAGCACAAGCGATTTTTTTTTAAATTCAGTAACCGGTTTACGGTTTTTGAGGAAAATGGATGTGCTAAACCAAGGAGCTCTTTTGAAGTTATAGAAAATGTTTTCTATTTTATTGAAGCTAACATTACTTATTCAATTAAGCTTAACTTAAAACTCAATAAGGCAACATTAGTTACTAGCATATAGATTAGTAGTACCTACTACTTGTTATGGCAAAGAGGCAAGATATTTTTGTACAAAAGATAAATTTTCTCCTCGTTACATTATACGTATATAGCAATGTATATCAAAATTTCAAATACACAAAATATAAACAGTGAGATTGCAATTTTAATCAACTTAAAATAAAATTCACACGGTCGACACCGGGCCAAAACAACTAGTTCATTATCAAGATGATCAAACAATATAAAGGGGCTACATAAGAATATTCCTAAGCGTTAATTTGTTTGATTTATTGATCAATTAATTTAGAACTAAAAACTTGTAGCATTCGAAGGCCTCATAGTTCTCACAGGCCGCGGCCGGCAGCCACCTCTGGGTTCGCAATAAATTACTGCAATCATATACTTGATCATCTTTCTTTGTTATCATATTACGGCGACATTCCCTGGATGTGATTATGCAAAAAGCTGGACGGCGGCCGGCGGCTGGCCTTTGCGGGCCGCATCATTATAGTTGACGTAAGCTAAGATTTATGCCATTGATTTATTAGAACGTAAATATGAAATAGGCCTGATGTTTAGACATTACAATGGAAAGAACCAGCGACATTTGAAAGTTATTAAGTAATCGTTCATTATGTATTAGTGGTAATACTTCTAGTTAGATGTAAGTTAACAAATGATCCATTTTTTTCTATAGATTGATAAATCTGTTATGATTATTAAGTTCAGATTATTACTAGTGTATAGCGACCTCCAACTATCTACTCTCCCTTTTAAATCTTGGGAAGGCGGAGTGGCTGAAAACCAGCTCGACACTGGATCTCAACCAGTATCGGTTAAGCTGAGCCACCCCCTTTTACCATCTGTTACAAATTTTCATAAATGTTTCTTATTTTGTATAACACTGTGATTTTGGATGGCAATAAAAAGGTTTTTATTTAATATTCATCATTATTATCCTGATTCCTATGATATGAAATGAAAAAAAATGAATGATCCTATGAAAATGGGAAGAACTACAAGTAAGCCACGCGAACTCCAATTTGCATCATTCACCAACAGGTGAACGTTCTCTTCGTATTCTTTTTTAATAATTAAAAATATAATAAAGTAAACAGGTTTACACCTCGATAAAACGTCCACAAACGTATTAAAATGGAGTATATAATTGCGTATAGTAGAACATAAAAATAAAATAATTTAAGAACGATCCACAAAAACATGACGCTTTAATTCTTTCAAGCAATGTAGTGGCCGTAATAATAAGCACCAAAGAGTTGTTTTGAGAATATAAACACTGATAAAAGTGTCGTTTATTTTAATGCCCGAGTCAATAAAACGCCGTACATTTCGTATAGGAAATTCTAACAATATAAAAAAGACGCTCTTCTCGTCTATACAAGAGTAAACGAATGCGTTATTCTGTGAACAGTGGTTGAATTAGCACGCCATGCGGGCGTCTTTATAGCCTTTAAATTGGCAAAAAACCGAGACAAGCTTCGACTGACACCGATCGCGGAGGCATCGGCGAAACAGGTGTTATCATAAACATACATTTTGAAATAAAAACAAAATAATTTTCATGAGTGGCGGCAGGCGCGAACTGCCGTTCGTGTCGCCGACACAATGGCGGTTTTATTGTTTTTTTGGTTTTCGCTCGCCGTTAAGGCCGGCGATATTAAATTTAGTAAGCGGCGAGGTGTCCGAAATCTCACGCAGACGTGCGATCCGCCACACATATTTCCGTCCGAACAAAAAGCGGAACTATAGCCATAAATATGTCCAAATAAACATTAGTCGCCACGGGACTCTTTGGGAATTAGAAGGGTTCTGTGCACGGAAACTTAAATGCTGCTACCGTTATGTATGCCAGATATTACTGCACAAAAATCTTTCTTGTCTGTTCTTTAAAAGCATCCTCACCCTTTACGTAAGCTATCTGAATTTGGATGGTATGTATGTAAACACAGTGCTATTCTTTTATTTTGTATGTTAATACCAAGAATTATGTCTATTCGATGATGATAGTGAAATAGAAGTTTATAAACGAAATCTATATCAAACAGAGTAGAACAAAATAATGAGCAATAACTGAAATAAAAAATAAAATTAAAAAATTATGCTTTTAAGACAATATAGTAAACGCAATCGCACATAATGTTGCAAATTTTTACAAAATACAGAAAGTTTTAGGAGTTGGTGCATTCCTCTAACAACTAGGGCCGCAATGTCGCGTAGGGCCGCGGCGGAGTGGCGCGCGGCGTGCACCGAGATGACAGTCGCAGCGCAGGCGATAATATGTGTACATATGTAACATTAAACTGCAAAAATAAACGATACTTTCACACTACATGGCTCAAGAACAAGTTTTTCCATAACACAAAAGACGACGCTGAATAGTTATAGCTGCTTCGGTCGCGCCGCATAATCCAATAAAACAATCCACGGAATGCACGTACAGCCAGAAGAATACGTGTCTATTTCAATGTTGCACTAATTTCATGTGCTTAACTACGCCGTATAAGGTTTCTGTGCTAATGAACGTTCAATAAAATGTAAACCTTTTTTATAATAATAATTTGAAATAAATGACGACTCGGACATAAACCTATTTGTGATGCCAAAACTGTTTTATCCTTTAGAATTCGTTGAATTCGTTGTTCATTCTCACTATAAACGGCAATCTAAGACAAGTATGCGAATTAAAAAGATATTTTGTAAAGTCTTGATCGCTAGTACTTACTAGACAATGTATTTCAATATAGGTTGGCACTGGTTGCAAAGTTTGATCGTTGAAATGACATACAATATTGATTTCGCTTTATTTTAATTTTGCTGACTGTACGAATGAAATTGGCGACTGAATCTCAAAATATATGAATTTGATTCAATGGAAAGGCAAGCGGCTTCTCTTTCTGTTGTCTAAAGGGCTGCCACCGGAGCATTCGATATTATTTTTATTCTATTTTCAATATTACAAATGGCTGCATTATGCAAAATTGGGCAGAAGCGTTCAAATCTTTATCTAAAAATATATGAATTCTTGAATGGTGGAACATCGATGTGTTTAAGATTATTTAAGGTTTCCCATCTTTCCCTCTGTATACTCGTACTTTAGTTCGACTGTTTACTAATACTATAGTCCACAAACGTCGCCAGGCAATGATCTAAGCTACGTCTAGGGGAAAGGGGTACGTCAATTTTTGGATTCTCTATGTGCTAGTATGTAAAAATCTCCTGCCTTTGTATTTTTTATAGTACCAGGTAACAAACGAGTGACTGGGCAATAGTGATCGTTAAAATAGCAAAGTTATCACGGCACAGAGAATTTGTATTCGTATACTCGTAGTAAGTATAACTGTACCTTTAAGTTTGTACATTGGTAAGTTGTTCGTGCAAAGCCCTGGCCAGCATTATGCAAGTGTCGGCTAACACGTGTAGTCGGCTGCCGCGATACTCACGACATCTTCGCACCTCTCCTCCATAATTGTATCCATGTTATATTTACTATTTATAGCTCTTCAAGTGTATTTTACATTTTGTGTTGTGAAATTTGCTTTCTTAAACAAACTAAACCAAAATTACAAAAGCGAACAATCGTTTAAGTTTGTTAGTGAGATATATTGTTATTAATTATGAATTTCGGCTAACTCACGTGTACTTTGGTGTTGGTACCGACAAGTTCCATTAAGAAACCTGGTCTTTTTTCGTTAATTATTTAAAAGCATAAATTTTTAATTTTGAGAAACGTGAACACAAGGGTTTGTAAATCAAAATATTGATTTACTACACCCTAATTCTATTCCTGTATTAACACTTTTTACGCGTAAAATGTGTTAAAATAATCGAAAACAATATGTCAAACTAAATAATTATGTTCCTTGCTATTTTATTATCAATTTAGTCATAAAATTGTTAACATTGCCGTCTACTTTGTAATCAATTAGGCATGTGTGTGCGGTACGTACATTTCGCACGATAAACAAAAAAAGTAAATCGTCAAAATTTTTTCGAGCGTCAAATAAGCGGCCGTCTCGGAAAGCGCAATTAAAGACTTTAATTCACATTTTGAGCAGACACTTTACTTCACGCTCGTTCCCTGAATAACGTTTCCGTCCTCAGAAACATCCGTCGGGGGCGAAAGATTCCTTCCGAGTGGTGCACCGGCGCAGATGACTGGCTAATTGTCGCGTACGCAGCGCACGTATCGACGTCGACATGTCACAGGACGTCAGCCACCGGCCGCGGCGATCTCTCGGCGAATTCCAATCGGGAAGAGCGAAAAAGACACGAGCCGGGCGCGCACGCGCAAAAAGTAGCGGGGTCGGGAGCGCACCGCGGGAGGCTGCGCCGACGCCGCGCGCCTCGACCCGCCGCCGTGCTCTGATCCAACTACTCACAACCGCCAAATTAAAATGTTCATTACGTAACGACACAGCCACGACTTATACTTAACTAGTTCGATGTTTTGACCCCACTTGACGTGTATTAATTTCGAATATCTGTAGGGCAAAAGAAAGAATTGGTAAAGTCGATGTAAATATTTTGGAGTCAATGCGATGCAGACGAATCGTTGTAGTTCTCAGTATTGTATCAGTGAATTTGAGGAGTCGGCGGCAGCAAGGGCTAGAGTGAGGCGAGGGCCGGTCGGCGCGCGACGCGACTTGCAAAAACGGCGCGGTTCGGTGGCGGGCGCGCGCCGCGCCTGCCGCGCCGGCCGCGCCGTCACGCTGCTGCCGGCCTCCCGCGCGCGCGCAGCCCGCATGCGGAATAGCTGCCAGGCGAATAACCATCGACATGGTAATTAATTTAAAATACCCACCCATTTCGCCAAATGTAATGAAGTAATGTTAAATGAATTAACGATGGAGTGAACGGCGCAGTGGGAGCGCGCGGAGAGCATTGCAATAGGCCGCGCGGGCGTGCGCCGCCGCGACCCGCGATGTATGCGCGATGTATGCAGACGCCGGCATAATGTGAATGACGCGATGTAACGGATCGACCCGATTATTTCTGTCCATTTCACGACTGTTTAATAGCAATGTTAAGCTCAGCGAAAGCAAACACACCCGCCCTGTTTATCGAATATTTTACGATCTTCACCGTATTCATTTTAAAATGCTAAGCTTTGTGGAATCGGCTGAAAGATTGTTTGAATCCAGAATGCGTTGCTAGTTTATCTATTTCTGATATTTATATTACAGTTAGTCATTTAGCATTCTGATTTACCGGCATGTATGTTTATTCAGACCCAGGTGTTTATAATACACCAATACTTTATTTCAAATAAGATTTAGGTACTGCGTAGGAAATAATTCGGCGTTGAAACATCTGGTCGAGGTCTGCTTATTTCGTGATCCGAATCTTTTTAATAATAACACTGTTTAATGTAACGTACTATGACAGTGGTTGAGGTTAGATCATACGAATTCTTTTTGCTGCTACGTCCAAGTATATTAGGTCATGTGTATTTAATTATTTTACTAACAGCATGTAGGTATGTACCTACCGAGGTCAGTAGGTCAAGATGATATACCAAATTAAGTCGATGAACCGATACCCAAGTATTCCAAAGAAGTACTTAGTGTTTATTTCACTAAGCCTGTTTATTTGTTTCTCTACAAATATCTACAAATGTTTTTGTACATATTGTAAAATGCTATCAATATTTATAAACTTATAATAAACCATCCACCTGAACTATCGCAGCTCATTTACATTTCTAATCAACAGTTGAACTACGTTGTCCTTTCACCCTCATTTAAATAAATATTGTCTAAAACAATAATATATTTTCCATTATGTTTCCCCATCGTAAATTTTACACTCGATCGTTATCATGTTTGTTTTTAAATTTGTTAGATTAATAGCGAGTACAATAATTAAAGTTATTGGGACTAATGCGGTTTTTGTGTAGCGCGAGGTCGGGACGCTTCCGTTCAGGTGAGCGGTGCGATGCTATCGCCCATCAGAGGTCGCCACTCTACACTTCGTCACACCCGATGTTATATTTCAATACAGAATATCTACACCGGCATTCGTCGTGTTGACATACGCTCGTTATGTCATGTTCTTATACCTTCCAAATTAATAGCCCGATAGATAGCGGCTGTTATTTTTGTTTAAGCCCGCCCGTCATCAGCTCGGTTTGTGCGCATTAACATAAAAACTACGGCCGTCGCCTCACTCTTATTGAATAAATGAATTTGTTGCGTTTTATCTTATCAAAGGGATACGCGACGTATTATTTGGTTAGAATTATATTAATGCTTAATGTAAAACTTTTTTTTACAAAAACCCCCTGCATGAGACATAGTGATAAATTATAAAAGTTTTTACTATTCCTGGAACTAACTTTGTTTTTTGCTGTTAAATATAATAAGAGCGGATGTTGTCAAAGGTGGAATTAATTTGTTAGAATTTAAATTAAATGTATTTAATAGTTTTAGTATAGGCACCTATTGTAATGTTTGTCCATAGAGTAATAAATAAAAATAGTCTATCAAATTGAAGCACTAAATATGTTCTAAATCTTTAACACCATTGATATTTGGGATTTTTTTTTCGAAACATTGTGTATAACTAATTTTTGGAACAATCCAAGAGCCTATATTTTATGGTATTGTTTTCCAGTTGGCTTTAGTTGGAGTACAAATTGTATTCGTGACAGCTTTGAATGGATCTGGTTGGTAATTATCATCTAGCATAGATTATGAGGATGCGTTGATTTAATTTATGTATATTATACCTTTGCTCCGGAAGCGGTGACAATAGTCCGCGCATTTTATAAACGTCCCTTTTGTTATATTTCCCTGATATTATTAAAAAATATGCAAATCGATCGCGCCGCTACAGGATGTTCATTTTTGTAATAATGTCGATGTATTTGCATGTAAATTAATTGTTACCGCGGATGTAAATTGTAATTCGTGTCTTTATAGTTATAAAATACGGGACGTTCGGCCTCGGTCGGTCCGATGATATTGTACAGGAAACGCTTGCCGCGAGTTTCATACAGTTTTTTGTAAATAAAAGAATATTGTGGTCTAATTAGCAACGGATATTTTTATTGCGACGGTTAACAATGACGAAGACACGATTATTGTGATTATTGATAAGGCAAACAATAGGTAAAAAAAACCTACCAAAATAAATGAATTATTGTTTGACATAACTTAGGAATCATTTAAAATATTTTTTCCGCATCAGCATTTGTCATTTATGATAACATTGATCCAAATAAGTAACACACTTTGCCTTTCACGGTACATTACAATATTTGGACTAATTTTGTTATATAGTTTTGCTATTGCTCAATAGATGGCGCTGTGTGTAGCATTGAAATGCTTGCATATCTTTTCAATTTCAACAAACTGTCGTGTTATGTTTTGTACTTTAAGATATATTTAAATTCATTACAATAACATAATTATTATGAATTTGTGAGTAATTATATTTTATTTGTGCACAATTATTTTTTATTTTTGGAAAATAAAATAGATAAGATATTTTAATGTAATAGGTAGTTAGGAATATTGTCGGATAGATTAATAGACGTCTGGAGATATTAGGCGAGAAGGTTGCATCTCGGGAGTTCGCGAGGCTCCGACGGAGTGGCGAGTGCAAGGCGGGAGGCTGCACGCCCCGGGCCCGCCCCACGCCCCCCCGCTCGCCCCCCACGGCCCCCTGCGCCCCCCTGCGCCGCCACCTTGCCTCCTCGCCTGTTTTGATGTAAGGCGTCCACTGGCCACTATGCAAAACTCTCGCCTTGTATTACCGTACTGTTCTGGATTTGTCTGCACTTGTCGTTGCCGATACTTCACTTTGAATGTTTTCTATGTAGGTATTGCTTTAGTGCAACAGGCTTAGAATGATTCGAGTTTGCGAGTATGAACTGAACAAAGACTTTTTTTTATCTCACATTCACTTCTGTAAGAAAATTCTTTGATCAAAATTCTTTATTTACTTATTTACATCACATTTAAATAATACATTGATAGAATTATTTCCATATTCCCTAAAACTACAGTAAAGTAGCTGACTTTTTAATAGCTTTTAAAACTAAGTTCATTGATTACTCTAGAAATGTCTACAATTCATATAGAATTAGATATTGAGCTAATAAGTATTTAGTGCAGTAAACGGTAAAATTGTCTTTACTTAAACTGGCGATTAAATCGTTACTTTTTGTGGGAAGTGACCCGGCACGCCGCACGCGACTATAACGCTTTTTGTACCAACAGTACACTGACAAACAAAAATAATCATCCAACACAAATGCTGCAGAAAATTGCAAAATTAGTCGTAACGTTAACTTTATTTCCGCTGTTATCGTTGAAACGTAATCTTAATCTACAGTTTATAGTACTACTATAGTACTAACAGTTTTGTCTCAATCTAGCTTTGATTGTTTAATGCTAAAGTAATCCTTCCGTAGGATAGGATAGGTAGGATAGGATAGGTAAGATAGGATAGGTAAGATAGGATAGGTAGGATAGGATAGGGAAGATAGGATACTGTTTCTTCTTAAAAATAGTTTCTCAAGATCATAATTTGAACACAAAGGAATCTCTTATATCATATTGTCACATCATTTCGAATAATATAACTTTTAAATGTGACTCGAAACATTTTAATTAGGCATATCTCAGAGCATAATGCGTTGTTATTTAAGAATCGCAAAGTTCGCCTTCGAACAATGTGGAACCGGATAATTGGCAAATTGTAAGGACTATTTATGAGAGGTGCGCGGTCAGGATATGGAGAGATTGATAAAAACAGACGAATGGAGGCAGTAGAATTATTATGTTTTTATAGCGCGGCTCGCGGAGTCCAGCGCGGCGACCGCCCGCGGGTGGCGTAAGCACAAACGCGTACATGCCTCATAATTAGCCTTGTTATGACTTTTATAAATATTTAATATCCAGTACATGGGTAGCCGACAATTAATAAGGTACGGACCTAGCATTTATAAAATTATACGAAGACTCACTAACAAGCAATGGTACAAAAACCACGAACACATCTAATCTAAATCCTAAATTAATTTATGACTATAAACATTTTAGTTTAATTTTAAAAAGTGTTTATTTTTTTAAATATTCTTTTATAAATCCGCCTAACTTTCTTAGAAATTATAGTTAATTATTTTATCTGTGTCCTTGCTTCCTATGTAACCCGTAAATCTATATTAAAAAAATTATGTCTTAATTATTTATTAGTTAATCTAATATATTAACATGGCTAGTTATTGATAGTATAAAGTGTGAAGCTTAGTGTATTAATATTATTCTAAAACAAAACATCTACATTTGTATAGCTACAATACCCCAATAAACCTCTGAGAAGTTTTTATTATTGGGGAATTTAGTTTTTAACAATCCAATGAAAATGATCATTCTTCGTTATAAAAATATTTAGGACCACCGCCAAGAATTTGTTTTTATATGTTTAGAGCTGCTAATTAATATTTATGATTGTTTTACTGCTTCTAACTATTGATAGGGCTGCCCTTCTCAAAGACATCATTAGCGTTTACAATGACTTTACAATCCCTAATATATGCTACTCTGCACAAAGCAAAATTAATTTAATATTCATTTAATGCCCCAAACAACATTTTATACAGCCCTATTACATTTGTCTACTTTTTGGTGGTTATTTGGAAAGGGATTGTATTAATTCTGCCATCATTTTTTTTATAATGATAATTAAGTGCACTATATTTCAGACTAGCTGTTGCCCGCGACTTCGTCCACGCAATAGATAAAAGAGAGTTACATATATGCCCGTCTATGTCAGCTACCCTTTAGTGAAAGTCCAGCCGTTTTAGAGATTGCCCGGAACAAACGCGGCTTGCGGACAGACAGACAAAAAAAATTTAAATGCAATTTTCGTTATCAGCAACGCAAATATATCATCTTCCCGAAATCTGGAACTTTTCTTTTGATATTACAAATAGACACTACAAATTTATTATATGTGTAGATAGATATTGATAGCTTTATATTTTTGTGTGTGATTTGATCCTAAGTCTGAAATGCTGCAAAACCTATATTGAAGAATCTATGTTAAGTATATGTAGACCAAAAGGTAAAAGATCAACTAACTTATATAAACTTTCAACTGCATATTTCTGTAAGAAATATTATCGACTCATTATTTTGTAACTCAATAATGCTAACAATATTAACGACCAATCATTGTATATAGAAGCAGAACAATGGTTAGAACTTAATAACAGATAATTTAGTTATAATTTAACATTTCTCGAGGACAAAACATCGCCTCGTCCAAAGTATAATGACACTGGGTTCATTTGCCGCGCGCGCGTCATACTTCCACGCTATTAATGGCGGACATTAATAATAATCAGAGCGGAATATTTCATTAAGAGAGAGACCAATTAGTTTTATAGTTTAATCGGTTTCGCAAACTATAACAGGGTCACTTTTTATTGCATACCCATCGGACGTAGTTTCCGAAGAATCCCGGCAGAGGTCGTTTTATCTTTTTTTTATCCCCCGTCATAACTCCTCGCGATGATAAATGGATCGCCCGTTATCGGTAAACTCTCGTTCGTTTTGTGACCGCTTTGTGTTCCACCGACTGCGAATTCTTAGCGGGGATATAATAATGGTACGAATGTTGCCCCTTTTTGAAGAAATAGCGAAATATTTTTGTAATGCTTCGGATACATGAGACTATTTCCCTGTACACATCGATATAGTATTGTGATCGCTGCGCTGGTAGAAGTTAGTGCTATGATAACCTGCGCACGCGCATTTGAGTCTATTGTTTGAATGTACGAAGATCAGTACTAATATTACTATGATTACGTGTGTAAGAGTACATGCAAAGCAGTAAATAATTTGATGTTTGAATGAAATTATTCAAGGTTCACGAAAAAAGGATAATTTGAAAATCTCCTATTTTTATATTCCAGTACAAATATATGGATGTTCGTTTTTTGTTGAATTTCATGGAACAATAAATTTTGTCACTATAATTTATTTATGTGACATTTATGAGTAAGCAGGGCTTGTTACTTTATTCAAACAATGGCAGAATATAAATAACGTGAATTAATTTGTTCGGACACGTTATTTTTCTCACATGCTCCCCGAGTTGGGATCGATTTAAATTCAGCTAAGGTCGTGTTACTTTAAATAAGAGGGAAATCGCAGTCGAAAACAAAAGGAAAACCAATAAAGCACTCGGTGAAGTTAGCCTCCTACTTAGCAATTAAAAAAGTTTAAAATAAATCTGACAAACATTGGAACTTAACGCGAACGTTTTAAAGTTCAAAGTAGTGCAATACAATTAACACTTTAGGCACTTATCCTACGAGAAAGATAAGCGTTTTGAAGTTAAGGAAGCCTTCCGACTATTCGCTGAAAAAAATATAGAAAACAAACGGATGTTTTAAAGAAAATTAAAAACAAGAAAGTTTCCACGATCGAGTCTGTTAATCTACGCTGTATAAAGAAGAAATTAAAAACAAGAAAGTTTCCACGATCGAGTCTGTTAATCTACGCTGTATAAAGAAGAAATTAAAATAAGTTTCTTGAATATTTATTACGCTACTTATTTTTACTTCGTAGAATGAATTTAAATAAAAGCCAGTATTTGCTCCGAGAAGGTTCATATTTAAGAGGAATACGGCGGTAGAGGACAGAATCAATTACGAATTTGTTGTTTTTTATAAAATGTTGTTAATAATTAAAGCGCATTGAATATCTACTTAATAAAAAGAAGTGCACTGTTTATGGACGGGTCCAAAGTTAATTAATTATAATTACGACAACGCTGCATTATGTCGCACCGGAATTGCAAATGGGATGCGAATAACGCGCATTTTAAAATCAACTCCAATATATCATGTTTCATTGTCGTGTGTTAATTCATTAAGCGTGTTTGTAAATGCGAACGTACGTACAAATTTTATTTATCAATAATACAATTATTGTTATTTTTGAATGCTTCCAATTAATTAAATTTTATAAATGTATCTCGATAAATATTTAGGCCTTTGTTTGTCGCGTTCATGAAATTAAAACTGTGTCATGATTTACACAAATTTATTTTTTAATTCCAAACTACCCAAAATCAACATCTCTAAATCCCTAAAAAAGCAGATAGTCGAGAATTGTTTGGATGTGAAAAGTATTAAAGGGAATAAATCCAGGAATAGATTTAAAAAAATAAAACTCCTTTCACGAAGTGAAAATTAAACAATTCATCTTTTACCTTACCTTGATTATGTCAGTTTAAATACTTATAGCAGTTATAAAATACCACAATTCAGAGCGTGGCAGAACCAGTTTTGCGCGAGTTTTGTATCGCCTTATATCAATATTTATATACATTTATCAAGACCCAATAGTCATAAACTTAAAAATTCCTTTTAACATTTAATAATCAGATCATAAAATAAGTAATAAAAAACATATTTGAAAAGACAGTCCTTGGAATATTGATTTAAATGGCTAAGATTAAAAATCTGGGAATTATTATAACGTTCGGGGTCGACATCTGCCAGGACAAAGCCTACCATTAGTAATGTATGGATGCGATGATTATGAAATTTTGCACACTTGTTAAAAATATTGTAACAATGGAGTTACATTTTATCCACATTCAAATGCAACGTGTATTTTAAGAAACACACAGATGTTTGATTATTAACATATTTAGAATTATAATTCCACGTATAACGAGATAAGTACATATTCTTCTTCTTCTTCTTTGTTGTTTGAGTCTTTACATACTCGTCGTGGTTATCACATATATGTACATATTATATGGAAATTATAAGAATTTACATGTGTTAAAAATGTAAGATATAACTTTAATGTGAAATAAATTGTATTCTTTCATATAAATATTCATCAAAATAATTGATAATTTTAATGAGATGGAATATCCATATTATGCGATGCTAATTTTTTAATAATAATGAGGCAAAGGTTTTTATAACAAAGGTCCTTAGCCGTCTCGATCTTAATGTTATCTCTAATAGGTCAATAAATAAGGAGCAACGCGCGAGCCCGGCCATCGGCGACACATACGGGACCTTATTAAAGGTCCAATGGTAAATGATTATGGCTGCTCATAATATTACCTGACGCTTGTACACGTTTTAAAGTTCACGGGTCAAAAAATACTCGGTACCTTAGCGTGTTAATTGTGCTATTAATATTTTTATACGTTGCTTAATTGTTGAATTGTAGTAATTTAAGATGTTAGGTCGTAGAAGTGTCTTCCTCCGCAGCTCATTGAAATATTAAACAATAAAAGTGCTATAATCATGACATAGTTTAAAAAGTAATGCTACTGTCAAAGAGTTTTGCACAAAGTTGTACCATGTTAATGCTAAAGGTGGTAATCGTACATACATGTCTATCAAGAATATTTGCGTGGCAGTTGCGAGTAATATGTGCACAGAAATTTAATATGTACAAATATTGTCGATAAAGTTTTGAAGACGTTTTCACGAATTTTCGTAATAAGCTCTCAAACTTCTTTAAGTAAGGATTGATTGGAATCTAAGAGTTGATACGTGTGGTGTTCAAAACTGAAATCTACAAAATTTGCATCAATTCTTTAAGTTGCAGATCAAGGTCATGTTCGTAGACCCTTTTGTGAAACTCGACTGATCTGCTGCTGCATGAAATGTTTTAGCTAATATGCTTTTAAGAATGTTTTTTTAATTCGATTAAAGTCTTATGAATGAAAGGAAAGACGCAATGAAAAGGTATAAATGATAGGCGAGCGCGGTGCGGCCGCAATCAGTTCGCGGCATCTGATGCTCTAGGCCCGCTTTATTACTATACTAACTCTTTTTATTCAGATATTTGTCCGGATCCCCTCATTTTTATTCAACCGAAAGCATTATTATGCATATATAAGTACCCGTTTATTTTATTCCCATCGTTATTTTAATACGTTAAGTTTCAAATTTGAGATCGTCACCTCGGTCCGTACCTGCTCTCTCGCCGCTCTCAGATGTGGCGACAATATTTAAAAGATAGAAAGATAAGGGCTCTTTAAAGCGGTTTGATGTAACTCGATGCCTTACCATAATACATTATGTTATAGTTTATGACCGATACCTTCGTAAGACAAAACATTTTCATCTTTTTTCTAAGTAAACTTGCTTTAGATATTGACCCATTTGAAATATTCTTGATAAACAGTTCATAGCATTTTTTAAAGAAAAAGTACGATTATCCTATAATTTTATTCTATAATTATTATACAACAGTCTGTAGCTTAAAGTTAACTTACAATATTAAGTTACTTATGTTGATGTTAAGTTAAATAGGCAATTTGGACCATATAAAACCGTCACGACATTGAGCCAAATTTGTTTAAAGATCATATACTAAATCGTTTCGTTGAAGTATTTTTCACGTTTAAGTTAGAAAAAAACTAAAAAGAATTACAAGAATAAAAATAAAACGTTTGAAGTTTTAATTGAAAACATCGTTAAGAAAACTTTTGGCAAAAATGAGTACACATTAACATGTCGTTAAGATACTCACATTTAAATTGAGTAGTAAGAAGGTGTTAAATATATTATTTTATCCGTAGTTAAATAAGAGAGCAGGCGGGTAACAATTAGCGATCGCGCGCGGGCCGGTAGCGCTTCCCGCTGGGCCCCCCGCGGCGCGACGCCCCGTTGCCCGTCGCCCGCCGCCTGCCGCCCGCTGCCCCTCGACCGTACACTTACCGTAATATTTAATATCTTAATAACCATTTAGGGCGTGTTAAAGCACCACTTTGAATAATTATCCAATTCATGTCAAGCAAATAGGGCATTGCTTATCTAATTTTACGTCGCAACATATCTTACATAATTAGTCAAAGTATTGCAAGCTTTGCAAGTTCACAATTGTAACTCAATTTTCTTTTGTTAAGATCATCATAACTTGGCAGTTGGTTCATCCACGGACTTCATTTTTTTTCACCCTTGACGTAGGTCAGTTAGAAGATGAAGTCTCCACTAAGTATTCTTTGAAGTTTTTCACACATGTTTCAAAATAGATAGATATTTGTTAGGTATATTTACTTTTGAATTTTAAAACTTTTGAAATATTGACCGATGTCAGTACAGGGGTCGCTAATGACTGGAAAGTTCTTTGCATAGCACGGCACGAGCTGCACACGGTCACATAGCGCGGGCCCGCCGCCGCGCTGCCCCGCCGCCGCCGGCACGCATTGGTTATTGAGAGCGATTTGGGCAAACCGTCTCAATGAGAGTACGTGCGATTGATTTACGAGACGAGCGTGTGCCCTTTGTGCTCCGGCTGACTAATGGACAGACGCTCACGGACATTTATGTAGATTGATTGTATAAATTTTATTCACAATGTTAATACACTAACAGATTTAGACGTCATTTAGAAATGGCGGTCTCTAAAGTTGTGCAATTTAGGCCGTGAATAATGGATGACGAATGGTTTTGAGTCTGTGCCGTGTACGTGCAAGCGAGGCGGGCTGCTCGCGGTCACCGAGGCCGGGGACTAACTGGGCCGATGCTTTCATTGTCTCAGTTACTTATATTCATTAATTTCAAAACAAATAAAAGAAACAATACAATGAGAATTGACACCCCTAGTTTACTTTAAAGTCAAAAACGATTTTTGCAACCACCTTGATTACCATTTAAGTAATGTTAACACAAACAGTCACATTTTAAATAGTTATATTCCAGGTTGTGACAGTCAAATCATAACCAGGAGTTAGCATATAAACTGTCACACGATACCTTAGATTTTGTATTTTGAAACCTTGGACTCAATGGTATTTCATAAGGCGAGAGTTCTAGAACAACTTTACTTGTTCGGATTCGATATAAATACAAGATTTAATCTATTTAAAACTCTTGGTCCTTAACCTCAAATTTTAGAGAATAAAAAACGTAATCATAAAAACATCTCGTAAATCAGCGTAAAATATAAAAAAGCACCTCAAAGATGATATTTTAATACACAGCGTTAGTTCGTACAAAAACTATCCTCCGAAACATTTAGTTATGGCTCGAAGAAAAAGGACAATATCGCAGCTACTTGCCGCGTCATCCTTATCGACACGGATCAAACGTAGTTAATCAAAAATTTTAATGACCATAGTTCAGAAAATAATAACTTTCTTCACCTACCAATAGATATAACGCCTGAACAGTCTTGATACTTTAACTTGCTATTTCATTTTAATTTCTTATTTGTCAACTAACATTGTAAAGATCAAAAACTAAGTAGGTAATACTTACTACTTAATGTTATGTGATAAAAAGTCGTAAAGATCAAATTTCATATTGGTACAAATTACAGATGTTTACCATTTACTATAGAGATAAGTAGACATCGGCAATATATATTAATTTTATTTTGTGTCAAAGACTGTGTTGTTTGGCATATTATTTTGACAGCTTAAAATGGGTTATACCAATTTAACTCCACAGCTAAACTAGAAATTATGTGGTACTAAAAACGAGTATCAAAATGTATTATCCACTGGGCATCGGTCACGGTGCGTTGAGGCGCGTCGCAAGCCAGTTTGGCATTTAAGTTTATTGTAACGATGTTATTGACTGCTTTCGATCCGTCCATCAAGCGTCCTTCATTCCAGCGACGTGCCTCCGTTTGACACACTTACATAAGACTCATTCTGTTTCACGATGATTATCATTCTGTTCTTCATGGAAACCACCACCATGGGGAACCTTATCTGGGAACGAGAAGCGATGTTACGGTTGGTAAAAACTCTGATTAGCGAAAGTACCATCCGAATTTACAAATATTTATTTAGCAAATACGATTTTGATTTTAAATTTTTGACCTTTTTAAGTTTTCAACCTTTTTTGCCGTTATTATGGTTACTATTGACATAGTGTCAGTGCTACAAAGGCAGGACAATACAATGATCCATTACATTCTAGACGCCGACCGATTTATGATGAGGCTGTCTTTTTTTGTCTACGGTTAGTTATGTTTTATTTTCAAATAGAAATCGAAACATGCCAGTTTTGTATAGACCTATTACAATGCCAAAAGTAATTTTAAAATACCTGTATGTATTTTAGTAGGCTTTATAATATAATAGTAGTTTTCTTCATTGTGATTTTTTGTGACAGATTTTTTACTTATAATAGCGGAGACAACGGCAAAGTGGCGTCCTTAGCAACACTAGCTAGCTTCGTGCTAGACTTTTGATCGAAACGGAAAAAGAAAAAGTGGGGAGTCAATTAAAAATACTTGGACTTATATTTTATTTAGTACGACATCGTAGTATTTTTAACAATTAGAAAACTTTATTTTTGCGCTGGCTTTACCAGACGAGCATACTATGTATAATGTTTGTTAAAATACCGTTTGTTTAGGGACGTGGTTGACTTATGTAAAGGCATAATGACAACTTTTATCATATTTGGGACGAGATTTAAATATAGCCATCGTCACTGCCTGTTTATAAATTGCTTATAACTAAGAAATCAAGATAGAAGATGTTCAGTACAGATCGTACTGGTTTGACACATTCTGTGGTGAACATATAGTTTAATGAAGAGTCCCGTGCAAGCGGCCAAGCGATTCGGTCGGTTACAAAAGTGCGAGTTCAAAGGTCATCGAGTGAATTACGGTTTCGCGTATGGAAAAATAACGCCGCACACGGGTGAAGGCAGCATCACTGGCGCCTATAAACTTGACTCGATTGACACCGACAGAGACCAGGCGCGTACAGGCGGAGAGGCAGGAATCGGCGCTGGTAAGTACACTTGTTTACAATATTACGCCCTCCGGTGCATGAGTATCTTAAGGGTAGGTTGTGCCGCGGGATACGATCCGGTTTTATACGGCATAGAAAATATGGTGTTTAGATAAAAGTTGAAGTCTGATCCAACGTGGATGGCATAGTACCGCTGCCCAATCAATAGGGTACGGACACTGTCTACGTGGCCGTGATTTCGACTCCTGTGATCAAACGTCAAAATAACACCTTTTATAATTTAATGTAATAGTCATTGTTAGTATTAATTTATGTTTACTACCAATTAATTACTAAGCAAAATAGGACAAAAAAAATTGGCGAAGTAACTACCAGGTCCAATGTTTACATCAGGAATAGATTATTTGTATATCTTCTAGAAATTGTAAGTTTCTTTTGGTTATATGTATTAGTGGATTACTTTATAAATGATGGATGTTTTTTGATTGTGTTGGTGCAGTTGTTTGTTCGAAGACTCATCATGGCGCCGGATCACTGCGCTCGTATTTTACACTAAGCTTTAAACAAAAAAAATGATGGTCACGTACTCCACGAATTATATGGCCGGCCTAAAAGAAAACTAGGTACAAAAATTATAAAAAATGATCCGTCTTCGTTAAAAACGAATATTTGAGCGCGAACGTGAGATGACTCTTTAGTTTCGACACGTTTATCATTCGATACCTAAATTACTCGTGTTTTGTGCTACCACTACGGACTATTTTAAAGTGACAAAAACTTACGAGTGCTAAGGTTTTTCTCTTCGGCTCGAATTATAAAAGCAATCACTTGTAATTTATATTAAATTACAGAATAATTCGAATTGAAATCGATAAATCGATTGTAATGTGTACGCGAATAATAGTGGGAGCGGGCGCGGCCGAGGCGGTCCGCTGCCCGCCGCATTGTGCCCGCTATAAATAAATGGCAACAACAGGTGAATTACTAATTTCACTCATAAAATTAGCTCTTCATGGGTGGAGTGCAATATTTAACTGTCGACAACATCCGCCTATTTATATCGAATATTAGTGTGACGGATTGCTTCACTTCACAATGGATCGAGTACGGCTTACTGATTCAATCGCATCGCTATTCCATTCCGAACATAATCGGATCGGTTGTTATTATGCTTTGTACGCGGTAAATGCATTTTCCATTCTATACGTTACATTTCAACGCAAAAAATATTGGTTAGTAAAAAAATCTATAGAGCTTAAATAAAAACTCGCTGTGAACGAAATATTCTGAAACATTGTTTTTGTTAATCTAAAATATGCAGAACACCGAATGAAATATTCGATGTGGTCGAAAGCATTATATAAATGGAATTATTCATGTTGCCAGACGCCGGAAAAAGGCAGTGAAATTCGACGTTTCATTTGTTTACACGTCTGTTGCGGCTTCAATGGCGTTTGATTGCGAACGCGCTTTTAATATTTCAAATGATTTTCAGTTTTGATAATTGGTGTAGCGGCGGAGCGACGGCCGCTAATTGTTTCATTTTCAATTCGCATTCGAAAGGCTGAATCGACCCGTCGCCGAATACATTATTGAAACGAGCAAAGCCATACTTATAACTTTGGTAATTTAGAACGACACTTCCTCGTATGTAAAATAGGTAGGCCACCACCTAACCGAGAGCACGCCCTCCCCACGAGCGCTCAAAGCGGGTGAAACGACTAGTCAACCCTTTGCCGCTCACTCGCTCGTGAAATCACTCAAATACTGAATATTTTAATCTGAGCAGATAACGAGCTCGCAATTCTATTAGATGAAACATAGCTGTGTGAGGTTAAACACGGTGGAGCATTGCGCCCCCGAAGCCCGCGCGCGCCCTTCCCCCGCCCCGCGCCGCCCTCCACTGCCGAGCTACTGCACCCACTATCATTGACACTTTATATGCATACGCACATCTGTTTATATTTGATCATCTTATTCATTCAACGTTTACCCTTTATAAATTAAATTTAAGGAATTTAAAAGAACAATGAAATGCTAAATTAGTAATTTCTTTATTCGTGAAAACAATGCACGGGAACATGGTTACAATTAATCAAAGTCTTTATATTTAAATTTTTTATGACATTAAAACAGGACGTTACTAATAAATTAATTTGTACCTATTTCATTGAATCTCTCAACGCTACCGTTCTCATATGATAATAGCAAACGTGTCGAAGTTGGGTTCATTTTAAACGCCTGTATAAATATATCAGGACAGCTATAAAGCTATCAAATATTTACTAATCTAAGCGGCGAGAGCGCGGCGCGAACCCCTTCTGGTCCCGGACTCATAAAATAAATTGAAATAGTCGCGCCGCCCCCCAAATTAAAATATTCAAATGGGACGCACGCGCAAGAAAATTGAAAATTGTCGTCTATAGCCCGCAAATGAAACCTATAACTCCCCGCGTACACTGAGGGACACGATTAGTGGACTTCTCTTTAAATTCTTATTTTGTTTATACTTGATCAAGATATTACATTTTTTTAATTGCCCTACAACACCGTTCACATGTTTGTAAGAAATATTTTAATTTTGTTAAACGGAGATAAAATTTTTTCCAATTATTGGGTTTATAACAATTAATTTCGAAATATTCTTCATTTAGTCAAGCGGCCTTATAAAAAATATCACGAACAACATTTAAAAAATTACACATGTATTAAAATAATATCCAATCATGATATCCCCTTTCGGTTTGTGCTCGTTTTTATTGCTCGAAGTGTATTACTGCACAGAAAGGAGCGGATTCGATATGCCTCCGAATAATGCCATAAATGATCGTCAATTTTATGACTGCAATTTGGCTGCGAAACAGAATTAAGTGTTTGTTTTATGCAAGAACGGATTTAATACGAATGCAAGGAATAAATGTTTATAATGACTCATACTTTGTTTATTTACACATTCTATTATTTGTAAGTACACATAGAAAACTTTAGAAGTCGGTTTCAATATTCTTGTTATTAATATAGCTTTGTTCATATAAGAATAGATTGAATTAAACTACAGAGAAGAATAATTAATGATACGCATTGATTTGACCCTTGACTTTTTAATGCCCGGGAATAAAATATTTAAAGTGCCAGGAAGTGAATAAATCACAGAATATTGTATCGCACACGAGCACGAGAGCGAGCGACGGCGACGGGAGGTAGTGGCTTCCGCTGTTCTGCGGCCGGCGCTGATTTTGTGGTTACGTTTTGCGTAACCTGATAGACGCGTCACTCGCGCATCCTTACACTGCATACAGATACTTTTGTAAGCGTAAATCATGTTTTATAGTAAGTTACACAAAGTTAAAAGTGAATTATTTTAATGGATATTTATATGAAACAATAACATTTTAAACTGACTGACTTTCTTCGGTTCTAAAAAGCAATCCAAAAGTGGGTTCAGAGCAGAATTTGATTATACAATTTTTCCCGCAATGGTAACAGTAATTAAAATTTCATTTATGCAGTCAATTATTTTGCTAACTAGGAAAATAGTAAGTAATTTATGAACCAGAAGACAATGATTATAAACAAAAATATGAGTCATTATGCGGATGACACAAGAGGTGACGACGTCCGGTGCGAGTGCAAGCGATACGCTGGGAACAGGTCGTCTTCCGTCGCCGCGACCGCCGCTCGCCCGCAGCCGCGCGCCGCCCGCCGCCGCACCAACGGGCATCGGCACTACGCATCAAGAGCAGCCACAATAAGCCCGCGTCCTATTACATTAGCACCTTGCAACAACGCAACGACCTCGCTTGCCCTCTCCCAGCGCACGACTTCTAACATTTCATCGTATTTTAAGGGCCCAAGCCTTTGCTTCCATTCATAAAATTATTAATGCGATCGTAAAATTGGGCAAATTTTATTGTCTCGAAGACATAATGGGAAACTAATGTAGCGTGTTATTATTCAGATCGCTTGTAGCCGTAAAATACGAGTGTTTGTGTCCGAGAGAGTGCGTCGGCGATGCGCACGGGGCAACGAGCGCAGCGTTCCCAGCGGAAGACCCCTCTGCTATTTGAATATCAAACATATTTCGGTCATAATTCATTGAAACAGTTATGATATTCTTCCTCTACATTTTTATTATAGATACGTGTATTTAATGCTAACAGAATATGTAGATTTTTCAAGATAATGATCTTGACATCGAGCGTTTTTGGTTTATAAACAAAAATTTGTAAAAGTGAGAATGAATAATAATACAAAAGGAGTAAATAATTGATTAGATCTGTGAAGCTAAGAATTTTGTGTAAATAACAGGTTCAAAACAAAGTTGTATCAATAATATTAAGTCTGCGGTTGGAAATAATTTTTTACTTATGACTGAAAGAATACAACGAATTGAAACATCTCGTTGTTGGGGCGATGGTATCGGTACGTTCAAAGAACCACACAGAGGGAGATTTGTCTGAAGCAGCACGGTGGCTGCACACCGCTGATATGAAATTATTATTAGAAACATATGGGTTTGCCGACTCTTTGGCTTCTTGTGTATTTATTTCAATAAACAGCATTTGTTTTAATCTCTCACCAAGAAAACGATCATTATACAGCCGCCAGTGACAATATGTAAAAACATTTTATGACTTTATTCTAGACATATATCAGACCTTGTACTAACATACGCAACCATTTTTCTTGGTTTATGTACTTTGCTTTTGACAATAACAGGAACCAATTGAACTTTTTCTATAGAAATATGATTATACAATTTAAGATTAACCATGGTAGTCGACATTAGGTATACAGGTGGTTGGTTTTAAAGGCAAATAATTTGCGGCAAGTGGTTCCGGGCGTGTGTCACGGATAACCCGTTAGTAATTGGAACCTGAATAAGCGCGGCCGCTGAAGTATTTTGGACACGAGGAATAAATATTAATAAAACAGCGCGATTGTCTTTCTTTTTCGTGAGAAAATACTGGCCAGGGGAGTGACAATATACTTTTGTTTTTCTTTATTGTTATTGCCGTAAAACATTTAGCGGGCAGCGCTGAGCAATAAAACACGTTATTTTGTGTGACAAAACGTCTCGCTTCATGAGAAATTATTGACCCGCAGATAGAGGAATAAGCGAGTTATTGGTGACGTTCGCAACCAAACAGAATAAGTTAACTTTTATATTTATCGTGTAATAACAAACAATAAAATATAGCATATTTAAACATCCAATAAACTTTTTTATTCATATTTTACTTGAGATTTAATGTCATTAATTATAACAAATTATGAAAATATTAAATACTGTCAGAGTTAAGCAGTATTAACTGAACATTTAATATCTACTATCACATACTAATACCAAAAACGTTAGTATTAATACGTACTCGTATAAGTTAGCTCGATGTAGAAATTTCATGATACTAATTGAATTAATGTTGTCTGTTTAAAATTTCAAAACTGCTGTATCGTGTTGTTGCTACATGAACAATTCCAATGTAATGAAGGATAAATTGGCGACCGCTAATAAGATAATTGGGCAAGCTCTATGCCGGCGTAAATCAACTTCTTAATAGCTTCGTGGGACGGCTCCAACTCTTTAGTAATAAGTAAATTTCGTTTGCTATTGTATTTTGATCAAGATTTATGGATACATATTGCTGTGTTTTTTTAATAATATAAAAATACCACAGTATCGCTCAAACGTTGTGGTTTCGAGATTTCAAGAACTGCGTAATTGTAATTTAATGCAACATAAATATTTTTAATCACGGTATCATTACTTGCTTAGTCTAACATTATACAAAAATAAATTGATTTTGTAATTTCAATTTTGTTTTCTTATACAAGTAATACAGTATTCGTATAATACGAGTACATAACTTCCATTATAAAGTGCATTAGAAAACAAGTAAAACGGAAATTTTAATAGCAGTGACTAATAGGCGGTTTCCCAGCTACATTTAACTATTCGTTAGTGTTTTGATTATATAACTTCATGAAATGCGTTTCCGCACTTAATCACTACGTAATCTATCTTCAATACATATAATAAAATTGGAGTGTCTGTTCTTAATATCAAAAGAAAAATTCCAGATTTCGGGAAGATGATGTACTTGCGTTGCTGATAACGAAAATCGCATTTAATTTTTTTTTGTCTGTCTGTCCGCAAGCCGCGTTTGTTCCGGGCAATCTTCAAAACGGCTGGGCCAATTTCGACCGGACTTTCACTGAAGGGAAGCTATCGGCATATTATAGGCTACTTTTTTATCTTAATATTGCGTGGACGAAGTCGTGGGCAACAGCTAGTGATAAAATAAATGGTAACTTCAAAAACCCCGCATTGATTATTTTTATGGCATATCGCATGTAGAATATCCCAAACTGAGATTAGCCTTGATATTACCAGTTGTTCAATGTTTTCCTGTACTAGTGTCATCCTTGATCAAAAAAATCGTACGTAAAATTATCCTTATAAAACAAATGAAGATGATTCAGTCTACACGCTGCATGATTCACTTCATTGTTTTAGTTTTGTATCGATTTAAGGAGAACGATCAATTACGATTAAATTACTGTTGGAGCGGTAATAGAGGGAATATATTGTCATTGGAACATTTATAACCGTTTTACTTATTTAATTGATACAAATGGGTCTCATTGGTGATCGCGTGGGCATTCGGTGGAATATTTTGGATTCGTATGAATAAGTTATTGTATGTAATTACATATTAAGAAAGAGGTTTAGTGATCAATAAACTATTATTACTCAAATAAATTAGACTAATATGTTAACCGGTAATCTATACTAATATTATAAAGAGGAAAACTTTGTATTATTGTATGTAATTACATATTAAGAAAGAGGTTTAGTGATCAATAAACTATTATTACTCAAATAAATTAGACTAATATGTTAACCGGTAATCTATACTAATATTATAAAGAGGAAAACTTTGTATTATTGTATGTAATTACATATTAAGAAAGAGGTTTAGTGATCAATAAACTATTATTACTCAAATAAATTAGACTAATATGTTAACCGGTAATCTATACTAATATTATAAAGAGGAAAACTTTGTATTTTTGTATGTATTGAAATAACTCAAAAACTACTGCGCCGATTTTAAAAATTCTTTCACCATCAGAAAGGTAATTTATCTGTGAGTAACATAGGCTATATTTTATTATTACTAATGTTCAGGAACTATTAATAAACAGCGTGTTTCTGGACGCCGGCGTTAAAAACTCACTAAACTTTATTCAAACCATTAGCAATAATTACAACGTTTTTCAACGAGAATAAGCAGATACGGCTGTTAATCCTAAAAAAAAAAAGATTTTTGTTCAAATTTCGACCAAATTTAGTCCATATATGTATTATCATATTTAACAAATTTCGACCAAGAGTCGACCACTATATAATTACATATATATTTTACTCCAGTTTCGACAACAAGCGGATAGTAAGCGGCGCGTACGACGGCAAGATTAAAGTGTGGGACCTTCGCGCGGCGCTCGACGTGCGCACGCCGCACCAGGACCTCTGCCTGCGCACACTGGTCGTAAGTCATCACCGGGGACATGACACATGACACACATGACATACATGACACATGACACACATGACACATGACATACATGGCACACATGACATACATGACACATGCCATATTGACATACATGCCGTACATGACACTCATGACGTACATGACACAAATGACACATGACATACATGAAATACATGACATACATGTCACACATGACAAACATGGCACACATGACACACATGACACACTTGACATACATGACATACAGACATACATGACATACAGACATACATGACATACATGGCACACATGACATACATGACATACATGAAATACATGACATACATGACATACAGACACACATGACACATGACATACAGGACACACATGACATACATGACATACATGGCATACATGACATACATGACGTACATGACATACATGACATACATGACACACATGACACATGACATACATGACATACAGGACACACATGACACATGACATACATGACATACATGACACACATGACAACATGGCACACATGACTTACATGACATACATACATACATGACACACATGACATACAGGACACATATGACACACATGATACACATGACATACTGACACACATGACGTACATGACACACATGACGTACATGACACACATGCCATATTGACATACAGGACACACATGACAAACATGGCACACATGACTTACATGACATACAGGACACACATGACATACATGAAACACATGACACACATGAAATACATCACATACATGGCGCACATGACATACATGACACACATGACATACATGGCACACATGACTACATGACATACATGACATACATGACATACATGACATACATGGCACACATGACATACATGACGTACATGACACACATGACGTACATGACACACATGACACACATGACACACATGACATACAGACATACATGACGTACATGACACACATGACACACATGACATACATGACGTACATGACATACATGACACACATGGCACACATGACACACATGACGTACATGACATACATGACATACATGACATACATGACGTATATGACACACATGACACACATGACATACATGACACACTGACACACATGACACACATGACGTACATGACACTCATGACGTACATGACATACATGACACACATGACGTACATGACACACATGACAAACATGGCACACATGACTTACATGACATACATGAAATACATGACATACATGCCGTACATGACACACATGACACACATGACACACTGACACACATGACACACATGGCACACATGACATACCTGACATACATGACATAACATGACATACAGACATACATGACATACATGACGTACATGACATACAGGACACATATGACACATGACATACATGACGTACATGACACACATGACACTTAACACTCCTGGAGGAACAGCCCTGAGTAGTTGATCAATGATATGCTAAGACTGCTCCTCGGGAGTTTAATATGACGTTGAGACATGACATAAATAACACACATGACACACTGACACACATGACACTTAACACTCCTGGAGGAACAGCCCTGAGGAGTTAATCAATAACATACTAAGACTGATCCATAGTAAATCAAGCAATATGACCTTGAGTGATGACACACATGACACTTAACGCTCCTAGAGGAACAGCCCTGAGTAGTTGATCAATGATATGCTAAGACTGCTCCTCGGGAGTTTAATATGACGTTGAGACATGACATAAATAACACACATGACACTTACACCCCTGAACACTGACTGCTCCACAGGAGTTCCAGTAATAGGACCTTTAGTAGACATGACACTCACTGACACACTTAATGCTCCTCGGGAGTAACAGCCCTAAGTTGACATACATCAATGACACACATGACACACAGACACTTTTAAAACCGCTTTTTAAGAAGTACCACAGGTACCGTGAGTTGTGATGACACTCTATCAAGCCCTCATAAGCTACTTATTCAATAAAGGGTGACATGACACAAAATGAAGACAAAATATTAATATTTTGAAGCCTATGATACTCTGGGGAAGAATACTAATCGAATAACACCTCACTTGTTCATGGTTCAGTTGTTAATGGTACAGGTTACATATAAACATCTTATTAATTGCTTTTGGATGGATGGATGTCTGTTACTATATATCTCTAGGCTCAACGGAAGTCTATGAAATTTGTTATAGATGTAGAACACAGGCTAATTAAGGTTTTAATTCCTACTGTACGCAGTTGCGCATAAAAAGACATATAGTAGATATTTATACTAATATTATAAAGAGGAAAGATTTGTATTTTTGTATGTATTGATAGAGATAACTCAAAAACTACTGGACCTGACTTTGACTGACTTTTATTATTATTTTTTTAAGACCTTGCAGACGAAGTCGTGGGCGACAGCTAGTTGAATATAATCAAGGTTAAGGTTGTTTAGATTTCTACCCACTGAATGTACTACATCATACAATGTTCCTGGAATATAGGCTTAGTTTTTTAAATCAGTACAAAAAAGTCATAGAAAGAGGCCTTCACTGCAATAAATTGCCATATAACCTTAATATTGTTAACTAGATATTAATAAGTTAACTAGATATAAATCGCTCCCATTTCGGAAAAAATAAAATGGAGACGTCTACGTTGGTACGGCCAAGTTCAGAGGCGACCTGAAGATCACATGGTCAAATTTGCTGCCGACGACAACGCAAACTCGGGGAAGACCGCCTACCACTTGGCAGACGACGGTCCAAAAGGATATGAAAGAAATAAAACTTGACGAACAAGCGTCTAAGATTCGTGCTTTCTGGAGACATAGGACAAGGAAGGCCGACCCCAAATAACTGGGAAAAGGCGAAGATAGAAGAAGAAGAAGAATTGTTATCTTGATATTATGTAAAAGAGAGTACTTAAATTTGAAATAATGAATACAGGTAAAATTACTAGTTAACATTTTAAACATTGTATAAAGTATGTCTTAATGTATTGTTGGTTAAAATTTAAATGATCTGCTCGATATTTGAATAATGTTTAATATGCGGGCGCTTGCGGTACATCCACGTACGCTTTATTATAATCAAATACATGTAGGCCGGCGGCAGACGTAATACAAATTGCGTCGCATTGATACCATCAAAATTATTTTGTAAACGCTTCACTGCGTTACACAAATGCCTTTTTTAGGTCAGCGGGCGATTGGGAAATGATCTGTCCGTGTAGTAAAATATAAATAATTTGGTTGTAACGAAATGAGGGCCATTTAGAAACATGAGGGTAATAAAACTAGTGCGTGCGGTGTAAACTCGGTCGCAAGCCTACGAACCACGCGACCAGCGTAGGTTGAGCTGTAGGCTTTCTTAGATAAGTACTCATTTAGTTCTGTGCGCGTTAGCAGTACGAGGCGAGAAGGATCTCGTAACAATGAGCGTTATAGCATGGATATATTTGCCGATACCGGCGGATGAAGTGAAACGCAACTATATATGAAATTAACATTCTGTACGATAGAAGAACGTAGTACGTGCGCTGCGGGCAACACTAGTGTACCGCGGCCGTGTGCGTTGCCCTCATATTTGTCAAATTGATGCGATATCTATACTTCTATACTATTATAATAAAGCGTAAACACACACTTCTTTGTTGCCTAAGATGTCAGCAATTACAGCAAATTTTTGAATAATTCTTTTTTTAATAAAAAGCCCTACACTTACGTCATGCTTTAGGCTATATATTTTCACGCCTTTAAACTTAGGGGGTAAATATTTTGGATAAAAACCCTAATGTGGGAAAGAGACCATAAGTTGCTGCCAACGTCAAGAAAGAAAAATTGCTAAGGTTTGTCATGTCATGTTATGTCATTTTGACATTTGCTATTGATCATTTGACAAATGTAAACAATAAAATAAAGTTTTTATAATTTCACGCGGATGAATCCGCACGCGAACAGCTAGTCAAGAATAAATTTAAAAGCAATGTAACTTATTTTCCAAAAAAATACCAAGTCAAGCTATACAGCTACTGTCGCTACAAATGTTGTGAGATCCTATATTGTATTTAGTGATTTAAGTTATGTACATAATGTCTAACAATTGATGACTATTAATTAATATTTACATACGAGTATACTTGTTTATTGTTTAAATTTAGACGGTAAATTTCTAGAATTAAAAATAAAAGTCAAACAAATAAGTATAACTTAATTGTAATTCTGTTTAAAGATTCAATAGAATAGAGTCTTTAATATTAAAGGAAATGTTACGAAATACGACTTCTTGAATAAATTTATGGTTCGAATGAAATTGAAATTAGATTGATATGAATTTCTGCCAAGGAGCCGGGCCACGTTGCAGGCCTCGTGACCGCCACAAATAATATCACGTCATTATTTTATAAATGCATAGACATCATTTTATTATGAATCTGTAAGCGCTGCTATAAGAGGAATTACCATAAAAATTTGCGTTCATCGATGGCAGATAACGAGAATTGTTTTCGAATTATCGACACTGTACTGAATCCATTAAAAATGACTTTTGATTCGTTATTCAAATTAACAATGTTTTTTCCTTGAAACAGATACTGATAAATCAGAAGCGTTTTTTAAATATCTTTAATTACAATTTTAAAAGTCTATGAATATTCATTCATGTCTAAAGTTTACTGAACTTTGAATACATTGAAGAAATTATAGTAACTGCATTAATCAAAGGAATTGAAGTAAATGTAACATTGAGATGTTAAGTTGTCGGTAATTAATTTCGGTTGGTAACTTGTATAAATCTTCGTGGAGGCATAGATCATTGCGTGCGCATTCTGCTGTTAATTAATTTAACGCTTTCTTTTCATAGCCAACAAGAGGGAGTGAATGAAATTCCAAAAAGCGTAAATGAACGTGTAGTGTATAAGTTATCGCAATGCTCATTAAAAACATTCCTGACACGGCCTCATAAGCGCCCTATACACTCACTAGACGTCCACTCACTATACAGCATGTATCACAATTGTCATGTCATATCTATTTCATTTCTTTTATATTTAAAAAAATAATTGGTTATTCTACAATTTCATGTTATAACGTAATGCATTTTCAGGAAAATATATTCAGTAAAAATTCAATAGTTGTTTTATTTTGAAATTACATACTTTATTTTAAGTAAATATATTAGATTTCCAAACAGAATAAACGTCCGTATCAATTTTTACAAGAAGCATAAAGATAAATTCTGATCGCTCAATATGGACCACCCTGTAGATGCAATTTAATAAGTTGTGTATGACGAGCGGCTAGGGCTGAGTTTGCTGTGTGGCAGACAGATGTCATCTTGTGATATACACGGCACATTGTGTGGTAATTTTACTCGGTCATTTAATTGCCGTTTCACTGTATTCAGACAGCGGTGAGATTAATTTATTGAGACACCTTGAATTGCTAAGTTTTAAAACAATATAATTTATCATCATTAGAGACAAGTTGGGGCTCGCGTATGACATGGAGATGAATAAACCAGAACAAAACTTATGACCAATGAGAAATTAATAATTAAAAATAAATACAGATTGCCTTGTAGAAAATAAAGCATTAAAAATTACATTATCTTTAGTAATTGAAGTTTTTTCATTGTGTATTCTGAATTATTTTTTGTTGGCCGTTTAAAATTCAAACAGTGGTCGGTGTGAGTTGTCTTACTGTCATATTTACTCGTCCAATCTTCGTGTTAGCCAGCTATTAATATTAAAAGAGGTCGGCTTATACATTTTTAATGCGGCTCCTGTCATTGCAACATTATCTATTCAGCTTATAAACAAGATTGGCTCCTGTTTTGTGTTAACAAATTGTGGATATTCGTTTAGTACTTGTACAAAAAATTATGTGCTAACATTAATTTGTACATAATTAGAATATTTTTAAGATACGCGTACGAACAAGGAGTACAGCGGTTTATTAAGTATAGTGAAATACTATAATTTGGAACAATCGGATTATTTACTCATAATCTTAAAAAAGTTAAAGACAATTGTAGAACTAATAGAAGTTATTTACGACCCGTAAAGTGTTTAGGAACTAATACTACTACTACTACTACATTTGAAGAACTTAACAATGAACATATCTCGCTAATGTCATAAATAACGGGATAAAATTAAGTGGCGTCTGACAACAACGTCGCTTCAAATATGAAATGAGTTAAATCGCAGTTAACAGCATAATGCCCTGCTTTTAGATTTTTTGTTTGACACGTTACCGCCTCGGCATTTCCTGCACCCGCGCGGTTCAATTTTTAAGCCACAATGTGAAACTTAACTATGGTTCGTTTAAAGTCGATAATTGCTTACTGCAGTACGACTTGTTCGGCTTCAGTAAAGTGGTGATTAATTGTGATATAAAGACCTTTATATTTCTGTTGTTCTTCTCTGTCTCGTCATTTTTAAAATGCGTAACTAAATGTTACCATAAGGTTGACATTAAGTGCTATTTTCACAGTCGTTTTAGGGCGGTAAAAATAGGAGGAACAGTTGTTACTTACATATCAATAAAAAGAGGATGTCCACAAACAGAGATAGAATGTTGAATGAGACTAAAATAGTGCATTCATGATTTAAGATTCAAGAACAACTCGAGGAAATGTCCAATTAGCCAATGCATAGGCAACTTAATGCGATAATTCCGCGAGCTCAATTGATTTCACGTCCACAGATAAAACAGCTGGATGTTGTCTAACGGCGGCGTTATCAGATCGCCGCGTCGCCGTCGCCACACGCCGCCCACCATGTGGGAAGTCGGCTCAGCGCCCGCCGGCAAATTTTCAATCGCTGCGATCGACTTATTTCATTATGTTTAATTTCATTGCCATCAAATCCAAAACGATCTCATGTGCATAATTCGTATGCCTTATTCGTGTTACGAAATAAATTAAGGGACATAAAACAAAGGCGTCGGGGACTTATACGCCCGAATAATTTGTATTTACAACGGAGGAACATTCAATTATGCTAATTTTTATAGCTATTTACCGTGTGTATTGACTTAAAAGCTTAACAAACGTTGGGCTCTAGCTTCATATTTTACAACAATAAAAAACGTATATGGAGCAATATGTGCATAAATGACAATATTTATCCGGCGGCGCTCGCAGGCTGAGACTCGATTTATACGCGGCGATCGGGAACGGCCGCGCGCACAGCGGCGTGCCCGCGCTACAACGACCAGCATCGTAATCGTCAATTAATTATCTCAGTTTCAATAATACATACGACATACAGATGAAATCGTATAATTTTAATCGATATACCGCCTCTAATAAGGTATTAAACTGCCGCTGTGTTTATCGTCAATTCTCGTCCGACTTGGACATAAAAATGTAAAAGTCGTTTAAAGAGTTATTGTCTCAAAATAATTTACATTATGCGAATACGTGATCGTGTTGAAGACCCGGTTAACGGATCAAACGATGGCGTTAGGATTTAGAGGCACACTCGCATGTGAAAGTGTACGGCCGGCGCGGAGGACCGCGGCTAAGTATTTATGTGTCATTAATGCAGGCTTGTTAATAACGACACATCACGTCCTCGGTTCACAAGCCGTCGTTCGTCGGGAGCGAGCCACACATTTATATTCCGTCAGGTTTGTTGTGGCGTTTAGATTTGGATTATGTTCGGTCATTGTCATTCAGCGTGTTATGCTCGTATCAATTGGGAAACAATATGGAACACTTTATAAATTGATATTGATATGTAGTTTAGATTGTTGACCGCGTGACTGCTGACGACGTTGAGAACATCCTGTTCAAACATTTAAATTAATACAATGGATGCAAATTAAGAGTGTTACAAAAAAAATCTTACATCCGTGTCATAGTATCCCATAACTTAGGGATATCCATTATGCAATATTCGATTATTTTGCTCCATCTTTTTGCATATATCTAACATGACTCTATCCTGTAGAGTAACAGTAAAAATTATCCGATGAGGAACTATTTCAACACGAGATAATTAAGTTTTTTTCGGAGTGCAAAAAACGAGGCTATGGTTAAAACTGTAGTCGTCATTCACTGCGACGATTAAATATTAATCTCGACTGCATCAAAAAAGACACGACAGCGCGAGAACTAATGACAAATTATTACAATGCTAGCACACCTGCTATTCTTTTGATCAGACATTTCTCTCATTTATGACATTAATCGAGCAGAATGTTCTCATATTAACAGTTTTGTCTGTGACAAAGCGCCGCGCCCAGACAATGCTAGTGTACCTCGCTATCATTTTTTTGTATTGCATTATATTCCCTTTCATCTCATTTAATTTTAGATCAAACTATAGTTCTTACATTGAGTTCACGTCATTATTGTCTCTGTTAAATAGAAAGGTTCATTGTACAAGATTGTAAGTGTTAACTGGGTTATTGCGAAAGGTACTTTAAGAAGTGTTGTGTAGGTTATCTTTTGGTTTGACTACGTTTATGGTAAATGAGTTGCGAGGTGCTTGATGTGGAGCGGATAAATAATAAGCGGCATCTCTTACGGGACGACAGTGGGTAGATGTCGCGAGCACGTCTACGGCGGAGTCGCGGCCGACTGTGCGGGCGTGCGGAGCTTTGTCTAGCCGCGTGCATTAATCTTTGCGCTGGAGATGAAGCGATGTTCATTTGTCATCTCGTGCGTTGATTAACCCCTAAATAATCATTGTATTTATCTTTTGATATCAAATTAGATAAAAAAGTAGTACAATGAAAAAACACGAAAGATAACCTTTCAAGATAGCTATAACTATTAACAAAACAGAGACGTTTCTATTGTAAAAAAAAATTAAGGAAATATTTTTTAATTTTTAAAGATGTAAGTGACACTTTGATATAGCACAATCTAAAGATTTAACTCTTTTCTTATAAACTTAACTGTATCAATATGTCGTGTCACTGCCTTTGTACAAGACTCAATGCCATTATTTATGGCATTGTTTTTAAAAAAAATAACACAGTACAAATTAAACGAAAGCTACCTACACCAGGCGAATAAATTAGTCAGTTGTTAGGCGGTCGGTGAACATCTCAGAAATATTATGTGCATGAATAGAGAGTCCGTATGACGGACAGCAGAAAGGGCCGGCCTTAAACTTACCTTGTATTATTTTGTCATTATTAAATTCCCCTGTCACCGGTCGTTTTCATTTCACCAGAGAAAATATTGTATGCAAAATTATATGACATTTGAATACACGTAAAAAGCTCGTATTGAGATTTGTTTTGCGGTGACTCAAAGAATTCTTTGCTCGGAGAATGTTTGAGCGATGGTTGATAAGCTGGGGAATTGTCGTAGCGTTGCAGGGCATTCGACTTAAGCTTACATAGTACTGATACAAGTTTGAACTTTATTGTTCATATCGTTACTAACTGCTAACAATTCTTAGTTTTTATTTTATGTTATATATTCTATTAACCTCACTTTCCTCTTGTTACAGAAGTTAGTGCAGTTATACATTACGGATAAATCTCTTGAGCAATATCATTTGTCAAAAACTTCTGTCTGATATAAACAATAACATGTCAAAAATCTAGGACCATTGACATTCTTTGAGCACTAGGACACCTAGAATAAGAATAAGAATAGAATAAGAATATCTTTATTGCACACTATTGTTAATTACATAAATCACTGTAGCCTTGACGAATTAACTAGGATTCCTGTTTTTAAGTAGCCAAGGACTTCCCTTACAAAGTGATACAATTTTGGTGTGAAATAAAAGAAAATTAACTATTATTTATTAATTTTAGCAAACCTAGAACCTACCATTTTTACTCATCTGTTATTAATTCAATCGAAAAAAAGCGATTCCGTTTCATTGAATAGGATAATACTTCCATACGATTGTGATCCTTGAATTATCAACCAATCATGATCGAGGGTCTGTAATGAATCAAACGGCATGTGACTTAAGAGCAACAACAAAGCCCCATAGAGGAGGCAATCATGCGGCGAAGTGAAGGCCTCAGTACGTTATCGAAATGTCCTCAACCAAGCCGCAAAATGAAATTTCTCGACTACGTCAATCATTTTCCCCTCCGCACGATCACCCTGACGTCTACTTGTATGCCGTAAGTCAAGAAAGGAAAGCGATTTCATATTTATTTTTTAAAACAGTAAATTCGATTATCGACTTTTCGTGATATTTTATACAAAATTTCAATTCTTTTGTGTGGATTTAATAAATGAAATTAACATATGATTAGTAAATAAAATTTTCCAATAGTATTGTTGTAATATGGTATTGTAAAATTGAACCTTTTAGTATGTACTAATTCTTGTAATAGTGATTAAATTTAAACTTGGCGATAACTATTAGTTTTACAAAACTGTGTTTTGGTGTTAATGTTTGTAAAATAAAACCGCTGTGCGATTACATCTTGTACCACATAGTAACGTAATCAAGGCATCATTCTGATCCATAAGCGCTGTCTCTACAATCGATTGTATATGTACACAAAATTGCTACATAACAAACGAGTAGGTGCGTAATGCGATGCTGAAAATTTTATATCGCTTTTACCGATTTCACAGTCACGAATGATGTAGTTTTTCAGGGGTATATTTGTGTTATTTGTACAAACTGGCGGAATTAATTAATAATTAGATACTCATAAAATAAGTATAGTTATGTCTTTTTGTAAAATGGAAGACAGTTTATGCGATCTATCAGTATTTTTCTTGAATATTTAATAATATATTTTGTGACAGTTGTATCGTATGTTGTTCGTAAGATACGGGTTTCTTACCACGATTGAATAGTTTTAGCTCCCGATATTTCGGCACAGTTGCATGCGCCATGTTCACGGGCTGACTGAAGTGATACGGTAGCGTGAAAAAAAAAGTGGTAAGAAACCCGTATCTTACGAACATTATATTTGTAAAAACCACGACAGTTTGAAGTTATAGTATAGTATGGTTTCTAAATGTTTTCATTTGTTACTAGGAATTATTAATTTAATTTTATATCACAGAATGATGTTTAAAACTGGATTATATAAATGTATAAAGATACAGATCGATTTAAATGTCACGGATGGCCGGTGAGCGTAATGACCTCCCGACGTTTTGGCTAAGAGCACAACGTCGCTGCCGGCGCGGACTCGCTCGCTTCGGCGACGTCCCCCCGAATGCTATCCCAGACGGAAAAATATTCCACAATTGAGATTGATGTCGCACGCATGTGCAGACGGCCTGTCTGTATGCAAAACAACTCGCCTTTAAATATAGATCTAATTTATGGTCATACCGCGCGATTTCAGATAAAAATAACTGACTCACTCTCACCTCGCACTATCCCTCTAAATAAGTCTGCATCAAAATAGAGATGGCAATTCTTAAAATAATCTGCTTGCATTACTGAAAACTTGCAATATTAAAAAACAAATGATCAATAAGATTAAAAAGGAAAATTTCATTGAAAATATTGTAATGGACAAATTACTAATTTACCTTAATTTTAATGTATTTATTTGGTACAGTGTTATTATTTTCAAAGCATGTTTAACGTACCAAATGGTATAAGGTTAGAGATAACACGTTTGACAGGTATAAATAAATGAAATATTTTATAAAACGAATAGAAGATAAAACTTTGTCAATATACAATTAAAATAAATCCAATTTAAGGGTAGGCTCCCACGCGATAAGAGGTGTTATTTATACACCCTCATCTCACAAAGGAACCGCTGCCGAATATCACCCATAAATATTGGACTGAGGTGTAATTTTTCACATACCAAGTCTCCTCGAGCGTCGCACCTTTAAAATAAATGCAAACAAAATTTAATAGGGAGAGATGCGCGGGATCGCGGGCTTCAGGTAAAAATAAAAGATAGTAGACCGATGTTTGTGATTATTTTGTCGCAGGAAAGCATTCTACGGTCTCGGATAATGCTCGAAAATTGTAATTTTGTATGCACTTGACGAATGTCAGGAGATCTAGAACCCTTTGCGTAGCCGTTCCCCTGAGGGAAGGAAAGCTATCTCGGAGTGGACCGTTTATAATTTCGGCTCGAAGCAAGGATAGACAGCTAGGCGCGAGGAGCGGTCCTGCATTTATTTACGGTTATTGGTTATGGCCAAAGTTGAGCGACGGCCGCGTTCCCGCGAGCCTCGTAACGCCTCGGACTTCGCCTGGTCTTCGCCCGACCTTGGGGGCGCCGCGACGCCTCCGATGGATATATCCGTCTTCTGGGAATAAACTTGTTTTAAGAAGAATACACTACTACTCTTTCACCACATCTCTGACTACCTAATTGACTTTAATTTTGATGAATATCTTGTCGGTTTAAAAATAACTATTTAACTACTAACTATTTAAAAATAAATATATAAAACACCTACTTATGAATTATTACCTACTTACTATTGAAATATGTACTTTATTTACGAATCATTTATTCTAAAAAATGTCATCAATATCTAACACGTTGTGGAATATCACAAAACAATGTAAATCTATCAAATAATGGATGAGCAATAAAATGGAATAGAGACATTGCACGCATTTGCAATAAAAGTCACACCATAAATAACGACCATGAAATATAATACACCTGCAATCTTCGGAAAATGGGAAAATCATTTTCCGAGGGCGGGCGCGGTCCGGCGTAATATTGTTATAAATGTACTTTTCCTACAGCATAAATAATAATGTTCGCCGCGCGGCTACTGGACACCGGGGGCATATCTGTTGCACGCTACTGAAGTATAATGACGAAACTTCATTTTTTCTTTTGCTTCTTTTCTTCAATATGTGTCAACATTCGAAAGTAAAAAAATAGTGTAAAAACAAGTAAGACAACCGAGATAATCAAATGCCAAAGATATTAATTGTTGTTTTTATAGTTAAAAAGGTAGACTAAACTAATTGCGAAAAAAATTAGAAGAAATTTTGTCTCTGGCTTATTTTTGATATGTCGCTAATTTGGTCATGTTCTGTTAAAATCAGATATTGCCGAAAACGCAGTATCTCAGTAACGCCATATTGTTCATTGAGTGGCGCGGCGAGGAATCGCGCCCACCTCGGGGAGCCATTTCGCTCCGACAGCTTGTAAATTCTCCATTACGCGATATGAAATATGCCCGGCCGGCTTTCGTACTCTTTACGAGGAATTACTATGATTTTTGATGAAACGAAAATACTCTTTTATTACCAGATTCTTTTAGGTTCGAAATTGATGATTACAGAGCACGATGGACTAAATATTTCGACGGGCGAATTTAGGTTGAATGTAATGTAGGCGCTCGAGCACTGATGACCTGTTTACAGTTCTCGCCGCCGTGCAGTCAACCGAATATACCTTCGGATATGATGTTGATCGTTGCATTACAATATTTCGTTGTTTCAACACGAAATTTGGCATCTGTTCTCGAATCTCCGTAATGTCTTTATGCGGCCACTAAAGCGATTTTATATCAATTAAGAGTGTGATTTAGTCCCGCCGGAAAAACGCAAACAATGAGGTGCCGACTGTCGACAATGGTCTTGAGAAAATAATACGCAATGAAACGTCTGATATGTGCGATCACGATCGAGCTTAAATCTGTTCAAATATCGAATGCCACTTCATAAACAAAACGAACTTATTCTTAACGCTCGCCAAATGGATACGTTATGCTTCATTTTAAAAATGAACAAGCATATGTCATAGTGGTCCGAGCCGAGTGCTTCGTTGAAAGGAATATAATGAGTGATGGCTATAGGAAATTGTTTTGACCAAGAATAGATTATGGTATTAAGAGGCACAGCTTTACAATTAAACATGTCGTCGCATGTCGTGTAGAACATTAAAATGAAATCACTACTATTTATGTATCCAAAAACGTCTCGCACAGAGCTCTTATAATGTAATAAATCGTCTGGGAAATATAACCATCAGCGCTCTGTCATATGCTCGTCGTTCGCTGCGTACGCGCAGTACGTACCGCGCCCGCGCTGCACCCCTCCCTGCACACCGCACCCCGCGTCCCTCATGCAGCCATACGCCATAAATCGTAGAAACGTAAATAAAAACCAACGTTCCATATTTTAAAACTTTATTTTAATAGCCCACTATTCAACGAGGAATTAAGACGTGTTTATTAACTGAACACTCGTAATACATACAAGTCTTCCCTTCATAAGTATCTCTGCTCCTCGAAGTCATAAATCTGTATTCATGTTAACTTTCTATCTTGTGCTTACTTTGTTTTTTAATCAACCATTTGGTGTTGTTTTTAAGTATAATTGGTTGAGAAAATTTACAACATACGATTCGCACTGTTTATCTACAACCACCACTTAAAATCCTGAATTTTATGAAACAATGGTAAACACCATATTGATTCCGTTTATGTCAACCACCGTATCCATGCGTTAGATTTTGAGTGGGGTCGAACATACACCGAACGATAAGAAAAGAACGTGATATGTCCTCAGATGACGTATAAAAAGTTGATTTGATTTTGATAGAGAGTTTCCTAGTACGTTTCAATATGACACGAATCATGTAATTTTCAAATTCAGTTCACGTTTATGTGTTTTAAGCAAATGTAAAATTGAATGCCCTGAACAGGACTGTACAATCCATTTAGTAATAAAGTTACCAACAGCATCATACGAAACTTATGTTGGAATATATTTGTAGAGTTTTTCAACTATTATTGGAAAAGTTTGTTGAATAAACAAAAAAGATGTTTAATATGGGTAGTTGTTGTGACAGATACAGAATTTATTGGTGTCGCGAAGCAACAAAATTGCCTATGTTGATGCAAATCGAAGGTAATCAGAGCTTGAGTTAATGGTCCGAAAGAAGGGTAGCAAGTTTGTATAACTTACGACATTAGTAATTTTTTTAATCTATAGTTTGTAAATCATTTTATTATCTTAAAGCTAAAAGCGCTTGTATGTCATAAATGGTTAATGTGTAAATGTTTTTGAAGCGCGTCAGGCGGCCGGAGATATTGCCAACAGCTGTCTTACTAATCAATAACAACCTGTCATACGACTTTTGTCTTGACGACTATAAAATTGCCGCACTTTATTTTTTCTGTGCCAAAAATCAACATCATCTCGCAAGGAATGTTAATAACAAGATATTTTTCAACGAGATCTTAATCTTAACAAATTGTTGAGATTGAAAATATTTAATGATACGCACACAAAAGAGTATACGTAACTAATTTAAATTCATTACGACACATTAGCGATTGAGATAACCCCTCTTAAAACAATAGCCGTAGTGTTAAGACGTTGTAAAGTGATTTGACTAGTTTTGACTTCATGCCAGAATGACTAATTCGCGCTTAGGTGTCGTTGTTTTCATTTCATTACATTTTTCTAAACTTTAGTATTAAAATTGATACCGGCGACTATTAAAGAAATGTATGGAGGTGATTTATTCTACTTTTATCGTTTAATTTACAGTCGACACACAAAATTAAGCTGATAAAACGTGTGGAAACAGTGATTCTTAGCGGCATCTTTAAAAAACGTTGTGTAGAAAATGATAAGAAGGTGGCATTTCTTGAATTGCGTATTTTTATTTTAATTATTGACTGTTAGATTTTAGTCACACTTCGTAGGAAATAAAACAAATGAATTGGCATATTTGAAAAATTTTCTCATGGGCATGATAAGCAAGACATCGTCAGAACAGCCAATCTAAACTAGAAACATGTAATTGAACTAATAAATAGCTTAAGAAGGGGTCGCGAAGCTTTGTACTCCATAATAAGTAAAACGTAATTTAAAAAGTATGTATTTTAATGTATAGATTATTATACGGCATATTTCACATACCCAATTGGTTTTATAATGTACTAGCTGTTCCCGTGCGGCTTCATCCGCATCAACTTATGGTCTCTTTCCCACATTAGGGTTTTTATCCAAAATATTTACCCCCTAAGTTTAATGTCGTGAAAATATATAGCCTAAAGCCTAATGTAAGTTTTAGGGTTTTTATTAAAAAAGGAATTATTCAAAAATATGCTGTAATTGCTGACATCTTAGGCAACAAAGAAGTGTGTGTTTACGCTTTATTATAATAGTATAGATATAGAAGTATAGACTAACTGACGTCTTTAGAAACAATAAAATTCTTATGAAATAAAATCTTCTGTTTTTAGTAATATGTTGAATACATTGCGATAACTGTACCAAAGACTAAATCCGTAAGTGAAATAGATTGTTACTAAAGTGTACCACAAAACTGTAAACATTGTGGGATAGTATAGGGCTCGTCGTTCGTCCAGATAAAAAAATGGTTAGATAATGAATATAAAAATTTTTAATTTTATATTCACAGAATAAAATGGTAATAAATCATGTTGTCCATCGCCATAAGCGATGGTTTCTAGTAGAGTGAGGTTTGAAGACAGCTGTACCAACACGTATCGTTCCTCGAATTCCACCGACACGCAATAAAATTTTATAAAACCGCGGTTATCGTAAACAGAACAAATAGCAAAGTTTACGAGCCATTCGTCGCGGTTTTCCATTTACATCGCACTGTCTTCTCATACCGTACCGTACATACTGTGACGTTATTTCAATAATTCATAAGCTTATTGAAGTTGTATCAAAGATTTTGATAATAATGTTAGTTCTGAAGAAGGATATGAGCAAATACTTTTGCTTTTTGACTCTACCAATGGTTCTAAACAACATATGATTAGAAGTTATGTATCAATATTCATACCTTCATTCTTCCAATGTTTGAATTCAGAAATTAAACACAAATTTAAATACGTAAAATAACATATTACTACGGACGGTTTAAAATATTTATATCACTAAAATAGAAATACTGTAAAGAGTACGAGAACCAAGACAAAAACACTATAGGATGATACTCGAGTAAAATCAACCAATAAAATTTATTAAAGTATACCACTTAATAAGAATAGTTAAATTTATCTCCGCCACCAAAAACAGCAAATGAGAAGGTAATAAAGAGAAGACAATAAAACGCATAACGCGATATATTTTCAAAATTCTTCAGAGACGGATTTAGAGCTGTTAGCGCTACTTAATAATAAAAGGTTTTCAACAAAGGCCCATTAAAATGTAAAGTCATAACAGGGAACGTGATACCGTGGCCGCGGCTTCTTAGGATCACCTCTTTCATCATAACGGCGCGCCGCCGGCAGCTGGCGCCCTCGCTTTATGTGGTTTTCGAACTCCTCTTTAATAATCTTGTTTATTTCCCCAACTGGAACACCCATAACTTGAACGCGTATTACGGTATGCCGTTGAATGGTGTTCCTCCTTTGAATATTATTTCAATATTTCAAACATATGGCTATAATATACGTTAATATAGGCAGAAATCACAATATAACTAAATAAGTCTTTTGTCATAGATAAATACGAAAACGTTAACTGTCAGTGTTGTTTCATACATGACACGTAATGTTTACAGTGCTCGTGTACAACTGGAGCAATTGAAACGGGCGGGGGCGAGAGCGAGCGGCGCGCAGTTACAGCGAGCAATAAGCCCTCTCGTCAGCTAATAACAACAGTAGCATCTCCGGTGATATCTCAATATCGTAGGTGCGAGCGGTTAATTAACACATGACGTCGCAGTGGAAATAGAATTCCTGTAACACAGGGGCTCAGAGCGCAGGGCGCAGTGCGCTCGCGCCCCGGGCCACGCGCGCACCGCCCCGCCTGTTTGTTTACAAGCAGCGAGACTTCATTACGCCGCTGGCTAATGTATTCAGCTTCAGCCTCCACGTTAACAGCGACACTTCTCAGAATCAATACGCTCCTTGTATGTTTTGATTGGCCCGAGCGAGCGCCGCCAACACAAACTAACCCTAACAAACCAATGGATAAAATACAATTTCCCGTCAAAATTTCAAACGGCTTTAATGACACCGAATACAACGAACAGATTTCGATGTTTAATACCCGCTCGGGATAACTTTCCTATAGTGGTAACGACCTCTGCATTGAACTTGTCCAATTTTAGGGTTAACGCGCATTAATTTGTTTTATTAACGGTTTATCGGTGCGCGGCTTCCTGCCGTGTTCTGTTCTACGCCATTTCGATTGTCTGCTATTTTTGTTTCGTGACGCCTCTTTCATTAGCGACGTTCGGTCGCGAGCTCGAATTAAATATATCGATGCATTTTTTTGCAAATACGTGCACCGAATTCGTGAAACAGATAGCAACAGATTACATCACGTCGTTCTGTTCACTCATAACAAGCTGGGAATGGAATCGTAAAATTCATAACGGCGACTTCTGATCCGCGCTCCCCCAAAAATAATAATGTTTCATCTTATAAAAATATTTCCCTTACGAATGTCGCTCTGTATATCACGGTATTTGTCACAGAGGATCACCCTTTATGTTCGTTTCCAGTCAAACCCCTTAGATAAGCGAGCCTTTTATATGCCAAATATAATATATTATGGTTTACATTTCTGACTGAAGCATAACATGGATATGATCATTCACACTACCACTTGATAAAAATTAAACACAAGCTGTTGTTTTTACAGAGCATTACACTATATGTGGGATTGAATATCTAAACAGCATCTTATAATTCATCGGTAATTAAATTGACACTTTTCAATAAAAAATGTTTATTTTTCTTTCTTAACACATATCAAACAAAGAGATAAAATCTCAATTAATACATATAGTGGAATGAATTATATTTTAAGAGCATACAAAAAAAACTCAATTACATTTGTTTTCAGTTAGTTGACGGCCAATTGTGTAACGTAGCCGTCAATTTAATATTTGAAACCAATAACGGCATATCTCTATAACATCAGCGCAAAGCACGCGCGCACGAGCCATTACTTCCAACATATGAGCAACGCAAAAATATCCGCGTATTATGGGTTATCAGAAGCAAAGTCGCGTCTCCGAGACTCCGGCCGCTATTCACGTCCCGTTTCGATTTAATGGATTGCTCGCTTTCATATTCCCAAATGTACACAATATTTGCGCTTCTATGATCACGTATAGTGATTTAACGCTTTGTGCCTTACTCTTGTACCGCCAAAATAATTGAAACAAAATGTGAAAGAGGCTAGAAATATAAAATTTACATTTTATTGGTAATAGCATTTTCAAGGAATACTTGAAAAGTGGTGCAAACTTCTCACCGGTTTGTTGACACATCCATAGCTCCCCTTTCATATGAAAGACGAAAACAAACAGAATGTGCCAAAGAGCAAACAATATTATACGGAATGCACAATAATATCAGTTCCGACGCGGCGTGTGGCGTGCGGCGATGCGGCGGCAGCGCGGGTGTGGCGTGGTGCGGCCGATGTTTGCCCTCGCGAATAAATATGAAATTCGAAGACGAGCGTCTCCGTCGAGCAAATATTATAAGAGTTTGCGTTGGTAAAATGATAACCGCAGAGATTGAAAATAAGGATTTAGCCTCAGGAAAGGGGATAGTGTCGGCGACTATTGAATTCCAGAAATAAGTAGTTGAATTTTTCGCTTATACAAATAATATTTGACTCAATATTTAAATAGGGTAAACGGATACGACGACTATTTAAATAACGGTCAATCTTTGTTGAATACTGATCGAGGTAATATTAAGAATGGAAAGGGACAAATTAGAAATAAAGATTAATAGGAATTGACTTGGACAATCCAGGCAATGAATTCGTGAGCATAATCGGTTCTAAATTAACTATGAACAATTTCGGAACGCAAAGATCATGAAACATAATACAATTAATTTGCCTTTGATGACCACGGTTTTGTACTTCTAACAAGGTAAAATTAAAAACATAACCAGATACTCTCAAACAACTTCGAAATCTACAATAGAGTAAGTATCAGCTTGTAGTCCTGCATACCCGCGAACATTGAAGAGAAGTTTGCAAACGTACCCTGGCTTATCATCCCGCGAGAATAACTCCAAGATTTATGTTACACGTAAAACTTTATGTCGTACTTTTGTTTCCCTGTATGCGACTTATGAAAATACTATTCCCTCGCAGGCGAGCGGTCGCTGCGTCGCTGCGGCGCTGCGGCGAGATCGATGTGCTGATAGATAAGTTATTCTACATCTCGTTGTTTGTTCATTGTAATGCTTTCTTGACCTTTGAAATTATTATTCAGGTAATGTTAGGCAATAATCTTAAATCATGTATACCGAGTTGTAATATCTATTTATGAATAGCTTTTTTAATTTTGTATAATAGATTTTGATAAGGTAAGCGTCTTTAATGTAAGAAATGTAAAAGATAGCTTAACCAAGCTGATTTAATATTAAGTCAAAAAAGCCATACTAACTCTAAGTAATTAATAACGTCAGCAAAATCATTTTCTAGTCAATTGATTTAAAAATGGCAATCGCTTCATATAATTGAAGACTTTTTTATTGTTAATTATAAATCTCAAATCATTTAATTTAACAGTTCGAACGAACGAAACCTTTAAATCAATTTGTTAAAGACTTGTAAGGATTTGTTTCAGATTTATGTGTTAAAAAAGGAATGTTTTGTGAGATGTAAAATATGCAATGGTGTAACATTCTGTCGAGGCCGAGGTAAGGGCCCCGCCAGTCGCCAGGCGATAATAGAGAAACGCCTTTACGATGTGACACCCGCTCAGCACATCAACACTACATCGCTCTCTGAAAGGGAATTACTAGAGCTGATACACCAAGTGTGCCAACGAAAATTGTACTGTGATTTATTTTACCTTTCTTGACTTAAATTTGAAAATAAACCATATTTTAAACTTGGAAACAATGAATGTGTTGTGGTTGTTAATAACAAAGTCCAAGTTGTGGTTAGTAACAACGTTTAGTGAAGGGTTAAGTATCTACGACTAATGCACTCTATTAAATTTCAGATTCCTAAAATACACCGCTTCTAGTTTATATTATTAAGGAAAATAAACTAAGAAATGTCAACATTTAATAACCTTTGTCTGTCGTTAACCGAGTGGTAGTAGCAGCTCTAAGAATCCACACGTCCGTCGCCACTTTCTGCAATGTCATGTGTGCATATAAAAAGTTATGACCACTGGCAATATTTCCAAGAGGCGGCGGTGGAGGAAACGATATGCAGTAAACGTTCGGGCGTGCGGTCTCGCGGGGCCGGCGCGCGCTGACCCGCCCGGCAGAGCCCGGTTTTATGCCAATTTTCATAAAAATAAATCCGACTTGCGCTGATTGAAGCTCTCGCCCCCACGTCCTCTGATCGACTTTCTATTTTATTGTTATTAGCTCTGTTGCGTAAGGGTGCGATGAATCGTTTTGCCGTTTGTATAAAACATACAATGTTTTGTTGTTTCCCTAAGCACGTAAACATCAATTGACAGAGTTGCATAAATAATTCATTTAGATTTCACGAAGTCAGTATCATTCTGCAAACAGTAGTTATGTTAACTACTTAATTAAAATTAAATTACTGTTACAGATATACTGTTCAAGTACAACGAACACGACCAATGTCTGTCTCGCAAGTTAACTGTAACAATGGCAATTATCATTATGTTTAACTGTGTGATAAACATAATATTCATTTAGTGTCATATTTCCTATTTAGAACCTTTAACCGTACAATGTATCCTACATATTGTTTCATCTACGGTTACATTATATTCAAAATACTGTATTTCACGCTACATTCCTAAGGAACATCCCTTAACTATTCAAGATTGAGAACTTTGTGAAACAATCCAAACATTCGTTACCAGCGTGCAGAGGTAATAGGGCGCGATGCCGTTTATTGGGATAATAGTCCCGTTAAAGCGTGAAGCAGCCGCTTAACAACGGTATCTTCTGCGATATCAGTACAAGTGTTATAGTGCTTCGCCGATTGAAGTGCGCCTTGCCGAACATATTCAGATCCTTATCGCTAACGACCACACACAGAATATCCCGCGAACACCGCAAGCTCATTTAACTAGTTGACACCTTCAGCCAATCGCAATGCCCTTTAAATGGAAATAAGCCGTTTAAATTACAATTAAAAATTAAATTAAATTAAACGGAATGCAATTACATTTTCCTCCCTCGGCCGCGCTCGAAGCTCTGTATCAGTCGCCCGCTGAAGATTTAATATAACTGCATTAAAAGAACGAGTTAGTGCGGCTTCGTCCGGGCAAAAGTGCAGAGTATAGTCGAAGAAGCGTGGCGGGCGATCGTGATTTATCGCCGGCCGCTTTTGAATATTAAATAATGTTTAATGGGAGCGCATGATCGACCCATTAGCCGACGACGCTGCTTTCACGTTTAATAAAGAGTCATTTATAAGCCAGCGAAGCTTTTCCCTTATCTTTACGAAGTATGTCGCGCGTCTGAGATGTGCCGCCCTATCCAAATTAATTCATAATTTTTATCCTTGTAGTATTTTTACATTTAGTTATTCGTATTTTATCTACGAACATAAATATTGTTGAATGCAGAAGAATAAAAATGAAGATTCCTTTTGTATATCGTATTGTTAACCGACATTAAAAGGTTTAAAATGCGATATTACCATAAATATAGAATAGATATATGTGACAACTGAATTAAACTTATTTATTCTAATTGAAGTTTGATTCCCACTTCGAATACCTAACAACTCATTAGAACCTTGTTCTCGGCACCCAGCGATAGCCTATATAGGCGACAACTCCTACTTAAATGATTAACCAAAAAGATGAGGATTATTTTTTTGTTTATGTGAATTGATATCATCCTGCTATAATAAAAATATTTGAAAATAATTAAAAATAAACTGAGTTTGCAACATCAACATTGACTTGACAAGGTTATTTTGTATAAGTATTTATCTCGTGGGATCGAAGAAGATGATTACTTAAGGGTGCATAATATCATCGGTTACGACTTCCTAATGACACATCGGACGTAGCCGCCGCTCATTATGGTGAAACATTCGATCGGTTCCCTCGAGTTATTCCTCTTAATATCTCTCCAGCGTGGCTCGCAGCGTGGGGATATCGTCACGTCTTCACTGCGAACCTTCGTAATTATATCGGTGCAATTAAAGCCCAACTAATATATTATAATGGCCGTGTTAGCAACAGTAGTTTTTGCCACAGCGGCAGAGCCGAGGCGGCGCGCTTTGCCCGCGTTCGCATAGCTTGTACGTAACACCCACTTGTGATTGGAGCCGATTGATCGACGTCATTGAGCGGCCCTTCTGCGAAGACAACTCTTATAAAGCTATAGTTACTCCGTTATTTGTAGCCATCTTTGATATCTCTGATATCAAACTTAGTAGTTGGAATGTATGTTGTTAATGTGTTCAAATTATAGTCAATTAAGCTCGAGTTTAAATGTTAATGCTATCTTGACTGATTGTAAACTTTTTATAATAGATTTATTTACCTTACAGGTACGTTTTGTATGAATTATTATAATAACAACTTAATTACTTATACTTTATTAGCAAGACGATTGTCCAGTGGTCTTGACAAGAACTCATACAAGATGCACAAATAAATCTAAATAATTACAAATGTTTTTGTCGAAACAAATATCCCATACAAAGACTAATTGATGCTGAACAGGATATGAATGTAACAGGTAACATTAGGCAGTCACGTCAGTCATGTGAATGCTTAATATGGGGGTTGGTAGATTTCCTCGCGAATCATGAGAAAATTATGCCGTAGCGAGACGAGACGCGCGCCCGTCGCGCTTTGAGCTCGTCCGACGGAAAAGAATAATTACTTGCAATGATTGAACCCTTATAATTCGAATTTATTTAATAGTCGACAGATGTTAATCGGAGCTCCGGCTATAATTAGGCTTCGATTTCTGACGAGAAAAACGCTAACGCCGCCGCCTAGCTGGACGCATCGAATTAAACCAATTTACAGCGATCGTATTAAATATTTTATTCCAGAACTACATAATGGTTATACCTTTAATTAGGTCTCTGTAATTTAATTAATTAATTAATTACTGTAATTAATAGCATTTATGAAAATCGTTTGCACAGTGTTTTTGTATTCATTGTTTAAAAAAATATTTAAATTGAAGATTGTCAGAGAATTAACAGTGAAACAATAAATTGTAAATAGTTCATTATTTTTGTTTGCATACAAATGGAAAAGTGAAAGGAGACAGGAAACATTTATACTTAGAATGCTGAAGTTATAATAAAATCTCAGAGTTTCAACAAGAAAACAATGTATACAGCAATTAACTACTGGCAGAGGAAAGCGATTTTTTTATGAGAGCGAAGTCATAACAATGTGAAGTTAACACGTTGCTGGTGTAAAAGAACAAAACGGTATAAACAGATTTAACGGTCTTAATTAGCGTTTATAGAAACGTGTCTGTTAGTTGAGTTTGTTTTTTTCGTGTCCATTGTATGTAAAACAGCGGTGAGGTTCATCCATCACTTCATATTCTCGTCTTGTAGATCGGCGCGCACCCATCCGCGCCGCGCCACCGCTCATACACCCGCTAATTGCTATAAATATTACAAAAAACATATAAAAGTGCCGAGAAACGAAGCTATTCTAGATTCCTTTTGATTAATTCAACACTTATCTGTAGGAGATTTATAAAACCTTACTTAGATATTACGAGTGCATTGGTTTACAAAAAACTTTAGATTTCCCGCTAAGTTATGATTATTCAAAGGTAAACTAAAACATATCCTATGTGCTATTGAGGTGTTTAATAGTTTCATAATTTCAGTCGCTACATGAAAATGTTATCCAATTTTTTTAAATTAAAATCCTGTGAAGTTTTGTAGATTCAACATTATCTCTTTATTATGCAATGGTACAAAGATCCGCGACATGTTGACGAAGTCATCAATTGTATCGTAGGAGGTAATTTGGTAAAAGTAATACAGCGCGGCGTGTTGTTGCCCGGGCTCGGGAGCCGAGCTTGCTAATGTGGCTCCGCACATCCTGTTCGCGGAGTAGATGTATGGGCACATTTAAATATCGCAGTCATAAATGCCATACGCGTGCTTGTTAACGCGCTCATGTAAATTCTAATCCTTGTTGCATTTAGAACGGGGCGGCCTAGTAATTATGTGCTTTCATTTGTCTGTTTCTCGGAACAAATGAGCGGGTCCCGCGCGCGTAATCCCGCTCCATGTAAAGCAGTTAGCAGTACTCTAATCTCGCACCGCCATTAATTTAAAGAATACGTCTGCGTAACCGACGTCGTCGAAAACACAATTCTCCTTCACAATTTTCTTATTTGCATATTAAAATAATTTCGAGTAAGCGCAATAGGTAAAGTCGACTACCATCCTTACATTAGTGAGCTTTTGAATAAGCTTATGCATATATTTTCTGCTGTAGTAAAATAGACTTTATGTCTTTACAGATACAATATAAATTACTTGATCTATTTCTTAATCATAGTCTTGTTTATCGTTTAAATTGTTTAGAACGATGACAGATAAAGGCGGGTTGTGCGCCCAAATAGATAAACTAGTGTGGAAATTAATGTCTACATTTACTGGTGCATGAAGCTCGTAGTTAATTATAGGTTTATAGTTATTCACATTTTTAAATGCACATTAGAACCACAAAGGGTAGCCACTATCAGCTTTAAAGGAAATGTATATATATCCGTACTCGCTACAAACATATCGCGAGCCGTATCAAGACATTTATCATTGGGTAAAAGGGAGCCATATCTATGAGCCATGAAATTATTTGTATAGTCTCAATTATGTATGCAAGCTTTTTATAGGGGCCAGTGTTATCAATAAAATGTAATTTTAAGTAAAAACTTTTTGTTAAGTTACACCCCGCGGCTAGTTTTGTTTATTATCGTTAATCATTTACAATTATCATTATAAAGTCTATAAGTTACAACTTTATGCAAATATTGTTGTAATAATCGTTAAGTTATAGATATTTAAATACGTATTTGTAACCATGGAAACCATTGTTGAACACCTGTATTTTTTTTTAAAAGGATGCCAATATTTTTTATTAGTGAAAACCTACATTAAGAAGTTACATTTCCAAGTTATGTTATTTTACTTTCTGAGCAAGTAAACGATTACAAAAGTGACCGCTGCTATCGCGCGGGATATGCAATCTAAAAACAACACTATTATGAATTACTAATTTTATAACACCCACCGTTTAAGGTAATTATGCGCTACATTTATAACTTGTTTGTTTAATATCTTCACACGTTAGCCGCTTTAAGATTTACATTTTATACATTACAAGTTGTAATTTTGGTAAAATAGGTTTGTTTGTTAGCCCCACGTGTAATACATCATGTCTTTAAAATATTTCTTGTAAATAGCGTTATAAAATGTTAACTACATAAATACTCCTTATTCTTAATGTTATCTAAAAATATTGTATATTATTATACTATAGCAATTATTTCTTCGATATATTAAAGCCTTGAACCACAACATTATCAATTTAAAGTGATTTTAGGTAGTGAGAAAGTGTAGCGTTTCCCCTTGACTGCAACCCTCAGTGGCGTGTTTAACACTTCAGCGATTTTTAACGTTTGTAGTGTCAATTAATTAGGGAAAATATGGGGGAGGTCTTTTGAATAGTTTATCGCGCCGATAACCGCGTAACAAATATCGATAACGGCGTGAAAGGTGTTGCATACAGCGGCGTCGCGTCGGATCGCCGATGAATTAATATTCATTTATTATGTACGGTTCGGTTAAACTTTTTCACACATTCTTCAAGGGCGACGAGGGGGTGCGGCGCGGCGGGCGGGGGTGGGCTCCCGGCGTGAGGCGCTCGCGCGTGAAATTATTATCATATAATACCCCGGGCTTTGAGCACAGTGCGATTATTCAAATGTTCCTAGCCCCGCGCCGTCGCATTCGGCTTACACCCGGCTTTCCCGCTGACATTCCTGAATACTTCGCGTCGACGGTCCTGCTAAAATTTGTCAAATATATTCATGTATAATGCGCGGCGCTTGTCATGTGAGCGATAAGCGAATGACGGAAAATGTTATGTAAATTCAAAGCGTCTATAATCCTTGGCAAACAGCGCCATAATGTGAGACGGCTAATGGCGGAAGCATGAGTTATCGCAGTAGATAAGACAGAGCTTAGCCTAAATTATACGGATAAATTTTCGTAAAGTTACTACTACATAACAATGCGAGGAGAATGTCATTTGATGATCTAGTTTAATAAATTCCTTTTGATTTATGTAAACCTAGCTTTCGCCTGCGACTCCGTTCGCGTGAAATTAAAAAAAAAAACAAAAGTGAGTAGCCTATGTGTTCTTCTAGACTATCCTCTACATCTATGCCAAATTTCATCGAGATCCGTTCATCAGTTTAGTGTACACGCTCTAACAAACATCCATCCATCCAACTAAACTTTCACATTTATAATATTAGTATGAATGTATGATTAACTTTTGTTTCGCACGGAATATTTGTGTCTTAAACTTAGTTGAGATGCAAATCTTCCTATTACAGTATATTAAATAACGTCACAACAACGTTACAAGCGTTAAATTTCATTATCTAATAATGAATTGAAATGAACTTCATTCCGCTCGAAGATTATAAATGGATTAAAGTACGTAAACCTGTTATTAAGATCATAACTTACAACGTTAAAACAGCATTGTTTGAAGCTGCCTCATAAATCTAATTGTAAAGTAGAAACCCAATTATAAATAATGCTTAAGTTAAATAAACTTGTTAAAGTTGACCCTCCCGCGTGACTCGCTCCAAACTTGGCAAGTGGCGGTGCTCGCAGCTCGGGCCTCGAGCCATCAGACGTAAACTAAACGTTATCTACAAGTATATTTTGCTTTGGACTCTTTATGAGTTTCAAACGAGATCCGTCACGCGACGTTAACTCGGTATAGAAGTGATAAAGTGGCCGCTAATCTGTCCTATTCGGGTCACACTTAGTACACTTTATTAATCACAAAGGTTACAAATTACAACACACTTCCTGCGCCCTGACACCTAACTCCATGCTATGGTAATTTTATCGTCGACTCTATTGGACAATTTGGACAATGTTACTAGGGTTTCATTTGTTTCTATGATTATCGCTTTAATGTTTTATTTAACAAAAAATTCTTTAATGTTGTTCAAAGTATGTTATATTTAAGTGTTATGTTACAATTAACATTTATAAAACATTCTCATTAATAATTTAAGGGAATTTCATTTTTTTTTGTGAAGCGTAAGTACGGGCGCACACCTTTGACTAAACTATCGCACAACTGCTGCGCGATTGTCGATTTTTTCGCAGCGAATTCAACTGTTTAGTTGCACAACTAAAAATCGAGTAGTGTTCACCTCCATTTTCACAATAAGGAACTCATTTTATGTAATTCGCTCCGACAAAAAATGTTATACTAATAAATTTCATATCAGTAGTAATTTGTTATTTGAAGAGCAATGGAAAATTTTCGAAAGAAAGATAAATTTTAACCTTCATTACTATAGAAATGAATAAATTTTCCGATTTTACTTTATTAAAAAAACTTGTTTTAATACAATAATGATAAATTTTAACAAAAATTTCGAATTGACAAAAAAAGTAATTCAATTCAACAATAGTGATTTTTTGTCATGAATTATCATATAACCAGGTAAAATGTGTCAGTTTTGTAAAAACTATTTTTTTTTCTTTTTTATTTAACTTGAAATTTAAAAGGTAAAGAATTAATTTTAATTAATTTATGCTTAGATTGGTTTAGTCACCTTTAATTACTTTATACGTTATCGAATTGACAAGTTACCTTCCGTGAAAAGAACAAAGCCATATCCTGATTCCGTTTGTAATGCAAATACTAAGACACTCTTGTGCGTTAGGAAAATGTGATCTCGGATATTTGTTCCATGACCCGTCCTAAATTAGGCCATACATAGACCTTTTTGATAATCCAAAATTTGACTCTAGATTCGAAAGTCATCCAAGAGAAAAAAAAGTGCTAGTCCTCTCCTTCCTATCACTTTTATAAATGCGAAAGTTTTGATGAATGGTCTACCATTCATCATTCAGCATTCATTCAGCAGTTTAGGCTACAAACTCTAGTTTGTAGCCTAAACTGCTGAACGGATAATTATGAAATTTGGCATAGATGCAGAGGATAGTTTAGAAGAACACATAGACTACTTATTTTGTTTTTGTTTATTCCACGCGGACGGAGTTGCAGGCAAAAGCAAGTGCTTTATAATTATTACTTTAGGCCTGTTTACACTTCTCCCTAACAGTTATCTCAATGTTTTAGTTGCATACTTTTCCTACTAAAATACGATACATTTGAAAAAGAGTATTATAATCAGAATATACCGCACTCAACGTATTTAATAATTTATTTTTTGCGTACATACGTCAGTCACAAAACAATACTCTAATCGTGAAGTCGGAAATAAGGACACCTTGAAGTGACCTTCCTATGTCAAATAAGCATTATGTAGTTCACTTATTATTCTTATCGCTACGGCACTTTGTTTAACGCATTTATGCACAATTTTATACTTTTAATCGCAAAATTTACACTTTAAACGTGGGGTCCTCGACATGACGTCTTATGCAAAGCAGGTGCTACCTGATACGTGAGAACGAGGTTAACGCGAAAAGTTATATGTGCATCCGATAAATACAAGCCAATTTCAACCTTAATTGATTAAAAACAAAACATATTAAGTGTTAAAATTTAATTACAACGTCTTAATGTATTATTTTTGCATTAAATTCAAAAAAATAAACGAGGAAATAATACAATACGCTGAATTTTAATTATTTTTACCATTCACTTGCGTCGATTTCAATTTAACAAGGAATTTATCACCTAATAATCGCGTTACGCTATCATAAAACGGTCACACGGGGTGGAAACTTTGTAGGTTGTAATGAAATTGAATATAAATATACGGTAAACACGTACGTGGGTAGTAGGAATACTTATTAGTATTTGGAGATAAAATGAAGTTGGCTCGCTTTGGGCAATTTATTGGGGTAAGTTATGGGTGGCGCGGCTGGCGCGGCTAATTTATTCGCCGTGCACATAAATTACTTGATTATGAATTCAAGTGAACTCCACTAAATTATTCGTCGCTTGTAGCCCGCGCTTTTGTGTAACAAACAAAGGTATTAGATTTGTATCATCCATCTTCAACGTTCGTTACAATTGTTTCGATTACTACCAGTTTTGGCAAACCAGGTTGCGTCAATTCGCTCAAGTTAACAATAACATAATACTGTATAAGCTTATCTTATCTTATTTATGACAACAGTTTGATAGTTGTATCCCACCCTTTACCAATTTCCTTTTTCAGTCACGCATTTCACATTAAAATAGCCTGGAGGTACTTTCAGCTGTAGTTACATTTACAAAATGTAAATGACATTAAGGCTAAATATAATGAGTATGAAAAGATACAAGTGAGGAGCGAAAGGGGAGGCAATCTCATAAAAGGCAATAGTAGGGATTATGTTGAACAGCGATGGTAATGTGGAGTTGTTTTCCAGGCGGCACTAACGCGCCGCAAGTCGCTGCAGCGCGGAATAATCGCGGATACCCATAAAAGATGTAATTTCAGATAAGCTGAAACAGACGAGCCCCACCCCTGCGCCCCGCCACCCCGCACTCCCCTACCGCCTGCCTCCCCTGGCTGCCTACTTTCTAATGACTAATTATTATGCTGTGCGTTGTGAGCTTAAACATCAACCACTCCAGTCGAGCCTATATTACCTGGTCGTTCTTCGCCATTTCCGTTACGTTAATGTAAAAGTCATCACGTTTTTACGTTTTCTAATAAAATCTTAGCTATACTTTCATTATGACATTTGCTTTCAAAAGAACAACTGGCTTATAAGTAATGTAACTAACGTAACTAACTAATGTGGTCATCTTTAATATCTTCAGATATAAACTTCAACATCAATGAAATCTATGTATGCATACGATTCTTTGTTTGAATAAGTACTTTTCATACCATGTTTTATTTAATTTACCTTCTTTGATAAGCAAGGTTAAACGTGACATTTTTATATTTTCCTTAACAATAACTTCTTTCAAAGAACATCCTTACTTTAAAATATTTGAAAGCGATAATTAGTCATAATATTTTTAAGTCTATTCTCTCGCATATTCAAGGATATTTCAATATATTTTTTGTTTTAACACTAGAATGATATCAATACTAAAGTATAAGTTCCCAAAATAGTTATTTTTATCCTTCCGTCCCTTTTCTAATGAGATCATAATTAACAACAAAAGCCTCAAGATGCTTATCTGTCGGACATCTTTACCTGGGCTACTTGGTCTCTTTTAATTTTTATAATAAGTATTATAAGATCAATTCACTGATAGCGGCTCACACATTATCTGTATTAAAGATTGTAATCTGTACAGATTTGAAATGAAGAAACAGAATTGATACACTTAGTCTGAGCTTAGCACATCTCATAAACGGATCTGCATAAATAAACATAGATATTAAAATAACGAGTTAACTCTGCCGGGATATCACGAGAAAATGTTTTGTGATATCAATCTTCTTAGAGGTATAGAAAGATGGCAAAGATTTTTTAGTTAATCAAGAGATTTTTTTAAATAGAATATTCCACAGATTTCTTCACAAGTGCTATTTAGAAGTGATTTCGCATGATGCAAATAATTTTGTGGTTTATTTAATTTACGGGAATTACCTTGAATTAATACCAGTAGTTAACCGTCATAAAGCAGTCAGAGAGGTTAAGATGGTAAAGTGAGAAAGAGGAGAGGCTATGAAACAGTAGCGGGGACCAGGGGGGTTTGGTGGCGCCGCGGTGCGCGATGTCGCAGATAGAGGGCGCCAGCGCGGCCGCCGATCTACGATACCACCGCATTACCATAGTGTTCGCACCGCGCCCGCTCATTATCTGCGATAAACAATGTTACTAATGTAACTATAACTAAATATTTTAATGATTATTATGCATATGAAACTTAGTAAGAAATTATTGTCCGCGTAGACGTACTTTTTTCAAATACACTCAGAACTTGCTCGCTAAAATCAGAGGACATAGAAACATTCGTTGCCTACCTTTTTTTAGATTTGGAAAATAAATATGAAATGTGTAAAATGTAGAAGAATCAAGACACAAAAATGATTATACAGTTAGCAGCAGAGGAGACTAGGTTTCACAAAAAATATAAACTAATTGAAAAGTATCTAATAAAGTAATTAGGTTACATTGTAATGTGAATAACAAAGCAGATATTCTAAAATAGAAGCAATGGGCAATGGCCGCAGTTAGAGAAGTAATCCATCCGAATTATACAAATGGCCAGTGCCTAACGGCACCAACATATTGGCATATGTTCGTGACTAGTTTACGAGTGCTACGACATTGCATATTAATTGGTGTCGCTATCGAACCGCGCATCGGCTCCGACCTAGCTTCCACACCGAGTACATGCCCACAGAACACAGGCGCACCGGCCGCGGCAGCCGCGCGCCCGGCGTGTGTGTGTGCCTGCCCCTTGCCCCCTGCCCCACACCCCACAGCACCGACCCCCCGACCCCCCGACCCCGCAGTGATAGGTACAGGCGATGTGATGATATATCAGCTTGCAAAGGGAATGCTTGTTTGAAACGTATTAAACATTGATAACGTCAGGCGATGCGCTATGCGCTTGATAACGCCTGCATATCCACCGCGTGTCAATAAATTTAAAGCAATAAATTTAATTATTCGCTGGTATCGTATCGTTAATTTATTTAGTTTAAATGTAAGCAAACTAGATCGCTTTATACATCCTTGCTTTAATAAAAAATTAAATAAAAAAAATCTTTTGTTCGTATTTTAAATAAAGGGTTCTTGCCGGAAATTAAATTACAAGAGGTTCTATTTAAAACTAAAGACCGATAACTGAGTGTTGTATACTTATTTAATCATTAAAAATATTTAAAAAACCTACGTGGATTCAAAATTATAATTGGACCAGTAACTTAGACTGGGAACATCTCTGCTCTGTTAGATCCACAAGCTCGTGCTGCAGACTGAACGCATTCTATTATGCAAATGTATTTAAATGGTGAGCCCTCTTCATTACGCCGGTATCGATCTTAGATACACAATTTGTAACTCGATAGCAAGCCCCGAGTACTAATCTGTCGCCGCGACCCTCTATTGCAATTGATTTTTAAACCGATTACAAGTGGAAACATACAACTCATTAAAAACTTATTTAACGTGGTACATCCTAATGGGCTTGCAGCTTTGGGATTTCTTGTAACGATGGTTAAATACCAAGCATATTTGGCTGATAAGAACAGCTTTTATTGGGTCATTTTTCGCCATATCCTCGGCGCAAGTTCCACTAGCCTCTCATATACTCGCACTCTATGAGGTCCTGGTACCTGTAGCTGCTGGTCGTCTGTTTTGTCCAGTAAACACAAGTAAATAAATTATTGTATCCGTTTTCTATTAATTGTATTTCAGAAATACAAATCAAATCATAATGTCAACAAACACATTGTCTAAACATACGTGATGTTTCTAACAATCGTTAGTATTCACAGACTTATCTCCTAGTCCCCAATCAGATTAATCTTAAATATTTATTGCAGAGTATTGGCAAACGTCTCTGTACTAAATTAGTATGACGATTGCTGCGCTGATGGTGAGGAATATTGTCAGTAATCACAAACGTGGGTGGGCTACTGGCGCTTGATTATGCTTTGATGAATAACAATGCGTTAAAGCTAAACGTTGGATTAGTTGATGTTTGTTTAAATGCTTTATTGAACTCCATATTTATCGAATCGTGTTACAACAATATCAAAATTAAACTCGGACTTGAGTGATTCTTCATTAAACTATAAAGAGAAGATACTTCGTCATATCAAAGTTATTTTATCCACTGCTGGATATAGGCCTTAAATCTTTCATACAAGTAAACAGTTATGACGAAATACGTAATCCATTCAGTAATGTATACTAATATAATAAAGCGTTAATACACACTACTTTATTGCGTAGGATGTCAGCAATCACAGCATATTTTTGAATAATTCTTTCTTAAATAAAAAGCCCTACACTCACGACACGCTTTAGACTATATGTTTTCATGCTATTAAACTTAGGGGGTAAATAAATTGGAAAAAACCTTAATGTGGGAAAGGGACCATAAACAACAATTATGGTAACGGTTGTTTTAACATTTGCAACTGAGAATTTGACACATGTAATTAATAATTTTTTTTTTTTCTAATTTCATGCAGATGAAGCCGTACGGGAACAGCTAGTTTTTAATAATCATGCTGTAAAATGTGTGGTGTAATGCAATGTAGAGTTAACAAATAATACCCTTGAAAGTAATGAAGAAGTAAGGTTCCGTATCGAGGGCCGATTAGTGTCCGACTAATCCGTAACCTACAGCGAAGTCAAAACGAACAAGAGGTCGCCTTCACCTGTCGCATCTGATAAAAGTATTTTATTTAAATTTCTTAGCGACGACTCAAAAACGAGCAGAAAGTTGCATTTGTGTCTTATTAAAAGAAATTTATAGTTCGAACATAGTCGCTGATTGACCTCGACCACTGCGATGATATCGTTTGGTATGCATGCAAAAATTATCTATTGACGTCAGAAACACATAAATTAATTGTAAGTTTGTTAATATTTTTGATTATTATCATTCATATTTTAAAATTCTTTGATTGACAAAATGATTTAGACGAAGTATCAATATTAAATAGAATTTAACTTACCTTATCAAAATGTTACAAATCATTGAAAATTTAAAAAAAAAAGGTCACATCTCCAGTCGTCATTGTCTTTACAACAATGCAGTTTTTATGTTTTTCTACCAATTTGTCACAAGATATTAAAAATTGAAAACGAAACGAGTTAATTTCAATACGTGCAATACTCATTAAATTAAAATACAATGCTCTATAAATAAAATATCTGTTGAGTCCGAGCCACGGCCGGAGCTCGGCGGCGCTGCAAGATGCAAGGTGCGCGGGCGCACGTGCCCCGCCGCCGGCACACCGGCTACAGTATATCTGCACCCAATTCAAATTTGTGTCATATACCTGTACATTTAGGAAACAAAGAATTAATAAAGTGGACTCTAGGACCCTCGCGCGAGGGTTTGAATATTAATTCGAAGAATGAGCATTCAAAACGATATCACCTCGGGGTTAACGATTGCCGGTGCGCGCTTGCGCTACAGATGGCTGGATAAGCGGACGTTTGTTTCCGCAGTGATATCTGAATTAATGGCCGCATGAAATTCCCAAAAGGTGTTCATTACCATGATTTATGCAAGATAATAATTCTTGAGGTCGCGGCCGGTTAACTAATTAACTAGAGGTCGATTCGGCGATATAATTGGACTTTAGTGCAGGTTGTACGGACGGTTTGTAGCACACCGCAGCTCAGGCAGCGCTGCGCTCGCGGCGCCCGCCGTCCATCTCGCGCCGCTCGCTCACTGAGTACATTCCCGTGTACGTCTTTACACCTATTATTTTATGTGTCGGCGAGTAAAGTTCGGTACGTGAGTTATAAACTCGCCCGAGCCTCTCTCGCCCCTACTTTATAGGTATTAACGACTTGTCCGAGACTTTTCTTATAAATAAATTTGAAGGGTAACAAGGCTCGCTTTTGTCGGATTAGTAGAGTGGATCTTGTTTCACTTTGTTGCGGAGCCTCTTCTATCTTTTTGTAAAACCGGAAATCGCTGAGAAATATGCTCTCTGCCTTAATTTATTTTTATAAAGAATTTCAACCAGGCACCAACATTAAATAATAATGCAAATAAAACGTGGTACAAGAAATTGAAGTAACCGTTGGCTGTTACAATTTGACTGGTGAATTTATTTTTATAAAGAATTTGTGTATAAAATACTATTCCTTAAAGATAAAGAGTAAGAAATAAAATAATGGAGTCACGTGACGTTGGGCCATAACGCGCGGAGCACACTATAAAAACGGACATATGGAACTTAAGAGCACTACCTGTAAAATATCAGAGCAGTAAAGTAAATGCAGTAGAAAGCCGCGAGGACGTGCCTCCAACGGCAGACGTCCAAAGGAAAACAAAAACGCTGACTTATGTTATTTCCATACAATTGTACTCCACGGTTTAGAAATTATATGCAACAAAATACATATGTTTACAAATGCATAGAGGGATATAAGTAAAATTCCTGAGGGAGTTGATATGGGAAACAATAACCAAAGGTATTTTCAAAACGCATATTATACTATTAGAGTAGTCAATTTACGAGTGCACTCTCGTAGTTTCAAATATCTTTAATGGAGCAAGAGTGAGACGTTAGCGTCTTCCCCCACAACTGCATTATAATGTCCTCGCCGAAAATAACCGCACATAAATATAAAACAATGTGAAACCACTTAAAGCGAATAAAATACACGTCCACTTCGACTCTGTAAAATGAATTTATTAATAACGGAGACAATGAACGTCTGAAACGAACGTTTCACTTTTTGTATTTTTAATTGTCCTCCGCACGACAGAAAAGACGCATTAGAAGAACGAAAATAACCCCAGATCATATTCGACTTCGACACACGCCGTCGCACGTACGCCCGCTATTGTTACTGGCTGAATGTTTGAACGCTGCGAGATGCTTTCGGTCACCGATCGCATGTTAACAAGTATTAAAACTGTCACCAATTAAAAAGGTTCCCGCGGGATGCAGGGCGCGGCGCGGCGTGCTCGGGAGATAATTATTGAATTGTAATTTTGCGATGTGTTGCCGACTTATTGCAGAGAGTGCACTCCTTCGATGATATCTTTGGCGTAATTAAAAATCTTGTCGTGACATTCAGGGCCGCTTCCCGCCTCCGCACTCTTCTGCCTCTTTCAATATTGTTGGCGATTGAATCGCAATTAAATTTAACGAATCAAACTATACTTTATTAATAGGGTGCGATAGCTCAGAATGGCGAACGCGTATATCGCTCGAATGAATCGAACGTGCTCCCGTCGAAATGCCAGACATTTTATTTATTCGCCTTAATTATGTATCTTGTCTTAATTTACGATTGGATCATACGATAATCTGAAACGTAATTTATTGTAGATGCTTAGGTATGCCGATGATTTCCATAACAAGATTTAGGATTACTGAGAATGATCCGGAGCTCGGTGCGCCACGTTTAGATTAAAGGCATTATCGAGGTTTGTTCGTATATTGCAATTAAGTAAACCCGCGACTAGCAGCCAAGGGGACGCGGACGGGGCGGCGGCGGAGCGGCGGCGATGCGCGCGCTTTGATAGCGTCATCGCGTCCAACTTCGTTATGTGTCGCCGGCATGACGGCCGACGTCGCGATACGACCGCTGTCCGCGATAGCCTTAATGAAAGTAATGGAGGTTTATTAACGATACCCTGACGGCTTCTTACTGCCCGGTATTTACATACAGCAATAGATGGGATACCGAAGCAAAACGTGCCAAGAGAACAAAGAAAGCCACATTTGCTAATTACCCGCGGTTAGCTCGCGTCGCGTCGTGCTCAGACGCCGGGTCGTGAGCTCCCGAGATATGACGATAACACATTCATAAATAATTAGAGCGAAATTTTCTCATTTGTAAGACGGTAGTCATGATATTTGGTGGCTGATCCTCCATTCTCGGAACGCAGCGATCTAGATAAATGTTGTAAGACACGCTTGAGGCTTTTTTGTTCCTCTGAGAGTGAACTACAAAACGTAGCTGTCATGCTGGTCTAATAGTTTAGCCGTGCTTATCACGGTACTCTCTTCTTTTTAGCTTAAACATTATTGTGTGCGCGTACTATTCTGCTATTTGTTTTATTTGGACTTTTTATTGCCCTTTTTAAGTTAGAACGTTTCTAATCTTTATGCGTGAGTTATTTGGCGAACATGATACATCCATACAATCGCATTGTCTGATTGTGAAGACATGTCTCCATTGCTTTACGAAACATTCAGTATAAATAATTTGACAAACCCTCTATTTCAACGGTTCTATTAATAATTTAATCCAGAAGTTGAACCTATACATTTAATTTGGTTATTTCATTATTACTAAAGAAACAAATAAAAAATATAAGCGACAAAATAAGTTATAATCCAAGGTAATCGAAATGTGAACTAGCAAAAAGAACAATCTGATTTTACTATTCGTTGCTAGTATTTGTGAGATTAGTCACGGTCAGAGACTTGCCATAGTTGGGCTTAATTTTTTACATCCTTTTGTTCAAACAATACTCGCAATTTTTTGACTTCCAAATATTTCCTATACCCGTATTGTAATAGAAAAAATTAACTGCTAGTATTTCTTGATAACGCTAAACTATCAGAAGGTAGAGTAGAGCAGAAAATTAAATTATAAAATGTCGTTAATCATCCTGAACATAAAGGGCCCTAAGTAATTGAAAGTGAAAGCGCAGTAGGAGAACTTAGAGGTGCAAAGTCACTCTCCTCAGATTAGAATTTCAAGCGTAGCCAATTGTTATGGGCATTAAAATATTATAGCTCCCAAGGATCCGCTCGCCTAATTAGCGTTAATTCGATCTTTTATTTTTTTATCTTCGTCCTGCGTTCGATGTTCCATTAATCTTAAATTTCAATCAATACGAAGACTGTAAATGTGTTAGTTAACAACTTTTTTCTGTTTGACAAAAATTCGATACAAGAAGTAGACATCTATTGATTAATTTAACTTAAAGAATAAAACATTATGAAACCAAAGTTGGACCCACCCTCTTACTCATCTTCCAAGTGAAATGTTCAAAAGTTAACGCTTAGAATACTAAAAGAATATCAGCAGAGGGTGCTCTCAAGGTTCACAGGAACGAGAAAGGGTTACTTTCTGGTAAACACGCCAACTTGAGTCTCTTTAGGGTTAAATAAAACAAGATTAATCCGACCCCAAGCCAAGATATTGTTTACCAATAACTTGACTTCAGACAACATTTATTCGTCTTATAGACTTAAATCTTTAGACAGTTATTAATTTAGTTAGTGTATGTTATTATGATTTTGGATATTGTTAATGCAAACATTCCGACCTTCATCGTAAAGAGGTTACCTCGGTATCAAAGCAAACAAGAATATTCCGTTGCATCACATCCTTTTATTTATTTTATAAACAAAATCAACAGAACCCAGTGCATCAATTACAATTAAAATAAACTAATGTCAATATAAATTGCAACATCTGCCATTTGTATTTCACATATTTGAAAGAAATGTAATTGCATGATAAAAAATTTATATTATTGTTTACCAATTTGTACTATTGTAACAGTTATTCTTTATTAATTTTATAGCATTTATTAGATTTAAATTATTGTACGAAAACGTCTTATTGCGTTTAATGTAAGAATTGTAAAAATTAACTGTTGTTAATTTGTTCATTTGAACTGTTGTTCAATTTTTTTTTATTTATTACTAAAGAAGCATTTAGCCAAATTGTTGCAAGAAAATACAGTACACTGACTGCTATAATATCATCTTTTTCTGAGTTAAAATATTTTGTTCACTATGAATGAGTTGTAAAGTTGAATAAAACAAAATTTACACAAAAGATCGTTATACTTCTTAAAGATTCGCAGAAATCGATAGAAATAAATATATTTCTTTCAGTACTTTATGATTACAGTTATTTCCAAATAAAAGCTACCAGTGACTATCACTGAGCCTGAATCATTTGGACATAATTCGTCGGAATCATTCGCCGTAACTCAATTGCGGAAATCGAATGAAGCCAGTTTTTTATTAAACAAAAAATATAGAAAACTCATAAAAACGATATCTCGTGCGTAAACGTTTCCGGTTGCCAGTGACTGAGGTAAATCAACTATAATTATGACCGTGGAGCGATCGCTTTTTGTTTATTGAAAGTTTATTTATTTATCTCGATAAACTAACGTGAAGATGCTTTATATTACGCGAGTACACAATCACAATTTAACATCTTCATTTTTTATTATTATACCATTGTAAAAAACATTTGTTTTAAGTTTACTATAACTTAAACATTAGCTATCCGTCTTTTTGCATTCTTATCTAAACATTTGCCTCAGTCTTAATTAGTAAAATGCTTAAATGGCATATAGATAGGTCAAATTTTAGTTGATGCAAACCTATTATTGAACGATCGAAAGAATTAAAAGACATTTATAAAAGCAATATTATATCATAAAAACGCCCGAGATTATCACGATATAAATTTACAAGCAACACGGCAATTCAGAGCGTAACAGTTTGATAGTTTATAAAGTTTATAACCGTTACATAGCGCCATACCATGAGTTAATTAGATATACGATAACAAGTGAATTTGTAAAGCCGTAGTATCCAGTCGCATCAATTACTTTATATCACGTCATATTCATTCCCCAGTGCATTTGCTTTGATTAGTGGAATGCTCTTTAAGGGACAAAGTGCCATTAAAATAAACAAACAACTATCCGAAACAATTTGAAGTGTTAAGTGACTGGTGGCTATCAAAAATTACAAGATAACCGGCGACAATGCGCGCCTTGTGACTTATGAAGTGATTAAAAGAAAGTACCGTCAGCAGAAACAACTGTGTTATATTTCTTTTTTTATTTTTCTAGACAAATGTAAGTATTTGAAATATTAAGTATATTGAGATATAAATTTATTTTTTGATTTGGTAATTAATTACTCTGCCTTTAGAATACTTCAAGAAGCGAGCATATCACCTTGTCAAAGGCCGGCAACTTTCTGAAGTTCCTATGGTATTGCAGATTTGCATGAGCGTTAATGCACATCTCGTTGTTCCCGCTGCTCGTTTGCCCCTTCTCTTATATATAATGTATATATGATACCAATTATCGACTTGTTGTTTGTAGATTAAATAAATATAAAAGATAAGTGATACATTATGTATGTTTAAATTTGTATTAAATATGTATATGATTGTATTGAGATGATATGCTAATCCTTTTATTATTTTATATTATTTTCTATTAAAACATTTTAGCTTTTAAAATATCTTAAATGTTTTCGTCGCAAGAAATATTCTTAATCTTAGATAACGTTTTATGAATCTCATATCTATAACAACTTAGTTTAATTGCTTTTGTTTTTAAAAAGTTACTTTATAGCAGTTTTATGGGATTAATTCGTAAAAAGCGTCGCTAACAGAGCGATTACTTTTGCAAAGTTTGACTTTAAATACATTAACGGTGTTATCTGTTTGAAAAAAGATTCTCACGAATATTATGATTACAACAAATAGAATATTATATTCCTTAAATAATTATTCGCAAGAACATGTTGATAAACTTCGGTAGGAAAATGTTTCAATACAAAACAAACGGTTAGGAGTAAAAATCGTAGCTAATCATTCTAATTTTTCGATACAAACTTAGAAACTATTTCTATTATATTAAAAACCTTAAAAAAATCGAAATAATCAGTTACTTTTGCTAATTATTCCCAGAATTAACGTCAAACCGAATGTTGTTTAGACTGGTATTCTGTTAAACTCGTATTACCGCTGTTATTTATAGAAAAAATGAACGATCGTTAAAATAATTATGATCGATGATATTTTATCGATAAAATTTGAAATATTACCCCTGAATAAAATAAAACGTAAACAAGTATTAATTTGTTGTAAAGTAAACTGGTTTTTAAACATTAATTATCTCAGCATTTGCTTATACACGCGACTATGCTTACAGAAAAGAAAATATTTTTGTTGCTTGAGTTTTAATTTTTATTAAAAAAAATTGTTAAGATGACAGAATTCGTATTATTAACGATATCATAATAATAAGCAAGAAACTAACACCCCACTCTACTGTTAAAATTTAATTTACTTTAATAGTAGACATTGCATTAAACCGAACATCTGTAGAACTTAATTATTTCAAAAAAGGATAGTTGCAAAGGTGATATTTATTTCGTAATGTTTGTTTATACATATTTTATTTTAACTCCATATATCTTTAATTTCTTATTTTTATATATAATATATTTTACATGATTTGTTATAAAAAATAAATAAAACATATTATATAAAAAAATAGAACTCCACCGGCTGCGGAATCCGATGACTCAAGCAACCAGTGGTCAGGGCTGCAGAGACAGGAACCTCCTCACAATACGTGCGGTTTCCAAAATAACCGCCTTTTGTATCGGACCCTTAATCCAACCGTCTAGCGAGAGCTTCTTGAGATGTTGGTCGAAGCTCTTCGCTATTAGCCCGTGCACCGAAACGACCATCGGAATAATGGTAGTCGATTTCATACGCCACATGGCGGTAACCTCGTGAGCCAGATCCAAATATTTTAATAATTTTTCTTTTTCGGCTTTCACGAGATTCTCGTCATGTGGGATAGTGATATCAACTAACATTACACAACTCTCAGACCGATCTATTATTACTATATCAGGTCTATTGGCAACAATAGTCCTGTCCGTAATAATAGATCGATCCCAGTAGAGCGTGATACGGCTATTTTCCACAACTGGTGAAGGCTGATATTGGTAATATGGTACCTCAGATTCCACAAGAGCATATTTAAGGGCAAGTTGCTGATGGATAATCTTGGCCACTTGGTTATGTCTATGCAAGTATGCACCGTCCGCAAGGCGAGAACAACCGGAAACGATATGTCTAATAGACTCACCGGGCCGACGACATGCCCGACAAATGTCAGTCGTACCATCCTTTAGGATATGTTTCCGGTAGTTATTCGTTACGATGACTTCGTCCATGATTGCAAAGACAAAACCTTCAGTCTCCCCAAAGAGGTTACTGAAGCGTAGCCAAGCCACGGAGGATAATTGGTCCACATCAGGACCAGTTAAGGCCCGATGGAACCTACCGTGTAGCTCCTTACTCTTCCATACACTTATGCGGTCTGAGACACTTAAAACCTCCAACCTCCGCCAGTTCGTGGTAGCCAGGGAAAGCGGCGTGAGTCCTTTGTCTATGGCTACAACATCCTGATACATCTCCACGTTAACCTTAAGGAAATATTCCCTAAGATTGTACACCTCGCGGTTATGGAGAGTCTTGGCATTTAAGTAGCCACGACCCCCATGTTTCCGCGGGATGTACAACCTCATTACAGATGAACGTGGATGATGCATCCGGTATGCTGTCAGCAATCGACGGACTTGTCTATCCAAGGCATCCAGCTCTGTTTGAGACCATCTCAGTATGCCGAAAGAATAGGTTAAGACTGGCATGACCCAACTGTTAAAAGCACGGCATTTGTTGCCGCCTGATAAAAGGCTTTTCAGTACTTTTTTCAGGCGACCAAAGAACCGTTCTTTTAGCAGCTGTTTTCATGCTTTTGTCATTAATGCCTAATGCTTCCGACATACCGAGATATTTGTAGTTTTCATTCTCGGAGAGAGACACGAGAGACACATCCTGAGTAAGCTGTAAATTCTCTGAATTTACAGCTTACTCAGGATGTGTCAGGCTTTATTTTAACTATTATTACCAATCAGGTAACGCTTGATGCGTCGCACTGTACCGGCGTCTCCTAACCGCACAGATAACCGCAATCAAGTAACAGCCGCCTGACATCTTTATGATGTTTCAAAAACCATTACTAACGACACCTTTTTAGTTACTTGCGATAGCCGCGATTCGGATCGTCTCCAAACAAAGCATTCCGTAGTCGATGGCTCTTGTGCGGTCTAGCCGCTTCTTGGAATTTAGACCACGTCATGTAAATCAAGTATTTATAATGATCTTAAAACAATCACTAAAATTATATTAACATATTAAATTAATCTAATAATTTTATAATCAAAAATTCTTAGTAATTCTACAAACCCGAGAATAGCAGTAGCATAGTTTTTATTTCTCCTTGAAAAATATTATTATTACCAAAACAACTGTAATGTTCTATCAATCAGGCGATATTGGCCATCTCATATAGTTTTATATCTTCCGGGGTAAACTATTTCACTTAATAATGCATGACAAAATGAATTCAGTAGTAGCGAACGGTAAAGGAAAAATTTCAAGTTATTACAACATAAATCTCTAACGTTGCTGCCAGTTTCCCCAACGTTCCCTAACCTAAATATGATTCGGTATTATTTATTGATTTTTAGGTTAGATAGACAAAATATGGTTTAAATGTAAAAAAATATAATTGCTATTTTCAGTGAAAATTAACACGTTCTCTTTACACAGAGCAAACGCAAAATCTAACACTAATCGCAGCCACTTCTATTTGATGAAAGTTTCGTGTTTTGTTCCAACTTATGGAATGTTTGTGCAACTTTTGACCTAATCTTCAATCATAACATAATGGTATAAACCAATAATGTGGTTGTTTTAGGCTTGTAACATAATGTTTTATTGTCATTTCGTCACCTGCCGGAACTTGTTTTATAGCTTTTGTTAGATTAGCTAAACATATTCATAAATTCAAATGACCATTTTAGTTTTTAAATCAAATGTTTAATTAGCATATTTTGACATTAAGCATTTCGTTTAATCTGGGCCAATTATTATTTTAAAATATCATATCGGTTCCATTTTCTCGGTATAAATTTTTATAGTTATTTTATATCGTCGATTTAAATTATTAGTTTTATGGACGTGCGTCGCATAATATATCAAGAGGTCGCTAATGGCAATAATCTGTTGATACATTATTAATTAAGTGATATACAATATGACGGGTGTGGAGGATACGTGAGGTGGATGCTAGAAGCGCGCTCGTTCGACAGATATGAGCTCGCCCGAGCCGGTTATATTTTATCTGAAGTAACGGCGCCTAACGTACGGCCAATTTCATAATGCCTCGCCCGCGCCCTCCCGCGCCCTCCCGCGGCGAATGTGCCTCACTTATCAATTTGATATCACGATCTGGAAAAATAATGCCGCCGCAGAACTGCGATCGATGGACACACCAAATGTACTATGTTCGCTATTTCACTAAGTCCACGTTGATGTGTTTTATTTATTAATATCAATTGCGGTTTGTGATATTAAGTCATTCTTAAATCAAAGTATTCTTTAGTTTTTTAAAAGAGTTTTATATGCTATATAGTTACTGAGTATTTTAATAATAACATTATCATAGAAGAGCTATTAAAAATCGAGCTATCGAGACTAGTGTTGCAGCCTCAAAAACCAAAAAACTCATAACTTTTCTTAAAAATTATAAATGTCAAACTTATTTTTCCTTTATTTATTTTTTGTAATTACGCTTTTTATGTAAATTAATTAGGAATATTATAACATTTTATGCAAAGATCTGTATCAATTCTATTTAATTTTACACATTATGATATGCACAGCAATTATTTAAGCTAGAGATTGCTGCCGTAGACGTCATCGTTGTGATATTTATAATAAATATTTATTTTATTCCAGTTAGAAATGAAATAGAATATTCGCCAAGTTTTCATAAATATAATGATATTTTTTGAATGACTACCACTGGCAGGAAAAAGGTCGGTTCATAAACGGTAAACTACCCTATGTATTAGCTATGACGTATTTCATTCGTATAAGAAATCTAATATTATTTATGTTTCATTTTCGAACATGCAATATTGGCTCATGCCGAGATTTAATTATTAACTGACTTTTAAAACGTAAAAGTTTTCAATTATTGCATGTTGTTTAAATTTAAATATAGCTTAGTCCTTTAATATTTTTATTAATGCCATGTTGATATTTCACATATTTATAGTGTAATAACCCTTTTAACAGACGCATTCCGTGTTTTGTTTATTTCATCTAAATCGTATGCTAATGACACGATAAATATTGATCATTAAAATTTAATCGTCGTATTGGAAGTCCAAAATAAAACAGTTCTGTATCACATATATCCATAATTCAAACAATATGGCAACATTAAATCTAATAGCGTGGGTGATTTGAATAAAATATGTAATTTTATCAATTATCAAAACGATAAATTTCAAAGTGAGTAACCGGATAATTTAGAATAGGTAAATCACTATACCATATCACTCAAATTGTTTGTTACACCAATTACTTCGGGATCAACACCCGTCCGCTACCGTGAATATTTCAATACCCACACTTCCACAACGAAAGTATACCTAAACAGCATAATCATAGCAGTTAAACTCGCTTAAATCCTTGCTCGAAGTAATCCTCCTCCATTAATCATTTAATAACACAAATGTGCAGCCACACACTGGGCTACAGCTTCCGTTGTTAAAGTTATGAAGAGGCATGTTAAACGAAAATAGTTCATAACTCAAACGAAGAGAGATTAAAATACTATATTAACGTGACAACCTAGAGGTTCTTAAACAGTTTATGACAAAGTGATTTGTGTTTGTAAAAGTAATAAGTGACATCAGACGTTGCGAAGGAAATGCTGCTAAATGTTATTCTAATTTAAAGTTTCTTTTGAGTTATAGGGTTCATATAATGTCGAAGCAGTGCATGGAGTGGTTGAACAACCGTTGTCATGTTTGACGTTTTGGATAATTTTGAAAGATCGTTTTGTAAGACGATCTTATAGCTGTCTGTCTTGAGTGACATGGACATGAGATTAAAGTAATAATCACGTTTAAATCTCGCTTTCCGCTTCGATATTAAATAAGTTAACGATGTTATGTTATTCATATAAAACAAATCATTTAATTATATCTGTCAAGCCATATAATAATTTGCACACATTAAGTGACAAGTTTTATTACGAATTTTAAAAATCACTTAAATATATGCAAATATTAAGTGATTTTAAATACCATTATTGAATCTATTATACTTTGATATCTTATTATATTATTTTGCTACTTTTCTCCAAAGAGAAATCAGTGTAACAGAGTGATATGGGAACTTAGATTCTAATTAAAAAAAAATACTCAGTAAAGTGTAATGCATTGTTGACATAATATGCACATGACCATTGATAGCACTAGTAATTAAGCTGTTCATTGTTTTTTTCTGATTAGTGAGTCCATACCTCCAGCTTTAACATTGCATTACTAGAAATGCCGGAGAATCTTGTCGTACAGCTATAGCAATCATCGTATCATTAACGATACTTTAACAATATTATTAATTTTAACTTTTAACTCTATTAGCAGCCGGAAGATGGACATTAATATCTTAACAGAATTGCTAAATAAAAAAAAAATATTAACAGTCGGTGACAACAAGTTAACAGATTAAAGATGAGGATATTACCATTTTAATGTCGTTAATGGATGACACCTCGTCAACTATTTTCAAACTAATGTTACATCTTTTTATTCCAATGTATTTATAAATTTTACCGTTAAATATGTTATGGCGTCGCACTATTTCACAATGCGCATTTATAAATCCATTGTCGCGACGACAAACGCAAATAACAGCTCAAAAAATGCAGCAACGCTCCGCTGCATTCCTGAAGCCTAAAAAGTATCACAAAAAGATTCTCGTAATCAACGGTGATCTACTTCCTAATAGCAATATTAAATCGTGTAAAAAAAAACGTTAATAATTAAACCGGCGGTGCTTTCTTCGCGGTCGCGGGCAGGTGTCCCGCCCGCGGCGACGCGCCCCAACAAGACTAGCATGTCAGCCGACCTCCAAAAAACCATACTCTGTCGTCGCGCTCCGAGTAAAAACAAATTGTTCATGAAGAAATACAGATTCGAGGAAGCAGTCACAGTTGACTGTACGTACGGATCGCTCGTAGATCTATGATCGATTTCTTTATTATAATCGCATCGCGAAGACGAAAACTAATAGTTTTAATTTTTTAATCAGTTTTCCAATAATTATGCGCAACAAAAACACCGGAAATCGAACGCTTTAATCGATTCCGGACCATGCCTCGCGGTGACGTGGCATTTGATTAACTGAAATTATATGGCGAGACGAATTGCTCCGACTTTGTTTTGTGTATTGTCGATGCGGCCTTCGATTGCAATGAAAAACAAAAAAAGTATAAAGTAATGGTTACGTTATTGTTTTAGACTTGTCATTATTATCGACGTCTATGAGGAAGTCGATTCCCTAACTCAAGGTGAACAATGGTTTTATTTCAACGTTTATTGTGTCTTTATCGCATTTTTTGTGTTGAGAATATTGTTTCCATTGCATATTTTTCTCGACAAATTGTATTATTAGCGTAATGTTTGAAGTCCTTATACAGCGTGTTTGCATTAAAAATTAATCCGAAACGAAAAGATGGGGCCACTCTGCAAAATTTATCTCGCATCTCCACTCCACCAATGACAAGAAAACTGTTACGGCTTGCAGCGGTCTGAGTGTAACATTAAAAATTCAGGCCGTCTTACCCACTTGTGTGAGGGATTGCCGCATATTCGCCTTTGGACAGCATTTATATTTCCTTTGATACGCGAGATATACGCTTTCTATCAAGAGCTTTCTGCTCTGAAATTTTTATGACCTTAATTTAGAAGGACATCGTGTTACTGAGGTATGGGTACTACTGACTGATGTACCTTCAGGTTCATCTGATTATTCAACCAATATTCGATTTTTAAATGTTGGAATGTCTAAAAAAAATATGACTTACGAGTAATGTTTGTGATCCCTACCATCAACCTAGAAGACATTTAATATTGTGTTATCCTTTTTTTATTCGTTAAAGTAATAGCCAACTCATAAAATAGTGTAGGCGGTAAGAATATGAGCTAGCAGTGTAACTGCATAAATTCATATTTTCATTCGGCATTAATATAAGTGTGTAAGTAGGTACACCCCACCTAATAAAACTTCCTCGAGTAAAATAAACGATGCGACCTTTGTTGTATGAATATAATGGCGTTGACGAACCCGATATTTCCGTTTGATATTGTGCCTGTTTATTATTCTTTTAAGTACATTCGTTCACAGAATCATTGAGCTGTCGAAAAATGCGATAAGAAGATTTATTAATTATTTTAATATGTATATGTAAATGAAAACTTATAAGGGACCTTCAGAAAGTGGAGCGAGTTTCCGGGTAACATAATAAATTATTTAACAAATAAATAAATAAACACACTGACGTTTATAACACAGATGATTCAAAGATGGTTACAACTGTTTTCTGCTACAAAAATCTTTAACCAGAAGTTACTATCATCATCGTCAGCCTTTCTGCCCAATGCTGGACATAGACCTTCCCCAATGACTTCCACAGAATGCGATCCTCCGCTTTCCGCATTTTTATGTCCATCATTAATAAAAAATGTACTTTGCTCATCTGACAAAAATTGTAACGCCAGAGATTCTTCAATCAATAACATTCACTCAAATAAATCCTTTGTAAAAAATCGACGTAGATTAAAAACACTAGTTAATCTCAACTCCTGCCTCGTCACCTTAGCCTGTAATTTTAGGGCATTTCGCAGGACTCCGCATGCAAATACCTATAGATATTGTGACAATCGCAAAAAATATTACCTTAAGTCAATATATTTAAAGTTAAGCGTTTTGAAGTGAACTGTACAGATTGAGTGAACAAGGTGCTGGCACCTACCGCAATGTCCGGCCCTACCGTCACGACCCACTGCCCCGCTCGTCACAAAGCGGCCTCACATTTTTTTTTTTTGAGTTACGCGACAAAACATGTTTGCTTAACATACGTGTTTACACGAGTATTTTAATTGATTCGCAGTGATAAAATCAATTAAGACGTTTTATAATTATCAAACCAAACAAATGAAATCATCAAAGAAACTAAATGTAACTAATACCTTTCAAAGATGAAGTATTTGACCTCGACATTCATAATAGCTCTATGAAAGTGCATGAAAAAGCCTCAAAGACAAAATATATTTTAAAGTACCATAGTGTTTTAATTATTTTCTACTAGCTTTCGCCCGCGACTCCGTCCGCGTGGTATTAAAAAAAAAACAAAAATGAATAGCCTATGTGTTCTTCCATATTATCCTCTACATCTATACCAAATTTCATCGAAATCCGTTTAGCCGTTTATGCTACAAACTCTAACAAACATCCATCCATCCATCCATCTAAACTTTCGCATTTATAATATTAGTATGATTCATTTATTTAGTTATTTTCAAAATTCATCTTAAAAGTATTATGAATACCATTTATTATTAACTAGCCTTATTCGAAGTAAACAAAATCTAGCAATAAATTTAGGCTAAGTTACTCAGGGATATTGTAACTTTATAATGGTAAGCTCTCTAAAGAATTTTTGAAATCAAAACAATATCTCAAAATATATTGTTCGTTTTATACAAAATTGTAAATCTTTCCTACTAATAAGATAGTACAGAATACATTGTTTTAATTGGCATAAGGTATTAAGTATTTCCTATCCAGAAAATGTAGTATTAGGTATTGGTTAGGATTGGCGTAATTGTTTATTAAAATTATAATTATCATAATATTCTTACTTGATACTTAAATAACTTGAATTAGTATCAATGGAATAACGAAGTATGTTTTTACTTATCATCTATACTTCTACACTATTATAATAAAGCGTAAACACACACTTCTTTGTTGCCTAAGATGTCAGCAATAACAGGATATTTTTGAATAATTTTTTTTTTAATAAAAAGCCCTACACTTGCGTCACGCTTTAGGCTATATATTTTAACGTCATTAAACTTAGGGGGTAAATATTTTGGATGAAAACCCTAATGTGGGAAAGAGACCATGCTGCCAACATCGAGGAAGCAAGGTTGTCGTCATTTTGACATTTGTAATTGATAATTTGACATATGTAAGCAATAAAATAAAATTTTCATAATTTAATGCGGATGAAGTCGCACGGGAACAGCTAGTAATTTATATAATTTTTTTATATGTTATAGTTAATTGACAATAGACTTAAAAGTAGTCTAACTATTGTAGAATAGTTCAAATATTTATTCAACATTAGTATAGCTGTTAGAATAAAATTAATAAATAAATATATAATTCCCTGATAGTATTTGCAAAAAATAAATATTTAATAACCTTAAAATAGTTTTATTGATAATTATTCATGTTTCCTACAAACTGGTAACGCGACAAGTTATTTTTCATTAATATTAATTTGCTGTTAAATATCTCTTTTAACTAGTTAATTACTAGCATTTTCGTAAAGACTTAATAAAAGTAAAAATGATTACAATTTTATACTGCCATAAAGAACTAAGTTATAATTAAGTGCGCTAGTTACAACTAAGCAGCAACTCTAAGTAGGTATACCATTGGTGTTAAGCAAGGTCAAAGGGTCTGCAACGATAAATGAAAACATATTACTTCTGAGTAACTGCAAAATTTTGTCTTGCCTCCGAAAGCAGCGACTTGAACAATCCAATTGTTGACTTCGTACAATTCCGCGTAATTGCGTAGTAAATAGCATTAGTAGGCACGTCTTGAAAAACAATTCAAAGACGTTTCTCGGAATATGTCTTTTTTCATAACAACTGCATTCCATTCACGATAAGTTTGAAGTCCATATTAATTCGATTTTAAGTTGGCCACTTTACTATGAAGCTAAAATTGATAGATGTCGCATACAGCGTACTAAAATGTCCCATATATAATTACTTTCACTTACCGAGACTACACTGTCGTTACAAAAATGATCAGACGTTCCCGTGTGATCTGTGTACTTGGAGGAATCTACGCTCGGATCTTTGTGATCGATAAACTGTGCCTACCTTTAACAAAGTTAGTCCGTTATTTCAAACATATTTACGACTACCAGTTATTTAAAAACATCTGGTAAGCTTATCCTATAATATCGCATGTAAAATATTGTTATCTTTTCACATTTTAGAGCTATTATAAAATAACTCTAGATATTGCACAATATTATAAAATATCTTATTATTCCACTAATTAAATGTCAAAATATTAATTTCCCAAAAATATTCCTAGAGTCATAAAGTGTTTTGGATCATTATGCGATAGATAACATCCGATATTTTATTAAGATAACTCTTATAAAATACAAACCGTATTCGTTTTCACTAATGCAGCATTATAATTTGATTTACTGCTAATCCGTACAGAATAAACTAATCTAAATATTTTAAAACAAAGATTCAAATAAAATTAGATGGGATCGTAGATAAAATGTTCTTGACAAAATTAAAAACATGTTTTTATTATCTTCCACTCAAGTGAAGTGGATTTGTTGATTGCTGATTATATTTTTATTGAAATTTAAGAGTTCATATCAATACTTCATACTCGTACATAATTCTTAGGTATCAAAAAGCTTTTATTATTGAAAAAAATAATTTCTCTTAAAATTTTATATCGATTTTACTTCGTCCTCTTAAAGACTAGGACATTAGTAGTGTGCGTGGTTTAATTTCTATACCTAGTCGGGATTTTCAAAGAAATCTCTCTAAACATGTAAACCCGGAAAATATTTCGAAGTTGCGCGAAAACTTTGCTGTAAACTACGCAGTAACATTGTTTTCAACAAGATTTCTGCACTTCGGTTAGAAACACGTCTACTATAAATACTTACAGATAATACGTTTGTTGTCTTATACATTAAATGTAAGTTTATTAAAGTAAAAACAGAGTGTAAATTTTTGTTCAATGAGTTTTTTACGAGTCTATCAATAGTTCAATTGATTTCCTATTTGTCATATTGCAGTTATTACGGTGTTTATTTAGTTCACGGAGAACCCCACTTTGAATCAACATCCCTTCACTGTTTGATTTTAAAACAGTGGCATGTGTTAAACTACAGCGGAGCTTAATGTTCGGGGAACAATAAATTTGTCGACGGTAGAGTAAATTAAATTTTATTGTGTGCGTTATAAGGGTTAGAGTGTGCGAGTAGTGCGCAGGCGCGATCAGACAGCGAGTCTGGCTCCGAGTCTGTGCTCTGCGCACGCGCATGTTGACAAAGCGAAGGACGCACGCCGCCTGCGCTGACGGCTTCCGTTTCATAAAGTTTAACCGCGCGGTTGACCCAGCTTTGTTTGCTTAGACGAATCACAACAACGCCGTTCATTACTTTCTGGTTAACTGTTAACGGCTCGTGGCAAACATTAGCCGATACACTTAAGAACCGGTCGGATGAATACCGTTTAAATTTATAGCATTTAGAAAATATTTAAGTAAAATAGATTTTTCGTTTAAATCAATTGAAATTAAAAAAGACTAGCACTAAATTTAATCTGACTTCGTCTTTAAATATTCAGAATATTTTACAACATGGTCATCGCGTCTATGACACGTACAGATTAAACAGACGTAGAGTAGATAAGAATTTAATGCCCATCAGAACACTAACATAGTGCCCTTATTATATCTAAATGAAGCCATGTTTCACACTAAGCCAGCGTTTAATTAACGGAATACTCCAAAGCAGTCCGCCTCACAAATATCAGGGCGACTTAATCAGAGGATCGCATCTCTTAATATACGGCCAGACGACGAGTGAGATCTGACACGAAATTCCCTAAAAATAATATTTAAAATGGTAATGGGCCCTCGTGTTCATAAATTGCCGCGCCATATGTCCCCGTGCGTTGCACCTACTGTGTACATAAATATGTCATGTATTGAGGAGACTGCTGCTGCATTATTTCACCAAACGAATTTCTTGATCCTTACCGACATTCAGTCTTTTTCTTAAATTACTAATACCTCTTGTTTAAGCTCTAATATAAATAAACAAATGATGTGGCCCATGTGAGAACTAATTTTCTCTAATGCAGGTAAATTAACCTCATTTCTCATTGAAAAAAAAATTAAAATACTATGCTGATTACTATATTAGGAACTGAAGGTTTATGATTATTTGTAAATATTGGCTAATTAATTAAGTTATTTTACATAATTAATGCTACGAAATTATTTCTTAACAAAAAGTCATGTGTATTATAATTTTATTTTTAAAATTTGTAAAAGTATCAACAAGTTTTGGTCAGTGTACTTGGAGCGGGTATTGGGCTGTGGCACGAGGCAAATAGTATTTTTGACACCTACAATTTTGCGTTTCCGGAGATTTGTTATTACACGGAAAAAATAACAGTTTAAAACAATTTTAATTATCTATTTTTATTTATCATTCCCGAGGGCATAATAAGATATGTGCTAGTTTTTGTAAGTATTAGTCTTTTAACTGTTGTTAATAAAACCAAAAGCTATATTAAATCAGAATAAAAGTACCGCATTGTGTATTTGGTTCCCAGCACTAACGTATTTTGGATGTAACTTGCGTTTTATAGTTTGATTTTATAAAGAAAATATGTCAATTGATATATTAATTGATGAACGAATTAGCGTTCACTTTGAAGATCAAAATATTCCTGCAGTAAATAATCTTCACAATAGTTTAACTAATTGGTTTCCACCTACTCAAAGCGAATTCCTGCAGCGATAATTCTCGGATCTCGGACGCTCTCGCGGCCATGTGTGCGAACGTCTAAAAATACTGATCACTCACCGACTCCTATACCAAAATAAAAACTAGAAAATTAACAACTGATTAATTTGATGGCGAGCGCTCGTGTAAATTGTGTAAAATGTTAGTTTATCAGTAAGAAAATTATAACAAATATTGAGAATCAACTGCAAAACCAATAATGCTAAATAAATCTAAGAGATCAAAAATATTTGACTAATATTATAAATGCGAAAGTTTAGATGGATGGATGAATGTTTGTTAGAGTTTGTAGCCTAAACTAAACGGATCTCGATGAAATTTGACATAAGTGTAGACTATAGTCTGGAAGAACATATAGGCTACTTACTTTGTTTTTTTTTAACGCGGTCGGAGTCGCGGGCGAAAGCTAGTCAAAAATATTTGGCAAAAATTTAGCAACTTTACATGTTCCATTATTTACAGAATTAACTTTTTGTACAGGAAGAAAAAAAAACGTTCAAAGTTTGTTGACATAAATGGTTACAATTCAAAATAGGTAAATGAAATTATAGCTGTTGGACTTTTTTACATACTTATCAAGGTAATTGAGAGAAAAATGTTTGTTACGCATTAAATCTGGAACATGTCCCCAAAACATAATATGGTCTCAAAGTATGACCAGCAAAAACAATAAATCGTAATGACAACGCGCCCCCTGGGCTCAGGCTCGCGTCTCCCTTAGAAACGCACTATTTTCGACTGTAAATAAATGTGCAGATGGATTGATAAATATAAATATTAGGGGCGAAACGAAGAAAAACAATGTTTATGAAACTGGTGTCGCTCGCTTCATAACTGTGAGTTACGACTTCCGACGCGTGCCGACATATGGCACTGCCGAATTTTTTACAAACACATCCGAGGAACTTCAAGATCGCATTAGATGCTATCTCATTACTTTATTACCACCGTTAGACATGAATTTATGTTACAAGCACACTTAGGATCACTATAGATGTTATTTAGCTATTACTTGACCACATCAATATCTATATATTAACGTAAAACATTAAAGTTAACCTCTCCATTGCCCTTAAATTTAACAATGGTTAACAATGGTTGTATTTCATTTTACACATTTAACTTTGTAAACAATATTATTACAACCTCATACATACAGTTAAGCCTTATAATGGTAAAATTATCCCCACAACTAAGGGCCTGTCCCACCACTGACTGATAGAGGCTCAGATAGCTTAAAATGACTTTACTGACAGATAAGGTAATAAAATCCGACATTCCCATCAAATATTTTACACGTTGGATTGTTATCAGACAATTTTCAACTTGGTGGGACAGACCCTAAATCTTCTAACATTTGCTAATGGTAAAAAAACTTAATGTGACCTAATCCTATATATGAAATATCATATTTTGTTCTTAAACAAAATTGTGAAAACACAATGAATCAGAAATTTGTAGTTTACGTAAAAGTTTGTACAGAAATAAAAGAACAGTTTGACCACACAGAATACAACGCATGGTTGGCAACTATTTCATGGCGGTATTCTCTGAAACCACGATACTTCCCGTTTCCGGTCCGACATATTCGTGCTATATTTGTTTTTTGCTGGAAAAACTCCACTGTTTAAAGAAATAAAATAATCTAGAAGGCTTTTCTATCAGTACTAAAAAATAATGCCGTCGTAATATCCCCTAAGAACATATTTGATAGAGTTATTATTGAACGAACTATATTTGTGTTAGACTTCTTCACGTTTGTGCATTTGTTTTCTTAACCGTCTACCTTCAATCCTTCAGCGGTACAAGACGTCAAGCGCTAGTCTATCCGGTTGTTGGCACAATATATAATTGTTGAGCGCGAGCAAAATCAAACAGTCTGTCAAAGTGTGTACAGTGGAGATAAATTTCGCCTGTAGTATAATAAGATTAACAGAGTGGAGCATGCGTGCCGCCGCCGCAGACGGGGCGTTAGTCACCGCGGGCTATACTTAGACGATTGCATTGTCTTCTGAAATATCTATTAACGATTATTGACAAGGCATCGGCACGCGAATCCTGCCCGCGAAGGTGCGTCGAACCGCTATAAATATGTTTCATGTGCGACGTCTCACATGCCATACGACAGCAGTCTAACTACAGACGGAAGGAACGGAATATCTGTAAAAACGTGTAGGTTTTAAGTATTCCCTATGAAAATCGGTAAATAGCTGCGGTTACCTCATTACGTTATAACTCGTTAATTAAATATTTTAATATCTGTTGCCAAACGATTAATGCGGAATTAACAGCGTTCAAACACGTCATATGAATGCAATTAAAGCACTACATATATTTAAATAGCTAACGGACGCAGTGCCCGGACCGGCCCGCCTAACAAATTAATGGATTCACGTCAAAATTGCAAACTGCAAATTCAAATTGATACAATTCGACAATTGATTACAATATGCACACAAAGCACTATCGCGTCCACAAACACAAGGGAGCAGTCGGCGGCGGCCGGCGGCGATTCATATCGAACGACGGCCAGCTTTTCATTTTGTATGTTAAATTAAATTTCCATGAAACAAGATTGAATTTTTCGCAATCAGCACAGGGCGGGGGTAGTTCGGGGAAACTTGTGCAATTGCGCTCCATGCCTATACCTATACAACTGCGGGCGCGGCTCTAACATATCGACGGGCCCTCATATAATTGAATTCGATTGCTTTACGTTTTCAAAATGTAATTCGTATGACATTCGTTACTTTGATTTAACATCTCATAGTTTAGAGTGGTAAACAATGAAGGAAAAGTGAACAATAGGTGTGTAGCAAAAGGCAAACCGCGGCCGGTGTAGCGCGGGGCGCGGCAGCGTGCGCGACCGCACCGGGGCGCGGCGGCTAGCGAGCAGCTAGCTGTCGGCGTCAGCTTAGCTAATTTACAATTTAATTATCAGGCTGGATGATGCATCGTTAGCGCGCCAAACCGAGTTTATGCGACTAATCAATTGTTTGACGCGGCCGCTGCAATCACGCGCCGCACGCCGCACCCCTCGCCTACCACCTGCCTCCTACCACCGACATTTCGCTAATGAAAACTTTTTAAGTAAACTACAAAACAACAGCCATGTATATTAACTAAATCGTGACATCCAGTAATACATAAAAATAAAAAATTAATCTGTTTTGCCTATCTATTTAGTTTAAAAAATGTTTCAATTACTAATCTAGTAAGGTTGGCAATGCTTTCTTGTCTCCAAATTTTGTGTAGCAGATTTACTGGCGTTATATTTTTTTTTTACTAAAAATTGTCTGTTATAAAAATAACCTCTATTTCGAATGCAATAACAATTTTGATACATGTTGGTATTTTACACGTCACAAAATGGCAAATTTAACTTTATTAATAAATTATAGAGAAAAATTTGTCTGCTGTTGCAAATGTTTTTTTAGAATATGAGGTTGAATGAACTGACATGAAATAAATTCACACAAGACAAAAATATATGTAGCAAGCAAGACGATAGGTGTAACAATTCTAAATAATAAAAAGTTTACGATAAAATAAGTGTGAGTCGACAAGATGATGAAGAGGAGAGACGGGGTGGGGAGGGGGAGGGAGAACGATCCGAGCAGAACAATGCAGAGTGTCGCGTCCGCTGATTAAATATAGCTCTGAATCCATCAAGAGAACGACTTGATTGAGCGTTCGCTATGAATTTATGCGCTAAATATTCGACAGGTGCCAAGTGTGCCGGCGCACAGTTCGACCACCGATGACTAACTACCGCCGCCCCAAATTTCATCTCAAATGTCAAATAATTCGGGCACGCGCCGCGCAGCCCGCGCACCCCCCTGCAATGTCATATCTCACGTATCATTTGCCAATAGCGTTTGTCATTTGCCACTAATAACTAATTATTTGGCTTCAATAAAACAAACACGTACTTGCTTGGATTCACAAATGCCACGAGTTTTTCCTAATGTGCATTGTTATTGCCATAATTTTCCTTGTCTCTCTGTTCCGTGTATGTACAAATCTGATTGCTAGAAGGAAAACATTATATCAAACTATATTAAGATCCAGGCATATTTATTTAATCAGCGAAATCACATATCTACGCGTAATTAGACAATTTGAATTTGCGAGACACTTACTTGTCAATCTTGTTAAATTTTTCATAAATTCTTGTACGAATTTTATCTTTTATTAATATAGTTTTTTAATGTACCCAAAATTGAAAATACAAAATCTTCTTTGGGAATATGAGAAAAATGTGCATTCTTTAAAAATAAGAAGGAATTAAAAACATGCGATGAACTTTATTAGGCAATTTCGTTTGCTTAGTTATTACAAATTACGTGATTATGGGTCTTGCAAACCAAAAATAACTGTGTACCACACTAAATATCCTGGATTTAAGAAATGATACAAGATATCAAATCATTAAAATGTTATGTTTAGTATTAAAGATTTTTTACGATTTCAAAATATTTCCGTTGGATTGCAGTTTTTAAAATTTGCATAATAATAATATTGCTCGACTAATGTGAAAATGATGCCAGTGAGGCAAAAAAATATGAGACTAACGCTATTTGATAACCAAATTAGTTTTTACGCTTTGACCCTGGGTAATTTCATTCAACAATTACTTTACAATCTGTAGTCGATTTAAATACTGATTACTGTTGTTACTGTACTTTGAGTGTTTAATACAAAAAAGGTTACAAACTGTTACATTGATACCTAACAAGAGCAATACCTGATCCTTAAGTCAATTTACGCAAACATCTTCTGTCAATAAACTTAGAGAAAACTATGACAAAAGCTTATTTCATTCGAACTTAAATAATACATGTTATAATGTGTTTTCCCAACAAACATCTTAATATGAATCTGTAATTTATTTCTGCATCTACAAAACAAATGTAACTAATACATTTGATTGTATAATCGATTGAGTTTGCTATTAAGAATGATTAAACAAACCGCTCACAATACAAAGTCTCGCGGCAACTCTCAATGTGAACGTTTTCATTCGCAATTCGCTAATCCCGCCGCTACCGTTACATAAGACAGTCGACTTGAATATAAATGTAAAACACAATAAATTTCATGCCCCGTAGGAAATGAATATTCATCACGAAATCGCCATGCATATTCTCCTTTGTAGGAACATTCCGTGCACCCTACCGCTATCTTCCTGAACTAACAAACTAAACCTTATGCAGTAAATCCGTCAGTCAGTAATCGAATACCAACACTGAACTGTTAAGGCGCAGACCGGCGCCTCGGACGGCGGCGTCTCGTAAATTTCAACATATAGTAAAGTGATTTACGAATAATTGTTATGTTGGCGTATAACTAGAGAAATCTTTCCGCTGTTTGCCGTCCGGTTAATTTATATTATGAGGCTTAGGTAATTCGCGAGCTACGAGTAATTGGTCTGCAGAACAATAGCTTTTGTCATAGCCTTATCTCTTAATACATTGTGTGTCTCTTCAAACTGCCCTCTTAACCACCTTCGCCTGACTTTAATTTGTTTTGTCTGTGTTCACTTCAACTATAATTTGTGTAACTAATAGAATATGGAATAATTTACTCATTTTAAAATTTTAAACAAAAGATGTTTCCATCTTATTTTATAGCTTTTTTTATTTTTATACTAATTCTTATAAATTATTTGCTCACTATAGATAAATATAAGCTTAAAGCTAAATTGACATGTTTGTAGATTATTGTTAAAAATGTCTATTATCTTTTTTATTAAAAGATTATGTTTTAAGGTCATTGTCGTAGATGCACTTAGCCGGCGCATCAACGAGGCGTTACCTCATTCGAAACATGTGTTTATCGTAACTTGCGAATCGGCCTAAGGCGAATTAGTTCTCGCACAATGCAATTTGAATGCACATTACACAACGGACGAGCTACGAGCGCTTTTTATTGCGGCATCGTGAGATCTTATCTCTGAACTGCCACTTCCAGCAGGCAAATTTCAGTCACTCTTACGCTACCGCTCGCTTTCGACTCTCATTCTTTCTTCGTAAAGACCATTCTGCTATAGCATTACCAGTCCCGCAGTAGTGTGAGTATGAACACGTACTTATCATAAACACGCACACAAATACATATGTTTAAAGAATTCAACATAAAATCAGCAATAAAATTGAAAACATTTTGTTACGTTTTAAATAAGTTTCGCACAGTGAATTCTTTTATTCGAGCGACTTCGATCTCTGTCGTCATCCAGTAGCGAACAAAATCGTGCGCGCGCTACGATCTCAAAATTATTTCTGGATCGATAAGATGCGTTAATTTTACGAGTCGGTGATAATTTGCTAACTTCCGACAGAGCAGCGCCCTAGTTGTATCGTTCCGAACACTTGCCGCGCACAATCGTCTTTCCGAAGAGGAAATCTAAATCGACTATAAGCAAAGGTGGTTACACATACGCAAATGAGGTTAGATAGTCGATATCTTTATTGAAATAGACGTAAACGAGAAAGAATTTGGTTAGATAATCAGTAACTAACTTGGACTTGTAAGCAGAACCTGTTTATATCAATCTGGTATTTTAAATGATATTATACAATGTCAAGGTCAAATGTACTAACATAAAAATGGCTAATAAAAGACATGCTAAAATTGCTCCAAAAAAAAACTGAGGTTTGTAAATCGTTTGTTTCACAATTACGAATCAATTAATTCAATTTATGTGGTTTAAATATTTTTAAAATTCTAATAAAAAGTTTAACAGAATGATTGAGGTTTATACCAAAGTAAGAACTTTCTTAGTGATCGTAAACCCATCTTGGACTGCGTAATTTTACAAGATGACTGTTGTCAAAATTGCTTCTACCAAAGGATATACCGCATCCAAATTTGGTACGTGATTTCGTTATAATTGTGTTTTTATCACTTTCAAATTGAATTCGGCTAATTAAAGAGCATGTCCATATGCAACTAACTCGCTGCGTACTTATTAGCCTATAATATTTGCGACTGGTTTTAATTACTGGGACATCGCCAGCTGCGAAATCAAACATCTACTCTACCGTAAAATAGTTCAACAATTAACCCTTATACGTTTTAATGGGTGTTAGAGATTTTTCATTTAATACACGTGCTAGAAACTTATAGCAAAAAGTTATTTTACTAGTTCATTTCTTTTAAAAATAAAGTAAAGTCTAAAACTAGACTTATAAAGATGTACCTGTCTGTCTATCCATTAATCTTTGTCCACTTAAATTTATAATTCTGCAATCACTTCACTAAGGGGAATCAAAAGAACTTAGGTTCAGCATTATATTAACCTTACACCTAATAAATAATTCTAGCTAGCTACAAATAAACTCCAAGTCGCAATTTCTTATTAATTTCAAAGTCGGCGTTTAAGGCGATGTTAAGGCGGTGGACATGACAGATTTGCGAGTTCTTTGCAGGCGCGAGGTGCTCCTAACAAGCCCGCACAGGGAATCGCAACACGCCGAAGTATTAAGCGACTTACGGAGTATAAACGATTTAAGATCATGTTAACTTAGCTAACATCCATTGAGCATTGCACCAACAACGAATTTATGCGCTCGGGCTTTGCTTTAATTTTTTTATTACCTGTTTGTAAAACTGGTGCGTCTTTCAACACTTTTGAAGAAAGAAAACTCAGTGGAAGTACTAAGGTGCTAGTATTATCATAGGATGTTATCTGCTCATCCGCCAACTTTTACAAAAAAAAATCGTTTACTTAAATGAAAACAAAGAATATTAAGTTGATAAAACCACTGTGGTCCGAAACCAAGCTACATTGATGTTTTTATATAAAAACAATCGTGTCCATATCCCTGAAAACCTCCTGGAGCCGGTTAATGAATTATAATAACATTCAATAACAATCTGTATGTAAAAAGTGATGACAGCTTTGAAATTCCGAGCCGTTTAGACGAATTGCCGGGGAACAGGTATAAAAGTGGAATTTTTGAATGTAAATATCGAGATTATTCTCTTACGAAATCATCTACCGCGGCTCGGGACGAAATCCCTGGCCGCTCATTGGCGGACGCGTAACAATGGCCAATTATTTTCCGCCATGCTTTTTATTAATTACCGGCGCGGAGGCCGCGAGGCCTTTGTATTTTAATTTTGACAAATTCACAGCTTTCCCAGAAGAAAGAAGCCACTTGGGCAATCGTCGCATTCCTCCGCCGCCAACTAACAAGGAAATCTCTTTATTACGTCTCGTCCCACCCATAAATGTAGCGTAATGAATATGTACGTACCTTGAAATAAACGTTTTTTGTGTTGTTTTACACGGTGAAATAGGCATGTCTGGCTTATAATGAGCGAACATTACAAAATTACGATTGCGTTCTAACCAACCGTTGTATTGTAGAGGCAGCGCTTACGACTAGCACATTTGGAATAATTAGGATACTTCTGCATTGTATTGCGAATAATGTACTGGAATAAGGTAATCTACGTCAGAAGGACCCCCGCAGGGTCTGAAACTGGTCGGTGCCCTCACCGTAAAAAGTAGACGTGAGTAATAGTCGTAAAATAATTAATTATAAAATGTCTCACGAAAGTTTAAATAATTTAATCTACGTCTGATCACAAACCCCCTCATCCCAACTTATAATTTTTATATATATGATAACTATAATACAAGTATAATCTGAATTTTACACAAGCAGCGGCAGAATTGTTTATAAAAATTGTTGTCTGCTATCCAACGATAGATGGCGCTTAACTAATTCCTGTTTTAAATCTAACGACCATAACCCTTTCGTCTTCGCTATTATTAATGGAAGAATGAAGAAAATTTAAAATGATTCAGCAATAAAATCAGGGATTATATTCGATTCCCTGTTCTATATCTGTTATAACAATATAGCGTTACGTAATTTGGATGAATGTTAGAAGAATGTGGGGCGCATATGCGAGCGGAGGAGCAGGCGAGCGGGCGAGTGGCGAGCGCGGAGGGCGCTGGCGTCGCGCCAACAAGGTGAATGCCACTACTGCACGCAGCACGCACCCGGCGCCGCGCTGAGCAACCCACTTCGTCCAACACGCGGAAACGTCGCGTCCTTCATTCTCACAATTTGTCATACAACTACTAGCGGATAAACAAACGGACGCTTGTTGAATATTTTTATATGTTGTTTTAACTGTTAATTTTGATAGATTAGCTGTCTATTATAATTAAAAACTATTTAAAAAATTCAAGTCGTTGTATCCCTTATAATCAATAATTTATCTTTTGTATATTCAACCATAAAACATATTGGTGATAATTTTAGACAAAATGAAATTAAGGCTTTGCTTTCAAGTCCTTTAAGGTTATTTATGAAGGTCTAATGCGTAAATTTTTCACAACATTGGTCAACATGTAGATCCGAATCTACGACCTTTAGTTTCGCAGACTTGTCTAAGCCAATTAGGCTGTGAACAAAACATTTTCTTGATACGTTTTATTTGTATTCTTCGTATTGGAATCAAATCTAATTCTGATAAGAACATTGACTAATAAGATGTAGACTGATTTCTCATAAGACGCTCGTTAGAATGCCATATAAATTTATAATGGAGGCTGGTATTTGCATATATATCTTAGCAAAACATGGAAAATCTCTGCAGGTGCAAGTCACTGGTAGAGAATACAAAGAAGCGTAACGCAATAATGTCATCATCTTGATACAAGGGAAATAAATGGTCATGTTAATTAATCTTGTTATAATTTATTTCTCTGTCACGACAATGTCAAGTAATTCATCTTTGTTTCAATAAAACAATAAAGTAGATACTTGATACGAAATTAGCACTGCAAAGTTACATTTATCTATTGAGCGTATTTCTGCCGATGGTTATTTATTTGTGACGACAAAGAAAAATACAACTTCTTACTTTTGCATATTCAGTGTAAAAAATGTTAACCTTGTTTTAATCGCTCTTATTTACCGCCTGATAGCTACTTCAGGTAGTTAACATCAACAGGAAAATCTATATGTATAATGAATGATGTTTCCGGTAAAGGTATCATTGCGTCGTGCATATCGAGGCTCATGTGCCGCTGCCGGCCGCGTACCGCTGCTGAAATGCAAATTGATATAATGCAGGAAACGTCTGCGACTGAGCGGCTCATAGCGACCCGCGCGGCCCACATCGCCAGCCGCGTAAGTTCGTTTACATGCGACAGTCTGCGGATTTGCATCCCAAATTGCCCCCTCCCCCTCACCCCTCGCTAACCCTCTACCCTGCGACTTATCTCCGCACTGGCGAAATATTACAACTTGTGCATCGCCACTCGCAGCATGCATATCTGAATGTCAATAAAGGAATAAAAAACGGCCACCGGAGGCGTTCCCGCGTACTCGCCGCGGATGTGCTTCCCGCCAATGGGCGCGAAGAGCGCGGCATATTCATAACGATATTACCGTCGACGGAGTTGCGGCGTCATCATAATTCATATATAATAACCCTTCCGCCGCCCGGCGCGGAGCGGCGCCGCCCTGCATCTCGTTCGCGCGCCCGCGGCGCCCGCGCGAGCAACAGAGACGCCCGCCGTCTCTCCACCGCGCCGCCTCTCATAATTCATAACTTTATTTCTTTACGAGCTTAGGCAACTCACCTACATATCATAATGAAAATTTATCGTTCCATTTCCACCTACCGGCGCCGAGAACGGTCCCGCATGCGCGAGCCCATTCTTGCGTCGTATACAGAAGCTATCAAGATTCCGAGATATATTTTATTTTTGACAGATAAATAAGGAAAAGCTCGTGTTTACCTGAAACACGAGTAACAGACCAGGGAGGGCATGAGTGCCCGATGACAGCTATTTGTAATTGGAATATGACGAGACGCGTGCGCGTGCGCTCGGCGCGTCTCATTCGTCAGTTTAAAAATAGAAGCCGGCGTCTGCGCCGTGACGACTCGCGCCATTAATTTATATGAAATAACTGTCGGCAGTCGGAAAAATAAGTTCGATCGAGAACGGCCTTCTACACGATAATATTTATGTTTTACGGAGTGGCAGACCGGGCGGACTCATTCGTTGATGTACGCGAGTCAGAAACCAAACTCACCGCGCTTTTATAATCTGTATTCAATCGACTCGCCACAAACCAACATATTGTTTTCATAATAGGCCGTTATTTAACTTATTGTGTAAAAATACAGAATTTGTGAAATATAGCAGTAAATACAAATCTTTAGGCAGGCAGGAAGAAGTAGTACAATAAACACAGTGTCTCATAAAAATAAAAGAAAAGTATTTTTTATAGGTAGACCAAATTACAGTTGTAAATTACAGTTGCCAATAGTAAAAAATATAATCATTGTCTCGTTATTGTTAAAAAGAAAAATATCTAAATACAATTCATTCAGGGTCATGTTTTAAACAAAACATCCAAAAATACAGATCGGAGAGTTTATGACTGGGCAGTATATGCGAAATGCGAGCGAGACATAAATTCGTTAGCGCGCGTGTAATCGTCACGAATATACCAACAATTTACAGCATTAAATTTTAAAGTTGACATCAGAAAGAACTTCTTATGAAGCGATAACTCAGGCCGCTTGATGACTCCCATCTTTGGAATGTCTCGCAAATATGCATATGGAACGCACAATAGGCGGCATTATAATGAATTTGGTTTGGTGCTTTCAACATATGCCGAAGTTTTTTTTTTAATTCCATACTTTAAATTACAATGGCTCTTATTCAAAATACACAACATTATAGTAACGGTTATAATGTAAATTGTTCTCAGATATATCGTTCTATTTTTCTACCGATTGGTTTAGACAACAATTCTATCTTTTACAACAAACTATCCCTAAAGACGTGAAATCAGAAGAGGTTTCTTAGTTAGTGATTTCCACAATTTTTAAAGAGATATGGGTGCTACATAATTTAAAAGATTGATTAAAAGTACTTATCGTTTATTTGTTTATTTCGTTAAACATTCCAAAATCTCAAAGTTAAGGCAAAACACCAAAACGTAATCGGTTTCGAATAAATCATATAATTACTTAATAACGGTAACATTTACTAATTAGCGAGATCCGAAGTAAATCTCACTATCAACACATCAGAAGCGAAGCATTAATGCATGATCGTGAAACTGGTCGTTATGCGCGCACACTCTGATAAAATTCGAACGCCGACAAAAAACATCAGTGTCAATAATATCACCGTGACAGGCGGAGATCGCAACCTCAACTCGAAACCTATAATCAACGTGTACCAGATACCTAACAAATTAATTAACCGAACATAAAAACACTCCCGAAGTACCACATACACACAAAAGATAAGCAATATTAACCTAATGGATGCCGGAGTTACTCGAACCGACTTCGTATTTAAATCTAAAGATATTTAAACACATCTCCCTCGCGGCCGCTTGCTCACTCCATAAATAAAATAAATACAAATATTCTCACGTAAACGAAGTAACTCAAATGCGTTCATTTACATTTGTGAATGTAATAAATGGGATAAACTCCGAACTCGATATTAATTTTGTTTCAGTACTTTATGGCAACTCAACCGTGCTGGATGATGGCTAGAAAATTATAGTTAAAACAAATAGAAAGAGACTAAGTAGATATGAAACAGAGCTGAGAATGACAAGACATAATCTTCATAAAATTATTTGGTGACCACTGACCACTTAGATATATTAGGTTGTTGCACAGACAGGCGTTCTAAATAAAGAATTCGATAATAAAAAACGTCTAGATAAATTTCAGAAATAACCATAAACGTTGCGACCGCCACTTAGATTATTTTTATCTTTATGTTCTAAGAAACATCAAAAGACACAAAATGGCATCTCACGTAACGGATTTCATTTTGAAATCGGTAGCTGTTGACATTTAAGGCAGATACGAAAAGGGGTAACACACCTGCCCACATTACTCTTATCCACGAGTGCTGATTTACGGCCAGGTACTGAACCTACAAATAAGATCATCCAAAAAATGCTTCCAAAAAATATAATAAAAGCGCGCCACAAAAAGCGCGCCAAGACGCGTCAACGCCGGCCGCGCTCCATTGGCTGCGCGGACAAAGAAATATTGCCGCACTTTCATTTGTTCCCTTTTCCGCCATATCGTTATTAAGACTTGCTTTTTTTTCCTCTCCGTTTATCAAACAATGAATTCAATTAATCCGAATAGTTATGGCCTTTCAAGATTTTAATGAATTAAAAGTTTATGTCGGATAAAAACGAAGAATTGCAAGATCGTGAGAATATTCTTGGTCGTTTTAGTAAATCCGAGATAGTTATTTAAAATTAACTGACAATTTCGTTTATTTTATTGAAAACTAAATCCAATTATCGTATAGTAACAAGACATTTGACAAAGACAGGATAAATAAACACAAACGTTGATACAGTAATTATAGGTTAGTTTATTTAGATTATAGTTATCTAGTTTATAACATATTTTAGTGCATCATAAACAAACATAGCAAGAGTTTATAGCCGCTGCCGGGCCGGCGCACATTCGAGCCATTGTGCCTCTTATAATTTTTATTAGGGGCAATCCGTCCGGCTTGATTTACTCCTTCCCGAACTGATGGATCTTTCATTTAATTTACGATTTTACCCCACTGTTCCGAGCGCAATAAAACTCTACAAAAACAAGCAAAAATCAATACGTCACACACAAGTTTTCATAGATGAGACGAAAAAAAATTCTTCGAGAAAAGATTTTACGTTTCAAGGATGTACCTACTTTATGAGCGTTATTTGGAATCTAAATATTGAATAAAAGATCTCGCTAAAGACTGGTGAAGATTTATATGTAGGATATCGTTTTTGGAAACTTAGCATTTATGTGATATGTGACAATTTAGTATTTTTAAATGTGAGTTTTGTTGACGTTTTTGATGATTATTTGCATCATTTGAACATATTTATGGTTGTTTTAAGAATGTTTTTGTGAACATTATAAGGAGTGTATATTAATGTAAAATAAAGAAATTTAACACACTTCATAAATCTATACGGCATAGGTAGGTACATACTACTAGATGTATTTTGAAATACGAATCTTTAAGATAATTTAAAGAAATATCCCAAAATTCGACATTTACTTTTAAAACATAACATGTCTATAAATTTCAAAATAATATTTTAACATTTGCACATACGTAAAATGTGTAATATATTCCAAAGAGCTAGGTATTCCCGCGAGCATACTGTATGTTATATTCAATGACAGGCACTTGGCAACTTATCAGAGGTTGTTATTATTATAATGACGCCTCCACTCATAACACAATCGCGTTGGCAAATATACACGATCGCCCATATTTCCCGGGAACATTAATGTCAGCCTCGATTCCGCGCCGTTCCTAATGAATCCACTGATTTATATTATAGTTCGCATATAAAAATACGCCAGTATGCAAAAACCGAGTATTAAGGCACCATACAAAATGAAATAGCATACCCAAGTGGAATAGCATCGCACGATTCGGACCCGAGGTGAACTAAAAATAGGTGAAAGCAAAAATTTTAATTATTCTCGACTACGTCATGAGCGAGGCAATGCAACACGTACTGTGCGTCGCATTTGCAAGTAACAGGGCATGTATTATAGAGCCGCGAGGCAATAAGATAAAAAGGCCCTCAATAAGGTGCGATCAGAGGCAAAAATGAAATAAATTGGCGGTGAATAAGAGTGCTGTGTGCAATTGAGGCAAACACGGCCGCTCATTAGACCGCTACTGCTCTCCATTGGCGCCCGCCGCCTGCAACGCGACATCGCCGCTCTCCAGACTAAACTACTCTTATGTCACAATGCTAAATGTTTAATAAAAATTAATGACTTATTTAAAATTATATTTAAGAGTCGCGTAAAACCTAAGTTGAAACCTTTTGCTCACTGTATTGGTTTGCTTTTGAGGTTAGAAAACATCTAAATGGTTGTTTCTATGATAATGGAATTGTTAATGGTCGTAGAAATACATTTCTGTTAGTTATGACCCAATATACATCCCACGTAAAATGGGTGCAAATATGCCAACCAATTATAAAAATGTTTCTGTCGAAGCGTTGTAAATAACTGCTGACTAAAATAATAATAAATTTTTGATAATTTGGAAAATAGTCAATTCAATAAAATCAATACACGTTATTTAAAATAAAAAAGCAGCAAATTCTGAATACTGTAACGATGCAAATGGCAATCCTATTAAGGGGTTAAGTATAATTTAACAATGCATTTTTTACTGAATTTTATTTACGTACGAACGATAACGTAACATAAAAGTATTATTTTAGAATTCGTTTACTGAATTCACGATCTCTCACAAGCTTCAGTACAAAAAAAAAACAAATTATCCTTAGTTTGTATTATAGAAAAAGCAATATGTGTACCATGTACCTATAACTACATTTTACAGACAATTTTTGTAAAGAATAAAACAAAGGAATGAAGACTAAATAACATAATAAACATATATAAATTCGACTATAAAAATTTAAAGCAATACATCGCTATTGTGCCATGACTTTAAACTGTTTAGAAGCATCACAAATATTTATTACGTATTTATAACAAAAGTGAGAAGTTCTCGGAAATATCACATGCTAAATAAGTATTATAATCACACAATGGATTCTACGCCAGCCCTTTTGCAGAAAAGCTGTAAAATCGACGCACATTAGCATAACAAAGATGGTCGTCTGAAGTGACAAAGCGCCGATAGCTCGCAACATGTCACTTTCACTTTTGTCGCAAGTGGCGCAAACCACTCCTATTATAAGATAATTATTGTTAAATAGTATTTCTGTACAATGATATAGAAATTGTTCGTAACCGCAGACAAGGGGAGACAATGTAATAATGACCGCAGTCGCCGGCACACGACGCACAAAAACTTACGCCACCACGTGATCTTGACAGCCGTAGAGCTGTAATGGGACGTCACCGATTGCATACTGCGGAAAATTAAAACACATTTAGTCTTAAATTACAACGAGTTGTTAATTGTTATCAGGTGTGGACTTCCTCGGATTTTATCTAAATTGTTCAATGCTATTACACTATTTATGGTGCATGATAACCGTACAGAAAATTAGTGACTTTACAATATTAATCAATACCATCAGCATCAACCAATTTAATGAAGAATAATAATTACGTATACAAATCCTATCTTCACTCAAGATTCAGTTCTGTTCATTGTGTTCGGATAACAAGGGAGGGGGACGCAGTCTACGTCACACATCTCCACGCACCATTTGCATGCACCCGGCCGCATCCCGACGCATCCCGCACGCTCCAGCCTGCTCCCGTTCGCCACAGAAATAGTATAATGTCATATCAAATGTCCAAAGTCATGCCCGTGAAGTTACTTTCCTACAAACACGAACATTCGGTAGGGCCTTCCAAACAAATGTGCTATTATATCTTTTGACTTAATCTACGTGCACAGAAATAGTCTTCATTATAGAATAAGATTTTCAGCTAAATAACGTAAATGGCTTTATTTAAATAAATATAAAAATCATTCTACTAATGCAGTCAACTCGGTAAGGTCTGCCTAATACATGCTATAATAACACGGATTTTGAATTTGTCTTGTTTGCTTAATGTCTAGACAATTATCTCACTAACATGTCTATTTATGACAACGAGTTTGAAAGATTTTCAATTTACAGACACAGTCAATCAATCTCTACAATAAAGATCTCCTCGAGCTTCTTATCTCAACATAACACAAATCACAATAGCTTTATTTACATACAAAATATATTGATGTCATAAAATGTGGACATTAAGAGAAATCGATGACGATTATTCACTTATTAATAAAGTCAACATTTCAGTGTTAAACATTTTTATTAACTTTTAAACAATGGCAAAAAAATAGTTGTTCGTCGTCCGTGCCATAAATTAGCATTTCGAAAACTGACATTTTTTGTGTCCATATAATATATCCAATAAAGAAATGCATGTTTTTTTTTGTTTGAAAACTATTCGTGACTAATTGGTAGTGCTGCGTCACAAAGCGACGGGCGCGCATCTAAATTGTTCTGTCGGTTTTGCAAATATAATAATAAAATTTTATTACCCCGTTTGTCAAAGGGTTTGTCTGAAGACCGTCTGAAAGGGTACCACAGTGCAACACTGACCGTGCCCGTCATAAGTCAAAACGTGTCAATTGTTTTGTTGCATTTCGTCATAAATCAACTAAACAAAAATGTGTCTCGAAGGCAGCCCGTAAAACTCAATACAAAATCATTACACAAATATAGAGTTATTAGAATTGTACACGTACCACAGCGGCCATTGTGGGTGGTTTGAAAAAAAAATTTGCAAAAACGCGTTTTGGCAACATTCCGCGAAAAGAAAGCTGAATGTAATACAGAACCCTCTATTTATAATATCTGCCACCTGCTTTTAATTTATAACTGTATTGTCTATGGTAACGTTATAATTTTATGATTGTTTATAATCAACAACTAAGTAGCTAACGGTCTTGAGAATTTAAAAAGAAATGTCAACATTTTCGTTTTGTTTATATTAAAAATATATAACTTCATTTTGACAAAACTACCGCTAGATATACCCGTTTACTTGAAAACGTAAAATGGTTTTGAAGATAATATGATGGAATTATTATTGTTAAATAGAATTACACATGATAGAGATTCTTATAGGTATAAATAGAAGTAAACTTGACCTTGAGGACCGGTTCATGGTTGTTCGCGGCAATTCTGAAGCAGAAAAAAGCATTTGATTGTTGCGTGGGCCTAGATGACGTCGCGGCGTCGATGGAAGAGTGATGGAGCAGGTCGGGCGCGGGGTCAGCGGCGTCGTGCGTCATCGCTAACGACGACAAATGACGTGACGTGACGTGACTGAGAATGTTGAAGCCGCGGCCGAGTTGCGGTGCGGTAGCGCTCCGCACGCTACCTACAGAGTTGCGGAATGTTTTATTTATGTATTCGTTTCAGGGAAAATACATCTGTTTATATTCTGTTAAAGCATACAAACATCAATTAACACAATTAAGTATTTACCTCAGTATATCAGTTTTGGAACGGCCCAAATAAAATTAGAAAGACAGACATGTATGTACGTTTATGAAATATATTTAAATAAAATTTTTTTTGGTTGTCTTTAAGTTTTATGGAAAAAGAAAAATTTTAAATGACATAAATATTAGTTCTAAATTAGACATGCAATGTTTGATTGTCAATATCGTAACCATAAACAAAACAACAAGATAACAATATATTCGTGTACATAAATACTACGTTGCCGGAGTAGTGTAGTTCGTGAAATGTTTGGACAAAAGTTTCCGCTTTTTAAACGTGTAAGCGATGACAGGTGGGTGAACGGAATGGGTCGACTCGGTGTCGGAGCCGGAGCAGCTATCGGACGTATTTTTTACCGAACAGTAGGAAGATGTCAATCCTCGACACTATCCATCACGGTATTCATTTCCCTTCATTCTTGTCATATAAATTCTGCTAAACACTTTCATATTAAGTTTCACACTTACCTAATACCGTAAATCTAATACCTACAGTATAAATATAAAAATGTTTGATTAACGTTTGCGAATAGACAGGATTTTTTAACTTTTTTATTACAATGATGCATGATACTTGTATTGTTTATTTACATTATAGTTATTAAATTAAAGTAACTTTGAATAATAAAATAATTTCACAGAATGCAAAGTTGAGCAGTATATTTGAGGTTAATGTAGTAGTTGTTGTCGCTAGAAGTGTTTAGACGTACGTGATAGGAGCTGTTTCCCACAGAGATTTAGCGGCGCGCCGGCCGGCTGCACGCGACACAAAAATAGCACGCATTTGTCGAAAAATAAAAATTTCCCCAAATAGACAGGAATATACAAAAATGTTTGTCGAGGAGCGAGGGGGAACGTGACGGCGCGCCGTAATGTGCGCCCCTAATTAAAACGTTAAAAACCGACCGTTTCCGAAAAACGTCAATTCCGAAGAGATATGTGCCGTCCAAAAGATCGCGGCTCATATTATTTGTGTTGTTTAAGCGCTTTGTGAAATATTACAAACTTCTGTCTGCGTTAAAAAAGAGATAACAAGACACGCAATCTGTCTCGACATTGAGTTATGCCGCAAAGCAATCATAGTGGATTAGTTTGTTAGTCGGGCGGTGGCCGAAATTCAAATTGCGGTCCGCGATAACTATCCGGCGTACGCGTGTACAGAATCAGTGTTTAGAAATTTAAGCGACATTATTTTGAAACACAGACAAGCGGCGAATCGATAAATCTAGTCGTTAGACCGATATGCAGATCGGCATCGACATTCATTACCTAATTAAAATCGCAAACCCCTTCCGCTCGCTACATTTCTCCGACGCGCTGCCAATAAATTTCATCCGCCAGTCGCCCCATAACGATAACCAGTTCCTCGGGAACTATCGTTCAATCTGCCGTCGATGCCGTGTGTCGATCCGGTCGTGTACCCGGAGTTCCTTGCCGATGAGCCCGTCGATTCCTATGTATTATTTAGTACCACTAGAGCGGCGCGGCGCGACGTCGCACGACGCTCGCGGCGGCCAGAACATCGCGACTTGGAGCCCGTCAGTCCGCAGATAACGACCTCACATTTTAATAAAGAATTATCCACCGACGATAGCAGCTCCCCGCGCCACGCTCGCCCCCTCCCGCTGCGATCCTTATGCTCTCATTCACACTCTCTTTTCGATCACGATCTATCCGTTTCCCTCTTCCCAATAAAATAGGAACTCGAAGCTGACCGACTTCAAATTGGATTATCGACTTTAATTTATTGTGTACAAGAAATAATTCATTTCTGATCTGGGCTCGGTCATGAAACCCTTTCGCTCCTCGCTAACGTTTCTCGAGCGGCCTCGAAGGGATCATTGTAGTGCGCGTACATCGGCCGGTTTTAATTCTTATTTTCAGACGGGGAGGGAACATTTAGCCGCCTCATCCGCGCGCCACAAAAAGTCATTGTCGAATTAAACACGGCGCGGTCCAACCCGCACGGCTTCATCTTTATGGGCGACATATTTGATTCGAAAACTTGTTATGCTTCGTCCTAAATAAATTATAACGAGAAATTGTAATCATTAAATGGATATATTTAAAGTGTGTATGCTGGTCGGGGAGGACGGGAGAGAGGCGAATGGGACGCCACAACCCAATCCTGTCGCACAACACGAATGCTCGCCTACTAAAGATTAGCGCGAGGACTTTTACTGACTGATATTTGGAGATAGCAGTTACTTATGATTGATTTCAATCGACCACATTAAGATTTTTAATACGTATCTATTTGCTTTGTATAAAAGCGTAGACTGTTGAACCTTTCTGTGCATGTTTTTAAATGCAATTGATAGCTGATATGATTTACGGCAGTAAATAAGCGGCGAGGCGGGCGTAGGCGGCGGACGATTTTTGTTTCACTCTTAATTGCTTGAATGTAAATTATTTGGATTCGTGGGCGATCAGTCGACTTTAAGACAACAGTCTATTTAGGTAATAATTATACAGATTCAGATCATCAATAACTTTAAATCTAGTACACTTTGTTATAGAAATGTTTGCATTTTTAAGTTCAAATTTTTACTCTTCAAAAGTCTGTACAAAACATATTCTTCCAGATCATCATCATCATCAACTTGCCCTTATCCCTTACGGAGGGTCGGCACAGTATGTGCTGCTCTTCCATACATCTCTATCAGCCGTCAAATCTGAATCCACTCCTTTCATAAGCATATCCTCTTTCACACAATCCATTCTTCCAGATGGTTGTAAGTATATTCAATCCAAAAGCTATCAAACCTTTGGATGAGAAATAAATATCTACATAGAACGAGAACTGTGTTAATTAATTAGTACGAGTATCTCTACCGGTCTAAGTTTAAAAGTGACAGGTTAAACAATAAAATAATTTCATTTTTAAAAATAGCACCGAGCTAAAATAAAGAATATGCTAAGGTGAGTTATTCTGCAATAAATCGTTATCCGATGATTTGTGTTAAGCGACAACGTGTTGTTTAACTTAAGTGATTAATAAAGTAAAACCGACGACGTGTTGAATGCGATGACAAAAAAAAAACGGAAGATGCGGTGAAATAAATTTTTATATGGCGATCGTTAACGCCGTCCCGGGTCCAATATTAAATGGACAGCGGCTTAGGAGTAAAAATTAAAGACAAACATAAATATCAGGGAAAAGTTTGTTGTATTGATTCGATCGTCCCCCTTACCCCGCCGTCGCGCGCACTGATTGGATTGTAATACGATATTTTTCGATCAACCGTAGGCGTTTCATTGTACATCTCCACTACACATGTACTACATGACGACTAGTTTATGAATGAAACGAACAAAATTTGTTATGTCAAGAAAACACATTTTCTAGGAATTTTAAAAAGAAACGTTAACTTTATTTAAAAGCGATAGTGATAAAGCTTTCTATAACTACAGATTAAAACCATTTAGGTATATTGTTTCATAATCGTATATTTTTTATATAAGAAAAGGGGGTAAACGATCAGCGAGAACACCAAGGTGATCAACGACGCCCATAGACAACCGCAATGCCAGAGGACCATAACCTATTATTTTTATTAAAAGATGTATTGGTAGACTTTTCCAGGGACTATACCAACTTATCCCCAATGATATTATTTTTATGTACGCAAGTGTTCATCTCATATGGTTATATTCTACTATAATGACGTATATTAAGGCAGAGGTGTCGGGGCGAAGGCTGCACCAAACTGGATTGGAAGTGGAGAGGAATAAATTAAAAGTTAAGTTATGAGCGGGCCGATCTAACAACATGAATGAACCGCGCCCCTCTCCCCCGGCACAGGACCCGCCGGCCGCGTGTGGCCTTTACCATTGCCGCTTCAGGGTCGGATTTGGAATTTTTGATTACCTACAATGATATTCCTACACCGGTATTGTTATAATTGTTGTTTATTATTAATAATTGCATGCTTGGCAATTGTAACCAAGATATTTAAACAAATATAATAGCAAATCAAATCAAAATAGCGAAACCATGTTCAAATATTATAGACAAACTGTCAAAGTCACCAATTCGATTCCGTAATTATATACTTATACCATCAATTATACGCGACATGTAAGTACAACCATGCATAGGTATGTAAAATAAAATTTCCGTGTACTTTTAACCTTAACGTGCTATATATTTTTTTAATACGTCCCTGGTATAAGGTGAGATGACACGTTATCGGCGTCGGTAATCTGAACCCAAAATATTACGATTCAAAACTTGGTCAAGACCTTACATCCCGAATATAGTAACTCTGGCCACCATTAAAGGGAAAAGTGGTCGTTTATAACTCCGACTCTAAATACTTTATTTGTTTAGTCATAATAAAACGCTGTCAATTAAGCCAACTCGGGAATAAAGTTTTGTTTTTTGTTTCAAACCTGTTATAATGACTATAAATATTTTCGAGAAAACGTGCATCGATGTTCTGGATCCTGGACTTGGATAAAGGGTTGCCTAAAACTATTTTCGATGTGATATCAACCTTAACTATTACTAAATTTGGCACTAAGTTCTATGTAAACTTCCGTAAAGTTAGTCACCAAGTTAACATAGGCCGCGATCTCGAAAATTATATATTCCATTTAATTTGCAAATAAAACAGAAGTGTCGATTAGTCATATTAAATACGAGTCTCGCATCGTCGCCATTAAAGTCTATAAAGCATGCGATAAATAGAAGTGACCTTTTCCTTTTTAATTACATCGCATTGCTAAGATACGCGAATATTTATTGCGCTTATGGGCGCGTCGTGTTGCAATATAAAACAGCAGTCGTTATGTGTCTCAGTTTAATTGAGATCTTATATTAATTAGAGTGTAGATGTGAGGCTGGATGTGACCGCCGCACGCAGCCGCGGCACGCAACGCGCGGCGCCTACGTGCATATTCACCCTATATGAGGTGTTCATTTAGAACTATAAACAAACTATCGGAAACAACTATTTCATATTAAATCAGATATAGTACTGCACTACTGCATTATCTAATGTTCTTCCCTCGTGTGAAACTAGCATAACAACACAACTTTTTTATTTTATGAAATGTTATTTGCAAACGTATCAAGCTTTAACAAAGAAAACATTTAAACTATTTGTATCGTTGAGGTAGGTCATATCAAAATAACTCTTCTATAGAACGTAGTATTACCGATACTTAGGAAGATCGCCGAAGTCACCGTATTGTAAGTACCCGTTATCGAAACAAGATAAAATTATCTAAATTGATGAAGCATACAGATTTGTCGCCATTTGTGTACAAATTGCGACTCTTTGGCTCATTTACTTATCAACACACGTGTTTTAAAGTAAGTAAAATTTTAATAACTTATGAAATTGACAATTTATTAAAGGTGTGATCATGAAGCCGTGTTACTTATAGACTAACAAATTCATAGAATTTTCTAGATCGAATACAATAACATAAAATCTTACAATAATGCTACTTTACATTAACATTGTATGAGGCAAACACGATTGTGACGAGGTTGCAAAACCTCCCTGTTTCTTATGCGACAAATGCGTTTAATTTTTTAGTCGAATGTCCAATCGCATATTTATTATAATGTTGCTAGGAGTGGGGGCGGGGGAGATGGGAGGGATGGTCGTCGGCGTGTTTGGGCGTGTTCGCGTGCCCGATGACGTGATAGTGCGCGCCGTCACGCGTGCCAGCAGCGACGTTATAACAAGTTGTAAGGCACCAAACTAACAAGCCGACAGAATATCTCACGACATTAGTGATCGAAGCATGCAACAATTTTATTGCGCTCACCTACTTACCTGTTTGCCGATTGAAATTCGCCAGCGCTATCGACTCATCTTTCTTGTGCAAGCTTTGTGTTTACGAAGTCGATCGAGCAATCGAAAACAAGCACCTTAACAACATTTTACGCTTACTATCAACATTGAACACAACAGATTTTGTATAGAAAAATAAAAAGTTGTTAATCATCAAAAAAAATAAATGTTTGAAGTACAGTATGTCTTCATTGCCGAAAAGCATACACAAAAACATGTTGCCATACCTCTCTTTCTCTTTAAAAAGAACGTAATAATATGATTTTCTAGAAGTCACGAAACAGAGAAGAATCAAATTTTAGCCAACAAAATAACTATTTTTCTAACCTAATCAATTCTAGTACTTGTATTTGTTTAACCTAGTATGGTACAAACATGTACCCCTTGTTTCACAAGAAAATACTAATTTAGCAAATGTGTTGTTATCTATTCTGAACGCATGTCTATGCACAAGTATCAGTAGCGCATTGGCGTGTGTGACGCAATAAACCAGTCTGTTCTGAACTGGCAGTTGTTTCATACGTCCCTATACGTAACTAAATCTATGACTAACATACCACATATAGATATATAGTATACAACATAAGTAAAAAATAGATCGCAAATTCATATTAAGATCTCAATAGACAAACACCATCTTTGTTGTAGACAGACACTGTAAGCAGACTATCTGAGATAATGTTATATTAGAAAACATTTAAAACACTGTCCGTATAAACAAATTCAAAACAGTGTTCTAAGAATTATCTGTTCGAAGCGTGATAGTATACAAGAAGGCAGCAATAAATTGTTTATATCATTGTTTCCTACACGCAACGACTCGCGTTAAAGTTAAACAGTAGTAAAATTAACTCCTAGATAAGCAATAAGACTATAAACACCGTTTGATATACACTGAACAACGGACGAGATTAATTAAATAGCAGCATAAAAACTTATTACACGAGTGTCTTGGATACCTTCGACAAAAACTTCAATTACATTGTCTACGGTACACAAAGAAAGTTGACAAAGAACACGGACTCTTTGTCAAGAATTAAGTCTTCATACTTGATTGTTGTTTCCTTTCCATTCAGAATGCACTCCAGAAACAATATGCCCACTCGCTCTATATCACAATCATAATCCTTTTAAATAGGAAATGGAAAGCTATTAGTGTGCAATAGTAGACTGTTACTAAATGTCAACTTCTCTACCTGTGCTTTAAAATCAGAAAAATATTCTCCTCGCATTTGTCTCTACATATTTTGTTTGCTAGACGTTTAGAAAAGCTGTTCTGTTATATAATTTTTCTTCTATAGGTAAAATGTACACTTCTGTTGTATTACAAGAACTCTTACATGCAATGAACACTACATATACATAAAGCTGATTAAAAATCACGTGTATATGAGAAAAGTTATTGCAAAACAACGATAAAAACCACATAAAGGTATAAAATGATAAAAGATTTCCGACAGGTAACATCGCGGTCCGTTGTCAAACCACTTGGTGACATAAAAAATCTTGTACATAAAAATTAAAGGTCGTATTATTCTTTATAACTCATTTCACGGAGCAAATCTCGAAGGAGAACGACAAACAAAAGGCATAATAACGTCCCTTAAAATAATATTACGTGTCACGAAACCAAAGCTTTATGAAACCCGATATTTTTGTCATATCTGTTTTTATTGCGTCTCAATAGAGAATTACGGCCTCGTCCTTACTCTGCAGAGAAAAGCCATTCAATGTGACGTCGCGAGCGACGGATGTGGAGAGGGTGGATTTGAAAGTTTGCGTTTTAACCGATAAACTACCTATACCCAAGTCTAGTATGTTTACACACATATCAAGCTTTTCTGTAAAATATATTTAGTAGGTATAAGCTTACGCAAAATAACTTAGACTTTAAGCGTATTCTCTCTATTTAAAATAGACATCACGAGAACTATAAAATGTGATGTGATTTTGGATTCTTAATGTAGCTTAAAGTCTATTCAATTTAATTGATTAACAGATAATTTACATAAGTATTGTAATTATTACTATTCAAATGAAACGTCTTTCAATAGTAATTTATTAACATAATCAGACTTGGGTTTCATAGCAGTTGGCTTATAAATTGTACCAAGTTTCCGTTTATGTCGGATTCCTAGGTACAAAAACTCACTTGCTTAAACTTGGCTAGCAGCGATAGGTTTGTTATGTTCGGAATGTAGTAAGGCTACGGTGAAATGCTGATAGGGATAGCTACTTACCGTTTAGAATTTATCGTTAATAGAATAAATATGTAGATAGTATACAAATATATACTTTAGAAATAAAAAGTTTACAAACACTTGAAACGAATTTTTCAGTCTATTGCACTTGTATCTTAAATAGTATACAGTTATACAAAATAAATTTATTTTGATATACAAAGCGCTGTCGGGCTGCGACATCCAAGAAGGATATTAATCTAATAGGCTCATACAAAATCACTTAGCGTAAAGATTTTAAATTTTGCACAAATCTAGTCGTATTTAAAGTATTGTGTTACTTGATGTATTAAATAGCCGGTTGACAATGTCGTGCGGATATTAACCCACAAAAAATGTCCTCGAATGTCCCGAGGATTTTCCGCTTCACGCCGCGCTGCGCTCGCAGGCGCGGACTCGCCAGTTGACAAAATATTGCATTGTTCCTATTATCTACACACTATTTATTTAAAATGTTATTTAAATGGATGATTTTAATCCCATGCCCTTAATATAGGCCATTGTCCCCCTTTTAATGCAGTTATGTTCGGAACGACAATTTTTAGAATTCAATCATTGCATCGATGTAAAAGACACACACGAATAGAGCCCTGGAGGCACAAAAAAGAATTAGTACCGCCATTTTGGAAGTAGACGATAGCGTTCAACCAATTTATTACCTTTATTACTTTGTTCACTTTGTTATGGTCATCAAGCTATCGCCGACCATAAATTTGAATTCTCTCCGTGACGGTCAATAAAGGTAATGAAGGCGATCATCGGCGACCAAAACCAATAAAATAATAGAAATAAATTTGATATGAGCGACATATGGCGGCTTTGATGCGAAGCGAACCCTGTTATTGCTGTCAAACATGCGACAAATAGCTCAGAGTCAGAAATCCATTTCATTTTATCCAACCGTTGATTACACAGCATTGGTCGCCGGCGACATCGACAATGGAACACATCTAACACGACAGATATATTTACACCCCTTTCTTTTTTCGAAACGACGCGACGCGATGACCAAAAAGTGAATTCCCGCTTATTATTATTCCATTACCCGTCGCCCCATTTTAAAAAAATATGTCAACCGATGATGACTGGGGCAGAGTGGGAATAATCTGCAGCGTCGAAATCCGGGGAGGTCGCGACCCGGGAATATTCAATGTGTTTATATAAAATAATTTTCATGTCGGACAACTCGCGACACAATGCCGTATATTTTTTGCTCTGTCGATAAATTGGCGGGATTATCATTTAATGGAGGGCTCATGTTCGCCGGGCTTGTCCCGATTTCCTATGACTGACATGATTTTATTAAACGCCGTATCGATGCAACGATGTGCTTCCATTCATTTTCGTACAAAGAGATACTGATTTTAAATATTTAACTTTTTTAATCTATATTCATACTAAATTAATATTGTTTCATAATGTAACATAGATATGTATTTAAATATGTGTATGATTATAATTAAAATTCCTTTTCATATTCTAAACAAAATAATTATTTTGACAAATATAGTTTGTTCAGCATTTACGAGTTTTATAGAATACATACGAGTACATTAGTTTCATAACACAATTTCGATTAAACCCGATGTTCAACTGACAGATCACTGAATTATTAACATTTATTATTTGTCACTTATTTTTAAAATTAACTGTTTGGTAAGCTTGATAAAAAATCAATAGATTTGTACAAATTTTACAAAAAAGCATACAAAACAGTACTTCTTATTGAGTAAAGCCATTCGTTAATACATTTGTGGTAGAAAAAGTTTAATCTCTTTTTATATGAACACAAAAAAATCTCCACAAATCCCTTATTAACGGAAACATTTTTTGCCCTAGCGGTATGAAAATTGAGTTTATTTGACAGGGACGCGGATAGCATCGGAACTGAGAGATGTTATCGTGGCGTCTCCCCGTTTGTTTACACTAAATATTTTGCGGCACAATGAAATTACATGACATCTGTAGTACAAATAACGGCAATATCTTTATTCATAGCGCGGCGGGCAAACACGGTCCCCTCGCGCGCGCATTGTCATCGTCCCAACTACCGACTAGCGACGTCTGCTTACTGTCTCCGGATGTCCCCAGCTATTCTGTTACTACTAACTAAACTCAATAATCATCTAAATACACATTTAAATAACTGCTTCTGGAATAATCAAACGTTTGTAATATCAAGATTTTATGTTAATCTCAGAATTGATGATGATGATTGCCTTCCGTGAAATAATCCTAGAATAGCGAACCTCAGAATTATTAACACGTTATTTATCTATCCATCTAAACTTAGACAATGGGACGAGTTTGACGACTGTAAAGAAAATAGTTTGGTGACCATTAGGTAATTCTAATTTAGTATTTAATAAATGTAATATTAATAAATTTGTCAAAAACTTATTCCCAAAAAAAAACAAAGTACATTAACTTGTATCCAACAACGTTGTAGTATTTCTCAGAATAATCATTAAATCAATCTTATTTCCGATAGATAAAAAGAAAAAAATCTTAACAAAACAGATAGTTTCTTAGCTAAACCAAGGAACGATTTACAATAAATAAGAGTAATATTAAATTCCTCCCCCATATCGATATCAATAGTTCCGCGGCAACCCCATCCGCCCTCGGCGCGTCGCGGCGGTGTCAGATGTCCTGAACTCGAACCTTTTATTTTGATTCAATGTTATATCTACTAAAACGTCCAACGGACATGTGCCAATTAAAATAGAAAAAAATCAATTAAACATCCCAGTTAGCACATTAAAAGCAAAAAAATAACATGCAATCCTAACTGTAATCAGTAATAAACATCAAACCCCAAAGATTGGTAGATGTTAAGGATTACAATTGCAATAGGTTCCAAAAAAAAATACTAGGAAGGTAATATCCACAAATTAGCAACTTCTGTTTAAAGTACTAAAAATGTTGTTAACCCCTGGAATGAGTAAAATTCGGTAAAACAGCCGTTATATGGCATCGGCGAGGCCGCTATTAGTTTTCTTTATAGCGGCCATTGTCAACAGTTCACCCCGGCCGTTGTTCATCCGCGAACTCATCTATCTTCAAATCTACGACCAATGTCTACTTATGATATATCAAAATGTATTGAACTATATTCTTTGCTCAACGGTAATTTCTGCATTAGTAAAATAATGAAAAATAAATCTGTGCGGTATAGACGGGTTCGGGTCCCGCGGCACAATCTACCCTTAGACTACGAATGTACCGGAGGGCATAATATTGTAAACTAGGGAGAATATGGTACTCACCAGCTCGATGATCGCCTCACCTCCTGCAGGTGCCTGGTCTCTGTGAGTGTCAATCGAGTCAAGTCTGGTTCTGTCAAGTCTATAGGCGCCAGCGATGCTGCCTGAAGATGCACCCGTATGCACCGTAATGATTTCGAACGCGAAACCGAATTTCGAGCAACCCCGTTCGCTAACCGAAATTGACACGCCCGTTGTGTCTTCGCGTTGTCGTACAAGCAACCACTTTCAATGACTTATTCGCACACGTAAAACCCGACCGACTCGCTTGGCTGCTTGATTACGATCTTTTACCGCACACCTCTCCGCAGGCCCCGCGCCCGACTGTACTGGAGAGAGATTTTCCATCTACCCGCCCGTGCGGGAGAAATAAAAATAATCCCGGGTACCCGCATTAACCCGAGCCGCTAAATTCAAATTATATATTCGCTACCGAAAGTGTGAACCTGTACGATCTGTACCGCGCAAAATCCCAATTGTAATAAATTAGCTTAGTATAACTTAGCTAGTGCTTAGTAAAACAACTGATTACGCAATTGATATCCTAATAGAGTCAATTTTGAGGAACCAGAAGAAACAATCAATAGATAGACTTCTACTAATTTAGAAGTATTAATTCTTAAGCTCGTTTTAATGTTTTTAATACTTAAATTATTCAAATTCATAATGAAAAATAATTTAAAAAATCACATTGTAATACTCGCGTTGACCGATTGAAATGACACAGAATCTTAATATTCGGATAAACATAAAAGAAAACCAAATGGAATTTGTTAATATATTCTCATACATTATGCTAAGACACTGTATGGCAAAGCTTTGCATACTTAGATAACGTTTTATTTGATCATTTTGTACAACAAATAGGATTATCAGTTTCAATTCTTGCCATTTATAATGGATACATATGAATATTAACGAAAAAATATAAAACATACTAATACGATAAAAGCCTCATACTGCTATAAAGTAACCGTGATAATATAGAAAAAAATATTCTCTACAAAAATTTCTCAATAAAATTAAAGTAATTACGTATCATAAATAATACTCAGATAACAAAAATTTCATACTTCACGTTAACCGAGATACGGCAACGGAAATGGCTTTGTCACGAAATTGGTTTGGATGAGGACATTTGACAGAATTATGGCTGTAATAATAAAAAGCACCTTTAAGCGACGCTCGCGATGATCACAATTAAGAGATAAATCATAGGACAGGGTCATTGTAGCTGGAGTGGGATATGACTGCTACGGGTTATGTTCCGGCTCGAATCGCACTCTGCCCCAATAGCCATTAGGGACGGTCACCAATTTATCATTAAAGCAATTTTTACAATTATTGTTTGCTTTTGAATTCACCCTGCGACTCGGCCGTTTGCTCTACTTCACTTTTCAAGCACTAACTTCCGAAAACTGACAGCAATTAGTTATTAAATGTTGCAAAATATTGAAGTACGTAATAATTAAATGAATGTGTCATTTCTCGAACATATTTCTAATATTTTTTTGTATTTTATTGGCTCCTTAGGCGGACATAAAACCTTATAATTGTTATATTTGTAAAATAACTTGTTCCGCAAATTTTAAACAGTCTTATAAAAGTCCCGTGTTTTGTAATCAGATCATTTAGATTAAATTTCTGCCTTTGAAAAATTAAAACATAATTTTATTGATATTAGAAGTAGAGCAACTTGCAGTCGGTTCGTCGAACGGTCAGCGGTCCACCCACGCGCACAAAAGACGCGTGGGTGCAAAGATTACTCTCATTCAATTGAAGCGCATTGTGCGGCGCGCGCCACCGCGCCACTTCCAGCGGCCACCTCTTAATTACCGCGCAGCTGCTGACCCGTCCATCTGGACCGTCACCACCTACATGCACCCTGCACAGGGTGATCCAATAATCTCAATCCTCAATAATTCTGTAGCGCTTCATGTTCGTCACAGCATAATCTAAAGCATATTCAAAAACCATAACTAGTAAAGCTTCTGGACAATCTAATTAACGTAACAAACGTGTAACATAAATTAAACCTTCGTACTGCTAGAACTGTCCATGAATAGCTTATTCTTGCCTCAATTTGATTTAATTACTTAACTCAGTCTACCCTTACCGAGGTCATTATAATTCTAGCTAGACTTAGGATTAATGACAAAACAACAAAAACAACGTTTAGATTTTATACGTATGAAGCATTTGAATTTAGACATTTGGAACATCCTATATATTGTGCGTTTAGTTAGTTTCAAAAATTTAGTTGATCTGTGTCAATGCAAGGTGAGTGTCCGGTGACAATAGCGTATCGGTTTTGAGTGGCCGTGCGTCCGGCAAATCTCATTTGTGGATTTATCATTAACCGTATTTCATCCACCCTTGTCTATGGAAGCCTATTAAGGGGTTGCCATTTTGTAACATTGTTTCCATGTTTAATGCCAGCGGATGTTTATGGCTTTATAAAAGTTTTATTTAATTACCGTGCTTTGTAATGCGATTTCAAAAACTATAACTTATCTTTAGAAATCACAAAATGCGTTAAATTATGAAACCGAATGAACTCGTATATGTCTCATTTTATACGAGAAAGTATGGTAAAGTAAAGTATGTATAATATGGGTGTAATATTATTCTTGATATTTTACATTTAATTTTGTCATAAATATCCATAAATAAAAATACAAATGTACGTCAAAAGTGCACTCATCAGGGACCGAGGCGCGCCCTAATCGCGCGCCTTATCGCCGCCGCCTTTTGTCTTAATTCGATGGCGTATAATTTATGGGCGAGCGCCGCCCGCACTTGCCATAAATAATTCTAGTTTCGTTGCAACCCAATACGACTATAGTTTTTCTGTCAAAATTCACATAAATAATGTTCGCTCGCCTCCTCGGGCCCGATCTTATCTGAGTCTCGCGACAGCTCTACGGACGGCTGTAAACAAAAGACGAGCTCTAATGACTGAATGAGCAATCGTAAACCCTTAAAATTTACGCATGGCTCTTTCAGGCAGTTTTTGAAAAGGTTTTACAACTGGGCCGGGCGGTTCACCCTCACTCCCCAGGCGCCTACGCCACTCGCGCGGCTACTTCTGATTTATTCATACCATCCGAAACACATGAACGCTTTTTCGGGTAGCGGTTATTTGAGCATATATATTTTTTTACCTCAACTCGTACAGGATTGATATTTAATTTAGGGGAATATTCATTTTATTGGTTAAAAACGAGGACCACGCATCTCTTTCAAGGTAATGATTTATTGAAAGCTCTTACGATCTGATGGTGGGAATTTTTCACGAAAGTTCAAATGCCATAATAACAGTTAAGAAAATACTTATCTTTTTGGAAATTCGCAGTTTTTTAGAATACTAATATAATAACGAAATTTTACCAACTGTACCTTTGTGTCTAAACATCCATTTGATTAAACTTTATTTTGTAATGTTTGTCTGCAAGGATACCAACTTCAATACAATAGTAATTTAAACGAACCAATATCCTATTGCAATTAAAAGTATCAAATGCGATTTGTTGACAAAAGATCAATGTGTGGGAGGACAAGGCCGGCAGATGTGCAACCCCCTGACCCCCAACCCCCGACCCTTAACCCGCGCACACCTACAGTACCCCAATTACTTATTAACTAATGCACCCATCGAATCATTTCCAAATATTACATAAATAGTAACAAATAGTGAAACAAAAGGAAACCACGATTTATGTGATAAATATTTTAATTACTGACCTGCAAGTCATTTGCTTCTGTAGACCTACAACACTAACTAGTGATCTAACTAAGTGATTTTTTCTACTAAATTCTACTGAACACAATTTATTTATCACACCATTTTTATGCCAAGATTTGTTACCAATGTCCGGTAAGACATAGAGTTTAACAATTGAATTTTTAACGTGAGAATTTTCCTATTGTTGCTTTAATAATGCTCGATTTCTCTTTCTTGAATTCTTAATCTTATTTTTTGTAGTCGTTAGTCTTTTACCGTTGGCGAAAGAAATGTAAATTATATTGTACATTTGAATTATTAGTATATCTAATTGGGGGGTCTATTTATGTAATGCACGCCGGACGACACTGGCCGGATAGGTTCCGATAACGATTCAATATTTATTGTCACCCGGAGTCCGTCATTAAGATAGTGTCAAAACTCACTGGCACCACACTTACCGGACTGGGGGGAGGACTCATAATTATTACTAATGCCTTAAATATGTCAAAACAGGAATCCAGGTAAAAAGGCGTAATTTACGCGCGTCCGATAGAGATTTGGCAGTTGGCGCCGCGCTCCGGCCGGCGGGTTCGCATCGCGAGCGGCCGACCCGTTTTTGTGAGCCATTGTCTTTGATATAAATTTTAAATAGGAAATGTTCCTTTTTATGGAGATCTAGTTTACGGCGCTGGCGATGAAGGCCGCATAAATCTAAGGACGACGTCACTGCACCTCGCTGATGATCGATCGATAAACATTATTTATGTACTTCCGCTGGCTTGACTGCAACAATGGCGCCATAGGAATTCACCGTGCTGAGTGCTGACAAACGTCACTATATTGAAAAAAATAATTTAAAATGTGTCACTTCATCTTTCAATAAATCGAAGTTTCCTGTAACATTTCGTTCTAAAAGTCACCATCCTATCAACAACCATCATTGCTTTATGTATAACTTGAAATTGAAAATGCAAATACGGATGTCCAACTTTCAACATTCAGATATGTAATTCGTACGAATATTGTATGAATGAAGCATTTCAATGAAATTTAAAAGGAAAATGATTGTTTACATGATATAAATAAAAACAAAAGACATCAAATACAAAATCTGTAAGCACCCGGACCTGTCACGATGCACGATGATTTATTTTGCATATTTAAATCGTCTTCATAACATTAGTGGGACTCACACCCAGTACGTATGCGCTCCGGGTACAACCTAGCTATGATCGCTTATTGAATTCAAATCAGCGCTTTACCGGCTATCTGTAAACTATTACATCTATTTTATGACACAACGGTAAGGCACGCTATTAGCATAAAAATGTTCGTATCTATTAATACGCCGCTCTTCAAAGAAACGCGCACGATTCAGAATATGATTGATGTAATGAAGCGATTTTTTAATAAGGTAAACAAAGATGGTAACCGCGAAGCTTGAGGCGGCGCGGGACAGGCGGCGCGCCTCCGGGAGAGGGCTGATTAACGACAATAACTCGGCGACAACGCCGACCCACTCGGCCGCATTTATTCTTATTTTAGTCCCTTTCCAGTCGATCTCTAATGAATACGGTTTATCTTCAAGTTTATATAAAAAATAAATCGCTTTTAACTGAAGAATCACGCCTTAAAAAAGAAACGCTTATTAAAATTTATTTCTTTCTCTCCTCGCGGCGCTGTCTTGTACTCAGTCTCGAATAAAATTAAAAAGTCAAGAATTCTTATTTATTTTAATACAATAAACCGCAATCGCTGAATAAAGATAAATAAAAAGCAATAAAAAATAAAATCGCATTAGCAATAAACAAAATACTTCAGCGGATGTGGGCAGAGCGCGCCGCGCACAACGCCGTGCATGGAGGTTCAACATCTACACTTTTATGATCATATTATGAATACATTATTTTCTGACATCTATTACTATTTTATTACATATAAAACTTATTTTTTAACGTCTTGCTTTATAGATATTTTTGACATGTTTTTGTAATCATAAAAGAATATTGTTATCTTCATAGCCATCAATGTAGACGTATAATAGCTCAAGTGAGGTGAAATAGCATCATATATCATACATTAGTATTCTTTTTATGTGTTTTTTTAAATACAGCCTACAAAGCTTACATTCATTACATCATACTACATTTCATACGCACATTCCATACGTCAACCTGTACCATACATTTTTGTTAGTCTGAAACTTAGTGTCATTTTCTTCCACTATCAAATGGCTTAAAACGTATCCGTAAATATACTTTAAGTTATATAATATTCCATGCAGTATGTACAGAAAGGTACAAAAAATAATACCTTTGTTTTGTAGCATTAAACCGACTCTACGGCCGGCTCTCTTCCGTTTGTCACGAGTGCTACCCTCTCCAACATTTTCTTAATTGTGCCGAAATATTTATTTGATTGCAAAGTTTGTAGCGCAGCCGAGCAACCGAAATGGTCATCGGCATCCATACAGCTGCCACAATGGCCACCGCTTCCCGCCACTACGCGCGAATTAGTTACTTATTTACTATTATGAGAATATCTATAACTAGAAACGGTTATTTAACGACTATTTTTATACTATCAAATAACATGTTTGCTTCACATTTGACCTTCAGTTAATTTGTCATCGATATGCTGCCATTAATCTACGGTTTCTTCGTTCTCAAGACGTTTATTACGATGTAAATTTCAATTTTAAAGTTTTTTGACTTTACTGAATTAATTAATTATGAAAGATGATCACATATTTATTTCCATATCTGCGGTGAGTTTGAAAATGACACCTACGTCAAATGTTAGAAAGGAGACAGAAACATAATGTTTCTTTGTAAATCAAAATTAAAACAGCTTTTACTCGCGGCTTTGTTTCGACTTTTTCTAGCAATAAATATAGCTTAGGTATGTTACTCAGTGTAAATGTAGCTTTCTAATGGTAAAAGAATGTTTGAAATTGGTCCAGTAGTTTAGGAGTTTATGTGTTACATACAAAAATAAAAATATTTATTCTTTGTAATACTAGTATAAATAACATTTCATTATATTTTTCTTCAATATGTTACATTATAACATACAATATATCGTAATACAGTTAAATACTATCACGTTTTGTACAGTAGCAAAGGTTCCCACGCTTAAAATTCATATTAAAATATTTTTTTCGCATGCCCGTCAGGTAGAGTTCTGCGAAGTTAAAATAACCGCAAACTGTTCAAGATAGCGCTATTTCTTATACGTCATAGAAGTCATGCGCAATTACGTTGTCTAAAAGGTATGCGTTTTTAATATGAACGATACTTGGTAATTGAAAATTCACCATGCGTATGTCGTTATACCTAATTATGTATGCATTTATGTCGAAAAAATGCGGGTGTCATCGATTATAACACATTCTCGATTATACGAGCAGATAATCTGATGGCACGACTTTTATTCTGTAAAGAAGAGGTATGAAACTTATTGTAGCAATACTTGGAGCAAGTAAATATTTTAAATACCGTGAATATATTGTAAAAAAAAACAGTGGAGAAACTAATATCATAATATAAATTACATACGAATTGGCTGCCATGCCTACAACTAAGATTTCAGGGAATATGAATATACACAAGATAACAAAATAAAGATGTCGAAATATCAATTCTATAATATAATATAGCTTAAGCTATAGCAGTTGTTAATGTAGTTACATTTGTTACTAACAAATGGAATCTAAACACGATATCTGCAAAATCTGAACAGAGGTTTGCGCTCATTAGTAATATTACAAACGCACGTCGTATGAAGCATTTGTGAACGGCGCAGTGAACAGCCGCTAGCTGGATCTGTTCGCTCTCGAAGCCAACAATTGAGATCTAAGGCAGAGATAAGCCCGTCAACAAGCGCGGCCCACTACCGACGGTTCCCATGATCTGTGATGCCGTTCTCTAATCGTTATTAGATTCGATGACATAAACAAATAATAAACACCTGAAGGACTATAAAAGACCCAGTGAGAATAATCAACGAATCAGAAAACAAAACACTACTTTTTTAAGGAAAAAAAATGGCAAACGATCATTTGCCTGAAAATAGGGAAGTGACTGCTTATAGGCTACTGCAACAAGTAAAAAGTTGCATATCCCTTTAATGGACAGAGAAATTATAAAAGGACGTTTCCCTTCTCTGTTTTTCAAATGTGTTACTCAAATGTTTAATGTAAATCTGTAAAATTGTTACAGTCTTCAAAGTGTGCTCGCTGCCATGACAGGTCTAAGCTTTGATATTAAACAGATATCAATTTTTTTGCACAGACGAGATGTTTATGAATGCACGGTTATAACTTCTTTGATGTTAGGTTGCTTGTCGCGTTATATCTCAAAGATATTTACGTACATTTATTAATTTCTCCATGTATACATTGTAAACAATTTATTTAATGTTACTAATTGATTTGGTTGGAATTATTGTATCAAGTGGTACGACTGGTTTTTTATATTAGATGGCGTAACAGTTCAGTTATGTATGTTTGTGGATAGCAAAAAATAAATAAATAGCAGATATAATTTACACCAGTAGGATATTGCTGATCATGTTAAAAGCTAAGTAATCTATACTAATATTATAAAGAGGAAAGATTTGTATTTTTGTATGTATTGAAATAACTCAAAAACTACTGGGCCGATTTTAAAAATTCTTTCACTGTTAGAAAGGTAATTTATCTGTAAAAACCATAGTCTATATTTTGTAATTTCACGCGGGCGAAGTCGCGAGCAACAGCTAGTATATTAATAAGAGTAATTCTTAAATCAAATGCAAGCCATAACATTAGTCACACAGTCAGTAACTTTATTTTTTGTTGTACATTTCACTTTTTCTTTACTACCCTTTCTTTGATGGTGCAGGAGACGCATAGGAAGGGGAAATATCCTCTTTATGTGCGTCTCCTCCTCCGTCAATCAAGGGTAGGCAACGCATCCGCTATTGCGAATGTCTATGGGCAGCGGTCGCTTCGCCATTTCGGATTTTCGGTGGATTCAGGTGGCCGGTTGCTCGTTTGCCACCTTATATTATATAAAAAAAAATACCCATGTACTTAGTACTTCTTGTTTGATTTTACATAAGTTACACTGTTCTTATTATTTTGTATAGATACATGAAGGATAGAGTCATTTTAATAATGTATTAATTGATCGTTTTTCCATCTATCTAAAGTTTGAATTCCAATTAATCACATTGATTTATTGTGGTTCCGAGTTATTACAGGCCGGCCCTGTGCGCCTGTGTGCGTGTGTAGAGACACGCTTAGACCGCGCATGTGTGCCTCTCCTTGTGTAAATGTAATGCCTCCCATATACAGAGTGATATCAATTCGATACCCCAACTCGCGATTTTAATCTACAACTTCATACTTAGAATTTATAATCAATCTTTTAAAGGTAACCCACAAAGTATAACTGAAATAATTCTAATTCTGATTAAATTATTTAATGTATATTGATTGTGTGAGAATCGACTAGTTCGATGCAACGGTTTGCGAACATCCTTTGTAATGTAAGCGTGCTACGAACAGATGGAGTGCGCGTGTGTGCGTGGCCAGCATTAGGCAACAATTTACGCTGTTTGCGGCGTGTTAATATTGATTGGCTCGCTTTATTTCGACTCGCGCGAATATATCCACAAAACGAGTTCATCACATCAAATATAATAAAATAAGGAACTTTATATTCGTTATGACAGGTTCTAAATAATGAAGAAAATTATGAGGAACGTTCTTGCAACATTTTGTACTATCAACTCTTAAGCACTTTTTAATTGTCTGAAGAAAACGTGTCGATACTACAAACTATTTTTTTTTAGGTATAAAATATTAGTAGATTTTTTGTTAATTTACTAATATTTCCTTTAACCATTCCAACTAAGATCTAGGCTTGTGCTAGGATATGATTCACGACAATAGTCGAATGGCAGGATTCGAACCCTCGACCGCAAGATCAGTAGTCCGTACCCCAAACCATTAGACTATTGGCGCTTATTATTTATTATGTATATTATATTTATTTATAAGTTATGCAGATACAACATCAAAGGTCTCTGTACTAGATACGTGCAAATGTTAAATCCAAATATCGACTAAGAAAATGTTGTTTTAAAAACAAAGTCATAAATCAACAAGTGTTATAGCAGACAGCGCGCGATGCAAGATGATGTGAAACCGCAGCTTTCCTAATAAGTGCAAGGCATCTCAGATCACACGCGTTACCTCTACGGGGGAAGTAATCAACGATGTATAAGGTTTCGTACACACTAGATACAAAATGTTGAAAATAAGAAAAAAATAATCATATTTTTGTTAATTTACTAATATTTCCTTTAACCATACCAACTAAGATCTAGGCTTGTGCTAGGATATGATTCACGACAATAGTCGAATGGCAGGATTCGAACCCTCGACCGCAAGATCAGTAGTCCGTACCCCAAACCATTAGACTATTGGCGCTTATTATTTATTATGTATATTATATTTATTTCTTTATAAGTTATGCAGATACAACATCAAAGGTCTCTGTACTAGATACGTGCAAATGTTAAAGGCAAATATCGACTAAGAAAATGTTGTTTTAAAAACAAAGTCATAAATCAACAAGTGTTATAGCAGACAGCGCGCGATGCAAGATGATGTGAAACCGCAGCTTTCCTAATAAGTGCAAGGCATCTCAGATCACACGCGTTACCTCTACGGGGGAAGTAATCAACGATGTATAAGGTTTCGTACACACTAGATACAAAATGTTGAAAATAAGAAAAAAATAATCATATATTTATTAATACAAACAGAAGAAATACAAGAGTTCGAATGTTAATCAAGTCATTGAGGGTTATTAAACATATTCCAAACTCCAAACAAATTATAGACATGCCTACTGTTGAATTAGATTACAAAGAATAAAGATAAAATTCTAATGACATACTACATAGTTATTTGCAATTCGCGTCGCCAAAAATTTACTTCATAGAAAAGAGAAATCTAGATCAATGTACACGTGAGAAACGTACGTATAGAAAGGCAGACGTGCACTCTCAAATAAATTATCCATATTAAGATCAGCGCAATAAATTATTGACATATAAATAAGTAACGGTCGGCCTCCGAGAAGTTTGCACTAAATGACAGATTTCTAGATCACGAGATCCATGGGAATCAACACGGAGTATGAAGTGTGGACGTGCGGACATCGGCGGACACGTCTCTGACGCCGACGGGCCCGCATATCAAACACGTCATTATAATTTCATAACGCACACTTGTCAACGTAAATAATACGCAAAATTTATGTTACGAGGTTCTCACCGTTCGGCGCAGGCGCCATGAATAATTAATGAGACATCATTAAGTATAGAACAGTCGACGTTCTACTCATATTCATTTGAGGACGTGGAAATAAATTCAATTAAGCAGTTTGTATTACGTTACAGTCGCCCGCGTAGATAGTTGCACTACAGGTCGCTTAGATTACAGCTAAAGTAATACCTATTGTAAGGAGTTAAAGTTTACATTTGTTTAAAAGTTTACGTCGAACACTTTCATCAATAGTGTGAGAGCTTACGTCTTTATACTTCGTACACACTTCTAATGTCCACGGCTTATCGTCGTGAGCGTGTTATGAACTCAAGTCAATTTCGAATACAGTAAAGAAGATAATATTCATTGAAGCTAATCGATTATTTAATTGTTATGTTATTTTCGTTTTTGCTTTTTAAATTGAGGTAATATTTTACTTGATAATAAATAGCTTTGACCCATTGCCGACGTAAGTGATCTTAGATAAGGAGTTTGAATAAATATAATATATTCTATCATTTATAAAAACTTACTAGTTTTAAAAATTTACAAAGCGTGGTCGGTGGCATCTATACTTCTAGTCGTATACTCCTTACTACTAGAATACTACAACAGTTATGTCTGATGTCTTTATGGCTTAGTTCGTGGAAGGATTACTTATTAACAATGCTAATTAACATACAGCATGTTACGTATTTTAGGACGAACTGTACGCTAAAAGTCTTGCTCCATCCTAAATGAAGCATTATTATTCGCTTAAGTGTTTAGATCAAATATAATGATGTGAGGGGCGAAGATCAAATGGGAGATGTTCTACGTCCATCATCATTATCGTTAAATTGCACCAGCAAAATTAGATATTTCATTGAGGTGATATCAAAGAATAATTTATTATCTCAGAGTTATGCTTGTTAATATGACTATTGGAAACAATAATATCCTAAATAATTAATGGAATTAAATATGTATCAACTTATCAACTTTCTGTGCTATCCATCTTCGTAAAACTTTTTCTAATTTAATTACTTGGTTTAAATCCTCAAGAATAAAGTACATTCGAAATTATATCGCGCAGGGGATGGCTGTAGCGCATTGAAATTAATGTTGATAAATATACGGCCGGGGCGGTCGGCGGTCGCCGCGGCCGGAAGTACGCTCATCCATCATCCGCCCGCCCTGGATAAAAACGCTCGTTAGAACCTCCCGCCCGCCCTAGCGCCCTCTACCTGCCTCTCTATTAATGTTCCACTCAAGAGCCTCTATTACTGCTGTCATTTATTATAACCATTCCGCCAAATTGGTTGATCGCGCATAATGTTATCCGGGGGGTGGATATAAATTATAGATACTGCCTAATTATTTTAGAAGTTAAATACAAATAAGTAAGATGTATCTATATTTTAATGATCTAATTTACTTATTTGATTGATTTGTAAAGGTTACTTCGTTACTATTATCTATGAATGTCGAAAAAGCAACAGATGAAAATAAAGTATGTAGGTAAGTTGTGGAATGTCTATTAGCCAATACTTACATCTTCAGATAATTTTCTGTGGCGTTTGATTTATGCGTGCAAACAATATGTAATGTAGTTAGTGTACATTTTGGTAACATTAAAATAAAAGCTTGTAGATAATATATCTAAGTTTTTTTTATTTTAACACACCCATTCCACTTATCGTATCTCACATTATATTCGTACGAAGTCGTTATTGCGCGTTAAAATTCAATTAATTAGCAAGTAAGTGAAACCATGTTAATCCACTTAATCTACTCTAATGAGTAGGATAAAGATTTTATGGCCGTTTTTACATTTATGTATGTACCTATTCGGTGTGGAGCGACATAAAAGCCAAGTTTGAAGGTTAGGGATATACGTCAGGCTTATTTCGCGCATGTGGGACACGGCGTCAGAATAAATCTAAAGCCACTGGGGTGTGTTTAGGCCGCGGCAGAACGCGTAGATGGAAGGTGCCGCTAAGGACGACGACTACCTCAAAAATAACGCAAAATTATGGAATTCTCACAACAATAATATTCAATCATAACAGAGATGAAGACATTAGAGTTAATTTTATAAAAACGATTTGTTTTGATTGTCTTGATCGTATACCTGCTTAGAATTGAACGCCTTATAGAAACATACTGTCACTCAGGGAACGCTAAAAAAATAAATTGGAAAGCAATTGTATAAAAAAGCTTATGCCCGAAAAGGAAAAGCAGTCAACACCGCAGCAGCGAGTATTAAAATTATTATGAAACAAGCGCTCCCCGATAAGGCGGGATGATACCGGCTTAACACCCCGGCCCCCAGCGCCCCCTATCCGCCAGCCCCCGCACTATCGCACGCCACTCGGATGCCTTTGCAGCGCGCATCTACATGAAAACTTGCTTCAAGCTTTATACTTAAGTGTACTTCTATAAAGATTATAGGAGTCATATGGCTTCTTTTCTCAATCTATGATATACATACATCACTTAAGGGAATATTCACGTCATTATTTTTATAATTTATGTTTTATCTCATCAGAGTAAATCCATAACCTATCTCAAGAGACGCAATCGGTATAAATAGATTGGAATAGGAAAATAACCCATTCATAGATTTTGTAGCGTAATTGTTATCAATATTTTAATCTCAAAATATGTTATTATCCTGGACTCGTGTATTTAGTTAAAAAAAATAGCCGTGCGTTTACGTTAATCATATAAAATTATCTGACAAACATAAAATGGAGCAGAGTTTACGCAGAATGTGCAATAAGTAACTACGTGGTGCGACAATTATAAGTCGGTGCTCGGTGCTCGGACGTGGCAGCGCGGGTCGCAACAAATAAAATATGTCGACGTCGGCGCGAGGGGGACGAGCGTAGCGAAATTTCGTACACGAGACAAAGATAAGCTTAACCAGCACGAAATTATGAGCGTTTAACTGTTTCTAGCTGGAGAATCTGGCACGGGCGCATCGCCGCTCGCCGCGCCGGGCCGCGTTATTTACGAGGGGGTGGCTGCGGGCCCGCGCCCGAGATAGTGCTGCCCCGGAAGAGCGACGCCGCCGCCGCGACCGCTCGCGACACGTCCACGCCACCCATCCTGCCAAGCAAACCTAACCCTGAGTACTTACGCAATAAACACCAATATGCCTTGGCACCGCAAGTGCTACGCCATCGCAGCACATCGCTACTTCAAGTACTGATTGCGGCCAGCGAGCACTTTCAGCTCGCCTGCCTGTATACCAACATCACCTGTGTTGCGATAGCACAAGGACGATATCTCCTTGTCGTATCACAAGTGTTTTCAGCTGACCAAATGTTTTCCTATGGCATGTAACAGTAAAGTTGTCACAATCACTTGTTTATGATATAAAACTATGCAACACACATTAGTGTTAGGTACATATTATGTACATATTAGTAGGAACAGTACTGGGTGTCAGTATAAAAACTCCATCTACAAATATTAATTAAGTGTCATGCATAGAGCTTATGGTGCTACTTTAGTTTAATGAGGTCTATGGAACAATGAAATTTTAAATGCATAATAAAACATAGTAAATAGTACCTGCCTAAGATAAAATTTAATTAGAATGGTATCATGGTTGAGTTAAAGTTAATTATCAGTCAGTTAAAAACTTGCCATCATCGCATTACATTATCCTTGTAGTGCGGCCTAAATAAATTAATACAACTTCCAGGTAAAGATAAGAAATTGGTTTAACGATTTCGTTTGAGCACTCGCATAAAATTTATGTTAATTTGTCGCGTCTCTACTTAATAATGCCTATCAATAAATCGAAGTTATTATCTCAATAAAAAACCGAGGAGTGCGCGGATCGGCATCGAAAAAGTCGTTAACGCACGAGACATACGTACGAGCGCCAACAAAGAGAACAGAGGTCACGTACCTTTGTCATTTAAGTGAAAATATACGATGCGGGGAAAAGAGAAAAATGTGCAAAAGTGTCTAGAGCATTATACCGCGCACAACCATTACTTTTAATATAAATAAAATAACAAAATATGAGCGTCCGGCCGCCGCGCCCGGCCCGGACACTTTTATATTTCAACAGCGGCTCGCGCCCGCCCTACACTACGCAAGATTTATTCTTTAACTTAAGCCATACTCCTATTTCTACTTTTCATTAACATTATCTTAAACAAAAAGTCCTTTTTACCTAAAATTGTAAGTAAGTAAGTCATTCATTCATTAAAGAAAAATTCATAACATGCAATTTATTTTCAATAAGTTTTATGTTCCTGCGAAATGCACAATTTATGTTGCAATATTAAGTTACAGCCTTGTTAAAATATGCATTGTAATTATGAAGTCTGTAATTTTTTTAAGAATAAACACGTTGGAAATTCAGAAATGAATATAGTGACGTGAATGTGCAATGGTTTCTCTTTTTGCATTATTAATACAAGCCAGTATTTGTCCGTAATCACGGGCTCGGCCGAAGACGCACTCACGCTGCCGTCTTCAGGTGTGCTTACGTTCGTCAAGTTAGCGAGTCATAGATAAGAGATATGATGCAGTAAATTTAAACTTGTTAAAATATTTAAAGAACAATGTTTATCGTTCTAGATAATGCATTTGATCATCCTAGTTATTTTAAAAATGATCTACAAATAAAATTGTTTCATGCACCTACATCGCATTATTTTTATTTGACGCGTTTTACTTACAATATACATCAAGTCTTAATATCCAATAGTACCAAATCATTCTGACCTAATATACTTTAAAACGCTCCGCTTGGCCCAACGTAATCACACCCTTACTCGTCATATTGATTGTGTAAGTGGCGGTTGTATTGAACGATGACGACATTATTTTTGCGTATAATTTACCATGTTAAGATTTCATCCTTCATTGTCAGGGAAAAAACTTAATAAATATTAACACGCACAATGCCTTACACGTATAATTTTAAACTCATTTCGCTTAACGCAGAATCATCATCTCGACTTTCATGGCGGGTACAAGTTGAAATTGTTATGGAAGTGGTTTTTTAATATTATTGTATCTCGTAGAAAGTTCAAAAAAAGAATAAAAAGCTTATTGAACATTAAGCTCTTTGAATTACATGTAACTTTCATGTTACATATTAATTGAGATAACGCGATAGACAGAGGTACTACTCGATAATTTTTTGGTAATTCTAAAAGTGTGTCTTAAATTTTGGGAATCTACTTAAAAAAACTCTATTAACGAAATCATTTGTCTTAAACAACAAGCGACTGGCGGAAAACATAAAGCGTCTTTGCGTGCGCTTTCACTGCGTGTCCTCTGTACTGCCAATCGATCAACGTCCGCATTTAATAACTTAATTTTGGCAAAACCAACGGCACTTCATAAAAGAAAGACACCGAGCGAAGGTGGACCAAAAGCAAAACGTGTCATTATCGCCTCAATAACCGTTCCAGCTCGCGGCTAATTATCGAAACCTTGCGAGGCTTCGGCGACCAATAACCGTAGACGACACGACCTTACAGCGATCGTAAAATGCGTAGAGAGTGGAGCGTGAATAGACTACGACCTGCGTGTATCTCTATACAGTTACGTATATAAGCCACAATAAAAACCGCGCGAAAACGGCAATAGCTATTTCAGAGGGTGATATTAAAATGCATGGAAATAAATTCGGCGTCGCATTCGGCCGTGCGGCTCCGGGGGTGCAGTAAAAATAAACAGCGACGCCATTAGAACTCACTTCCATATTCAAATTTATGAACGCGTCCGCTCCACCCGACCCCGGCCGCCCCGCTCGTAGCCCCGCTCACCGCTCTCGGCGGCGCACCGGTCATTTAAGCGATCGCCATAATAAATTTGACGATAAATTTAAAATTTTCACCCTCGTTTTACCTCTTGCGAATACGTCGGCGCGGAAATGTTCGCGGCCGCTTTGTAATGTGCGAATAAAGCCGCCTGCACATTACACCTGAACACAGCTACTCTCACTTTTCAGATAAATAGGCACCTACATAATTTACACATGTTTTATGGCGGTTTGATACAAGTTATAAAGCTAACTTAATAAAAAACAATCGTTACCCAAACTTACTTCCAAATAAACGCGTGTCTTGTAAAAATTCTGTAAAGAGTTTTAATTTTCCTTAATAGATTTGTTCCCGCTTGAATTCCACTGGTAACATAAAAGTTTTGCCTTGGAAAGTATTATAAGATACAGAAAAGCATCAGCCAGAATTGAACTTTGTCTCTCAAGTTGCTACATCCTCTGAATCCATAACTAATCAAGTAAGGAAATAAATAATAGACGAGTGTCTCGAGTAACGGGCCGAGCGACGCGTGCTTTGGCTTAAATAAACAGTAGTTTTCAAAAATCTTGTGAGTTTAAATCGAATGTGACTTGTGTTACTCAATCTATTTCTGTTTAACAGCCGCACTGATGGATCTGAAATAACAGCTCGCTGCACCAACGTTCAGGGAACTCGCATTAATTCATACGGGATTAGGTGTCATCATAAACAGGAATTATTTAGTCAACTGAGGTTAGAAACAACATGGCGGCGGTCGCTAACCGAATTGAGGTTTGTGTTTATCGATCAATGTTTAACTACTGTACAACTTTAATGGAACTGATTTATTTGTAATGATTCTTATTGTATCTTAGGTTAAGCGTTTGAAGTTTTGTTTTCCTGATATCTCCTTATTTTGATTATCTGTTTTAAATTAAAGAACTCAGTTCGTTAGATTGCAAGACATCGCTCAACCGATTAACTCAATGTTTCACCTTTCCATTGCATGTCATCAGATCAGATGGAACCGCGTATAAAAAATCAAATGTAATTTATAAAAGAGCTTTCAAACAACGTTACAATAGCACATCACAGTGATAGAAACTATCATTTATTAGACCAAAAAAAACTAATTACTACAGCTTCTGTATTGACTGAATCCGAACGATATCATGACTTGCAATATGAAATTATCGAGGTTCGATTCCGGAGAAAAAAATAAACAAGGTCCTGTTAGCTGCAGATCACGTAACGAGGGTGTTCGTTGCTTCGCGGGATAGTAGCTGCGATGACTGGCACAATCATACAAAATTGCTTCTATCACATTAATATCGGATTCGGGCCGCCCCGGGAGTCGAACCGTACACATATTTAATTTGACTCGCACAAAGCGATCGACACGGCCGCTACGATAGCGGAGTCGCGAAGTCGTTTAAAAAATTAAAAATGGGAAATACGATTGGATCTAGTTAGGGGTGTCAATGGAGGGCATTTGACACAGCCCCCCTCCCCACGGCCCGCGGCCGGCGAGCGCTTGTCGTTGCTACAGGAAACACGCTCGTTACTTTTTTAACTGTATCCCTAACATGCATTTTAATTGTTAATATATTTTATTTCAACTGTCTCTAAGCAAATTTAAAAGTAAACCTTGTGTTGACAATATGAGAACTTTTGACTTTAAACAAATAAGCACCAACTAGTTATATAGTTCGAGCTAAGTCCATCAAGAGTCCATCTATCATCCCCTTCATACATATACATACAAAATTTATAATCACTCATACGTAATTTAATATGGTCAAACCACTAGCTATATAATGTTAGTACTAAGTAGCTATAATACTATTAGGTACGCACGTGGACACTACCTGTCACTATGTTGTAAACATTAACTTACCCTAGAACTAAAAGTTAAGTAAAATACTCAAGAGCTTACTCGAAATTTCTAAAAATACACTTTGCCTTACGCCCATTTTATGTAATAACATAAAACATTTCAGTTAAACTTGTTTCTAAATAATAAACCGTGTTATTTCTAAACACAGCTAAAATTTGTTTTATATCTACTTACATATTATGCAACAATTACTTTAAAAAAAATATGCATATTTGTCCAATTAAAATAAATTGTTTTTCTTATCATAATTTTTTACACGTGTCTAACAAAAGTATTGATAAATAAATAAAAAATTTGAAAACAAAACAATTAAGTATATCTGGGAATATTATTTTAATCTAGTGCCACTAACTTTATTGAACTTTTAATTTTACAAACTGTCGGTATATTTTGAGTTTTTTTTTCTCAAGTTCATAATCTTCTATTCTTATATTATTGATAGATAAGCTTGTCTTATTTGAAATGAGACTAAAAATATTAGTAAAAGAAAGAAGAAAAATTGTTCAAGTAGTAAATAACATTATTAATGGAAATTAAATGTAAAATAAACAAACATCCTGAACCTTATAAGTAGATTTGGTGCGACTTAACCTAGTAATGGAATATGACCTCCGACGGCCCCTGAGGCACTCACCCGTCGCCCGAGATGTTTTACGCCGGTCAAAAGACGAACAAGAAAATTGATAAATGTAAGATTATAACTTACAAAGTGCAGCTTCAATTAGCGAATGTGGGAGGGCGGCGGATGGCGGGCGGCAGGCGGCGGGCAGCGCGGCAGCGGAGCCGCCATCTAGCGAGCGACAGCGCCGCCCACCGCTGCGACCGCGAGGCCACATGTCACTTATGAATATGAGGCGTTATGATTATGAAAATATGCTCCGCCCCGAATATGGAATATAGAGGAGGGGGTCCGTGCGGGCGCGTGCGAATGGGCGAAGTTTGATTTATGAGCCGGGCGCGGCCCCGCCTCCCTGTCATAACCGAGGCCCGGTGCGCGCGCGGCCGCCGCCCGCCGCCCGCCGCTCGCGCTCAGTCCCGCTTCGGATGGCGAGTGGTGCGGCCGTCACAGCACGCTCGCAACCCGCGATAGCGCCCGAACGAGTCGCGCCCGTCCTTACGGCACAGCGCCGCGAGTGAGCGCCCGTCCGACGCCCGAGCCTGCCATGCGCCGGCGGTGAGCCCGCCGCGCCGCCGCCATGCCGCGCGTCAAGCCCGCCACCGTGCGCCGCGTCTCCATCGGTACTCACCACTCCGTCACCTCGCACCACCTTGCACACCACTTCACACTCGACACCGACTCCGCGGTGACTTATCCCGCGGCTACTGCCGGACCTCCCGGCACCGGCACCCTCTCGCGATGATTCAGTTCGCCACAGTAAAGTTTGCTATACATCAAAAAGTGAGCACTAAAATTCGCCCACGACGTGGTGAGTAAACAGTGCAGTGAATTTCCGCGCTTAAATTATTCGAGCTTTCGTCGAGTAGCCGGTACGGAGCGGCGCGGCCGCAGCCAGGTGTTCCTATAATATCATATTCATTGCGGTGACACAACATCGACGTGCCAAAACAAAGTTTGATCGTTCTATCCGCGTGTAGCTTACTGAGCTTTTTCTAGTAAGCTTTTGAAAGCAAGCGAGTTTTTCATTGGCTTTCAAAGGGTAATAGGGGCAAAATATTTTTGTTGGAATGTTTGACGCCGTAAGTAATATTTTATTAAGTTCGTAATATAAAATCAAGTAAAATGTAAAGCTGTGCTCGTGAAGTCATAAAATAATTTTATGAGAGGAAATTCTACAACTTTTAGTCAAGTCTGATTCGCTGTATAAAAATAATAAATAACGAAATACGTCGATGAGATTTCAAGGCTTGTGTTCTCTTTTTTGAAAAACTATGCTAAGGTATGTTGCCACCTTCTGTTGGGATATTTTAATAAAGTGTTTACTTATCAATTTTTCCTTATTTTATCCAGTAAAAGTCTAAAGTAGAATGCATTTTTTTTCCTTTAGCATAATAATTTTGAAAAGTATATAAAAAGGCTTTTTAAAAATAAAGTAGGGGATGAACGTTTGTAATAATGAAACCGCTATCTCATTTTTATCAACTTGACTTAAATTTGTCGCGGGCTACAGCTACTAGCTGCTTCAAATATAAAAAACTAGCTGTCGCCCGCGACTCCGTCCGCGTGGAATTAAAAAAAAACAAAAGTAAATAGCGTATGTGTTCTTCCAGACTATTCTCTATATCTATACCAAATTTCATCGAAATCCGTTAAGCCGTTTAGGCTACAAACTCTAACAAACATCCATCCATCCATCCATCCATCTAAACTTTCGCATTTATAATATTAGTATGATAATAAACCTGCAAATCCGTGTTAGTAGTAATTTTAATCAGTTTAAAAACATAGATTAAGAGCCCCATAATAAAATAACCTAAGGGCGACAAAGTATACGTCGTTAAAGTTGTGTAATTTTCAAACAAAAATATGTAGTTAATATATTGTAGCTTAAGGCGGAAGGTATTGTAATAACATTTTTTAGACCTTTAAACATTTTTTCGTTGCTTTCAATGTCACTTTCTGAATACATTTGATTTAATAGCGATATAATGATATATGTTTCTTTTAAAAATATTTTTTTTTTTTTAGTTTCAAGGGCATAGAAAAATGTTAATTCCTTCATTATTGTAAATATTCTAATGATTTAATAAAAACCTACATTGAATTGTGGAAATCAACTTTATAAATATAGTAATCGAATTAATTTTGCCCATTATGTACAAAAGCTCAAAACTAATATTGCCTATTAAGTTTATAGACTCTAGATAAATAAATTAACTCGTTTTCTATATAAGGTACTACTCTGCATATACATTTCATATCAGATATCCCGCTGGCAGCCTTAAGTGGGGGGAAGAGAGGGGGGATATCAGGGTCTTTTCCTCTGTAAAACATGAACATATGTAGATTATTTAATATGCGGGTTTTTATAAGGTGCGCCTTACAATAACATGCAAATATATGCCGACTCGTGTAGCAAATGAACCTGTAAATTCCCTTGCTCTATATTTTTTGTTTAACATACATCATGTATATTGACGTCATTATGCCAAATTATGCTTATGTTTTATGTTAATAATTTAAATAATGTGTTTTAATAGCGGCACATTAACATTTGTATAAAGTCAAAATTCTTCGAAATTAACAATTTGTCTGTAATTATGAACTTAAAAAAGTTGTTTTAATTATAAAGATTTTTTGGGCAACTTTCTTTGTCGTCCTTAGAACATCTTTCTAAAGTTTCATCAAAATCTATCTATTTAGAAATACATAGGGGACAAACATATCTACGATTTTGTTTTTGTACACGCACACAATTTAAAATTACAGTCTTACTACTAACCTCATGGGCTTTGTAATTAGCGTCATCTCTTTGGCCCAAGCGGTTTAAAGATTCTTGGTTCGATTCCTCAATGAATTATACTTTCATTTGAGTTGGACTAACATTCATTTGTTTGTGTATCCGAGTATTAACTCGCTTCTTTCGCTCAGAACGGAATTTAAAACGAAGAAATTATTAAAATTGTCCATTCAAAGTTGATTCAAACCAGTTAGAGGTGATTATATTCTTATTCTTATATGAACATAAGTAATTTAATAGACGCCCATTAATATTTATTATAAAAATAAATATTTAATTCAATTTTTAATCTTAGCTGAGTATGTTTATTTAAGTATGATATTTATCGTCTACTAGAATAAACAACTCAAAAATAACACGTAACTATTATGAAACAAATCGTTCTCGAAATAGAGTTGATATTCGTTCAACCGGTTTTTTTCGTCTATTTGACACATTTTGATAAAGGCCTTAAGTGGCTTTATATTATAGAATGACGCGCCGTCAAATTTTATTAATCTTGCGCTCCGCTCTTTTACGACTAATCTATAAATTTCTAAAGCGGCATTTTATCTATTCTTACTATTGAAACCCGTCCAAATCATATTCTTCATGAAAAATGAAGATTTTTTCCACTAAAGACAAGTACAACAAACAATAAAAACTCAATGATTATCAACAAGTTTGACTAGCTCTTGTTACTTTTGGCCTTGATCGGTAACTTAGCGTCACTTAGTTGTAGTGTATCTTAATATGTAATTTTCTTAACTAATATTTATGTAATCAAAAATGCTCAATTTTGTCTAGAAACCTTCAAAAACACGATACTAAATTGTAAACATTTGTTGAAAATAATAATGTCCGATATTGACCCCTTTTACCCAGCAGTTATAAATATTCACATGTTCTAGAATTCGAATCCCGGAATAAAAGACTTTACGTATCACGAAAATCGAAAATATTTTCTTTATATTATATTAATACTTAAGACGATTTTATGAAAGCGAGAATATTTTTTTACTCCTATCTAATATGGGTTTAAGTTTATTAGTTTTATGTAAATATTTATCAATTGAATTGTAAGCAATATTTGCTTTTATAAACGTATAAATAATTAGTATTAAAATCAGATCATTGAATGGTTCTCTAATGTTTCAAGACAAATTAAAAAACCGAAACTAGTAACTACAATCCGGTTCTATTTCGTACGGAAAATGAAATATTGGTATCTATGCATATTGCGTCCATTTACCTTGAATGATGAATAATAATGACCGTGATGTTTAACTTATACTTTCTGTAAGTGGATTAATTGCTGACTTTTAAATGAATCGAAATATTTTAATGATAAGGAAGAACGTACAGATAACGTGCGTAAAGTTATAACTAAATGTTAACTAATTATATTTTATATACAAGATACGTTTCAAACTTGTCCTATCCATCTACTTTTCAGAAGTCGGATTTTTTTCATCTATTACCAATTTTTAGATAACAACAAATGATACTACAATTTAATTCTAAAATATTGCAGATCGAAACATTCAGGTGTAATTAAATCTCAAAATGTGAGCTATCAGCATAGAAACGATTTTATCGATTTATTTGGGAAACGAAAAAAACACAGACAGGTCTGAAAATTGTCAAACATTGTATTTCCATTGTTGCTCTTGTACAAGGAATTCGAATTAAAAAAACTTTTTCATACATCTCCGGCCGCCGGAGCTTTTTGAGGTTGCCGCACAGTCAGCAACACACAAATATGGATAATCCTTCTTGCGGCTAAATATTTAAAGGAATCGGTAGCTAGTCACAAATGATACGTTTTGTCCTCACCGAAACATTATCTCGGATTATAGCAAACGCTTTGTGCGCGCTGACCATTTATAACAACAAAAATGTTATAGAAAAAGGTACTATAATTCTGCTTAAATTTTACTTTTAAATTCATTCTTTAGCTTAAAAAAATAGATATCGCCCAGCGTTCGACCATTAAAAAGTTCATGGTGAAAGTCGAAAAATTCATGGAGATAAAGAAAATTTATTCGTTTCGTGTTATTGACTTTTTTAATAACCGAATTATAATATCATAAAGATAAGTTCGTTGTGAAACAAGAGTTTAGTAAGAATTCATTCAACATTCCGAAGAGATGGTCCACGCAAGCTGATATTGAAATTTAATAAACCAATAATTACGATTCTTTACCTAATACATTTAAATAAACAAGAATAATATAAATGTAGAATTAGAGATTGATGTACTAAATGTCCACTTTCAAGTGTAAAGAAAATACGCTTCAGTACAAATTGTATATTTTTAAACTAGGCATATCTTAGCATGTTTAATAAGCTACAATTTAGTATTCGTAGTTAAAAAATGGAATGAAGCGTATTTTCTTTTGTACAATTCAATTTAATATGGTAGTTTAAGTTACGAGTATAAAAACCGCTAGCAGAAGCTTTTGATGAATTGTTTCCCAAACACATTAATTTCCGATTATATTGACTCCTAAAAGCTCTGGTAAAGTTGACCACATCACAAAACTTTTCATTTCATAAACCTCAATCGTTATTTAATTTCAATACTCCATAGCGTGGCGTTTAAAACTGTTTGTAAAAATATCATCTAAATACAAAAGAATACAAAATACTTTATAATAAATTAATAATTACATATTTATTATAAAATGAAGAATCCATTGTCTTGTATTTAATTTTAAAGATATACACAAGTAATGATTTTATTAAAAAAAAATCGTCCTCATTAAAGTTTTCACCAACTTGTCTAGATATTGTAGGTACCTAGTTTATTTCAGTAAATTAATATTCTAATATGACGAAATAAAACATACAGCAACGATCTTTGAATTATAACAATGGATAATTAGTTGTGTAGCCATATCAAAGGTCAAATAGATTTCCAATACTATGAATTTAATATAATAGTTTAGTAAACATAGAATATTCCTGCGTCATTCCAATATACCTCCCCCGGAATAACACCACTAATGCTATCAACTTTCGTGTTCACTTCGTTATTCATGTGTTATTTGAAAACAATCTGTACTAACACAAAATGAGTTAAACACGTGTTTAAAGTCTTTGGCCGTCGCTAATTGATATAATTCTGGTCAATGTTTTTATATGTATATTTCACCATAAATATGTATCACCACATTGCTTTCGGTAGAAGTACTTTATTATTTTAATACAAAATCGCATATCGCAAGCCTATACATAATAATGTTTTTAAATGTTCATAATCTATCATACTAATATTATAAATGCGAAAGTTTAGATGGATGGATGGATTTTTGTTAGAGTTTGTAGCCTAAACGGCTGAATGGATTTCGATGAAATTTGGTATAGATGTAGAGGATAGTCTGGAAGAATACATACGCTAACTACTTTTCTTTTTTTTAATTCCATGCGTACGGTGTCGAGGGCGAAAGCTAGTACTAAAACAAAGAGGCAAATTGGTAGTTTTGTATATGAATTGAAGAGCAAGAGCTAGTAATGATATGATTTGTATAAAATCCGCAGCTGGCGCTAGTCATGGTATAAAAGCGTTGTCATTTGTTTTAGTTAAAACGAATTTGAAATACTATTTTATGGTACCCAATGTGTTTATAATATAGTTGTCATCTCTGTTTTGTCACTAAGAAAGACAAGGATAGGAATATATCTTGTTACAAGTGTTACGCTGTTACTGTTTGTACAAAATTAATTCACCATTGTCTGTAATTTTCCAGACAGTATTGACATATTTTTCCATTTTTATTTTTCCTTATTTACAATCATTTATAATTGAAAAAATTTAATTAATGCAAATAAAAAATTATATGTCAAAGATACATTTAGGCTTATTTCTACATTACGAAAAAATGATAGATACTGTAGACAGCATTTTCTATTGTCATGGAAACAAAACTTATAAAATGGAAAAAGTTGCTTTCTTCAATATTCTATCCATTTAGATATCAATTATTTTAATGATAGTCACAATCATGCCATTGTTTATATAAAACATTCGGCCGCATTTTCATTAAAGCAGCCATATTAATATTAACAAGCGAATAAAAAACACAATTACGCTTATTAATACGCAATTAAAAATAATGATCTTCTGCGGTCCGTTGTTGGCATAACCGAAACGTAATTATTATAGTTTTTTATTATTCATACTGCATTCGTAGTACTTGTATCGATATATTATTTAACTAAAAATTACTTCACGTAACATCTACATTTTAATCGTTACGTGACACTTTAAAAAAACAATGTGCAAATCTCCCCCTTCTCGCAATCGATTAAAAACAAATCGTTTTTTTCCCTAATTGTTCGATTAAATAAGTTTATATTTATTTATCTTGTGTCCATTTGAATTTTTCCAAGTTACCTTATCGAGCGAGCTCACCGGCTTTCGAGCTCGCAAGAAAGTTCCTCCGCGCTTCATATGCACTCGCTTAAGGATAAACTCTTTTTAATATAACTTTGGCACTCTTTGACTGTTCAGATAAACAATTTAAATAAATAATCTCTCTAAATCGTAAGTTAAATGTAGACTCTACGTAAACATTTTTTATATTATCTAAATTAAATTATTTAGTTACTGATGGCACGTTTTAAATCTTATCATCTAAATGTCGACATTCACTGGCTAAAAATCTAATCTTAACAATACGTTCCTTTTTAAAATAAATGAGAAGAAAGTCATAATGAATTATATCGACAATGGGAACCCACTGTAAATCATGAATCTGAAGAAAAATACAAATGAAACTTCCAAAAGTGGATCCCATATTTCTATATCAATTGCTACCATATACCTTACATGTTACTTAGCCATTTAAAATATTATTTTCATTTACAAAGACATAATACCAAACCTTAATAAGTTGGTCAGTACCAGTAACTTCCTACGAAGTTTAGCGAACAAAAACAGCGGCAAAAAAGGCTAATTCGTATATTAATAGCCTACACCATTTAATAACGATATCATTTTCTTGTACGTTATTTAATAGTTACCGAGTAGTAGTATTTTTGTCTTAGCGCTTATTTTAGCTATAAACTTACGAAATTATAAGGAAACTTGACTTATTTATTATAATAAATAATAATAAGTTGAATTAATAATTTTGTTCTCAAATTGATTGACATTTTAAACTGCGCCAGGAGGGAATGACTAATGATTTTTAAAGCTAAAAATATAATTTTTAGTAGGCTTGTGTAAGTAAAATTAATGCAATAATTAATAATTTGTTGTTTTCGTGTAGAAGATGTGAAGTTTTGACTGTAATTAAGATAATAATTAAATTTCATATAATTTACCTTTTGAACCTTTGTAAAAAAAAAGTTGCTCATAGAATAGAAAGAAATAGTAGACAGAAAGAAAGTTTATCGATGTTCTTTTTAATTTGTCTTATAATTATTCCCGTGAAAAGGATAAAAAGAAGTGTTTTATAAAACAATTACTTACCGTAGTGACAGGTGTTTTTAAATATTTACACGAACACTCTGGATACCATAATAAGAGCTCATTGCCGTAAAAATGATAACAGGAAGGGAATGATTGTTTGTTACTTAGAATACACGCCGCGAAACTGAATAGCCATTGATATGAACTACAAGAATTGTTTACATTCGTTCTTTCATTAAATGTCGACGTTTTTATTATGGAGAGACTAAAATATTTTTTTCGGATAATATTGGATAACATTCATTCGAATATAAATTATAGACGAAAATACAAATCATTTATTGGAAAATACGTGACCTAAAAAAATTGTACCTAAATGTAATTTTAATAGGTACAAAATGTATAATTTTTATATTTTTTATTTATGTAAGCATGTTATTTCACTTAATAATAACAGTAAATATCTCCAGTTTTAAGTTAAAATTGCTACTTCTCGAGAATGAAAAATGACGGCAAGCTATACGTAATTATGTGTATCGACACCATATCGGGCGTTTAGATAAAAAAGGCGTTTTTCTATAGAAAAATGCGGTTACGTCTTAGTAGTGGTCCGGGCCGCAACGACCGGAAAGACTTAAAAAAACGATACTTTCATACAAATAAGACCGCACATCCATTAATGTGGAATGCTCATATCCGCGCGATGCCCTCTCTGTTACTATCAAAATTATTGCTCATTCAAAAACCATATAACATTCTCAAATTGTTAAAAACACCTACACCTGGTTTCTTTAATTGAAGTTTTAAATAGGTTGCGTTGAATCATTAAATTATTTACTTATATGGAACAAAGGTTTAAATAATTATTGGAATATACGAGTACTAACCTATTGGTTAACTTTGTATGTTTATGTGACATGGAATAAAAACTACATAACAACAAAATAGGGACTAGATAATGCTTGGAAATTTCAATGTAATAAGCAAAATAAGTACCTGGCATCTAACATTAAAATTGTACACTAATTACTAGCTTTGAAAGTACTGAAAATGTTTCAAGATTTAAAACTATCTGAATATCTGATGATAAAAATAGTCAGATTAAACAACTGCTAGTCTTTTCCCTCTGTTTACTTCAAATCTATAATATATCTATGCTAATATTATAAAGAGAAAAGATTTGTATTTTTGTGTGTATTGAAATAACTTAAAAACTACGGGGCCGATTTTAAAAATTGTTTCACCGTTAGAAAGGTAATTTATCTGTGAGTAACATAGGCTATATTTTTTATTGTTTTTAAATCTCACGCGGACAAAGTCGCGAGCAACAGCTAGTAGGTATATTATAAAGCCCACGGACGTCGCCTGTCGGAGACCTAAGTTGTTTAAGGAAAGGAAGCTGTTATTACGGACTTAGTTAAGGTAACTTACTTAGGTAGAGATGACTCTATTTTATACCTCACGATGAAGCCTTTGGTAATAATCAAATGTTAAACGACAACGATGAATATAAGAGTTTATATAAAATTATATTTCCATGACGTAAATATAACCATTTCAAAGAACAATTACGATCTTATATCTCAAATGCTCAGCAAATCTTTCTCATCGTACCAAAATATACTCCAGAAATAACTAAAGCTGTAACGGCTATTTACATCGCCGCTATAATTAGATGGCTAATTTATTAATCGCTTACCGTTTATAAAGTTGGATGTTAAAATGTGGTTTTATTTTCTTTGAAATTCGTATAGGTTTGTTATACTTTTTCTAACAAATTCTAGTAAGGAAATTATGTAGATGTGTTATTGTTGTTGAGTATAAATGTTTTTGATTATTTCTAAATAATCACATCGATATACGAGTATATTTTTTAATTCAAATCGTGAAGGTGACTTTTGCCAAAAGATTTAATTTTTAATACATAAATCAAATACAACGTTCACTAAGTAGCTATTGTTAAATTGCATGTATATTTGATTAGATTGAACTTTCTATACAATAAATGAGGAGGTAAAAACGCTAAAAATATTCCTTTTTTAATTTAAGAATTATTCCAGCAAATTCAGTTTTAAAATACATTCGTCCAATTAAATTTAACTAGATTAAATTGTCTCGTAAATATAAAGCTTATTTTCTTATCTTGTAGTTCGTAAGTTGACATGGATGCTTATTCATGTTTATAACAAAAAATTCTTATAAGAAAATATCTTTTAACACGTACAAAAATCACTTACTAACGTTTGTGCTCAATTTACTGTGACAAGCATATCCATTGTCACGTCTCGGACCTAATAAGCTCACTAGAAACGCCAATAGCTTCTACTGTCTCTGTCTACTTCGACAATGAGAAAAAAGCATGAGGGCTTATTTTATTTTATTTGAAATTCAAGTTGATAAGCTTAAGAAATGACTGGTCGCTTTTGTTTAATATGTTCGTTTTCAAGAGAAAAACTCACATTGTTATTATTGAAAATTTCACACTCACTATTATTCATTGTTACTATAAGTATTTAAACTATAAAATTAATTGTTATACAAAGGCATAGTTATCTCAGAATTCTGTATAAAAAGTTTGTTTTAAATGTAGAAACATGAATCATTCAAGATTTTTTTAGTTCGGAATTGAACTACTAGCGACATCTGTTGTTGAGTAGCAATAACTATCTTTATTTACATTTGTGCAATGTGTTGATTATTTATTTTCTAGACGATCGTAATAATTTATAATCTAAGGTACTAACCATGAAAAAGTTAAACAGTGTTTCAAATACAATTTAGCTTAATAATATCTTAACCTTTTTATACCGTGACTATCGCCCGCCGCGGATGTTTGACAAATCATGGCTATTGAAACTTTATTACGCGCAAGCTTGTGAAATGCGATCTTGTGCAACAAATCATAAAATAGATAACTCTACCGAAAGCAGTGTGGTGATATTTATGGTGAATCATATATCGATCAGCGACTGTCAAAGACTTGTAATTCGTGTTTTTCAAAACGAATATTTTTTTTTAATATAATACACTGTGCATTTAAAATATTAAAAAAAAAAAATTTTATAACATTTAAATCAAATCAATTAATTTGATCTAATCACACGAAATAAAGTGGATTTTAACCTGATTTGATAGCTGGCGGTATTCTGAGCGTAGTTCAGTGGTTTTTACATATATTGATATTCTTATGCTACAATACATCACTGTTTATAACTTAGTAGTATAAATTTTCTATGACACACAATTGTAATAAGCCCTCAATATAAGAGACAGACAGTTATATTATTGCATTCTCGTAGATAGGGAAAACTGGCAGATATTAATTAAATACCTACAAATATACACTATACACGCTAAACCAATCACAAATAATTACATACAAAATAAACAACATCTTTCAACGTATAACAAATAATTGTATTGTTCTAGGTGAAAGCTCCGGCTCCTGTTCAGAAGAGGAGATACACAATGTCTTACCCGAGGAGGCGAGACACCAACCCGAAGCACACATGTGCCCGCGATGTCAGGAGCAATTCGAAAATCTACACGAATTTCTGTATCATAAAAGACTTTGCGATGAGAAGGCAATTCAAATGGGCGAAGAGAGAATGCACTCCGATCCCGAAGAAATGGTCGTTTCGGGCGATGAGGAGATGGACAGTCCGAACAAACGATTAGAACAAGTGCGAAGGCATCGCCAAGACGCTGAAAATAATAACAGCCTCGACGACGGCGAAGCGGAAGTGCCGGAGGCTGATGTCCCGCCCGTGGGGCTGCCTTTCCCGGTGGCCGGCCACGTGACGCTCGAAGCCTTACAGAACACGAAGGTAGCCGTCGCTCAATTCGCCGCGACCGCTATGGCGAACAACGCAGACAATGAAGCGGCACTGCATGAGCTTGCCGTTCTACAGAGTACGTTGTTTACACTGCAGCACCAACAAGTGTTCCAGTTGCAACTGATACGTCAACTCCAGAACCAACTGTCACTAACTCGACGAAAAGATGACCAGCGCCCGAGCCCACCGCCCCACGAGGTCGAGCCCGAGCCCGCCGCGCCTGCACCGCCGGCTCCGACGCCGTCGCCGCCGCGTCCGCCGCGGGAGCCTTCCCCCGTACCCACTCCTCCTACGAGCCAAACCTTGCCGTCAACCCACGGTCACCTCACGCCTAGACCGGAACCCATCACTGTTCCTAAGCTCCCGATCTCGTCGCCGCCCATGATGTCTCACCCGCCCTATAGCTCCATATCGTCGTCGTTAGCGTCTTCAATCATTACAAATAATGATCCACCGCCATCCTTGAACGAGCCTAATACTCTCGAAATGCTACAAAAACGAGCGCAAGAAGTTCTTGACAACGCATCTCAAGGTCTGCTGGCTAACAACCTCGCCGACGAGCTTGCTTTCCGTAAATCCGGAAAGATGTCGCCGTACGACGGAAAGTCCGGAGGACGAAACGAACCTTTCTTCAAACATCGATGCCGGTACTGCGGGAAGGTTTTCGGTAGCGACTCCGCGCTGCAAATCCACATTCGATCGCATACAGGTGAAAGACCTTTTAAGTGTAACGTTTGTGGATCTCGATTTACAACCAAAGGCAATTTAAAAGTTCATTTCCAAAGACATACTGCGAAATTTCCGCATGTGAAAATGAATCCTAATCCGATACCGGAACATTTGGATAAGTACCATCCTCCGCTATTAGCACAGCTGTCGCCGGGGCCAATTCCTGGAATGCCACCCCATCCACTTCAATTCCCTCCGGGTGCGCCAGCGCCTTTTCCGCCAAGCTTGCCGTTATATAGGCCACCGCACCATGATTTACTGCCACCGCGTCCCCTTGGCGACAAACCTCTTCCCCCGCATCCGCTGTTCGCGATGCGAGAAGAACAAGACGTTCCGGCCGATCTCAGCAAACCGTCGGCGTCGAGCCCGCCCCGTGCGCCCGATATGTTCAAATCGGAACCGCAAGACGATGACTGCCAGCGCGAGTCCAGTTATGATGACAACGATCGCGTGTCACCAAAGCGAGAACCCGAAGAAATAGACGCCGGTCAAGATGCTGAACAAGACCGATACCCATCAACGTCCCCGTACGATGATTGCAGCATGGACTCAAAATACAGCAACGAAGACCAGATCGGCAGGGAAAGCCCGCACGTCAAGCCCGATCCAGATCAACCGGAAAATCTCTCAAGTAAGAATTCACCGATATCTGGACCAATTTCAATAGCTACGGGACTACGTACATTTCCTTCGTTTCCCTTATTCCCTCATTCCCCTCCTAGCAGTGTCTCCTCCGGGTGCATTACGCCTTTTCACAATGTACCTCACGGCATTGTCGAGCCCGATTTATCTCGCGATCCCATATTCTACAATTCATTACTTCCGCGACCGGGAAGTAACGACAACTCTTGGGAAAGTTTGATAGAAATAACTAAAACTTCCGAAACTTCAAAATTACAACAATTAGTTGATAAAATAGACAATAAGGTATCCGATCCAAACGAATGTATAGTGTGCCATAGAGTCCTCTCATGTAAAAGTGCCCTACAGATGCACTATCGCACACACACGGGCGAGCGACCGTTCCGATGCAAGCTTTGCGGTCGCGCTTTCACAACCAAAGGAAATTTAAAAACGCACATGGGTGTACATCGCATAAAACCTCCGTCACAAATGTTGCACCAGTGCCCAGTCTGTCACAAAAGGTTTTCTGACCCTACAATATTACATCATCATATTAGGCTTCATACTAGTGAGCGAAGTAACATTTCTTACGAACAGACGCGCACTTTTGATGTCAACTATTTCCCTCAGCTTAGTAATTCTTCTGACACTGCTGAATTTCCACCGTACCGACCGTTTCCACCCCCCCTATTTCCCACTCCATCCACTCCCGGCGACCGACGGGCGGACTCCCGCGGGACCGATGACGAGAGCGGCCGGGACGCGCGTGCACCCGTCGCGCGGGAGTTCGACGACGACTCAGACATGAAGGATCGTCGAACTTCGCCGCTCTCCGTCTGCGCCTCGGCGTCCGAATGCGAAGTAAAAACCATCACAACAACGGCTTCCCTCCCATCGGCGACAGGTTCGGAGAGTGGGCGCAGTGCGCGCGCGTCGCCGCCATCGCCTTCGCCCTCGGCCTCGCCGTCATCGCTGTCGCTGTCGCTGTCACAGTCGCTGTGCTCGCCACGGGCCGCGCCGCGTTCGCCGCCGGCCTCGCCGCATGACCACCTCGCGCATCCCGCGCACCCCACGCCCCTCGCCGCGCTTGGAGCTCTCGGCGGATCGCCCTTCAGCCCGCTCGGCCTCGCGTTCCCTCCCGCAGGTATGCGATAGCGGGATGTTGTCCGCCCCGGTCGACCGACCATCCGTCCCTCCCCAATACATCCTAATAATACAAACTAGCAATAACCGTCTCGCCGGGCGCTCGATAACACGCTGAAAGTACTCAATTAAATGCATCTTGTCAAGATTATGCCCTAATCATCGCTTCCATGAGAGTCGGACAGTAATAGTGACATTGAACAGTGGATTTATTTGTATGCAGTGCGCGGCAACACGACGTGTAACATCTGCTACAAGACATTCGCCTGCAACTCCGCGCTCGAGATCCATTACCGCAGCCACACCAAAGAGCGACCCTTTAAGTGCACCGTCTGCGACCGAGGATTCTCCACAAAGGTATGTTGCATTTCATTGTCCCTAATGTTATTAAAATGTATTCTTCTTGGTCCCGCTAACATTTCATTCTATGATATATCATACAAAGTAGAAATCGTGATTTAATTTAAGGATTAAGCGCACGGTGCGTCGATATCGGTATGTCAGCGCGCCGCGCACCTTGCTGCGTGGCTGCGACTGCGATTGAAAGTGTTGGCGCGTCGCCAGTTTTTACTTTATTGTTACACAAATAGCGACACATCGCTACACTTTAATGACGTTCCATCTAATTGTCACACTCGCTTCGACCGCAACGACTGCGCCATTGTAATCGACGATAAACGATGAAATAAAAACGTGAAATATTAACAAGATAAACGAACGTGATAGCAGTGTATAACGGCTATAAACAACATTATGTAGCGTTGTTTATAACACTACATTAGAGCAAGAGTAATTCTCGGAGCGACATCTAGCAACTTAAATCAAACGACATCACGTGTAAGTCACAAGTTCGCCGGCAGCTCGGGCGATAGCGAGTGCAGGGACTTGGCAGCTCTGCAGCTAACTTCATGCTCTGGTTTCATTTCATCCAAGTTTCAGTGCATTAATTTTGCAAGCAGTAATTACAAGTCTTCAGTTTACGCCCCCCACCTCGACGCCCCACTTCCCCCGCCCCATATCCGCCTCGCATTAGTTCAGCCGTTGTCTTCCAGCGGCACATCCGAGCCACCGTCGACTTACACACTAATTGACGACCAACTTCGCAAACTTGTAGGCGTCTTACTGGTGATTTAATCAAATTCTCTTACAAACTTTCTTAAACGCATTCTCGGTGAAACAATATTTTAGTCGTTATAATTACCTAAACTCCATAATGTTAAGAACAAAATTAGTACCGTGGTATAGAATTGGCGCAACTCTAGATTATCGGCATAAACGTCACTTCCCTAGTTGACAGCTGTCAATGTCACTAGAAGGATGGATATTCGCGCGCGCATCCTGAGTCCTGACGAGAAGTGTTGCTCTGACTTTAAAGCTAATAACAGTAAATACACTCGCTATTCATTAATTATCCACAACATTGTCCAGATATTTTTATATCATTGATTCTCGGCTCAGTATACTTACTATTTGTTGATTACAATAATTAGGAACTACTTATCAAGACTTTATCCCAATCTTATAACATATCTAATATAAATGAAGTTAAATAAACAAATTTTTTTTCGGAATTAATTTATACAAACGTTTATTTGTATAGGGCCTATAACATGTCTTTTTAATGATATTTCTGACGAGAACGTCTTTTTCGCTATAAAGCATACCTTCCACTGAGCTTTGTATAAATCTAGTTTTTTATTCGGCTTTAGATGAAAATAATGATCATTATTTAATTACGATAAGAGGGGGGGGGGGGGGGGGGGGGGGGGGGGGGGGGGGGGGGGGGGGGGGGGGGGGGGGGGGGGGGGGGGGGGGGGGGGGGGGGGGGGGGGGGGGGGGGGGGGGGGGGGGGGGGGGGGGGGGGGGGGGGGGGGGGGGGGGGGGGGGGGGGGGGGGGGGGGGGGGGGGGGGGGGGGGGGGGGGGGGGGGGGGGGGGGGGGGGGGGGGGGGGGGGGGGGGGGGGGGGGGGGGGGGGGGGGGGGGGGGGGGGGGGGGGGGGGGGGGGGGGGGGGGGGGGGGGGGGGGGGGGGGGGGGGGGGGGGGGGGGGGGGGGGGGGGGGGGGGGGGGGGGGGGGGGGGGGGGGGGGGGGGGGGGGGGGGGGGGGGGGGGGGGGGGGGGGGGGGGGGGGGGGGGGGGGGGGGGGGGGGGGGGGGGGGGGGGGGGGGGGGGGGGGGGGGGGGGGGGGGGGGGGGGGGGGGGGGGGGGGGGGGGGGGGGGGGGGGGGGGGGGGGGGGGGGGGGGGGGGGGGGGGGGGGGGGGGGGGGGGGGGGGGGGGGGGGGGGGGGGGGGGGGGGGGGGGGGGGGGGGGGGGGGGGGGGGGGGGGGGGGGGGGGGGGGGGGGGGGGGGGGGGGGGGGGGGGGGGGGGGGGGGGGGGGGGGGGGGGGGGGGGGGGGGGGGGGGGGGGGGGGGGGGGGGGGGGGGGGGGGGGGGGGGGGGGGGGGGGGGGGGGGGGGGGGGGGGGGGGGGGGGGGGGGGGGGGGGGGGGGGGGGGGGGGGGGGGGGGGGGGGGGGGGGGGGGGGGGGGGGGGGGGGGGGGGGGGGGGGGGGGGGGGGGGGGGGGGGGGGGGGGGGGGGGGGGGGGGGGGGGGGGGGGGGGGGGGGGGGGGGGGGGGGGGGGGGGGGGGGGGGGGGGGGGGGGGGGGGGGGGGGGGGGGGGGGGGGGGGGGGGGGGGGGGGGGGGGGGGGGGGGGGGGGGGGGGGGGGGGGGGGGGGGGGGGGGGGGGGGGGGGGGGGGGGGGGGGGGGGGGGGGGGGGGGGGGGGGGGGGGGGGGGGGGGGGGGGGGGGGGGGGGGGGGGGGGGGGGGGGGGGGGGGGGGGGGGGGGGGGGGGGGGGGGGGGGGGGGGGGGGGGGGGGGGGGGGGGGGGGGGGGGGGGGGGGGGGGGGGGGGGGGGGGGGGGGGGGGGGGGGGGGGGGGGGGGGGGGGGGGGGGGGGGGGGGGGAGCAATGCGAGCTCTACTTAAGGAAATTAATTCAATGTTATATTCAATAAATAAACGTTGTTAAAAGAGTGTTTTTATTTTTATGGTGATTCGAGTTTTATAATGAGCGGGTAGGCAGAGGGCACCACCGTCGCCGTACGCCATGCGCCGCGCTTCAGTCCATCTCCTCGCCACTAAAATAATAACTCATAAAAACAACGTCACACAAAACGATCGGAATATTAATTCATGTCGTAAAATATTTATTGCATATAAATCCTTGAGCCTTTACCTACGCCTCGCATCATAAAAAAATTATTTATGCTCGACAAAGTAACATTTTTCGTATGTTTCTGAAAGTGTCCGTGCAGCGGTCTTATCAATAAAATACACATTATTTATGACGGCGCCGTTTTGAAGTTTAATTTCTGTTACCTCTTGTCGTACTTACGTTTAATTAAGCTACGTGGGTGTAGGCCGACGTTTAATTACAAATCAGCCGATATCTACATACCTCCGATTTACATACGCACTGACCTAAAAGTCTAAATAACTCACAAATCACTCAAGCACCGCATGTCGTATGTTAACTTAAACGTCTTATAATTTAAGTGTCCACTTGTAATTTTAACGTGAACTTTACTGGCCCGGTCGCGAGAAAGTTTTCGACGAATTATACAAAAATATCATAAACTTGAATTTCGTATGTCACAATATGTCTTTAAATATGTATTAAGCAAATCCATTACGATTAATTCGTTTTTGAGAATAAACGTTAAAAATAAATGATATCAAAATACATAAATTGTTCTTAAAATTTTACATAACTTTTTATGTGGTTATAAAATTCTTAATGCATTTAAAGATAAAAAATAAAGTAGTTAATGGACAAAAAACACGAGTATACAAACGGATTAATCATTTTATTTTTTTATAGATATAACCTATTAATCATACCTAAGATGGGCTATAACCTAAGTCTTAAGTTAGTGAAAAGGTTGCACGTATTTATAGCTTTAGTAGGTGTTCATGTCGTGCTTATCCTTATCTACTTAATTACACCCTTCATCTTACAAAGGAGAGAGGTCAATAAACATTTTATATCTCCTCGGAACGTAGGAACATTACCCCATAATATATTAGAGTACCTATATCATTTTAGAAAGGTGCAACTACCTAGGTATAGCAATAATAACTTTAATATCTAAAGTATTAAGCGATTACATTGGAACAGGCCATTCTCTTCATGAATTGAATTACTGGCAGATATCGTGTTTAACAACTTCGTTCAAGTACTTTTAAATATTTCATGGTATAAAAACTGAATTAGAAATAGTTATACCAATTAATATAATAAAAAAATCTCTCCTTAAAACCTTACAAGAATTGAACCAACCATTTATTTCTTCACAAGTCGAAGGTTTAAACTATAGATACGTCCCATACGACGGAAAGATATCGAGATTAAACTCTTAAAAGATGAGACTATTTACAACGGATGGATCAAACTGTAGTGTACAACGTAATTCCAAAAAAAATAATCTATTTGTGTTAGAGCTTGTCGCGAGTATTCAACACAGCTACAGGCGCATTTAAAATTACAATAAACGCAGCCGACACGAGTACAGCGACAGCCGGCCACGAAAGTTCAAACGACAAACTGTTAGCAATTCCGATAGTTTATTGACTTCTGAATTTACGAGTAGTTACAGTCAATACCCGAGTTATTACCAATCATTTTATGCAATCCTTATTGAATTCGTCTAGATACTGAAATGAGTTCATACGTCTTTGAAAACCAGTAAAGATAATGTAGCTTTGAAATTGTCTCTTGTATGTAGTTACCCTTTAGATATTCGTGTCCTTCAATAGTCAGTGTTTAGGTATACCCACGTCACATTATAAATTAAAACTAAATGTCGAAAAACTTTCTCAGTCCGATTCGTTAAATATTACGTTATAATTTAACTTCGTTGTTTCCTAATAACATCCATCCATCCACATCTATGAGCCCTACAGTAGGGTATATAGTTGATAGAGGATAGTTCTGACCACCTCATTTCAATAAGTTTACAGTAAAAATGTTTTCTATTGGTACATAATGAAACAGAATACATTAATTTTGCTTTCACTGCTACTTAACGTTTTATCTAAACAAACAACTTGATTATTTTTCCATAATTTAATAATATTTTATTGATTTTAAATCGAAATAAAGCATTCCGAATGAACCGCATTAAAATGCAAACATTTAAAACGGCGCAGAGAACAAGCGCATCGAAGCTTAGCGAGAAATAAGTCCCATCGAAACCAGTTTCAAGCCTACCTTTAAGATGTTCACACGTAAAGATACGTTGACTAGTTGCTTTCATACTATTCAGTGTGAATCAGCTATTTATAAATGTTATAAATATAAACCAAAAACAAGATATTCTACAATAATCGCTAAGATTAGCTAACTGCATTTTTATACAACGAATTTTGTACGTTATAGACTGAATAGATTCACGCGTATCTACATGCAAATAAACCGAAAGCTATTTTTGTATATTAAAACAACATACAAATATAATTTTCATTACTAAATTCTCAGTTAAATTAATTTTAGTTTATTAAATTCGATCTAAAAATAAACCTTTTAAATCCTATTTATAGAACGTTGAGAGAAAAGACTCGATTTGTAAATTAAAGACAATTTAATTTAACTTTTCTCGATAATTTATTCAATTAACTAAATTTCATGACAGATTATTAACTAATAATAAGATTGTGATAAAGATAAAAAAGCAAAAACCTTACTTATGACAACGCACAAGGTAATATTCATTTTTAAGTTCCAATGTGAACCAACGGACTGAAATCGTACTGACCTCATTTAAAATTGCAAATATTATATTTTTTACGAAGGTAAAATTCATACAGCGTTTGGTAAATTACATGAAACTTAATTCGTTTCGCACCTCGATTGTATTTTCATGAAATTAATTTTATACGATGTTAAACGTTTTTATTTTATAATTGCATCAAGCCTTTTAAAATAATTTTCTTTCAAAAATAAACTTTTTAAAAGCTAAATTTAGAAACATATATTACCTTACCTTACTTAGGGCGTGTCCCACCAAATTGTAAATTGTCTGATAACAATCCAACGGTTAAAGTATATGATGGAAATATCGAATTTTGTTCCCTTATCAGATTGTGACGTCCTTTTTAAGCTATCTGAGCCTATATCAGTCAGTGGTGGGACAGGCCTTTAATGTAATAAAATACAAGAGTTTAGATGGATGAATAGATGTTGATTGGATGTCAAAGCCTAAACGCCTGAACCGATCACGATGAAATTTGGCATAAATGTAGAACATAGTCTGGAAGAACACATAGGGTAATTAAGTTGTTTTTTTGCGCGAAAAAGTCGCGGTCGAAAGCTAGCATCTAAATAAACACAGCAATATGATGATGGTAATCAAATTCATTAAAATGTAAAATCCGTATAAATGTCACATTTAAATTCCAAGTAGGCATGTTAAACGGTTGTATTTGCGTCGTTTCTAAAAGTTGCTCTATATTTACTACGAGCTGTTGCCCGCAAACTTCGTTAGAGTAAAGGACCACCCGTTACGCCATTATGACAGCGCGGAATTATAAGTAGCCTATAATATGCCTATCCATGTCAGCTACCCTCCAGTGAAAGTTCCGTCGAAATCGGCCCAGCCGTTTCTGAGATTTCGGTTATTTTTGTAATCTCAGTAACCTAAGGCTTTTATCAACTAATTCTAGGTTTCATAACTAAATAAAATATTTGCTTCTGAAATGAGGTTTCTATAACTTCTAATCATCTCAATTGAGCTAACAAAATTAAAGAGATGGATGGATTGCGTGAAAGGTGACATGATCAAGAAAGGAGGGATAACTGAGATGACGGATGATAGAGTTATTTGGAGGACGAAAACCCGGTGCGCCGACCCTACGGGAGTAGGATAAGGCAGGGGAGATGATGATGAGCTAACAAAATTACTTAATATAATTGCAACAGCGATCAAATTCTTCAACATCTATTCATACTTCATAATATTGACAAATATCCAATTTTAATATTGCGTAAACCGTTCATATAGGCAGAGTAATATAAATAAAAACATCGATAACGCATACGAATCGCCTATTTAACAGATATCGAACTTCCAGTGTCCCAGTAAAGTTGTAGTTATGACCTCGACTGTAATATTAATAAATCACCAGCCTTATCTATAACTCACAAATTTAGTCAGCTAATTATATGTCATCAATTTAGTTGTATCAATACGTTTGAGAAGTTTCATGGTTATGTAAAAAGTTTTCGAATGTTCTTGATATAGTTAGGAATATTATTTTTTATTTTTTAACCTTGCACCTATAACATTATACGAATTAAAATAATGTCATTGCTATTATCTTTAACTTACTTTTTATGTTCATAATCCATTTAAATAATGTTCAGAAGTTACACAGCTGTGGCGCTGCCAATATAAAAGTTTTCATATACATTAATGCATATATACCTACCTAGTATAGTATACCGTAATTTAAATATTTAATTACTGTTGTTCCGGTAATAAACGAATAATTGGAACTATTTTTATGTGACATATTGTTAACAGTTGATATACCGCCGAACACAAACACCGCATGCTATGTATGTTGTGTGTGTGGTGCGTGTGTTAAGCTTTCGCGTTTTTGTGGTTCCAGAGCAGTGGCGGCGGTTGCCAGTGCGGACGGCGCGCGCGCCCCCCCCGCCCGCCGCACGCCACTGCTTTGGACCTCTGGAACGCCTTCGTCTACCCGGTATGCGAGAGTGACGCCTGTGCGTGGACTCACACACCTACACCGAACAGATCCGACGTGGGCGGTAGCCAATACACCTCTAATCTATTAACGATTTGTAAACAAAATTCTAAAATCAATACACTCATTGGTATCTCTATTGTTCCGCCCATGCTCGTAACTGTTTAATCCATTTAGGGCTTAGAACTACAAACATGAAAGTACACATAGATATTTTAACATTTGAACTGTAGCTAATCGAAATTATTCCTTATATTAAGAATAGTCGTGTAATTTCCCTTCCAATAAGAACAAATACCTTAAATAAATATTGATACAAATATGTTTGAATTGGGTATGAAAAATGTAGCAAAGCAGTTATATTAATACAAATATTTTACACAATTATGAAATTTAAAATTATGTATTCATTGAGTTGTTAATCTTCTGCAGGGCAACATGAAACAACACATGCTGACGCACAAAATCCGCGACATGCCGCCCGGCTTCGACAAAGGAGGCAACGGGCCCGCGGGACCCAACGAGGACACTCGGGACCCAAGTCCGGACAGGCGCTCGTCGCCCGACAAGATGGATCTCAAAAGATCCCCGCCCGCGCATCCGCCGCCGCCCATGACGCACGTCCCTCCCATCGACATGCCTCCGCTGCCCAAACGGCCTACGGGTAAGACCAAATTTAACTAAAAACGAATAAGGCACTTTATTTAATTTAAAGACCTGTTCAAGAGCCATATGAAAATGCAAGTGTCTAATTAAATGAATTGTTTGTGGCTTCATGCGCTTACAAACATGGAATAAGTATCAACGCACACCTTAATCTGCTTAATCTGTCATGCTATAGCCGCCATACTTCTCGATTGCAACCTTTCATTTAATTATAGGTACTTCGGTAATTAAAGAGGGTGTGATGTGAAAAAAAAAGTTTAAATTATAAACTACATCTAAATTGTCTTGTAATCAATCGACCGGTGCTTGTTGACAGAATTGGCAGCTGCAACACTTAAGAGAAAAAACACTTACTAAAACAATCGAACTTAAGGAAAATAAAAATACGTTGCCTGAGTCAACACTTCTATATCAAAGAATGTATATGTAGGGTAAATGTAACTTAACGCTATGTGTTTAAAAATCTCCAGCTATATGCAGCCGCCAATCGGTTTAACGTGGCCCCAGATATAAACTGTCTTTGAGAGATAAAATTAGGGAGATAACATTAGGTATTTGTACGTGTGTATGGAAACTGATCGAAGTATCTGTATTAACAGTATCGAGCACGCCAACACATCCTCCGCCGTCCGCGTCGTCGAAGCACCTTTGTGGCGTGTGCCGCAAGAACTTCTCGTCGTCGTCCGCGCTGCAGATACACATGCGCACGCACACCGGCGACAAGCCATTCCGCTGCGCCGTCTGCCAGAAGGCCTTCACTACCAAAGGAAATCTTAAGGTACACATTGCTTAAATAAAAGTCACTAAATTTCTTTGTTGTTTGTTTTTGGTACATTAGACAAACATCATAGTAGTTATAGATTATTCATTTTCAGTTGATTTATCTCAATATCCTGTCAAATAAACAGCGTGTATATGTGTAATGTGTGTCGCAGGTGCACATGGGCACGCACATGTGGAGTGGTGGAGCGTCGCGGCGCGGCCGGCGCATGTCGCTGGAGCTGCCGCCGCGCCCGCTGGCCGAGCCGCACGACCTGCTGCGCCGCCCTGACCTCTTCTACCCCTATCTGCACGCACCCTTCCTCAACGGCATGCAGCAGAAGGTACACTCTACTTTTAACAACATTACGTTTACTTGGAATAAACGAAAAATGAATACAAGACGTATTTCTTTGGCAAAAATAATTCTTAACGATTTGCTGGGTGGTTGTTTACAGCTGAACGAGATATCAGTGATCCAGCAGAGCGCCGGGCAGAACGGCGTGGCCGGCAAGTTCCCCGGGTTGCTCGGGTTCGGTGCGTTCGGCGGCGTGCGGCCTGGCGCCGCGTCCCCGCTCGAGAGGCCGCCCTCGCTGGAGGGCGGCGATGAGCGGCAGGCGGCGATGCGCGAGCTGGCGGAGCGCGGTCGCGAGCTCGCCGAGCGCAGCCGGCAAATGCGCGACGACAGTGAGCACTACCGCTCGCCCGGCGCGCACGCGCACGCCCCGCTGCAGCCGCCCGCCGCGCAGGCCTCGCCGCCCGCGCCACACCACCCGCACCCGCACTCGCTCGCCTCCCTGCCGCCGCCCGCGCGCACCGAAGGACTAACCGTTTAAATGCGAAAATTTAAAATTTGTTACACATTCCATTATAATCCAACGTCAATGATATCGAGTGCGAATCTGGCGAGGAAAGCGATGCGACACTGCGGATGCCGAATGCGGGTGGATCTGCGAGCGACGCGTCCATACTTATGTACAAAGATGTAGCACTATGTTGCTACTAATGAGGACTGAGAAAGCAACGACACGAGAAGCGTGTCGGTGGTTAGCGTAAGATGTTCCGATCGTAGCGCCATGTAACGAGTTGTTATTCCACGTGTTATAACGCCTAGTATTAATATAAGTAAGTTATACGCACGAGTACGGGCCTGGGGCAATCGGGGGCTCGTTGAGTCCCACGTTTATGTCATTACTCTGTGATAGCGCACAGCCGCGGCCGCGCGCCGTCGCAGCCGCATGTGCTATACAACATCAAAAGTAATTATAAATTATCCCAAAAATTAATTTCATAAATCTATCTAACTTTAAATGTATATAAAATGTATGATAGTAGTCAAGAAAAGGATAGTTAAATGCAGAAAGATAATTAATTTTATATTTATACATTGCAACTGGAGTGCGATATGCATGATTTTCATCTTAAATACCACATTCCAACTTGTTTACTTATCTCCTAGACGAAAATAATTCGACCTAAATGTGAACTGTAGCCCAATTCAGAGATTGTGAAATTTACTTACCTATGCAATGTATTGTTTGGTTCAATTCTACTTCAAATTTATTAAATCAATGTTTTAAAAGAAATCAAAGTAATGCTAATGTCACACTAGGTATTCAACTACTTTAAACTATTGTAACAGAGGTTAATGACATATTCATATCATGTAAATTTTAAAAAAGTATTTGCATTTGAGGTCTACATAGTTATAAGTATTTAGAGTCATAGCTATTATGTATGCTTTAGAATACTTCAACATATCTTTGTAATATATGTGAGCGACTGGTTTTAACAGACTTGAAAGATTTTTGTTACTGTAATCATTTTCCAATATCGTCTCACCTGACTGAATGATCGAACTGTTCCCAATTGCATTCTTTTCCAAATGTGCATTTTATCGATGCTTACAATTGTCAATATTATAACTAAGTTTATACTCGTTTTCGTTCATTCAGAACGAATGAATAGTGAATGTTTTATTATACCTAGGCATCTGTGTATAAATGTCCTAAATAAATTATTTATTATATCATAAATCATGCATACACTCTTAGTATTAAAGAAACGCTTGTGGGCGTTAGGCCGCACGCAACAATTTAGTTGTGTAGATTAAATTCTCATAGCACCTACGAGTTACTGATTTACAAGTTGCAAATAGTCTAGAGTAGCCTTAGCCATCAATACGATGTGTCATGTCATGTCACTATAAATAATCATTGTAAATTATTAAATGTTTATGTAAATGTCCAAAAAGTATTCAAATTATTTAAAAAAACAATTATACTAATAATTCTTTTCTTTTTTGTTATCCTTTTGCCTTACCTTCCCATTTATTTTACAATTTTTAGCATTTAATGATGATGAAATTAAAGATAGCGTGAGCACACCTGTGACTAAAGTATCGCACAACCGTTTGGTCTCGCTTTGATTCCTGTGAGCTTAGAGGTGCGCACACTACTCGATTTTTAGTTGTGCGACTAAACAGTATAATTGGTTACGAAACAATCGGAAATGGCACAACAGTTGTGCGATTTAGTCAAAAGTGTACGCCTACACTTAACATTATGGTTTTTCAAAGAATAATTGGAAGTCACTGAAATAATCAAAAACACAGTATTAATGACCGGTTTCCCAGCGACTTTGTCCATTCGTTAGTGTTTTTGATTCGGTAACTTCATGAAATGCGTTTATAAACGACGTAACTTGAGTTTTAGGTAATAATAAAATAAATGGAAACTTCAGCAAGCCAGCATAAGTAAATTAGAAAATTTTGGAATGTTTAACTTCGGAGTTTGTAAAATAAAAAACCGTTTAAATTTAGAATCATTCAATTCATAAAAATTATAATTTCAGCCAATCAAATATCGACACAATGCTAATAAACCAATACAAGGTAATTTAAAAGTTGATAACGCTTGCGAGTTTCTTGACCCTGTTGAGCAGCAGGTCGCCCTCGCGGATGGTGGCCTGGTAGAGGTGCGAGCGGTCGGCGTCGGCGCCGCGCCCCGCGCCCGTCACCACGCACCCCGCCACCGCGTCGATGCGGCACTGCAGCCGCCCCGCCGCTGTAAACCTAACATAAACCACACGTTTCAACCATGTTTGGACTAATTGAACCCTGTTTGGACCGGTTGAACCCTGTTTGGACCGATTGAACCCGGTTTGGACCGATTGAACCCTGTTTGGACCGATTGAACCCTGTTTGGACCGATTGAACCCTGTTTGGACCGATTGAACCCTGTTTGGACCGATTGAACCCTGTTTGGACCGATTGAACCCTGTTTGGACCGATTGAACCCTGTTTGGACCGATTGAACCCTGTTTGGACCGATTGAACCCTGTTTGGACCGATTGAACCCTGTTTGGACCGATTGAACCCTGTTTGGACCGATTGAACCCTGTTTGGACCGATTGAACCCTGTTTGGACCGATTGAACCCTGTTTGGACCGATTGAACCCTGTTTGGACCGATTGAACCCTGTTTGGACCGATTGAACCCTGTTTGGACCGATTGAACCCTGTTTGGACCGATTGAACCCTGTTTGGACCGATTGAACCCTGTTTGGACCGATTGAACCCTGTTTGGACCGATTGAACCCTGTTTGGACCGATTGAACCCTGTTTGGACCGATTGAACCCTGTTTGGACCGATTGAACCCTGTTTGGACCGATTGAACCCTGTTTGGACCGATTGAACCCTGTTTGGACCGATTGAACCCTGTTTGGACCGATTGAACCCTGTTTGGACCGATTGAACCCTGTTTGGACCGATTGAACCCTGTTTGGACCGATTGAACCCTGTTTGGACCGATTGAACCCTGTTTGGACCGATTGAACCCTGTTTGGACCGATTGAACCCTGTTTGGACCGATTGAACCCTGTTTGGACCGATTGAACCCTGTTTGGACCGATTGAACCCTGTTTGGACCGATTGAACCCTGTTTGGACCGATTGAACCCTGTTTGGACCGATTGAACCCTGTTTGGACCGATTGAACCCTGTTTGGACCGATTGAACCCTGTTTGGACCGATTGAACCCTGTTTGGACCGATTGAACCCTGTTTGGACCGATTGAACCCTGTTTGGACCGATTGAACCCTGTTTGGACCGATTGAACCCTGTTTGGACCGATTGAACCCTGTTTGGACCGATTGAACCCTGTTTGGACCGATTGAACCCTGTTTGGACCGATTGAACCCTGTTTGGACCGATTGAACCCTGTTTGGACCGATTGAACCCTGTTTGGACCGATTGAACCCTGTTTGGACCGATTGAACCCTGTTTGGACCGATTGAACCCTGTTTGGACCGATTGAACCCTGTTTGGACCGATTGAACCCTGTTTGGACCGATTGAACCCTGTTTGGACCGATTGAACCCTGTTTGGACCGATTGAACCCTGTTTGGACCGATTGAACCCTGTTTGGACCGATTGAACCCTGTTTGGACCGATTGAACCCTGTTTGGACCGATTGAACCCTGTTTGGACCGATTGAACCCTGTTTGGACCGATTGAACCCTGTTTGGACCGATTGAACCCTGTTTGGACCGATTGAACCCTGTTTGGACCGATTGAACCCTGTTTGGACCGATTGAACCCTGTTTGGACCGATTGAACCCTGTTTGGACCGATTGAACCCTGTTTGGACCGATTGAACCCTGTTTGGACCGATTGAACCCTGTTTGGACCGATTGAACCCTGTTTGGACCGATTGAACCCTGTTTGGACCGATTGAACCCTGTTTGGACCGATTGAACCCTGTTTGGACCGATTGAACCCTGTTTGGACCGATTGAACCCTGTTTGGACCGATTGAACCCTGTTTGGACCGATTGAACCCTGTTTGGACCGATTGAACCCTGTTTGGACCGATTGAACCCTGTTTGGACCGATTGAACCCTGTTTGGACCGATTGAACCCTGTTTGGACCGATTGAACCCTGTTTGGACCGATTGAACCCTGTTTGGACCGATTGAACCCTGTTTGGACCGATTGAACCCTGTTTGGACCGATTGAACCCTGTTTGGACCGATTGAACCCTGTTTGGACCGATTGAACCCTGTTTGGACCGATTGAACCCTGTTTGGACCGATTGAACCCTGTTTGGACCGATTGAACCCTGTTTGGACCGATTGAACCCTGTTTGGACCGATTGAACCCTGTTTGGACCGATTGAACCCTGTTTGGACCGATTGAACCCTGTTTGGACCGATTGAACCCTGTTTGGACCGATTGAACCCTGTTTGGACCGATTGAACCCTGTTTGGACCGATTGAACCCTGTTTGGACCGATTGAACCCTGTTTGGACCGATTGAACCCTGTTTGGACCGATTGAACCCTGTTTGGACCGATTGAACCCTGTTTGGACCGATTGAACCCTGTTTGGACCGATTGAACCCTGTTTGGACCGATTGAACCCTGTTTGGACCGATTGAACCCTGTTTGGACCGATTGAACCCTGTTTGGACCGATTGAACCCTGTTTGGACCGATTGAACCCTGTTTGGACCGATTGAACCCTGTTTGGACCGATTGAACCCTGTTTGGACCGATTGAACCCTGTTTGGACCGATTGAACCCTGTTTGGACCGATTGAACCCTGTTTGGACCGATTGAACCCTGTTTGGACCGATTGAACCCTGTTTGGACCGATTGAACCCTGTTTGGACCGATTGAACCCTGTTTGGACCGATTGAACCCTGTTTGGACCGATTGAACCCTGTTTGGACCGATTGAACCCTGTTTGGACCGATTGAACCCTGTTTGGACCGATTGAACCCTGTTTGGACCGATTGAACCCTGTTTGGACCGATTGAACCCTGTTTGGACCGATTGAACCCTGTTTGGACCGATTGAACCCTGTTTGGACCGATTGAACCCTGTTTGGACCGATTGAACCCTGTTTGGACCGATTGAACCCTGTTTGGACCGATTGAACCCTGTTTGGACCGATTGAACCCTGTTTGGACCGATTGAACCCTGTTTGGACCGATTGAACCCTGTTTGGACCGATTGAACCCTGCGCACGTAGTGCTGGTAGTGCGGCCGGAACACCGGGTCCACGCAGATCTGCGTCTCCACCTGCAACACAACATGCGTAAAACATTACCTAATTTTAGTCCCTTCCTTTTCCACCCTTTTTATAAAGGTAGGATGGGAAGGAGAAGTGGATTTGACGGTAGAGACGCATAGAAAGGGTAAATATCCTGTTTATGTGCGTCTCCTCCGCCGTTTATTAAGGGTAGGCATCGCATCTGCAATTGCGGATGCCTATGGACAGCAGTTGCTTTGCCAATTTGGCAAATTCAGATGGTTGCTTGCTCATTTGCCATCTTATGATATATAAAATAACTTCAGACACATTATCGATTTGCTAAACATGCCTTGATCACAGTATATGTCTAGAATATTTGAGTCGGAAGCCAAGAAGAAATTTGGGTTGATACACCAGCAAATCTAGTATATCTAGAAACATAAAATTAAAATAGTGGTTTACCCAAGCAAGACTTTTCAAAAAGTCAGCGTAACGACACTCATGTAGAGATTCAACAAGTTCCCGTAGCTCGGGGAACCTGGACCTCAGGGCCTGAACTGCCGCCCCTTGCCTACGGAGCGCCGCCTGAAGAGCATGCCTTTCCAACGCCAAAGCACAAGCAAGGACGCAGTACTGAATAATTGTACCTGAAAACAAAGGATTTATAAATTTAACTTATTAAATAAATACATACAATAAAAAGAGAATACAATTTTTTTTTACAAGCAGCCACCTATATCTGCCAAAATGACAAAACCAACGCTACCCATAGACATCCACAATTGCAGATGCATTCCCTACCATTAATCAACAGGGAAGATGCACATAAAAACGACATTTCCTATTCCTATGTGTCTCCACCATGAAATCCCTTTTCCATCATTCCTTATAAGAAAAGGTGGAAAAAGGAAAGGGAATAAAATTGGGGTTCCGGCATACACACTAATCAGCCGAAACGCGGAATTGCTCCTACTTCACGCCTGTCTTCTATGTGGCTGTGGCATTGCACGGGTAATTAAGAAACAACCAGTAAATAAGAAAAACTATAACATATTATTACAAAATGTAGCCATTTGTAGTTTGTAAAAATTAAATTGGTTGTTAAAAATTAACAGTCTTACCAAAATCAACCAACTCGTATGATTCAAATGTAGACACACAATCAATGAACAAATCAGCTGCATGACTGTAGTCCCTCACTGCAAGGCAGTAAATAGCCTCATATGCCTTCAGCTTGTTCCTTGATCGCCAATCTCCACCTTTGTCTACTAATTCATGAGCCTGGAAATAAAAAATATATATACATTGTAGCCACTTCTAGAGAAAGCATCATTGTTTTTCTGATAAAGACTTATCAGGTGTTTTGTTCCCTTTTCTAATTTCTAGTAAAATAATAAATTTTAATACCTTGTTTATAGCTTTCCCCATATCTTTTACATTACAACCATGAAAGTAAGCAATCCGGAATAGAGCAAAGATGGCATCTAATCTTCTGTTCGTAGTCAAAGTGGAATCTTCATACTTTGTTGTCGCCAAAGCTGTCGCGGCTTCTTTATCGCCAATAGAACACAAATAGTCTAACCTGTAACAAAGAAGTGTTAACTTAAATTGCTCAATTTCATAAAGAAATGGCAGATTATATACAGTTTTTATGAAATTACCGATCTTGCCATACTGGAGTTTCCGAATCGTCTTCTTCAAATTTTGACAGCCTACTGAGATTCTCTTTTGCCATCTCATCATACAAATTTTGGTCGAATGGCCACCCTAAATCTGTACATACTTCTTTGTAATATGGTGCCATATTACCTGCTTTAATACCCTCAAACAACTGCTGTTTTAACTGAGGATTATCTTTAAATTGTGGCAAAGAAAGTTTGAATTTTATGCCCGCAAGAGCCATATACTCCGGGGTTTTGCCCTCTGCAGACAGCTCCATTGTTAAAGTGAATTATTACAAATACAAAGCTTTATCAATTTAAATGAGAGATAATTAATCTACAACTTTGTTTAAAAACACCTTTAAAACTAAAAACGCAATACGCAAATTGACGAATTAGACAAATTACGAATATCTCCAAAAACACCAAACTCCAAACGAATGTCAAAAATTTACATTGTCATTCAATCTCAGTTATTAAAAGGCAAAGACATTTCTAGACATTCGTATTTCATTTCCTAAAATACTCTGAAACTTACAGAAATCTGAGCAAAAAACTTACAAAGCCGAATTAAAAATGAAGTTATGAAATAATTCATTAATGAATTGAATTAAATTAATTAATTTTTGATTTTTTCTTTAATTGTATCGCGCGGATACACTCTACAATTTTGGAGTCATGTTGACATTGACACTGACATAACTTACAAACTGAAAAACCACGCAAAATTGCAAAAACAGGCAAAACTTGTCGTTTATCATTGTTATTGTTGTTTATATTTTACAGTTTTAAATCAATATTTATCATTTAAATTCCTCATTTGAATTGTTAAAACTGAAATGGTGAAAAACTTGTTATTAAAAAGTACAAAATTATGGTGTCTTGTTAAGTGAAAAATTGATGTGTGAAAACTAAAAATGAATACTAATTCTATCTCCACCAATCGACCTATGAAAGTTGTTCCTACACTAGAAGACACTTTAAAAACTATCGGACTCAACACACAACTCGACGAAAATGTACAAGCCTGGTTTAATCAACTGACAATTACTTGGCTAACATGGAAAAGATCTCCCAATCTTGAACATCACTTACAAATGTTTTTCGAGACAAACCCAGATCGGTATAGAATAGCACTTGTTTTTGTTGCGAAATGTAAAGAGTCCAAAGATTGTAAACCTAAAACACTCCCATTCTTCATAATGGAAATTTTACATAAATGGTCTAGTAAAAGTGACACTTCCCCCGAAGATGGCTTAAAATTTCCCGCTTTCCGAATTGCTACAGAGCAAAGGAATCAGCAGTACCTTAACTTAGTTGTTAAAACGTATAAAATTGTAACAATAAAGGAAACAATATTACCCCTTGTAAAAGACATGTTAAAAAATGACAATTGTAAACAAGCTTCTCAAGTTGTTTTAGCAATGGAGTTGTATGAAGACATACCAGTTGAAGATTTACTTTTTCCACTCATCATCCAGGACAAATATAACATGATTGTTGAATATCTAACAGAGTGTCCAAAACAAGTGCTGCCATTAGTACTCTTTTTAGATAAGATCTTGGATAAGAATGTCGGTATTCGTGACCTTGTACAAAGATACATTTGTGAATATAATATCACTTGTGTTAACTATGAGAAATTACATCATAAACCTCTTGGTAAGTTTGTGGGGCGTTTATGCAGTAAGTTTAATGTTCCTATTGAGACATGTATAAATTTATGCAAAAATCGTACTCTTGGTGGATTAAGATATCTAATACATCAGAAATATGTAGATCACAATGTTAGTTTGAGAGTATGGGATGATTTAATAAAAGATACACTGAAAGAAAATTCTGAGTTAGCACTAGAATTTGTTTATATGATAGTAAATCATGATAGAAAAGAGGCTGCAAAGTGGTCCCAATTCTTCAACTTACCAGAGAGCGACCTACCATATTTACTTAAAAAGATGTCTTTAAACACTGTCTCCCCAGAAAATGAGAATTGGGATGATGGTGATGAAAACATAAATCAAAACTTCTATGAAATATCCTTACCGCCAGATAGAATTATAATCATTAATACACCTCAAATGTTTTATGAATTAACAAATACACATTTAGCTAACTGTAATTTAGTCAGTATTGACAGTGAGTGGAAGCCATCTTTTGGTGCTGCACAATCACAAGTAGCATTGATACAAATTGCTGTTGAAAACTATGTGTATTTAATAGACACATTGTCACTTAATAAACAACAGTATTCAAGTTTCTGGTACGATTTCAATAAATCACTGCTAGATAATGCTGAAATCATAAAATTAGGTTTTGGTTTGGAACAAGATTTGAAACAAATTAAAGGGTTTGTTGTAGGTTTAAGTAATATTAAAGTAAAAGGCGAAGGTTTACTTGATTTATCAACATTATGGAAAAATCTCATAAGTTCTGGTTTAAGTTTACAAAGTAGTAGTGGTAATTTTGGTAACAGTCTGAGTTCTTTAGTGGAAGTATGTTTTGGTTATCCTTTACGTAAATCGGAACAGCGTTCTAACTGGGAAATTAGACCTCTACGTGAAACACAAATTCAATATGCTGCTATTGATGCACATGTTCTTGTTGAACTATATAAGTTCCTACAAGAGAAATGTATTGAACAAAATATTAATTTTGAAGAAATATGTAATGATACAATGATAGATAAGAAGACCAAATGTGTTAAACCTAAATGTCCAGAAAAAACTCCAACTAGCTCTACTGTACAAGTAAAAACAGTTGATGATGTGAAGTTTTTTGTAGAAAGCAAATTAATTAATTATATTCCATATTTGAGATGTTATGGAATTGACACACTACTTATGCCAGATACATTGTTATGGCATGATATAATTAATCAAGCTATCTCTGAGAATCGCTATATTTTATTGGCTAAACTTAAGTTAACTCCGATAAAAAATTACCCTCAAAGTTCTATTTTAGATGTTGGTACTGGTTATGTCACTCAAGAGATGCTTAAAAAAATAAAAAATTATTTTAACATACAGATAAATAAAAATGATTTCACTAAAAGATGCATAAATTGTAATGCCTCAGATTTAGAACAGGTGACTTCTGAGAAGGTGAGTGAATTATGTAATCAATATCAGAATGTTAGTAGTGTATCAAATAAAGTTAATTATACTGTTCCTCCTGAAGATGATTATTATGAAAAATGTGACAGATTTTTGAGTGATTCAGAAGGTGATGATGACATTGTTAGTACACCCACACATAATGTATGTGTTACAAACACTGGAGTGTCTGTTCAAATTCCAAATGTCCATAAACTCTCTCAATCACCTCAAGCTGCAACTATTTGTAATTCATGTGGTAGATTATTTTGGGATGGTGATGATATGTACAAAACAGTAGTGTCTGTTGCTAATAATAGTCTTAAGTGAATACTAAGTGATGTGTAAAGGTACAAACTGACAGAATTAAATATCATGTGAACTCTTATAATAGAGTTGTGGTATTTAAAAATTAATTGAATTGACTGTATTTCTTTGTATGTGAAAAGTCTCAATCACAATAACTTAAGCACATTTATACAAGTAATAACTTAATGTACACATGTATTTGAAAGTTGCAGATGTGTAAGGAAAGATGAAAAAAATAGCTTGTGTAGCTATAGCAGTTCACTTTTTCAATAATGTATTAAGCAATGAAACAAGTAATCACTAAATTTCCAATTTTTCACATTTTCGTTAATGTGGTAACAGTATTTTTTTGTTAAGATGGTTTTATTTAAATTCTTATCATTAAATCTTCACAAATACAGATTTTTACAAATAAAGTATTTAAAAAACCTACAATAAAGCAAAACCTGATGTTCTATTAATATATTTTGTAACATTGTACAACAGAAACGATATAATTAAGGGTACAAATACCACTAATAGTTTAAGATAAGATAAGAAATTAAGAGAATTAAATGAAATTATAACAAAAAGTTTAGCAAGAAAATATTTAGTTTTAGTGCGCACATAGACTTTACGATTATTTTTTTATGTATCAAATATTAATAAAATACAGAAACGGTAGATGTAGTCGTATTTTGTTGAAATGGACGTAATCAAGTAAAAAAAATCAGCAACAATTTTTTGTTAAGGCAGCAAAATATTTTTTTAATGTATTTTTTTTTTGTTAAATTACATTTCGTTTGAATGAAACATCCTTTGTTAGCATACCATGGTGTAAATATTGTAATGATCGAGGTGTGATTGAATTTTTTTAGCAACGGATTATCTAAATTGTTACCTTAGCAACAATTGAATATTGAATTTATGCTTAAAGTGTTTATAAGTTTAGACTAGTTCGATATATCGTATTATATCGTTATTGACTTTATACAAATCAATTGTTTTTTATTATTACAATATTTAATTATTAAACCATATTGTTATTTAAGTTATACTTTTAGCTTAGATTATGACAAATAAAATTATTTGTGCAGCCTTTATTCAGTTTAATTTTATTCTTCTAAATCTAAATATAAAAAAACCTACGCCATACTTACTGTCCGACGCGTTTGATTCCACGTTTACGGACAAAAATAAGTTTTTTTTTTTCATATAGTTTATTGCATTAGTGCTTAATTATGACAAAAATTCATATAAAAACTAAATTAACCAGAAAACAGCCAGTGTTACAATTATGCATAAATAGTAAAGAGAAAAATATTAACATTCAACCTTGAAAAAAAAATTCTCCCCACTTTGAAACATTAATGTTTTGTTATATAGCAAAAATTATCAAATTGTTGAATTTTAAGACTAATAAAGCTAAACAATTGTCACTTATTGAAAGCATCATATAAGGCTGTAGATGCACTATTTGATCTTGTGTCAGTGTTTTTGATTTAATCTTAAATAATCAATTCCATAATTAATTTTACAATTCTTTTTAATAGTATTTGGTGTTTTAGGCGCGACGATAGATACTATTAAAGTTAAAATATTACAACAAACTTGTGATCCTTTTTAAATTGTTCCACTTCTTTAACATTGATCCCGTTATTGTCTTGTATGTCTAATTTTTCTAATTCAATATTCGGAAACCCTTTTAACGTGTTCAGTTTATTGTTTCGTAAAATCAAAACCTGAAAAAGAGAACTTTAAATACACACCAAGAAACATTAGATTAAAAATACCTACAGCTAAACAATTTTTTTTCTTAACTGTATAATTTTTGGACGAAAAAAATATTTAAAAATGTACCTTGCAATGTTGCAGTAATATTAATGAGGGTAACACTTTTGAGCACAAATTCTGGTTTGATAGATCAATTTCTTCACAAAAACTATAATACTGCAGATGGGGTAGGCAGGTGAGTTTGTCAGACATGTTTGGTTTGAATAAAAGATGATTTGAGCTATAATCTATGGGCAATTGTTCTTCTATACACCACTTAGATATCAAATCCCTATAGTATCCGGCCCGTTGATGATCCAACTTTTGTAGAATTTGTAAATTATTTATGGCTTCTTTATGATTCAACTTTGCATCAATGCAATGTAAAAATACAGTAGTTGTTAAAAGAGTCCCTGAAAATAGAAAAATTAAGAATGATATCGGTAATCCAGCTGTAAGATAAAAATACCATTTTCTCATTGAAAGTTCAATATACTAAAGGACGGATTCTGAAACGAATCTATCGGGTGTGAAAATGTTATTGGAATTTGGAGTTTAAGCGTGGCCTTACTATTGAAGATGCGATGCGACACAATCTTTAAATGTCGTTTCAGTATTCGGCCGTAAAAATTCCCTGTGTTAGTTCCTGGACATAGACTAGATAATCTTATAGCTCCATATTGTTATTTTATTAAAGTCCAATTTTTAATTGATATAGTCTAATTTGATCTTTTTATTTTGGAGAAAGTACAAAGTAGGATTGATTGTCATTTTTTGGTTTAATAAAAAAGTATTAAAAAACCTGCTTTATATTGAGAAATATAACAAAAACAAACTTACACTTATTGTCCGGTTCTAATACAAGTAGTTGTCGACATGATTTAAGTTGGTCATTCAATTCTTCAATCACAGGCTGCGAGTATTTATTTTCAAAGCTGATTTTACCTTTACCAATATACATATTATCCTTATATTTTATACATTTAATGACTATTCGTTCTTTATTCTCATTTTCATATTCCGCCTGTAAAACAATTTGGTACACACATTTATTTATTCTTCGTCTTCGCCTGCGTGAAGTTAAAAAAATAGCCTATGTTACTCACAGATAAATTACCTTTCTAACAGTCAAAGAATTTTTAAAATCGGCCCCTTAGTTATTGAGTTATTTCAATACATACGAAAATACAAATCTTTCCACTTTATAATATTAGTATAGATGATAGAGTAATATTAGTATAGTATAATATGATTATGATAATCTTTACCTTGACATCTGTATCAGTTATTAAATCCACTTTATGTTTTAAAATCCATAAACTATCATATTCATACCCACAACAGGAAACCCATTCACTATTTAAAACATTATTATTAATAAGAATTTGTGTACTCGATTGTACATAGTCCAGTGGAACGGATTTGCTAAATGCAACAGTTATTTTTGATTCAGTCACAGTGCACGCAACAAGACTTATGCTAGTTTTGACAGCACCTGAAAGTAAAAATTTATAAGTCATTCCAATTGACAAACTGATTAAAATCATCATCATCCTCACCAGCTCACTATATGTCCCCACCGAGGGGCTCGGAGCCTACCCTAATAAGGGGGTGACTAGGCCATAGTCAACCACGCTGGCCAAGTGCGGGTTGGTTGACTTCACACATATCATTGAATTTCTTCGCCGATATGTGCAGGTTGCATCTCGATGTTTTCCTTCACCGTAAGAACGTTGTGTAAATTATGTACATATGAAAATTCGAAAAATCGAAAATCACATTGGTACATGGCGGGATTCGAACTCAAGACCTGTAGATTACAAGTCAAGTGCTTAAACCACTGAGCCACCGACGCTCTGTTATTAAAATGTTAATATTACTAATTCTGATTAAAATGTATTCTTCATAACATAAAAGAAACCAGCCACGGAAACACTGATCTTAGATGCCCATGAACATCTGCAATACCAGAGGAACTCTACAGCATTGTCACCCTTTGGGGATGTTTTACATATTTTTTTGACATGAATTAGCAGCATATTGGTAATAGTTTAACTATATTTTCATAAATAGCATAGTAATACCTAACAACCATCTCTGGTAGAACCAAGCACTAGTGTCATCGGGGTCAGTAAATGCTGCATTTATCACCATTTTCAATTCATGCTTATGATGAATATCTTGGATTGGACGTCCCCCTGAAAATTTTAAGAAGTAAAATTTTATTAAAACCTTGTTTACAACAGCCATTTATTTTTTAATTAAAAAAGAGTTTGTACATTTCTATACCTTCAACATCTGGATATAATTGTAACAGCATTTTGCTTCTGTAATGCCAAGCGGAGTAATTAGAGAAATTATCAAGTAACTTCTCTGTAGTGAAATCAAATTCATCTTGCAATGGAGGTTTACACTGGCCCACAACAAAACGACGATAATTCCAAGTATGAACTAGAAAAACGTGTTAATTGAGATTTTTAAAATAATATTGTTCATAGATAAGATGATTATATCGTATGGCAACACAAAAGTATTGATTTTTTATTTATATACAGGGAAAAGAATATTTAATTAGGTAATTAGTTAAAGCCTTAATAGATCAAATTACTATTTGCATGTATCAATCTATACTTATATTATAAAGAGGAAAGATTTGTATTTTTGCATATATTGAAATCACTCAAAAACTATTGGGGCGATTTCAAAAATCCTTTCACCATTAAACGCTATGTTATCAGTGAGTAACATATGCTATATGTATTTTTTATTAATTTTTTTTTCACGCAGACGAAGTCGTGACCAACAGCTATTGTTAATATATGTATGTTGGCAGCACTGCATGTGTTAACTGAGTTAAATTGATTTTAATAGTACTTACAATTTCTTTCATCAAGTTTAAGATATGTGTTACATAAATGAAGTTCATTCTTCCAGTCTGGATCTGATCTTGTTGTTAACACCCACATCCGTTGATGCCATGCACAGTATGATTTAGGATTTTTTTTCAAACAATACTCTGTAAGACTTAATTCATCATCATATATTTTTTTCAAATCTTCCTCGGAATAATCTTTTCTGAAAAACCATAAAACAATACAATGATGATTAATTTAAAATAATTTAGATAGACTAAATAGAATTTAACATAATAAAAACAATTATTGAGTAATAAATATCTTTTATTGCATTAATGAATAAGTACTATTCCAGAAATAAACTTAACTATGGTATTCGCTGTTTTTTTTTTTTTTTAAGAAAATTTGTGTACTAAGATGATTTAGTTACTATCTAGAACAAACACAATTATATTGGGTAGTAGATATAGTTAGATTTAAATGGTAAATTTGAATTTTATGTCTTTCATTTGTTTTTTCAAATAATTATAATTTATACCTGATGTGAAGAAATATTTCTCTCCTTATATTCCATAGTGTATTTATATCAGGATTAGACATTAAAACTTTGCCTGTAAGCTCGAGTAACTCTGTGTCAAGTTCATTTTCTTTCCTCTGGAAAATAAAATGATATTGAGTTAAGACACTAATGATCATTACATTAGACATTAATAATTATTATTACTAGATATAACATTTTACAGCCAAATTCCCCAACTCGGTTGCCTAGTTCACTTTTATATAAAAAAAAATATAGTAGCATGGAAAGTGTTAAGAGTGAAGTGCAAAGTAATAATTACCTTATCTTGTATTTTTAGCATTAACTTTTTAAAAACTTTAACTTTTTCTTGCCTCTCCTTTTCTATTCTTGCTTTTTCCTCTTCAGTTGTTCGTACTTTTACTCTGCCGTGCTGAAATTAAGTATTATTTTTTTAAATACTTCTTACATGTATAACCTACAAAATTCCAATTTAATAAATATGTTAGTACCATTTTGATAGAGTATATTTACACTTAACACTACTTTACTTCTTCTTACTTATTGTTTTGTGTAAAAATAACGATTTCAAAGTAATGGGGTATATATATTGCAAGTATTAATAATTCTCGTCAGTATAAGAAAAAAAAGGAAAAACCGGAGATTATTGTAAAAATAAGTAAAATGCTCATAAAACTTCAATATAAACGTTTAGGTGCGTTTGAGGGCGTGTGTAAGTTAATTTTTATTTCATCACTATCTCTCACTTCAGCATCATCACCAAAGATCACAACAATGTCATTGTCATTTGTCAAATCATTTGTCATTGTCAATCAATGTCATCATGACAACGTCATGTTTTTTTAGATTATTGTCTATGCAATGTATACAGAACATATAAGTGTGGATAAGAATTTTTCAAGAATTTAGCTCATTTTATTTTGCTGTCACGATTTTTGAGTGACATTTAGATGTCTCAAGGCCTTGAAATTCAGATTATTTTATGTATATAATATAGCTCGTTGTATGCAGGCTACTGGGTGAAGCAGGATTATTTTTAGGAATCCTCAATTTTTAAAAATAAAGCTTCACAAAGGCAGTTTAATGAGAATTTAGTGATCTGTTTCTGTTCTGCCGTCAGGTCAGAAATGTCAGTGGGTAACTTACTCTTTGGTTTGGTCTTTGGTTCCACTTCAGGTCTTGTTGTTATCAGAATTTTTAATGAATTATTTTTAAGTTTGAGTGAATTTATTGATAAAATAATGAATAATGCATCGCAATTTTCTTTACGGTGGAATAACTATGTGTCTCATGTCACGGAAGCATTCAACGAACTAAGGTTTTCGAATGATTTAGTGGATGTCACGTTATGCTGTGATGGTGGCAAAATCAGGGCTCACAAAATGTTATTGTCTGCTTGTAGTAACTATTTTAAACAGATTTTCAAAGAAAATCCGTGTCAGCACCCTGTGATTATATTTAGGAATGTCAAGTTCGATGATCTTAACGCAATAATCAATTTTATGTATCATGGTGAAGTTAACATATTTCAGGAACAATTGGAATCTTTTCTTATAACTGCCGAGTTACTAGAGGTAAAAGGTCTGACTGATAATGCAGAAGAGGAAACATCTAAAACTCCAATAATGTTAATTGATAATACATCATTAGACTTAAGTTCAAAGTCAAGCAGAACAAATGAAGATGTGGTACCAATACAAACCGATGAACCAATTAATCTTGCCACAGTACAGAGTAATAGGGATGAAAACATTCCAGATGCGAACATGCAGAAAAATTCAAATGATATTATTGTAGAGACTGAATCGCAGGAAGAAAGAAAAGTTACATCTGAAGAAAGTACAAGCTCAAGGACCCGCGCAGCTTTGTTACCAAGTGAAGAGATGCAAGTTGATACACAATCTACATCTGCTGAGGACCTTTCAGAGAAAAATAATGGTTTGTATAATGAGACGTTATTTACAGATATGTAGATTCAGTCTTGACTAATAGTGCGATTGATATAAAATTACCTATCTTATCAGGCCCACTAATTATCCCCAAACAGGAAATTAGAAAAAGTAACCTTTGATAACATATTTATTAAAATTATTAATCCAGTTTAATGGATTACATAACTCCTAAGAAAAATAAAATGTCTTAGAGAAAAATATTATAAGTTACCGAGCCCTATCTAACCTACTTTTTTAAATCTGTTTCAGACTCTGAGTTAGCAAAATTCAGGTGCCAATTATGTCCAAAAGGCTTCAAACATCCAACGTCGCTGACTCTACATAAAGACTCACATGCTGGTAAAACACAATGTCCTGTGTGTCACAGATCATTTTCGAGATCCTACGATATGCGGAGTCATTTGCAGAGGATTCATCAAGGAAAACAATTGACAATCAAAGAAATCAGATATAAGGGCAATAGCGATAGTGCATCGGTAGCAAAGCAGTTTACATCTAACATTTAGCACAAACTATATTAATTGCTACTGTTGCCGCACATCGTGCAAAATGCCTGTTAATGTAACCACTATCTTAGCTTGTTAACATCGTAAAATGTATAGCGATAGAGTATTTATTAAAAATTTTGTAAGTCACAAAAGGACTTGATCAGTGCAGTAGCTTTTGCTATTTTTATACTAGTCTAACTTACTGTTTCATTATAAAAATTGTTTCTAATATGTTGTTTTATTATTTTATTTCATAAGAAACTATAAAGTATGTATTGGAATTTTTAATAGAAACTAATTATTAAGTTTAAATGCAATAGTTTGCGTTTAAACTTATTAGTTACTAGCTGTTGATCGCGACTTCGGCCGCGTGAAATTAGAAAATATAACCTATGTTACTCACAGATAAATTACCTTTCTTAAGGTTGAATGAATTTTTAAAATCGGCCTAGTAGTTTTTGAGTTATTCCAATACAGACAAAAATACAAATCTTTCCTCTACAATATTTGTATAGATAAACCCTCAGAATCCCTTGCAAGTAACCATAACTTTGCAAAGGCTAAAAGTGCCTCTATATTGTTATGAATATATCCTACTGCATGGAGAAAGCCTCTTTGACATTAAGAATACATCTAATTACCATTATAAAATAAAATATTTTATGTTAAAGTCGCATGATAAATTCAAACCTAGAATCGTTTGATGTAATTATTATCTATTCATGTGGATACTAGTGATTCATTTTTTTCCCAACAGGACATTTTTTTAATCTATCTTAATTCTTATGTTTGTTGGTTAATGATTTATTTTTATAATTTTATTGATATAAGTGTATAATCATATGCTTTTTCATTTAAATGGTACTAAAAAAATGTTTACTAAATACTATCCACATCATGTTAAGAGTTATTTATTTTGAACATTTTTCTAAATTCAGATTTAGCTAATTTAAAGGAACTCATGCACATGCAATCTACCATACCAATATATTGAATAAAACATAATTAGCAGGAAAGTGTTTAATCTAGGGTACTAACAATAAAGCTCAAAGGAGACGTTGATAAGTCGTCTGTTTCTCTTGTTATATTACATCGCGTGTGTCGGAGATTGGCGGAGATCGCCTGTCGCGAAATAAAGTCGAGAAGAAAGGGGAAGCAGTGCAGCTAAGCTAGGGGGCGCGGAGCGAGAACCGATGCATGCTCCTGTAGCAGGGACGGGGTGGCACAAGCGGGGCGGCGACGGCGGGGTGGTGAGGGCGGCGGGGGCGGCGGCCTGCGTGCGCTCGATACGCGCGCGCGCCGCGCAACTCAAACTCAGTTGCTTTTTAACGCCCCGTGTGTGCGGTCTTTGACGCTCGTTGCCGTCATCCATCAACACTACGATATCGATATTTTACAACCCTAACGGAAAGTACGTATATATCGACATTATTACAACCATTACATTTAAAAAAAACAAGCCAAATTAATGTAAAAGGATTATGAAATCAAGTGGAAAAAATGATATTTTTTCTCAATTTGTTTACATCCTGGTGTGTTTTCAGAATTACTTAAAATAATAGCTAAAATAACAAAGTGCTTTTTAATATTTTCCTTTTTTGTTAAAACGCTAAAATTTCATTACGGTGGAATAATTAATAATCGTATTAGAATTTTTTAAACCCGGCAATCTATGGTAGAAGCAAATAAGTGTAGCATAAGTTGCAAAAATAAATTTCATATTACTCGTGTGTCATGAATTGGCGTCTAAAAAAGCGTGAGCTTTAGCAAAGTGATATGAGTACGTTAATATTTGATGGTGTGTCGTGAAGGAAAGCGCATACAGTCGAGATTGGCTCGCGAAACGTCGCGCGGCGGCGCAACGGGGGTATTGATCGGCGGTGGCGGCGGGTCGCGAGACGCCGGCGTTCCCGCCGCCGCCTAAATAAAGCTCCGCATGTGTGCCCATGCCGAGTGGCGAATGCCGCCCTACGTCGCTGCTTGCTGTCGTTGCCACCGACGTTGAGTCGACACCGACCACCAGACGCGTGATTTTTGTCTAAGCATTTACCATACAAATATCATCTTAAAAAGTAGAAATCGCAATATGTTACAATTTATTTAATTTCTATCTATTGAACGATAGCGATTACTTTAACTTCAAGGTTAGAAAAATAAATCTGCGTTAATTTTAAGACAAATTACAGCACACAGGTTGTTAATTAACATATAATGAAATTAGAATCTAAGTTTTAAGGTATGTTTGTTGAAAAGCTTGCACTGGTTGCTGATTAAAATATTTGTTTTAGGTGGAAATGTTGGGTTAAGACCATCGATCTTGGAGTCAGAGCCATGGCGCGCTTTGTGCTGGCGAGCGGGGCCTTGCTCTGCGTGCTCAGCGCGGCGCTTGAGACAAGTGCGCTCACGGTGCTACCACACGACGTCCGCCCTGGCCATGCCGTACGTCACTTCGAAGGAAACTACTCCCGCTACACCTTACTGGATCCCGAGTACGCACCCTACTTTACACTCCTCGATGATGGACTTTTGATGACCACTGCCGATTTGGCGCCTCTACTCGATCAAGCCTTGAACCTCGCCATATTAGAACAGACTCCATTCAGCAGTTCTGCTCATTCGGTACATCTCCTTGTAGTAGACCGTAGAAAAATGCTTAGTTTTGGGACTAACAGGCTTCGCGGTGAAATTCTAGAAAATGCACCGCCTGGTACCGCTGTAGATCTTCCGCCTATTAAAGCTGCAGCGCCTCTTAATGTGGGTCCTGTAGCGTACAAAATAATAAAAGGCAATGAAGATTCTTTATTCGCCTTGCGCGAAAAAACGAAGACCGGCGTGCCTGTAGTCGCATCAGTTATTACAGACGGAGACGTGGAAATAATAGCAATGAGGCCATTAGACGCAGAGGTTCAAAACTCTTATGATTTAGCATTACAAGCGACAGATTTGACGGGAAGAAACAAAGCGAACCTTGGTGTCAGAATAGACGTAACAAACGAGAACGATCACGAGCCTATTTTTGAGCAGGACATTTATTATTTTGCCGTTAATGGAACTTTGGATCAAAACTGTGATAACGAAACAGCACATTGGCAAAGGTTTTCAAATATTGGCAAAGTGCGTGCTTTTGATGGCGACGGAGATCGAGTGTATTACTCATTGAAAACACCCAGCAACTTGGCCGTTATTGTACCACAAACAGGAGAATTGATTCTAGCGGGAGAGCCCGACGGCCACGAAGCTGAGTTAGAAGTGCTTGCTCATGATACGGGCTCTCCGCCGCGTAAAAGTCGACCGGCTCAAGTCTTCCTTGAATTCGTGGTTCGTAGTAAAAAAGATCTTCCATCATTGCGTCGTCAAAAGCGACGTGTCACCCGAGCGGTGAGACCGACCAAGCGTATTGAGTTCACTGAGGCTGATGGAGAAGTAGAAGGTCGTGCGGTATTCACTCTCGAAAAGGAAACCGATCGCGAAACATTTAAAATTCGGGACGAAAATCCGTGGGTCACTGTTGAACCAAGTGGTGTAGTGAAAGTTAAAAAGAAGTGGGACTATGAGGAGTTGGGGCCTGAGAAAACGATCGACTTTTGGGTTACCATCACCAACGCTGGAAATGGAGGTAAGTTGTTTACATATTTAAGTTATAAGTTAAATGTAGGAAATAAGTTAAATGTAGGTATGTTATAGTTGTAGGATTTTTTTTTATTTCTGTGATTAGGAAAAAAATCAGTTGTATTTTATTTTCAAAGTAGCACATGCACGAAAAGTAAATTGAGAATTATCTCTACCATCACAAGATGGGGTGGGTTAATGAGCGAAGAGTGTTTATTTATAGAAACTATTAAGGACGATTTTATCTTAACTAAGTGTCGAGCTTTAAGATTGATATTACTTTTAAAAATATGTCTTGCTCATCTTTTAGTCACTGTTTGAAGACCTGAGATAAACAAATATATTTAATTATGGTTTTACTACAACTTTATTGGGTTAATGTAAAGAAAGGTGACAGGTGGCAGCACCTGTCATAGAGAATGAGGCACTCGAGCGTAGCGTAATGCCGATTGTTATGCTCCGGGCTCCGTGACGATCATAAGATGGCTTAATATACCGAACATCCGAACAAAAATGACATATTATTACTTTCAGCAACTGTTTTTACAAATGATACAAATTTTATGATAGCTTTTATTTAATTTGAATAATTTGTTTTACGATTTAAACAATTTTTACTTCGGTGTCAAATAGCTAGTGTAAATATGTGTAAGAGTTATCGCCTGCTATACAAAACTATAATAAACAGCGCAATGCGTAATCAGTACTCTATTCATTTTCTCGGAATCTTTGAAATGGAAAAAGTATCGATAGCAAAACAAAATAGTAGCGACAAGTTGCGGCTAAGTACAGAATGCGTTGAAAATCAGAGACCTGTCGCACGGCCCCGAATGCCTCGTCGATTCTACACGCCGCAGATCACGACATTTAGAGATGGAATGTAATATTGCTCTATTATCTGCTACAGATTTTCACGCTTTTTCTTAGCTTGCAAAAGTCTTCTAGCTCTTTTAATATCACGGTTATCAGACTAATATATCATTATCTTTATACATTTATCTTTACAAGTGCATTATTATAATCGTATTGTATTAATAGATCAGAAGTAGTATGTAGTTATTTTGTACCATACCCAGCTAATTAATCTTGTTCTGAAGATGGTCTGTTAACCAAAGGTGCTGATAAGTTTAGTAAAATGATAGCTCTGTATACTTCGGGTTAAATGTTACTGTGGTCATACGATAAACTATTGCTAATCTTAATTGTACTGTATTTGCATTTAATAATTAAAGAACATTGGAACCAATACCTAGATCATTAATGTTTTGTTAATCAACTTATTTCAAACTAGCAGTTGCCCGCGGCTCCGCCCGCTTATACATTTTTCCAAAATAAAATTTAGTCTATGTTACTCGTGGATGTAGCTTTCAAATAGTGAAATAATTTTTAAAAACGGTCCAGTCGTTTTTGAGCCTATTCATTACAATCAAACAAAGTTTTCCTCTTTATAATATTAGTATGATATAAGTCTATATCCCCACACTGCGTTGTTACAAAAATATTAAAGGGGTCGTTATTCATTGCAATAAATTATTAAAGAATACTTAATTTCAACGACAAAAGAGTTAGAAACCATGTCAAAAGTTGCTAACAAAGCTCCTTTTGACACCTTTCTTTTCAAAAGCTTGCTATTGGCAAATTAATTTACTATGCACTTTTCACAGTAGCTTCACCTTTAACGGAGAACGAAAATAATAGAAGTCTTGGAAAATTAATTTAACGCATAACTTTTCACGTTTATTGTAATAGAAAAAAGTAGTTTTCCGATTACTAGGGGCAATCGATCAAAACAAACTCGGAGGGATCAGGAAGACACTTTAATGCCGCAAGATGGATGAAATTGCGACGCAAAATGCATTGTAAATGGACTGCAGACCCTGTTCCAGTCATGTTTAGATATTGCTATTTACCTGCCATCATCGCGTGCTTGCACGCTCATTTTAATATTATAAGAACTCCTTATTGGCTATAACTAGAAAGTAACTACTCTACTTTAGTAATGTAGAATGACAGTAAATAACAATTGTTTTTAAGGTTAAGTGAACATGGGGATGAAACAGAAATAGCGAATCGAGATTTATATTAATTTCTACTCAGTGTTAATATAAGTACTATCAAATATGGAAGCTACAAACATGCATATCAACAGATATAAATATCTTCATGGATTTCAAATGTCAGTCGTCGGTTGACGACGGAAATAGCACCGTCGGTTCCAGATTTAGGTTATGACAACGTGCAGTAGTAGGTGCGACATATTCCGTTCCTCTAAATCAATAATTGAATAAGATGCCGGCATGACGTTTTGCGCGTCGGCTCGGAATTGGCATATCCGGGCCATGCACCTACTTGAGGGGATGTTGAGCTCGAAATTCATTAAAATTGTAACAAATTATTTCACTATTTATGTACTCTTCGTGATAGCGTACCACTTCGTAATGGTTTTGCTGACCAATTCAAGAAAAAATGCGTAATATAAAAAATAATACAAACTGAATTCTGCTAGTTACGGACGACTTCATTTACATAAAATAAAACAAACACTTATCTAAATACAAAGCTAATAGTTTTTCCTCACAATGCCCAAGTAATTGTGCTCAGCGTTAAATCTGGAAATCCGGTGTCAAAACACGAACAGCGAGAATCAATATAAAAGATAGGCACTACACGGAGTTAAAGCTATAAGCCTTATTGATTAAATGAGTGAGATAAACGTCTATCGAATTTATAACAAAGTTCAACAAACTTTCGGTGAGTGATTGCTTAAGGCGGTGTTCCATAACGCCTTCATATTGTTTGACACGTGATTGACTATGATCCTTCCTTTAGAAATATCCAGTATTAGATTCTAGTTTAAATTAGATCGAAGATGTTTGTGCTAGAAGTTTTTAAACCCAATATCTTGTCTGGATAATACTAATTCTGTTGATCTTTCGTTCTTTAAGATACTTTCAGTACAAAATATATTCATGAATATTTTACTTTTACGCTTTGCGAAATGGACTCCATCTTTGTTTCTTATACAGTGCATCTTATAACATTTGCTGTGGTCTTACGAGGATTATCACGAGATTCGAATGCATTTGTAACTCGCAAACCATTTACGCTTCGTTGCTTTTTGTTATTTGTTGAATTTGGTCGTTCATTCAATCAATGGCCTATGGGCGCGTCGCTCGCACTACAATTCACGTTCTGGCCAATTCCCCCCATTGTGTCCATTTGCCGCAATTACATATGCGCACTTCCTATGCCTGACCCCACGAACTATATGCCCACCACATGTTCTCATTTATTTTTGTTTTTAATTGTTGATACGATGAGAAAGTTATGGTAGTCTTTAATAAGGATGCGCTTCATGAAACAGAATTCTTGTCTTGGAATCAAATAATTAAACATGTACTTAGATATACGATCCGCGTGTAAATTCACTTAAGTTAAAACTAAAATATTTTGAAATAATCAAAAGTACATATAATCATTTAATTAGCAGACAATTTTCTTTCGAATTACTCACGAGCACGCTAACTGTAATTTTGATAATGCTATTGATAAATAATTGATAAGACGTTTGCTTTACACGAATGTTTACGAAGTACGTTGGGATCAATTTATCTTAATATATTTTTCCCGACGGGGTAAATCCTTTAATAAAATTTGCCGACCCTCATTCCATATGAGTTCCCCTGCGACGTAGTAGCAGGGGGTCCCTGACTCCCTGCAATTTGTGGTATGTTGTCTCTCCGAATGTAAGAAATTTTCTGTTTTTATACCGCATACAGCGACGGATCTTAAATTAGATATAAACTGGATTTCTACATTTAATGTTCTCCAAATTCCTTTGTTACTTATTTAAGCAGTCCTGCAATCTCGATTTTTTTACGAAATCAACACTAAATAATAATTATTCACTCATACACTCAGGGTATGAAAACGGATTCGCATAGTTTTGTTTGATAAATTAAAACAAATCGATTAGTTTCAATTTTAAATACCAGTTATTGGATTTTTGCCCACATCTTTTAAGTACGTCAAACGTCGAAACCGTATATCAATTTATCGGCAGTTATATATCTAATAACTAACTGACCCGACAGACGTCGACCTATTAAAATTGTTTGAACATTGAAATCAAGAAAAGCTATTTAAATGTTGAATAAAAACAGTGAACTTTCTGAGTGAATTTTGTCATAGTAAATGTTCCTTTCGTGGTCAGTTGTGACCGTTACGAAAAAAGAAGTAAGCATATTGTAATATTTAGATATTCTTATATGAAAACTGACGTTCTAATTAGAATTGAAAGTTGCATGAACAATGTTAACCGAATCTACGATTGGAACGAAGGTTTCGGTCGTGACTCGAGTGTTGCAAGCGCATCTCACTTATAATTAGATCTAACACGTTGTAAATGTAAACAGTACACGGTGTTCGGCGTAAGGGCCCTCCGTACACGCTAACTGACTATAGGCTTTCATCGTGATTGCAATTTGACTGTGGTCATTTACACAACTGTTAAAAGGTGAAGCTTAGAAACCGCACTCGTATCATAAAAAAATAACAAATAGTACTTTGTAACCCTTCCTCTTGTTATCTGTCTAGATTTATTATTGTTTTACAATAATATTTATTACCATTATATCTCGTCTCTATTATAAAGAGAAATTAAATTTAGTCCCGATATTAGACATAATTTATATTTACATTCACATATATTTTTATTATTTGCACGTTCAATTACACAGTTCGTTAGAGGGTGAGGTTAGTAAGTGGCGGGAATCGTACTTTCTGTGGCGTACAATGCATGCATGTACCCAATGCACTTAATTCCTCATTGTTCTGTAGCTCTGGTGGTTCTCGAGAGCCCTCCGTAACCCTGATTGATATTCACCGTTGTACCAGACGTCTTGCGAATTCCGACCCTCGGCTCCTGTGTTCAACAACGTGTAAATAGGTTCTGCAAAATTTATGACAAGAGGCCGCTTGAGCGCAAACTTCGACATGCCTTTAATATGCACTATGCAGCGATTATTAAGACCGGGATCCATTAACACGACAATCCAAGTTTAGTAATATCCATTAATAAAGTAATCCTTAAACTTATTAACGGTAATTAAGAAATCTCTACTCATATCTGAAACAAATGAATCACTTTTTGAAATCACTCACTAAAGAGTATTCTTTATTTGACCATTACCAGGATGATGAACCGTTGTATTAACTATTCGACTAATGATTTGTATCATTAAGGTGGACTCGAATTGAATTTCCATAGAAAAAAAAACTACATTTCTGCGACAAATAAAACTTGTAACACTAACGATTAATATTTGTTCCAAAAATATTAGGGTATAGGTTAGAACCTAAATCTATCCTAAGGAACGTTTTAAGTTGCCATTACTAAGTCTTATGTATCAGAGTACATTAAGGGATCGTTATGTGACGAAATTTTAAGAGTGTTGCTCATGTAATAAATACCTTTACCGCTATGTTAGGCAGCAAACGATAGGTCAAAGGGGGCGCGGGTTCTCGTCTGCCTAAAGAAGAGTTACGGCTCGTTCGTGTCTCTAATTATAGACATCGAGGTACGTGTTGCTTTCGGTGATCGATGGTGTTACGACGTGCGATACTCTCCACTTTTTTGTTACAAATTGCCTTTAAATTAATGTTCATTACTGAAGTTCCAATAGCCGAATGCCTAGAATTATAATACGAGAGCCTACATCAATCTTCTCACCTTCTAAACATTACTTTTACGTCTAATGTGCAAAACAATTTTCATATTACTGTACTCAGAATGATTAAATGGATACTTAAGAATTACTCAGGAACTACTAGCAATGATTAGGTGACTAAATGCAGCAGATCTTTGTGACAATGCGTTTCAAAGAAAGACAAAAAAATAATTATTATATACATTTACTTTAGCTTATTTGCGAAATTTTGGATTTAAATAAGCAGTAAAACAGCTACATCAAATATGTCTGGTATACTCTATTCCTTTGGGAAATATGGTGAGAGTTATAACGTGGCGAAGTCCCTTGTGGACCTTGTAATTAACGGTGCCCAAAATTCTACTATTTATTTAAGTCTAGCGTAGTGCAAATTTTCTAAATGTTATAAAATGCTCGTGCATTTCTTTGTACATGTAACGTATACTGATTATGTTATGAATGTATTTTGTTGAAACGTTCTATAGGACTTTCCTATCAGCCCCTCTAGACAAAGTAACATTCGATTATCGCCATCGCTGATCGAAAAGTCAAAAATGTATGGAACTCACAATAACATTCGATAAGTCACGTGCTCGTCACGTATTAATTCCTATACATTTGACACATTTTGTCGATTCTACTAACGATATAGCTAATCGAAAGTCAATTTGTCTAGGGGTGCTTTGGAGTAAAAATGGGTTTGGAATAAAATGTGTAAGCTATTATATTTAAAGACTTTGATTAAAATTTTATTTAGTGTTAGCAGAAGCTATAGGTTCGTCCAAGATTAACGGGTCTTAATGCCGATGTCGTGCATCAGTTGTTTGTCAGATTCGTGTACGGTGATTACGGAATACTTCGGATTGCGAAAGTCAACGCCGACTTCGATACGGCTTGTGGTCGTCACGCTAAACTATCATCTACAACTTATAAATGTTTATTGTCACACTTAACCTACTCATCCAAACGCGTACCATGCTAAAGTACGTCAATAATTTAATAGCTGTCATTTTCGGTAACGATTCGTACGCTTTAATATCCTTAAACGTTCGAAATACATCTGCTATAAAAAGTAACATAAGTAATAATTCTTTTTAGCTCGGTACTTTATTAACATATTAAGGGAACAGAACACCCGTTGTTTTTATAAATATTAAAGAACGCAATACCGTAGTTATTAAAACGCCTTAAGTAGCTAATAAAGTACTGTATAAAGCACACAAGAAACTTCTTAATATTTCTTTACTTCATTTTCAAAGAGCCAGTTCAAAGGTAGGCCACAATTGTGGGGGAGAAATATGGTTAGTGCTAATTAGTTCTCTTTTTTAATAATTAAACTAGAAAATATTAAGGTTTTATTAAAGCAACTTCAGAGGGTTGGAGAAAAGTTTTAATGAAGTAAGGGTAACTATGTTACGTTAGGTATGAAATAGGTCACGGCATGGTTGATTCTGCTTAAGCCTAGTTTTTCCGTAAAGATACGCCAAAATGCAATTAGCTCTGTAACTGCTCATTTGCAATATGGTCACAGGCGTTTTAATTGCTGCAGAGTGAAGTCATGGCGCAAGTATTTGTTAAGTAGTAACGAGGGAAGTTTGTTGTCAGTTATTTGCTGGCAACGAGCAACAGTATCGCATCAATTTCGTGAGATGGACAATTTGCTAACAAGTCAAATGTGTTCACACAGATGTAGTTTAACAAAACTACATCTGTGTGAACACTAGTGTCGTTCAACTGTAACAATGTTTAACGTACATTTAAATAAGTGTAGCTTAAACTCTTTAAAGATTTATTTTATTATTTATTTATTTATTATTATTTTAGGTCAAGTGATGTGACTTTTTCAATACTTGACTATAGTTTTTGAACTTTTCAAATTTTGTAATGTACGGTTGAACAAATCTCAGCACTGTTTTATATTTTATCGTCGATATTAAATGACTATTATAAATAAAATAAATACTTATTAGTAGTTCTCATAAATAGCGTATAGTAAAGTGTCTTTTCCACTTCATATTGGTTAGTTCTCCGTAGTTACATAGGTTTTCATCTAAATTGCATTGCTCGTGTCTATAGGAAGCGGCCTTCGTGCTTAAACAGTTCTCACGGTTTCATTTGAGAAGCTTTGCTTGAACTTCGTGATCGCATATGAACACGCTGTGTTATCATTTCGTGTAAAGAAATGTGTAGGTTGGCCATAATTGTAAGGTACGCAAAAATAGAAAGATTTTTGTACCTTTAAAGGAGTGTTTTTAACTATCTATTAACGGTTCCTTGTTCCGTCTCATATTTATAACTTGAACCTACAAAAAATATTTATTTTTATGACTATTCACATAATATAATACTGAGTTAAGAACCTATAGAAATTATGTGAAATTGTTATTGGCTCTTACATCGACATTATAATTTAAATTCTCAACAAGGTAAATATCGACGGTGAGTACATAATTACACCGCAATGAAATATTCTTTTCACTCTGCGTTTCATTTTAGCGTCGTCATCATAGTCTCACGTGGGACGGCCTCGCCAGAAGCGTAGAAAAGAAATTAAAGTGGGGGGTCGTTTTCAATGTTGTTTCTCGCATCTCACCGCGGCATATAGGTCGAGTGTAGGGCGGCCATCAATGAAGCGACGAACCCCGGACAAGGGTTTAACAGGATTGTATCGAGCTTCTGAAGTAGGACACATGGTTTACATCCTTTTATACTGGAATATTTTCAATGCTTGCATATTAATTAAAATGTATGATAGATTAAGGTTACTTCTTTGTATTTCAATAGACGTTTTTTATTGTATGAAAGTTAAATATTAACAAGTTTAAACACAAAAACGTTTAGATGTCAGTATTTTTTTATTTAATACTGCCAAAGCTGACAATGAATATCGTTATATTACTACGTAATAATACGTACGTAAATCTTTTAAAGATTCGAAGTAACTGTTTTGCCATTAAATATAAGGTCTTGCTCACTTTTAGGACTCAGTGGAAGGACCTCGACTTAACGTATGGTGTCCCTACTCAAGCGTCCGTAAAATAAAAAAAATACGAGCCCTCGCATAGAATCGTGTTTAATCGCCTACGTTGGTGCCGTGGTGCATCCTGGTTGCGAGCGAGACAAGAGAAGGCACATTGTGGTAGCGGGCGCAGCTTTTGATATAATAATTAAGCCGGGAACGAGGGGCCAGAGCAAACTAATTGTTTATCTTACGGCTACAAATGGCTTTAATAATTTAGAGGTCAAAGAAATGAGTTTTTACATCACTGAATGATTAGTGACGGATGAAGTTTTATTGCTTTATCTTATACCTTTTACGCTATTAAAGGTTAATAAGCATAAAATTATATGAGAGTTTTACTGTCTGTCTGATGAGATAATAAAGCTCTCGTTTTTATTTTGTTAGTCTAAAACTAAATACTACTATTATGTCATCTTTTATGTTAATCTTGTAAAGATACTTGATGAAAAATTAACTTATATGTATCTTTATAGAAACTGTATAAGTTATAGTAAAATGACAAATATCTTAATTCCAACAAGCGAAAGTTGGTTTTCTAGGAGAAAAAACAATTTGTATAACGCGGGCGATTTTTTTTTGCGCCAATGACGTATTTGCAACGTAATCATGATTGATCGTAAACATGTTTCTCGTAAGAAAGTTAGGATTATTGCTCCTGTAAAGCAATAATACATGTTTATGCTTATATTTAGACATATTTGTTTTACGATTTTGTCCTTATTTTTTCAGCCACGATAATAAACGTTAAGCTATCATTTCTTTATTCTATTCGTAAGTAATAAAATTAGTATATTTGGACTAGCTGTTGCTCGCGACTTCGTCCGCGTGAAATTAAAAATAAAAATAGCCTATTTTACTCACAGATCAATTACCTTTCTAACGGTGAAAGAATTTTTGAAATCGGCCCAGTAGTTTTTGAGTTATTCAATACATACAAAAATCCAAAAATACAAATCTTTCCTCTTTAAAATATTAGTATAGAGTATAGAAGATTGTAGTTTATGTTTTGTCTTATGTTTCTATAACAAATATTTACTTCCGTACATTTAATCAAAAACAGAATATGGCATAGACACCATATTCAAGGAAATGTAACTACCGAAGTTTGCATAGTACAGTTTTCTGCAACTAATAGCCTATTTGTAGCGAGATATACTACGATAGCGTACCGTACGATAGAAAAAGATGGTGCTGACGTATGAGTGTAAACACTTGCAAATCTGTTATTGATTTCCTGTAACAACTTATATGAATGGGAAATGAATATCCGACGTCACAGCTTCGCGTAGGAAATTATAGAAGAAAATAATAAGCTCTTCCGTTACTTTACTTTTTATTTGTAAAAAGAAAGCGTGGTGTCTATTAACTGTATTACAGACTAGCTTTCGCCCGCGACTCCGTCCGCGTGGAATTGAAAAAAACAAAAGTGAGCAGCCTATATGTTCTTCCAGACTATCCTCTACATCTATACCAAATTTCATCGAAATCCCTTCAGCCGTTTAGGCTACAAACTCTAACAAACATCCATCCATCCATCCATCTAAACTTCCGCATTTATATAATAATATTAGTATGAAGTATGATTAATAAAAAAAACAATTACAGCCTTTAAATTATAGACTTTAAATTATAAGCATGTTTTAGGATCAAAATGCTTAGCAGATTTTAATCGTCCAAATTTAGTTAAACCTTTGTATTGATTGCTGTTAATCAAAATTAATTGATCTGAAGAAATGTTTTCGCCCTTTCATACCAAAAAGTAACCGGTACTTTATTCTGAAAAAAATACCAGTAGGATTTTTAACCTAAGTGCATTACGGAAATGAAAAAGAGAATATCAAAGCAATGGTTTTATATGAATTAGGAAGCATTCCAGATTCAAGCAATGGGCTAATTTAAAGCGAGTTGCGGGAGCGGCGGGCGGATGCACGTGTGGGACAATGTCGACGGGTTTTTATTGCGAGACGCGGCCCGCAAACTCGACTGAGTCACTCGGTGCTCGCAAAACCGCCCTCTGTATAATTAACGACTATTATAAATTGATTTCGATGTACTTTTTCAAGTTGCTCTTTGAACAAACATCTAGACATACTAATAAAGATATCACTTTAAACAATTGGGTTTCTATTTTTATATATTAACTAGCTGTTGCCCGCGATTTCGCCCATACAATATTAAGATAAAAAAAAGTAGCCAAATATGCTCGTCTACGTCAGCTAAAATTTAGTACAAGTCCGGTCGAAATCGGCACAGCCGTTTTGGAGAATACCCGAAACAAACGCGGCTTGCGGACAGACAGACAAAAAAAAATGCGATTTTCGTTATCAGTAATCAGTTCCCGAAATCTAGAATTTTTCTTTTGATTTTACAAACAGAGACTCCAATTTTATTATATGTATAGATATAGACAGAATAGATAATTTCGATATATTTTTCAATTAGATGGACTTCATCATTCATATTTAATTGAAAATATAATAACAGAAGTGCAAATAATTCATCAAAATGTAGAGCGGTATTAGATCGGAAGGATATCTGTTGTTCTTTGTACTCTCCTTTGAGAGCTTTGTCGAAATATTTACGCCCCATATTGAACGTGAAATTCCAAACAAAGCTGTGCCGGCGCATATGCGCACAGCCCGCACACGTGCGCGCTCTACCACTATACTGCGTTCACAGATTACTGACGGAATAGAATAAACATGGTCACGGCTACTATTTTTTGCTCTTTTGTAATACCATTTAGCGTCATTCGTGACTATTGTGACTCTATTTTCTATTGTATTTTGACTAGCACTCTGACGGTGCAGTTTTGTTTTTGTATCGCGTGTTTTAATCTTTTCTCGTGGTTATTTTTAGAAAATATTACGTAAATATATGTCGGTGTCTAAAAGTATGAGTTATTACCTAGCAACCATTCGTTTTAAGTTTTAATAATTAATTTTCAGTTAGTAAACAAATTATTTCATCGATCTAAGTTTTCAATTATCTTATAGCTTTGGAGAAATTTGTCCGAGCAAGGGTTTTGAGTTTGTGTATTTAATTAAAACTTCTAGCATAACGTGCAGCTTGCAGTAAACTTAAAGTTTAAGTAAACTCCTTGGAAGGTATAAAAGGGACATTAAGACCTTGTCAGAACTAAACTTACCGAATCCATCTTAAACGTCATAAAATGATCTCAATCGTCAATAAAATATAATAAAACAATGATACCTGTTTTAGAATTGGATAAGGAACATTTGGACTTTTAAATTACGCGATAATTGCATAGATAGAAACGTTAAATTGGCAGTTAAAATAATGTAAGTCAAAAAACAGTTCGTTAATTTAAGTAGTCTCCTTATGTGGCATTCTCATTGCCACAAACGTGATCATCTACATCAAATATTCGTATACACGTGCATCACAAATGATTACTTGAGGCGATAGCTTTTGATAAACCTGACATACTGTATACGGTATATCATTGCTTCTTCGCACAGTGCAGTAAGATGAATAACGATCATCACATATAACTTCAGGTTAAGATCGACTGTTGTTTACTACTGGCAATTCCCAATGGTGTATCACACCCTTTCCTATATCATCTGTAGCAAAACATTTTGTTATGACAATGATGGCTTTTGTGAACGTGTTTCGTCTGTAGAAATTTTAACCAAGAATACAAAAATGTTGGCCAGGTGGCGCTTCAATCGTGTTCTCTATTATACTCGTATGTATATTTGAATGTACGCAAAGAAATTAGTTCCATATTTTTCCGTAATACAGTGAGGGTTTTTATATTACTGGTCATATTGTTACTATCTCTGTTCGTAATGTTTAATCAAGAGTTACCATTGTTAAGTAAAAGAAATTTACAATTTCTTCTCATTAATTTTTTAGAATGTTTTTAAAATTTTACAATTATCTTTTATTTTAAATAATGAAAATGGAGGTATAATTTGTCTTTATCAACAAGCAACAAGTCTTATTCTTGAGAGGACAAGCCTATAAAATCATAATGTCTTCAGTAATTTACATATTATTATGTATACTTCGTAGCCCCATTACATATTCATTGACATCGCTTTATTTTTTCGTTGAAATACAAATTGAATTTTGTATCTGTACGGGCATCGGGACTACTATCCAAATAATCTGTAGGTACGAAGACAAGTCAAACATTGACTTTTGTTATTGTAATTTATTACTCGCGACTTCGCCCGCGTGAAATTAAAAAAATAATAAAAAACATAGCCTATATTACTCACAGATAAATTACCTTTCTAATGGTGAAAGAATTTTTAAAATGTTATGTGAATTACATACAATAATACAAATCTTTCCTCTTTGTATAATAGTATTATTATTATAATTTATAACGGTATTGCGACTAAAACCTCGTGGTCTAGTTTTTGCTATCGTCTTATGGTTGAAAACTTGATAATGTATAAGATAATTAATATCATCGACAATATTAAATACTAGCTTTCGCCCGCGACTCGGTCCGCGTGAAATTGAAAAAAAAAACAAAAGTGAGTAGCCTATGTGTTCTTCCAGACTATCCTCTACATCCATGCCAAATTTCATCGAGATCCATTCAGCCGTTTAGGCTATAAACTCTAACAAACATCCATCCATCCATCCATCCATCCATCTAAACTTTCGCATTTATAATATTAGTAAGATGTTACCTATAGGAGATTTTCAAAATCTGCTACTATCTTATTCTCTCGAATTTTATAATCTAATAATAATAATAGAATCGGAGCAAAAGTATGCTTTGACCCGTCAAAAGAGGTGTCGTTAAAAGGCGAGGGTAATAAAGCCCGGGGTCAGCATCGATCGAGACGGCGCGGCGCGGCGCGACGGCGAAACAACGCGACCTATGGTGATACGCTTTTGCCGCCAAGGGGTGTCTTATGATCATCTTACGAGAATTTGTATCGACATATCAAAGCGTAGGACTTAAGCGTTTGATCGTAAGGTAACAAGGCCGATTTAACTTGCTTCAACTTTGTTATGGACATGAATCAATGTTTAAAATTAAATTGGTCAATATGACGTATAAAGACATAAAAGTCATTTTCCGTACGGATATAACGTAAGACGCCTTACGTTTTACATCATAATTTTACGCGTAACTCGTTATTACGAGTAAAAAACAGTCCCGAGTGGAGTCCCGTTTAGTACGCTTTGATGGCTTTTAAAGCGGGCGTCGTCCGGAAGGAAGTGAGCGGGTAAATTACCGATCGGTGGACGCACAACCGCTCGGTCACTAACGCCACAACCAATATGGCCGCTTTGTTTGTTCGCGCCGCGATTTGCGAAATGTCACTGCACTGTTATATTAATTTGATTACGCGTAAATTAAGTTAATAGTTTGTTGTATCGATAGTTTTGTATGATTAAACACGTTCATTTGTTTTATTTTCAATGAACGATTACCGATTTTCGTATTTGTTTCGTGTAGAAACGACTTAAGAAAATGTATAAATGGAAGCTTATTAAATTGAATGTCTAATCATTTTTCTCCAAAAAAGTGTACCGATTCTCGTTATTATTAATCTCTAAATTAGAAAATTGTTTGCTATTTTTAAGTACAAATAAATTAACTTTAACATTGCAAATATTGTACCTGTAATATTACAAAAGCTCCTCGAATGATAACTGTCATAAAGAGATCCATGACTGGCAAAGTTCAGTCCTAAAAAAATGTCATAAAACCATACTATTTTTATATTCGTAAATACAACCTGTTTAGTTTACAAACGTGAATACACTGATCTTAAACCTGATAATATTCATACCAACATCACGAAGCAACACATCTAAAGCTTCATCTTAAGGCAAGTGGATATCATCGGCCCAGATCGTCAAAGCGGTCACGTTTCCGCTTTTGTGTGAACGACAAAGTATCAATGGTAGTACCGCGGTATACTCGCTCCAATGAGAATATCTGAATAGTAAGCAATTTCTGTACTCACAATACACTCAAGAATATCAAGATCAAGATCCTGTGTTTGTATGAACATTTTTTTTATGATAAATCTGTATTGGTAACAATTTGTTTAACCAACTTGGTGGCAGTCACTTTTTTAATACAACGCTAATCTTACTAATATTATAAATGCGAAAGTTGGATAGATGTTTGTTAGAGTTCGTAGTCTCATGAAGGTTGGCACAGATGTAGAGCATAGTCTGGAAGAAGACATGGGCTATTTAGTATTGTTTTTTTTTTAATTCCACGGACTGAGTCGTGTAAAATCTAGTAACTAAACAATATGATACTATCATTCTTTGTTATCTTCCTCACTATTTGTGAAAATTCAAATATTTATCTTTAAATTAGTTTTCTAAAACTTAAATAACATCTGCATACAATTAATATTATCTTTTCACTAACATCCAATGTAATAAATCTGTTGTAAACAATGCGGTCAACATTTACAACGGTCGTTAATACGTAAAGATCCAGACAGGTGTTTGTTTAAAATAATCTTTATTGTTACTGTCTGTTGTATATAATGCTATAAGAAACTACCAACAGGAATGTATGATTGAGGATTATGATCTCGTATATTTTATCTATTTCGCATATAACAATTTTAAAAGTGGGACGTTTAAATGAAGACATATTTTTGTCTTATAAGTCGAAAAAGTATTACTTATTTTTGATTATCTTAATTCTTAAATCATTTTTAATGTACAGTTTTTGATCGTTCGTGTTTGGCGAAGGTTAGGCAGTTTAGAAAAGGTTGTTAAAATCACTTATGCTGGGTTTCTGAAGTTTCCATTTATTTTATTGTTACCTAGTGATTCAATAGTGTTAGATCGACATAAGTTTTAACTGAGTAAAACTCAAGTTACGTAGTTCAGAAACGCATTTCTTAAAGTTATCGAACCACTCACTTACGAATGCTTAAATATAGTTAGGAAACCGGTCATTATTCTACATTTACGTTAACGTTGTCTATGTAATATTCATAAAAGTAAATACTAATAAACTTCAAGATGGACAGTTTATTACGGTCGACATTTAAGACCTACGGCGCAGGTGTACTGACGTTAAGTGACATTTAAAGACTTGCCCAAATATGCCCAAAATGGTGTAAATATTTCGATATCTATCATGTTATGACATAGGCTATATTAACGTAAGGTTATAAAATATTTCGTAATAGCTTTCGCCCGCGATTCCGTCCGCGTGGAATTAAAAAAAAAACAAAAGTTAGTAGCCTATGTGTTCTTCCAGACTATCCTCTACATCTATGCCAAATTTCATCGAAATCCGTTCAGCCGTTTAGTCTACAAACTTTAACAAACATGGATCCATCCATCTAAACTTTCGCATCAATAATATTAAGTATGATTTTGTTGTTAAAGGCATTCGTGATACTCGTATTCCTTTTATCAGAAATTGAAATGAAAAAGCTCCAATTTCCTGATGTATAGGAACATTTATATACTGCACGTTCACATCCTTATGTAAATTACTTCATTAACACAACTGTGTTCGGCGCGCACGATTCCAGTCGTTATCACCACATTCCCACTTTGCCCAATATGCTCGGTACAAAGTTCGATGTTTTTTTTTCATACTACCAGAGTATTCTTGTTTGATCAAACTTTGAATGTATAACGATGTTAGCATAGGTGAGTACTTCGTGAAGCGACGGTATCTACTTTATTAGTTGAGTGGTTTTAAATGCATTTTTTACTATGGTGACAGGTTTTGATGTGCCAAAAAGTTTATGTCCCAATAGATATTCTACAGAAATCTCGTTAAGACTTGCTTATCATAATTTTAAAATTCTATGAAAGTAATGAGCAATTTTGTTAATTGCACTCAAGGATTCAGTTTAATTAGTCGAGATTTCTGCCAGTTTTCAAAGTAAGTGCACTAAAGTTATAACATTTACTTTGGTATGGTTGTTAAACTTTTTTAATAGATAATTTTGATTATACAGCACCGGTAGGGTGATGATTCTATTGATGTTGTAACTCGTACTTCTATACAATTTGATAAATTCATTGGTTTATCGAAACTTTGCGTTCGAATCCAGATTTGCGTTGAGATTAATAAAAATATATGAAAAGTCATTCACATATAAGTAAACCTTTACTAACTATATTGATTTAATGACAGTCATTTATCTAATCCGAAAGATTTCTGGAACATAAGATTAAGGAAGGGCAGGCAAGAGACAACAATTTTCTCAATGCATTTTTAATGCGCGTTTTATAATTTACACACATTGACATATTGCAGTTCTTTTTTAATGAATTCGTTACAAAAGTTGAGTTTCGTCAGCATTTAAACGAATACGCTTTCACGTTCCGTGCAGTCCTTTTCATCGAATAGGACGAGCTACGTTATTATTACAGTACTTGAATTTTCCATTCGAAAAAGCTTTTCAAGGCAATAATAAAACAGCAATTACGGCGCGATTCGTACGTTATTCTCTATTTTAATTTAGATCGTATGAAATTGTTGGTAATGTTTAGAAGCCTTAGATTTTCAACGAGATTACGGTGTACGCCTTTCGTTCAAACATCGACTGGCAATTTGCATAAATGAATCTAGTTAAGCTTCACAAGTACCGACTAGAAACTGCTGCATAGGAATTGATTTATTGGAACAAGCGAAGCTGTTGAACTAGCAAATACCTGTATCAAGCGATTGGATGGTTGAAAATCAAAGCAAACTTTTGTTTATGTTAATATTTTTAGTAAAGTACAGAAAAATTGAGATATCAATTGTTACTGCAGTATAAAAATTAAAGATCATTTGAAATATAAACAAAAGGTAGGTAAACCAGTGCGCTTTCTCTTGCCTTTTCTTTAAGTTACAGATTGTAGACATAGCTAATGAATTGCAGAGCGAAAAAGAATTATTCACAGATTTCAAGAAAAAAGCGGAATTTCTTATTAATTTTACTTAAGCGTAGGAAAATCTAGTTCGATCAAGTATTTACTGTACATTGGAATTTGTAATAATGCTGTCGGCTAATATCCTGACTATCTTCCCTTTGATCACATGCTTTGCATTTGACCTAGTATTAATATTATAAGAACCACTAATAAAACTTTTATAAATCTTATTTAAAACGAGCCGACGAAAGAACCATTGAGCGTTTTAAGTTACCTTAAAGAACCTTATTTCTACTTCTATATTGATATTATAAAGAGGAAAGATTTGTATTTTTGGTTTTTGTATGTATTGAAATAACTCAAAAACTACTGTGCCGATTTCAAAAATTCTTTCACTTTTAAAGAGATACGCTATCAGTGAGTAACATAGGCTATATTTTTTGCACGCGGGCAAAGTAGCGAGCAACAGCTAGTACCTTCATAAATCTTTCTGTTAGCAAAGTTTATTTGTGTACAATGGTCGTCGTAATTTCTGTGCATTTATCAGTCGTATTTGAGATGCATTCTAGATATGTATTGCATATGCTTATTGTATATGTATTATTGAAAAAAATATTCTTCTTTGCTAACTAGTTAGGTAACAGGAAAAAAAATCTTGTTACCTAACTGGTTAGGTAAATTTTGTCAGGTAAACGGAACAAGCCGCATGATGTGTATATTATGTATGCTCGTGTTTGTAGCTGTAATAAATACAAGAATGAGTTACGCCCAGTGACGAAGCGTATGGCGTAGATTGAGATGAGTTAGTGAAACAAACTTATCGCAATAATGGCTTCGATGAAATAAATTGGCGACGTGAGTAACGGAAATGGTATTAAGAGAAAGTTAGCGATCCCGTTTGCCTCCTGCTCCTTGGAGTTTAATCAATTATGGACGAAATATAACCATAGCTATGTAGGCTTTTGTTATAAAAATTGATAAATAAAAATACATTAAAGCAATTCTGAGTATCTTGTAACGTTGAGCATATGCGTTAAACTATAAAAAATGGTCTCTTCTCCCTTGCAACTTTATGTTTATTCATTGTAATATAACAATCTCTGACTCACCACAAACAATAGCATTTTCAATCTTCTCACGCGATGAAATCTAAAAACAATACGGTCCATTTGTGAGCAGGCGGTCCAGTTCGGGCGTGTATAGAAAAAAATCCAACGATACATAAACAGAATGCTGGAGATTCGTGTCAACGGCCGGCCCTTTGTACCCCGCGCCCTCTTGCCTCGAGCTAACCGGGGAAGCTATTTCAAGGGTGGGTACACTAAATATCCTTTTACTGATAAGATATTAAGGCCTCCGCGACACGACGTTAATAACTTCCATCACGCAATAACTGTCGTCTGGTAGTTATTTAAGATGGCTTTATTTCGTCAGTAAATCATCTTTTGGTGAACAGTTTACGCCTTGAACTGTTCATTAATAGTTTAAACTATGAACTGTTATTAAGTGCTTAAACTAAATGACGTTAGGGTCGATATTGTTTCATTATTACTTAAATTTCAAGAGATGTGTGAAGGTAACTATAAATTAATTTATTACAGATACTTTGGATCAAACATTTAGAGTCTGTGTGACGTAATGAATGATGACTTTGACTCTTCGACTGTTTGTGATATACCCAGAGGAATCTATTACACAGATAGAGCTACAAGATATTGCTTTCCGTTCGAACTAGTGTTGTACGTTTACATTGGAATTAGTTTAGATTTTTTGGCACAAAAAGTGAAGCGAGTAACATTATTCGAGAAAATATGGATATAATGATAGAAAAATCGGAAATAATAATGTATAATAATACATTATACGAAAAAATCTTATTGGATAAGGGTATAAAATTTTGCATAATTATCTTTTGTTTTAATACAATTCTGAAATGCTTTAGACACGCAGCTCGGTAAAAAAGTTCTGTTTCTTATGTTCTTTGTACAATTTTTATTACCATTCTCTTGAATTTACATTGTTCCTTTTGTCTTCTTTGCATATAATTGATAAACTTTGCTTATTCTGCTGTACTTACCAATAACAGAAAGAACAATTCTATAAGAAACAATAATTGCGTCGTTCTATTTTATTATTAAATCTTTTACCTCTTTTAGAGTTGTCACAATGGGCAGTTAACTGTTTTCTATCGTGAATTTGATTCAAAACGTATGTAGTTTTTTTTTTCAATTTACATTTGGACTACAACTTGCCAATTATTTTTTTGTATTTCGTTATTTTTTTTAATATCCCTACTTCTATGGTGCGAGTTTGCTTTATGTAATAAATTATGGATTGGCCTCGTTGTTTGTGTAATTTTTGTCCAATATCGACCTACCCTTAATATTCGAACTCCCGCCGGAGTGATTATCATAACGACACGTGACAGGGGGATGACAATTGCATTGATATATAATTGTTAACACAGGGGTTGCCGCTGTAAAGTAACAACACAACGCTTATAAACACAAATAGTCTATTCGCTAAGCTATAACAGCCAAAAATATCTAAAGGATTAATCAAGGTTTTTTTTTTATTTTTCAATTTTAACAGTAGCTAACACATAAGATTTTCTCTCAATATACTGGATATCATAATCAGTAATTTTCCATGTAACTGCATAAATGTAGATTAAACGGAACGTCTGTTATTTTAAGTTGCGTAAAGTTTATTTTTTGATTGACTGGAAACAGAAGTAAAATAATGGATATGTTTAAATTTTTTTCAAATAAATGCTGGTTAATATTTCCGTAAAAAATGTTTTATGAAATCGCTGAAAGCTTACAAATGGTACAAATAGTGTTAGGTACAAACAACGTACACCCTTCAAATCGAATACGAATGTGGGATCCTAAACAAATGAAAAACCGCACTCAATTTTAGAACGAAAACAACACGATATGTCACATCAACCGCAAATGGAATAATAAAACAAGAGAAAAAACTATCAAAGTTATTGTAATAGGCACCACTTTATCTCGGGAAATGTTGCAAATGGAGGCAGATGTATATCCTCTTACCTACTGAGAGCTGCCGTAATTCAACTATTCGTGTTATAGCATTTATTCAACTAACATAAAAAAGTTTTCGAAATAAGTTATTCTTGACATTGTCTATGACAAATACGATGAACAATCGAATTAAATGGCTAAAATAATAGAAATTAACAGCTTTATATCAAACTAGTTGTTGCTCGCGACTCCGTCCGCGTGAAATTTAAAAATAATACCTATTAAAGAAATGAAAAAATATAGCCTATGTTACTCACAGATAAATAACCTTTCTAACGGTGAAAGAATTTTTAAAATCGGCCCAGTAGTTTTTGAGCCTATTCATTACAATCAAACAAACAAAGTTTTCCTCTTTATAATATTAGTGTAGAAGTATAGATTAACTAAAAATTGAAATTGAAATAAAATTGTAAATAGATATGTAACAGACACTGCGACTAAAGAATAAACATTTTTCTAAAAATATACATCTAAACATTCCGGATAAGCCGCCGCATACAATTTTATTCAAATGCATTCACTACGCAGAGTATTCATATGGCTAAAAATTCAGCTGCATTACCGAATATTGAAGGAATACGAGAAAATGTAGAATTATTTTGTTTAATCCCTCCAGTCGTAGTCCAGTCAGCGGAAATGCGGAAGCACGTTATCGAGGGTCGGCGTGATATATCGTCGCTTTCTTAGAGAAATATTGTCCAACGCACGCGATATACTTAACTTTCGTGCCAATGTTACTAACGGCCATTCAAAGTAAAGAAACCTTAGATTGATTTATTTCACTTCATATGTGTGATTTATACATTTTTTGATAAATGTTTTTCTTCTGAAGTTATCTGGAAGGTTTATCGTGAATTCATATTTCATTTGGTACAAAAATGTAAAGGTGCCTTAAAAATACAGACGCAGTGAAAATTTTTATAGATTAAGTTGTACTCATTTAAAATCTTAAAATACTAATAATATAAATATTGTGTTAAAAAAAACTGTTTTTAATTTTAAAAAATTAAAAATATTGGTAGATTTTTGTTAATTTACTAATATTTCCTTTAACCATTCCAACTAAGCTCTAGGCTTGTGCTAGGATATGGTTCACGACAATAGTCGAATGGCGAGATTCGAACCCTCGACCTCACGATCGGTAGTCCGTACCCCAAACCATTAGGCTATTGGCGCTTATTATAGAATTAATACTAAACTTATTAAATGTGATAGATAATATTTATAATACTATTCTTTAAGATAACAATGGGCATTGCTTAGTTAAATCAAGTTTTAAACTGCAGCTACGGGCTATACACGCGCCGTTAAGCTCGTCATAAAATAAATTATTAACATTGAGAATGATAGAAAGCGACTATTTCGCATTCTAAAAATGAATTATAGTCCAGGTTGCGCAATGCGGTGTTCGAATGGGGTGGCAGGAATGGCCGCCGCTGCATGGTGCAAGGGAAAGGGACGAAGGACCAAGTTAGCGCATAATCTATAATGAAACCATATCAAACATCCAATTACCTCTATTTAAATGTACATCCAGTATCACATTCTTAATCTGTGATACTCATGTAAAATTAGCAATTCAATCGCAACCTATGTGTTTGTTGGTGGTGCTATAATATTTTATGACTGACTCAAATGGTTATACTCAGGATTAACACTGAAAGATTAAACTATAAAACTCAAAGAATATTTTAATGTTTAAAATTAAAAATTGATACTCAGCGTGAAGAAGTGTAATTCCACTTGTTTGTTATCACTTCACGGAGTCGAATTATTCTAAAAGTATATACAATTATAAAGAAAATCATGTCATAATCATACAATGAAGTATTCGTCTTTCAATTCGTAATTTCTCATTTTATGTAACCAACGAACATAAACATTTTATATCGATTCATATTTAACACATCACGATGGCCTCATCGTAACTGTTGCTAAAACGAAATATGTTTTTATAACTGTAACTTGTTATGGGTACTCGTACTCGAACTTTCTATTGATGAGTACAGATTCGATTTAGTACGAGATCAGTTGGGGAGTCTGGCGGATGTCGCCGATTTAGCTGTGACTGAGACAAAGTATTCGGATTGATTGTTCCCGACACTAAAATCAATAATAACGATTTTGTTATTGCTCTTGCGACCCTCCTTGTTTTTTCCTGACTTATAGAATGGCCTGAATGTTTACTGTGTTTTCTTTTTGCTAATGCTGTTTGCTTTTTAAATGTATTTTATGTTTACTTATTGATTTTGTTAAAATTTAACATACGTAATCTTACTAATCTTACTAATATTATAAATGCGAAAGTTTAGATGCATGGATGGATGGATGGATGGATGTTTGTTAGAGATTGTAGCCTAAACGGCTGAACGGATCTCGATGAAATTTGGCATAGATGTAGAGGATAGCCTGGAAGAACACATAGGCTACTCACTTTTGTTTTTTTGTAATACCACGCGGACGGAGTCGCGGGCGAAAGCTAGTTAAAATATATTTCATACAACAGTTCTTATTATTTTTTTATCTGAGTGTAAAACAGGACAGTATGAAATAATTTCCTTCAATGCGCATTTTAGTGGTCGTTAAAAAAAGCACTAGAATTCCTCTTTCTATTCCGACGTCTTATAGTGTTTTTATTACTCATCCCCAGGTTTTATGATTTGGCGATAATTTTATTGGAATCCATCTTAAAGTTATTGTTTAGATAACATTGTCTATGTAAGTTTTTGTTTATGGAATTCTATATCTGGTATTTGTCCCGATTTTATTTACCGAAATTTATTAAATTTACTGTCTAAGATTTTATGTTTTAAAAATTCTCAAACATTTTACCTTTGTGTCAATTTCTAAACATAGCGTAGAGTTTATCTAATAAATAAAAACTTTGTCTTGGTGCAGGCGACATCGTTTGAGACAAAAGAAATAAATGGCAATCTTGAAGTATTTATTTAATACTGAAATAGCATCTTATTTGTTTCAGTAAGATCTTTCGTTCTGAACATACATTGGTTAATAGTTAATTAATTTCGCTATAAATTACAAAATACATAATTAATGCGTTGAAATATTTCGTTTTAGACTCACATTTTAGTTATAAATATTTATATTTTAAACTTCCGGGGTTTTGTGTTGTAAACATATTCCTTATGTAAATTGTCATTTTACTTTTTTACATGAAAGTAAAATATATTACCTTTTCTTTGTCCACGTGCTAGCTCATATAAAACCCTTCTCGGGTAAATTGCCGTCATTTTAGATAATGTGAATAAAACGGTCTCACTTTTCATTCTCATTACTTTATATTCACTTGTTAAGATTTATATTCATGAGGTTATTTTGCATTTTTAAAAACAGCATATTGCGTTTATGCTATCGTAAATGTTTGTTTTAAATTTAAGAACAGAGAATTAAAACATAATAATTAGTAAAAGTTGTATGGGCAACCTTCGTATGTCTCTTCGAATGAACACTCACTTCAAACCATAAACAGAATTTGCCGAAATACACAGTTTTCCGTGCGTTTTACGTGAAATATCGATCCACTGTTAACACTTAAAGATAATTTTGCTCTATCAGTTCGTTGTCTGCGAAGAGCCAAACTGCAGACAAATAGTATTAAACCATTTAGATCTCGGGTTCAGTCGCCTTGTGTTTGGTAAATAAATTCAAACAGCATTGACTGGATTTCTACTTTTAAAGCTTATCATAAATAGCGCATATATATAGACCGTAGAGCGTACAAGTGAAATGAGAATTTGCATTACATAATATTTGTCTCCCGCTTTTGGCGTCTAGAAGATTGTTATGTTTTAAATGAAAATTTTGACTTGAAAGTAATAACTTGTATTACTCAAAATGGATGTAGAGATTTGAACGACGTAGGGATGGGGAATCCTATTCACTCGACGCGTTGCTCGCATACATAGTGCAAAGGCACTTTTGAGACGTCTACAAAGGACGCGCGCTAGACACCCCAATGACTCGCAATGATACCTGCAAAATGCTTTCGTATGTGAGCGGGTAAAACTTAAATAACATTTCTTATTTCTTTACAAATGCACGCACGCTCTAAATGTTAATTTAATTAAGGTATATAGTACAATATATGTACTTAGAACATTTATTATAATTTGATGTGAATTTAGTTATCTACCAACATTGAGCGTATTAATATTTATCATACAGAGCTTAGTGAAAAGCTCGTAGTAACTTTACTTCCTTATATATTTAATGACATAAAATATGAACATAGGATGCGGGTCGTCATAAAGCAAAAGCTGAAGCTATAATGGCGGCCATTGTAATATTCCCGTAGCCGCGGGTAGTTGTCGCGATATATAAGAAAGTTTTTGCGCAAGTAAAGCTCGCGGGCGTGCTCCGCGCCCCAACTGATGAGTTTAGGAAGTTGCTTTTTCCCTCGCTTGATATTGGGGACATGTTACGGTCTTGAATATAAAATCGTACGACTAAAGGTCGTATTAAGATATATTCGAACAAAAAGACGTGTTTATTATTTTTGTAGATTATTTAGCGTTGAATTTTTAGTGTAATCTAGCACACTATTTAATTAATTACACTTAAATTTATAATTTACTAGCTTTTGCTCGCGACTTCGTCCGAGTGAAAACAAAAAATAATGAAAATGTAGCCTAGCCACTGATACGTAGCTTTTTAATGGTGAAAGAATTTTTGAAATCGGTCCAGTAGTTTTTGAGTTATTTCAATACATACAAAAGTCCAAAAATCCAAATCTTTCCTCTTTATAATATTAGTATAGACTACAGTACATGACCTATACCAATACTAGTCTTCCAGTACAAGTCAATAATAACACTAAACTTATTACTCCTTATTTATTAATACCGTTGAAGTTAAACTGCATCGTAGACCGTATTCGTAGCAACGAGTGAGACGAAATTATTGATTTTAGCACAGCGAGTTCGCAAACTTTTACAGTCTTCCCCTTGCACACGAAGTGCTTATAGCTGATTCGATATATTCCCTATTCTTAATCCTACTGGAATTGCCGGCATGCGGGGGAATAGAAAATCAATATCCGAAATTTGTAGAGCATATTACATTATTTTGAGTACAAAATTATTATCCTCACATTTTATGAACTAAAAATGTTTTTCGTTCGTAATGATATTCTTTGGAATTAAAAAAATACTATATTTTTTTTTTCACACAGTGAGAGTAATAATGAGATATCAAATCGCTAATCATGTTAATAGACAAACGTATTAACACATTAGGGTGTTTAACAGTTCAAAGGTCAACGCGCAAGTTTGTAGTATTCATTGTGGGTACAGCACGTGTGCAGTGCGTTTGTACAGAGTCAATGTGTTAAAAATAGAGCGCACCGGACATTGAACCGTGCGCCGCCGGACATCGCTGTAATGAAACTGTCTCAATGCTTTTGCTTTGCTTTTTCGCTACTGAATCAATTTCCCGAGCTCACGAAGTAACTCCCACGCCTACATCAAACCCCTAGGTTTACGTTTATCGCTTTGACCTTTCTATTCTTGTTATAACAGATAGCAAATGAAATTCTAAATTGAATCTGTGGTTGTCACGGTATGTTTTCTTACAATTTGGTTGTATCTTTAATACGTTTCTTCCGTAGATTATTATATTTAGAACAATTAATCAAACAAGGTTATAACAGATAATTATCAACCGATTGAAAATGTGACGTTAACTATGCCGTAATTTGTACCTTAGTAATCGTAGACACAAGCCGACAGTCTCACTCCAGTGTAATAGTAATTAATGATAGGCCACTTTGGACTCATGGCTGAGTAATTTCTTTGATGCCACTACCAATGATTGGTGATTATCGTCGAGTAGCTAATACAATGTAACAAGTTACCTATAATAGATTACGGTTAAGACACGTGCTACAGGTGTTATCTTTGTGATACATTTCATGGATGACATAAAATATTTTAGATCATGTAACCATAACTAAATTTATATAGAAATCAATACGACTTGGGGTCCTTCAAGAAGGGAGCCTATCATTTCCTCAAAGGCCGGCATCTGTAGTTCCTCTGGTGTTGCGGATTTCCATGGGCGTCTTCGACCATCTCGGTATTCTCGCTGCTCGATTGCCCCTTTTATTATTATTAAAAAAAATATAATTTTGATGTTTTGACTTTTCCACCTATTGTATTTAATTTAAGAACTTGTGCGATGCATAATAATCTGTTTTCATCAGATTTTTCTTACTAGAAGACTTATAGTCAGTCATAAACTTTTTATTTCAAGCACATCGTCATATAGAGTATATATGATTTGAAGTTGTAATGTAGTGTACGTATCAATGATATATGGCGCATATTCACTGTTTTTATAGTGTATTCCTAATGTTTCTATTGTCGGTGCGCTCAGTAAATTCAGCCATTGGAGTAAACATAACAGTCGTGAGCTTTGTTCAGCGGCCGTTATGTAGGCGTCAAGTATTGTCTATGATATTTATACGATCCTTTGATTTTGTGTATTGCATAACTGCTAACATGTTGCGGTTATTAAATATAATACTCGTTTCATGTACTTAGGCTGTAACTATGTAACGTTGCTAAAATTATTCAATAAAAAATCCAAACTTTTTCATTCGAATTATAAGATCAATAGGCTTAACTTTAATTTGAACAAAGCTTACAATGTTAGGTATTGCTTTTATGTATTTATTAAAGTACTAGCTTTCGCTCACGACTCCGGCTTCGTGGAATTAAAAACACAAAAGTGAGTAGCCTATGAGTTCTTCCAGACTATCCTATGCCAAATTTAATCGATATACATTCAGCCGTTTAGGCTACATACTCTAACAAATATCCTTCCATCTAAACTTTTGCATTTATAATATTAGTCAAATAATATGTTTATTAAAGCATTGAATAAGTAAGAAGGTTTATGAAACGTAAAAAAAAACAAATTGAAGGCCGGTCAATGTTGCGCGTACCCCAATAATCGATACAATTTGTTACCACGGAGTTAGAAGGATTACGCAAACATACAATAATATATGTATTTATAAGCTGTATCGCGTTGCGCCGTTAAACGAAAATTCCACTGTCGGTCTTCGACGGGCTAGGCTCCCCAGGGTACGCTTTTCGGCCTCGGGCCCCGACCGCGCTATTTTCGGTCGCCTTTGACTGCCTGGATAGCATCGCTATCTAGCCTCCTGCAATAAATTCTTTTCCATCTGGAATTCTATTTCACAGTCGCGTTTACTACCCGCTGAATGCAAAACAATAAAAAGAAATTAAGGTGGCCATTTTGATTTTATTAAAGTATTTTTTATATTTAAAATAGTCAGTTATTACATATCCATGAAATTTTGGTTAAAGGCTATATTCAAATGGGTTATTTGATTTGTAAAAAGACTATGTAAGTCACTTATTATGAGATATTTATATATACATTTAATCGAATGTGTTAAGTAATTTCGATTAATAAGTGAATGAAATGTAATCGTAGGGCTTTGTTGTCGGCCGGGTAGGTACTATCGTGACTAACGAAGCCCTGCATTGCTATTTTAATTGCCCTTATAGTAGCAGCCCGTATTCCATACAGCCGCTGTCAAATGACCCGACAAATTGACCGCAACACGCAATGTTCTATACAATTATTTACATAGCTTTTTCTTTGTAATAGATTTCGCGTGGCGTTGATTGTTCTTTCGATTTTTCATTAAGCTTTTTTGAATTTATGATTAGTTTTCCTTTTGTTTTTTTTTAATTATCTGATAAGAGACTAGCTAGTAGTAATTAGTAATTACGCTGTAGGATATAGGTTAGTACTGGTTATTGTTTTGCAGATACGCCTTTTAACTTTTAACCATCAGATAAATATTCAATACCAAACTATAAAAAGAACTACGTGGCTTTGGTTTTACAATAGGTAGGTATATGTTACACAATTTTATTCAAAATTAAGTGTCGTGTGCAAATTCCACATGACCTGGTTTAACATTAATTAGAGTCATTTGACGGCTCTAATTTTGACGCTAACGTTCAATTTCTCGGTTTACGGTCTGTTATATTTGTTATCAATGACCACGGAAGATCAGCACTTGTGCTGAGTGGCTTTATAATAAATAAATAAATAAATAAATAAATAAATAAATAATCACAGGACAAATATCCAATAACTAACGTAAATTTTCGTTCATTGACCGAGTACGATATAATTTTACAGTCTGTTGCGGTAACGATTTGCTCGCTACCGTTTTATAGAAGGGCAACGTTGTTACGTAATTAAAGCTTTGAGGAAAATATAATCGGTGACCGTAAACATGAACTGACACGTTTTACCTAAAGCTAGTTACACACTGTAGGATAAAACTGTACACTTTTTACAGTTTCAAACAATAGCAGTACTGTACAGTCTTGTTTAACCCACGTGTAAAACTACCATTACTGTAACTATACCTGAGAGCAATCGGTTTGATTTATAAACGGAGCACGTTCGTGTCATTTAGACCCTCCTGAATTTAAGTAGGGATAATGTCTTAAAGATGGCGGAAGGATATAACTAAAATATAAGCGTGCTCGAAATATTATGTTAAACTTTTTATGGTATGGTTCATAAAATCTTTACTTGCCAGTTACAAAATATTCAATGAATCGTTAAAGGTTATCATTATAATTGTGTTAAATAAACACATTGCGATTATTTCAAAACTTGTTTACAATAATCTTGGTTTAGTTCAGAATTTACTTAAATACAAACTATAATTTTCATTCGATATTTTTCCAATATATAAGATATCGATGTTTTTATTAAAGTATCGCAATTATTGAAACTTACCTATGTATAAAATTCAAACACTTTTAAATGTCAAGAACCAAAATTAATTAAAACAACTTTTCGATTCAGGAAATTCTTCGTAGAATCAATACGTTCGGTTCGCTGTGTCACTACAAACTTTTATTTCCGATCTTCAATCAGCGCCCGTTAAATTTTCATGACGTTCGTTTCCATCTTGTATTTACACAGAGCTCGAGTGATTGGGTGAAGTGTTTGCTTGCATCTCGTTTACATGTATGGATACACTTTTAGTTACTTGTGTTATTATTGTTTGATGTTCTCTTTAAATTCTGTTTTACTTTTTTTAGTTCGATAAATCATACTTCATACTAATATTATAAATGCGAAAGTTTAGATGGATGGATGGATGAATGTTTGTTAGATAGTTTGTTTGTAGCCTAAACGGCTGAACTGATTTCGATGAAATTTGTTATAGATGTAGAGGATAGTCTGGAAGAACACATAGGCTACTCACTTTTGTTTTTTTAATTCCATGCGGGCGAAGTCGCGGGCGAAAGCTAGTTCTGTTATAAAGAAGCATTGTATGGTGCGAGATAATTTTTTTTTCTAGCTATGATGCAATCGCAACTTGATCCTCTAAAACGACAAAGATGAAGTGTCTCTTAAAGTTTCTAGTGTTATAAATGACCTCGAAAGACTTAACTTATATGGTGCACTTTATGTCGCAATTAAGCTATTATGTCACTAATGTTTAGCTATAAGTTACTTGAGATACTAAGTATGCTTTGGAAAAGCCTGTGTTGTATAAGATTATATTACCTTCATTACTTATATGAACAAGTTTTTACAAGTCAATTTTCTTTGTAGTTAAAATTGATGTACAATATTTGCATTAGTATGTTAAGAATTTACATAGTTTAAGTTTTTAATTATAACAATTTATAATTAATAAAGATTTTTTTTCGTTTCAGGTATGTTTGTAAAGAATTTACAACGACGGAAAAAGGGATTTGGTAACTAATTCGTAGACGTAACCGCCAAATATATCTTTTACTTGTACTAATTGACTCAGAATATAAAAATATTCACTTATTAATTTTATGGCAAACTTTTACATAGTTAGATTGATTCGAATTTCATAATAAATTGCGATGATGTAAGATTTGCTTTAACAAAACATCATCATCATCATCTCCCCTGCCTTATCTCTTCCCGTAGGGTCGGCGCACCGGGTTTTCGTCCTCCAAATAACTCTGTCATCCGTCATCTCAGTCATCACTCCCAACAAAACTTTGCTTTAACAAAACGTTTTTTAAATTTTAATAAAGATATTCCAAATGTTGGAAGGATATTGATTAGGTAATTATGTTGCTTTCTAAAGGACTGAAATCCGAACCTTCAAGATTTATGGATTTTGAAATTTGAAACGTTCTCTTGGGTATTTTACTCTTTCTAAATTTATGGTAGAGAGATGATTTTATTACAAACTTTTGATATTTCTTGCTGAAATTCGAGGATTACGTGTACAAAATTTTCTCATCAATATAAGTGGCAAATAGGGGTTAAATATGGCCATTGAGTTGCGAAACCTGTCATTAGATTTAATCACAACATCAGATAAACTCTCAATAGATACACCATAGTCATAGCATAAGCTTGTATCAAACTTATTGAAGTTTCACAACCTCATCCTGAGGCGAATCGCACCAAACTCACGTTATAAGCTGTATTGGAGAGCATCACTTCGAAGCTATCCTTCAGGAACAGTAAATATTGTAATGCATATATGATAGGATTACTCTGTGTATATCGTGAGCAAACTGCTACATAAACAGAGAAGGGAAAATCTTTAGGGAATACATCATACTATCATAGTTCATACTATCATACTAATATTATAAATGTGAAAGTTTAGAAGGATGGATGGATGGATGTTTGTTAGAGTTTGTACACGAATTCGCGAAAATTGTTAAGTTTACAATTGCAATTCAATTACAAAAGAGATTATACTTTTATAGACAAACATAAAGTTCAATTAGATATTGGTACGTTCAGATATTTTCTATATGCAAAGATAAATGAGAAAGAGTACATAACATATAGTATTTACGTTATGCAGTCGTAGTTTCTAGTATCGTCAAGTTTCATTCGGCATGGCCGTCGTGGCCACGAGGCGAGCACGCGGCTGTAGTATACGCATGCGTACTACCAGAATGTACGATGGGATGAGAGGTTTGCCTCCTCCCCCTAGCAACCCCTCGATCACAACTCTAAAGTTTCATCCCTCTACCACCTTCCCTCACACTTCTACACACGATATTAAAACCTGCCGTATTTCACGGGCACAGACGAGTGTCATTTACGCCTCTGTTCTCGCAATCAAGGAATCAAAATTGAATTTTCGATATTGATTTTGTTTGATTGATCCTGAAAAGCGATGAAATAAAACTGAAACAAAGTTACTAGGAATTGAATGCACACAGTATTCAATAGCAATATTTATTGCATATTATATGCGAGTAATTGTGTATCTATTTCATTTTATATTATGGATATTAATATTGATTTATATTGTAGTTTTTTTTGCAGTAAATAAACAGATGTTCTAATAATACTGTAGGAATAGCGAGATAGTTAAAAGTAAAAACTAATCAAATGATATTGAATATTAATTATTTTAAGAACCTTGATTCTTGGTAATATTATTCCCTTATAAAACTTTTAATAACATTGTAGGAGGATTATTTGAGGTTATAAAGTTATATTAAAAATTTATTACATTTTTAAACTTATCAGATCTAGACGTTTCACATAAAACCCAACAAGTTCTACCAGGCCCTATAATACAACACTAGGAGTAGGTAAAATCTCTTGGAATATTGACTCAAGGAATTTTAATATTAGTTATTTTTAAATACAATTAGTGGAAACGACATATAAGACGATATATCTTAATCGACAATACATGTATCGTTAATCGTAGATTTTGTTCTACAGTTAGTAAAAGTTATAGGTTATTTAGAAAAGTAAATTGTGACATTTCAATTCCTAGACGACAATAACTGCTGTTAAAAGGGGCATTTTTATCCGGGCGATGGCAAATATTATCAATAGCACTGGCGAGATGCCAACTGCATGCTGGGGCTGATGCAGCGACCACGCTCCACTAACCTCAGGTTCATATTAAATTTTTGAGGATACAGGATGTATAGACACTGCCAGCCGCAAAGTTAAGACGATACAGGGTGTATTAAAATTCTGAAACAAAGACTTATTTAACGTTGAATTTTTTAAATGACACTCAAATTGTATACCTTGGAGGAAATAAATATTATATTATGTCGTAGTTAAGAAAATTAGAAGAGTTTACATTCATCAGACATAACTAGTTACTTCTAATTACGCTCGAGATTAAAATTCTCATATCTAAAGTGTAAAAAAATATTTCGTAAAAACATTTAACAATGTTGAATGTAAAATTTACCTTTTTCTCTAGGTATTCACCAAAATAAATATGATAAACCTTTTTGCGTGTCGTCGGATACCCAATTAATCCATAAATAATAAATACCAATGGATAACATGGATCGTACGTTTTAACCCACATAAATTGAATACGTGATGACTTAAAACGTTTGCGAGCACGTTACTACGGTATGTGAGTTTTGTGTTTCTAGAAAAAAAAAATCAGTTTATCATTATTTATTTATTTATCTTTATGTAATTCCATACACAAATGTTACAACATATGTACAATTATAATATCATACTTTTTGACTAAATTGTATGGACCGCATTACGGGCAAAAGCCTCCTCCAATTACAATGCAGCTTTTGTAAATTTAAAACATATTTTAGTACGGATTCTGATATGGCATAAGATGTTGATACATAATAAACACACATTTTTTTCAGTATATCCACTTAAATATACGATAGCTTATAGTTTGAAATTTCAGTTTATGATAAGTGGCAGTATTTTTTTATCATATTCATATTAATATTATAAATGCGAAAGTTTAGATGGATGGATGTTTGTTAGAGTTTGTAATCTAAACGGCTGAACGGATTTCGATGAAATTTGGTATAGATGTAGATCATAATTTGGAAGAACACATAAGGTACTCAATTTTTTTTTAATTCCACGAGGACGGTGTCGCGGGCAAAAGCTAGTTGAGATATAATGTTTTGTTTGAATGTTTCGGCAGCGAAATCTCTTGGTAATTACAGCAGAAGTATGTGGAATTTTCTTCATTTATAATTAAGATTTTTAGAGAAATAAGCAACTGTATTATGTTTTATTAATAATTTTTTTTTGCATCACGATCTAGTTTAGCGTTTGACGTCCGGTTTTTAGACTTAAATATAAAAGTTAGTAGTAATACGATATTGTGCGAATTTACGTAAAAAAATATTTTACCCCATTATATTTTTTTCTCAAACTTATAGTAGACAAACTAAAATGAACAAAGTTTAATTTGATTGTCATAGAACATAGTAAAAACCAAAAAAGCATCATAAAAAAACGAAAAACAAAAGCATACTGATACAAACGTCTTGTTATCAAAAGTTTCTGGAATATTTATGAACTTATTCACATTTGGAAGAAATATTTCTGGGACTTGAAATACGCGGAAATTCGGAACGTGTTGCTATTGCAAGTTATAAAATTATAGCGTCGTAATCACAAGTTTGAAAACGTGTCTTGAACTGTTTTATTAAAATCATGAAGTTTTAATAGATTCATCTAACCTGGTCTATTTAAAATATATTACTTTACGTTTCGCTATTGGTGCAATACGATTAAAAGTGGATGCATAAATAATATAAACTTTTTAATCATAATAAAGGCCGGCAACCATCTGCAGTTCGTCATCTTTTATTTAAAAAAATACATGCTATCACCGCTATCCGTTTCAGTCATGTGTTTTTGATATACTTATTATCATTTTTTTTATAATTACGTTTAGTACTTTGGTTGTTATTGTGCTGAAATTTCGCTGCGGACGTGTTTAACTACATTATAATAATATAAACTGAGCACGTATGATCAGTAAACGAAGAGATTTGCGACGCGACGCGGTCTCAAAACAAATAGTCTCCCACGTTTAATACTGAATGTATGTCCGTACAGTTTTGGCCGCCGTCCAAAATCTCTGGCCTAAATGCAAAACGAATTCGCCCATATTGTTGTCAGTCGGTATTATGTATTAAATTATATTTACTCACCCAATTAGCATGAATGTTTACCGTCAAGCATTTCTCTAAGTAGGCATCTTGTTTTGTTATAGTTTTTTTTTATATCATAAGGTGGCAAACGAGCAAGCGACCACCTGAATCCGCCAAAATGGTGAAGCGACCGCTGCCAATAGCTATTCGCAATAGCGGATGCGTTGCCTACCCTTAATCGAAGGAGAAGGAGACGCACATACAGAGGATGTTTCCCCTACCTATGCGTCACTTCCACCGTCAAGTCCCCGTTCCCATCCCATCCTTTTCTTATAAGAAAAATAGTGGGAAGGAAAAGGGACTAAAATTGGGCCTCCGGCACCACACTCTTCAGACGAAACGCGGAATTGCTCCCACTTCACGCCTGTCTTCTGTGTGATCGTGGTATTGCACCGGGCGAGCCGACCCATTCGTGAAGATGTTAAAGCGGACTCTACAACTGTTTTCATTATCCTGCAAATATATTTAGTTGTAGGCAGGAGAGACAACAATAATAATTATATTAAAATGAAATTAAAAATGTAATAGCAAATTTAAAGTCTGAAATGTTTTTAATTAAACACTAATTGTGGTGGATCGACTATAATGGTTATACCGGTTGATCATTTATATTCGGGGTTTACTAAAATGTCCCGTAGGCGGAAGCGTAGCAGTAAAAGTTTGCCTACGTTTAGTAATGATGATCTTTGTAACCTCGTATTTATTAATATTAAATACACTTGCGATATTAGAAAAGAAAAGTTATTATATTCGTTTATTTGGCGGTTTGTCTGTGATACTCAAGGTCTATATTTTACTAATAAACTATCTATATAAGTTTTGATAATACCTAATTCATTTTTTTTAACAAAAACAGTATTAAACCAAAAAAAATGGTTACTTCTTTTGTTAATTTGCAAAATACAAAAGAAGTGACAATTTCTATGTTGTATTATACTATAATTGTATAGTTTATGTTTAAATACCTACTAACTAATTTAAATATATATTTTTTTCACGCTCACCTTACCAGTGGCTTTGAAATGTAAGTATTATTGTATTTAACTTATTAAATTACTAGCTGTTCCCAAGCGACTTCATCCGCATAAGATTATAAAAATTTAATTTCATTGTTCACATTTATCAAATTATCAATAGCAAATGTCAAAATAACATGACATGACAAACCTTGGCAATCTTGCTTTCTTGATATTGGCAACAATTTATGGTCTCTTTCCTACATTAGGATTTTTTTCCAAAATATTTACCCCTAAGTTTAACGGCGCGAAAATATATAGCCTAAAGCGTGACGTAAGTGTAGGGCTTTTTATTAAAAAAAGAATTATTCAAAAATATGCTGTAATTGCTGACATCTTAGGCAACAAAGAAGTGTGTGTTTACGCTTTATTATAATAGTATAGAAGTATAGATTAAATTTCCATATCTGTCAAAAGGCCATTTATTTTAAATTGTGTAGAATAATATAAATTCTTATTCCACTGTGTAACTGAGCAGCTATGCATATAACCAGTTTCATGTCCGCATTTAGCCAGCGAAATGCACGTTTTAACATTTCCTTCCTTTGCATAAAACGCGGATATAAAATACCTACACTACATTGTTAAAAAGTTAACTAGAACAGTTGCGTGAAATTCCAAATATGTATTCATTTATCGTGTATTTTCACAACAAATTTAATTTATTTCTACATACACTTTTTTTAATAAAATAACCTACAAATTGCAGACACGGACAATCAGCGGGTTATCATTCACGTGAAGGATGTTAACGACGAGCCACCGTACTTCATCAATCGACCTCTACCGATGCAAACAGTCGTGCAACTGAATGCTGCTCCTAACACCCCGGTGTTCACTTTACAAGCCAGAGATCCGGACACGGATCATAACATTCACTACTTCATCGTCAGAGACCGGACAGGAGGGCGATTTGAAGTGGACGAGAGGTCGGGCGTCGTCCGCACGAGGGGAACGGACCCATTCCAATTAGATATGGAATACGTGCTGTATGTCAAGGCCGAAGATCAGGTGAGCATACATACTTATTAAATTGTCTAAAACTTTGTTTTAAAGATTTTTACGCTGATGAGAACAGATAAAAACTAGTTCATTATTATGTAACAAGATATTAAAGTCACGCCTTAAACATTTTCTTTAATGCTGTTTAAGGAAATGTTAAAAATTATTAGCAATAAACTAAATAATGTTTTTTCGAATTTTATATGAAATATAATGATAATTATTAAAATGGGTTCATTGAATTGAATTAAATGGTTATTAATATTAATTTATAAGTTCTTATTGTATAGTGGTTTTAAAAATACCTTTCATTACTATGATTAAGTTTTCATATAGCAAGCGCGTAATAATTGTAAATTTATTGAATAGTAATAAAATGGTTTATTTTTTCAGAGCGGCCGTGTCGACGAGAGGCGGTTTCAATCGACGCCGGAGGAAAGGCTGAGCATTGTAGGCGGAAAACGCGCGCCGCAGTTTTATCTCTCAAACTATGAAACAGAGATAGCCGAGAACCAAAAGAAAGATTCGGAGTAAGTGCATTCACGCTCTATATGTGATGTTTATTTGTTTGACACTTTTCTCCGGCCGCTTTTTGGGACATAAAATCGTTTGAGTTTCACACTGAAAGTGTCTGTTTATGTTGGACACGGAGTTTACCTTTGCGCGACATACTTTTGAAATGTTTCAAATTTTAATGAATATTTATTGAGGTTAAAAATTAGGAATTGACTTTTATTGTTGGGATACGTTATGATTTTTTCTCTTCACCATGCGTATGTTACAATTTTCCCAATTAATTAGGATGAACAAACTTTATTTTGTTCGTCTGTTGAGACAGATAAGATAGTAGATACTTCCTTTGTGTTGGCAGTTTTTTTTATCATATTACAGATACATGCTTAATAATTGTATTTTCAATTGTGTCCTAATTCGATATTTATTTTCATTCCAGTATAATATCTGTGAAAGCGAAATCATTCGCGGATCGAGAAATTCGTTATACACTGAAAGCCCAAGGGCAAGGCGCGGGTACTTTCAACATCGGACCGACTTCAGGAATCGTGAAGCTGGCGAAGGAACTGGACTTCGAAGATCTGCGACAGCCGCACGTGTATTCCCTGGTTGTTACCGCCACTGAAGACTCCGGTGGATTCTCCACTTCTGTTGAGGTTAATACCTATTTAATACTTTTAAAGTAAAAAAAATATAATATATACCTTTTCTCTATTCATAATCGGGCACTGTACCATATAGTCTCGGCTATAAGACATGCATACGAAATTGTGGGTAGAGTTGAATAAAAATATTTACTACAGTATTACCTGGTTAATAGTTGTTAACGCATGTGGGTAAAGTAATATAGCTACTTATTTTAGCTTCAGTTTCCCATCATGATTAATCAAATAACATTTTCAAATAAATTGTTCAACGTATGTGAACTTCTAAAATAGAAAGTTTAACTTGCGATTAGTTTCCTTTTTTATTTTAAAGATAACTGGTCGAAACAAATCCTCAATGTATTTGTTCTTTGTTAATTACAGTTAACAATTCGCGTGACTGACGTGAACGACAACGCGCCCAAGTTCGAGCTGCCTGATTACCAAGCGCACAATGTGGACGAGGACATCGCAAAAGGCACCAGCATCCTCAAGGTCAAAGCCATGGACGCTGACTCCGGAAAGAACGCAGAAATTGAATATTTAGTATCAGGTACGTTGGAACCTTATAATTATGCATTTTGTTAGATCCTGTCTGGTTTCTTATGTCTCTTCCTAATATTTTGATAGACCATTTTTCGTAACATTATTCAAGTTATAATTATGCATTTTATTAGATCCTGTCTGGTTTCTTATCTCTCTTCATAGACTAATATTTTGATACACGATTTTTCGTAACATTATTCAAGTTATAATTACAGAAGTGAATTGTAGATTTTTGTTACTAACTTGTGTACTTAATTTGTGTTATCTAATTTTCAGACGACCACTTTGCTGTTGACAACAATGGCATAATAACAAACAATAAACAGCTGGATGCAGATAATAACAACGCATATTATGAATTTGTTGTTACCGCTCGAGATAAAGGTGAACCGGCAAAAACAGGAACTGCCACAGTCCGTGTTTACACTAAAAACAAAAATGACGAAGAACCAAAATTCTCCCAACAAGTTTACACACCAAATGTCGACGAAAACGCTGGGCCAAATACTTTAGTAACGACAGTTGTAGCGTCAGATAAAGATGGTGACAATGTTCGCTTTGGATTTGTCGGTGGAGGGACGAGTTCGGGACAATTTGTCATTGAAGAAATCACTGGAGTAATTCGACTCCACAATAAGCCTATATCCTTGGACAGGGATAAGTACGAACTGAATGTAACGGCTATGGACGACGGAGCATGTTGCGTCAACGGAGACACGACTATACATACGTCTACTGCTGTTGTAGTTGTGTTCATAACGGATGTAAACGATAACAAGCCTATATTCAAAGATTGTCCGACATACTTTCCTAAAGTCGAAGAGGGTGCTCCAAATGGAAGTCCTGTTATAAAAGTACACGCGACTGATGAAGACAAAGGTGTTAATGGGCAAGTTAAGTATTCAATTGTGCAACAACCCAATCAGAAAGGTACAAAGTTCACGGTGGATGAAGAAACTGGCGAAGTTTCCACGAATAAGGTATTCGATAGGGAGGGTGACGATGGAAAATTTGTTTCCGTCACAGTAAAAGCTACGGACCAGGGAGAACCATCGTTGGAAGGTGTTTGCTCGTTTACAGTAGAAATTACTGACGTTAATGACAACCCTCCATTATTCGATCGACAGGTAAATCCAAATATCATTTAACTAGATCCCGCACAAATATGCATGAAACCACTAGTAATATTTCGCTTCATCAAATTAGAAATCTTAAGTTAATTATAATGATGTTAAATTTGATAACACACTGTACATATTGCAGAAATATGTTGAAAATGTAAAACAAGACGCCAGTATAGGCACTAATATACTGAGGGTTTCCGCATCCGATGAAGACGCCGACAATAACGGTGCAATAGTTTACACATTAACTGCGCCGTATAATCCAGCCGACATAGATTACTTTGAAATTCAACCCGAATCGGGTTGGATCGTTCTTAAAAAACCTTTGGACGTAAGTATTATTGTAATATTCATGTTCATTAATTCACAAAGTGTAATGCTACGAGTGATGAGTGAATGGGATCAACCTAACTATAAAGTTTGGTGGATGAGTGCTACCTACAGACCCTAGGATTCAATTGGCACACACTTTAAGTTTATTTACATGTAAATAGTTCTAAATTGTCTGCTGCTGTAAATTGCTGTGGAGAGGGGTAAATCCTGGCTGTGAGGAGTAGTTGTCCATTGAACGGCGGCCCGAGGGGCGCCGGGGGCGCGAGGGGGTGCGCAGGGCGAGGGGCGCGGGGCCGCCGCGCCGGGGGCTTGTTCTTCTTGCAGCACAATTAGTTTGAGTTGCCGCCAGCGTCGGCTCCGCACTAAATCTTCGTTAAGATTTATTTCCGCAGCACTATCTTGCATAAACTACTAACATAACGATAACAGCGACTTGTGTAAAATATTTATAATTAAATACAATACTGCTGTAAATATTTCACTATTGAGATCCGTTTAGTTCTAAAACATGTACAGTTTCTGTAAATGCACATATGTATATTTCGCACAAAATAGTTTGGAAGTTTATTTTATTGTTATTAATTACATATTCGAATGATTAATTTGAGAAGCTTACGCTTTTGGACCAAACCTATAAATTATATATGTACGTACATGTTTTGTTACTAACCTCAAGTTTTGTTTGTCGCGCGCCGGCCGGCGCCCGCTGCGGCCCGTCCGCCGCGGGCGCGCGTCGGCGCCGTCGCGTAGTCCACGCTGCGCTAGACGACTACTCATGTTACAGAACATTTTATATATTTCCATATGATATCATTAAATATAATCATCATAATTTTTTACAGGGCACCAGTATTGTTATAATTTGTATAATTGTTAGTTTATATTTGAAATGGTCAGATTGCCCCCAAGGCAGTTTGGCCATTTAGCCAGTTGTGACATTATTCCTTCTGTGAAAGGGGCAACGTTCTCAAATCAAAATTTGTACAGTTAAAAGTAACGTCCATCGTTTGTAATATATTCATTTTAATGAGTGTCGTTTCGTTGTAGTCATAAAGAGGTCATTAAGCATTCCTATGACAAGCTGACCTTTCCGCCATGTCTTGTATGCAGAGCTGCATGCATTTGCCTGCTTTTCCTTATGTTTTATTTGATTTTTACAATTAGTTTAGTTTTTATTGTATAAAAGTATTATAATGTACAGTTTATTTTTTTCCTTATTGTACATACAAGAGAGTGTATAATACTGTAAACAATATTATTTCCATTTTATTTCTTGCACCATCTGATATTGGCTAAATGTACAACTGTAAGTACGTACGAAAGACGCTTGGACGCGACAGCAGACGATGTGAGTGGATTCAATACTTATTACGTAGTGAAATCTGTTTCCTCTATTGTTTTAGTTTTGCTTTGTGGATGTGTGGGCGACGAATGTATGTTAATTTTTCGTTAAGTTTACATTAAAAACTAATACCTAGTTAAAACTTTTATTTTGAAAGAGAATATTTCTTTTTGTTATTATTTTAATTTCTTCTTAGTGATGAGTATTTATGTGTTTATATTTGAGTTATGTTATGTTTTGTTTTGTCCCCGCTGACCTTTGACCCGTGTATCTGTAGCGGGACAGGTATCGACTGCGCGTGCGTGCCTCCGACAGAGGCGACCCGCCCTCCTCTGCAGACGTGGACGTTGAATTAGACGTGGTAGACAGGAACAATAAACCCCCCATCTGGGACATGTCCACGTATGGCCCCGTTCACATCAAAGAGAATGTCACAGTGGGTACCGTAGTGACCAGTGTGAAAGCAAGGTTGGTATAAGGCGCAGCGGGCTTCGGCCCGCCGCTCCTCTACTCCTTAACACTACTAACGACGTGGTTTTGTCTGTTTCCATCGACTCTTTCTCCAATAGCGAGAAACTTACAAGTTGGAGGCTATGGCCCAAGACAAGGGCTTTCCACCCTTGTCGAGAACCGTGGAGGTCCAGATAGACGTAGTGGATCGCGCGAACAATCCCCCAGTGTGGGATCACACAGTATACGGACCTATCTACATTCGAGAGAATTTGCCCGTCGGTGCCAAAGTGGTGTCCGTTAAAGCAAGGTGCGTTGCTAATTGTTCGGCACGGGCACAGCACGCAGCCCCGACACCTGCACGCAGTGTGCGACGCCGCGGCGCGCGCGCCCACTCCGAGCCCGCCGCCCTGCCGGCCTCTCCGCCTTCGCTTTCATCTCGTTAGTGAAACCGTTGGAAAAGGTCGAGGTCGGCAGCGCGGAGGGCCGGTGCCGTGGGTGTTAGTGCGTCGTGCGCGTTATCAAATGTCGTTATTATTTACCTCACTTGGTGATGAGTATTGTTACGTAAATGTTCGTTAATTAATAACGCATCGTCACGACCACATGCGGTTTAATTGAAATCACCGGCGTGCATTTAGAAGGGCTCACGCTTTTATGGTACAGGATAACAGATATGAGCGGTTGCTCAGAAACATCGTCATGTTTTTACAACATTACATGCAGATGTTTCTGAGCAACGCGTGTATCAGTTTGTGATATTGGTAGGTATCGAAGTACGAGTAATGTATCCGTATGCATGTAGGCTGAGACGCAAGTGCATCAGTCATATTGTTACCGTTTTATTACATTTTCCATACGGATCAAAGTAGCATGTCAGATAAACAATCAATGTTTATTTCGTAGTATTGTATAGGTGGCAATGTTCAATCATCATTTATCATTGAGTTTTTTTTTAGTTATTTTAGCTTTTTTACTATGATTTTTTAAAACAGCTTTATTTTATTATTTTGAAACAACTAAGACTACTAGTAATACCTTATTTCCTTTTAACGATAGCTCGGTGACGCATTCTATAAATTCAGTTACAGTCATCATTAATTTGAGTTGCTTGTCTTACTTTATTTGTGATTTTAAATATTTACAGCTAACTTATTAAGAAGCAACTATAGGCATTATTTCAGAGATTCATTATTTCAGATTTAAAATAAAAATGGCTTTTGTTTGCGGATATATTCTTAATGATTTTTAGAAATCGAACGATAAAATTATGTGGACATTCGTGATATTAATTTCGTAAACCGATAAAGCTGTTACAGTAGTCTAATGAATTCGGAAAACTTCAATTTAGCATTAATTTTAGTCAGGGCATAAAATAGTGATCATTGACCTCAGAAAACTCATGTTGTATGTGCATTATTTCGTGCAGGTGCTATTGATGTATTTGCATTATTATTTAATTTTTGTTTCCTTATAGTGCATCTCTCACTGAGTGTCGACTGGTGTCAGGCCTGGTTCACATCTATTTGTCTATCCGTGCGTCCTAAACACACACATTTCAAACTTACAAATGTTGAAAAAGACGAAACCATACTAACTCACTTTAACTAATATAATATAGAAGCACTTCAGTATGGCACGAGGCGACTTCAAAACATTCTTACTATTTTTTTGGAATACTAATAAAGATCGAAATTTTTAATTCCCTGCAAAATCGTTTGAACGTTAGCAATTAAAAATCTTTCTAAAATGTGTTTATTTTGTATGTTGATGTGTTTTAAAGATAATCTATCATCGATCATAATTTTCTTTGTCATCCATAAATTTCCATTAATTTTTTAAACCAAAATGAACTTTAGATTTGATGTTATTCATACTTTTTTGTTTTTTCATATGCATTAGTTTTTATTTTGTTATTTTAACTATACTCTGTTTGAGTAGAGTTTAGAGTACTTTGTGCCATCCCTATTAAATTAGAGTCATATCATTTCGCATTTGATGTCGTCATGTGCCTAAAGTAGTAGAATAAATAAATTAATTACTCAATAAAAGTTTACTTTATCGATTTATAATGTTTTCAGTTCTGGGATTGAGAATAACCCGACGGTGTTTTATCGCCTGATGCCCGGCTCTACGGCTCAAACAAACAAGTTTCATACATTTTACCTGCAACAAAGATCTGATAACGGATTCACGTGGGCAGATATAAAAGTCAATCATCCATTAGACTACGAAAGTATCAAAGAGTACAATTTGACTATTCGAGTGGAGGTAAGATATGATTTTTGCATTTAATTGGAGATAAAAGTGGCAGTCAGCTAAAAGAACAATAGCTGTATATGGATAGTTACAAATAAAGGCAAACTCTACAATGAACCACGAGCCACCATAAGCAATATATTAACTAATATTTAATAAAAATAGGTACATTCATCTATTTTTCCTATTTTTTTTTCTTATCTTTCTCATAAGTTCCGCCCAAAATTTTATAACCACGCCATCTATTGTACTGAACTGCAACTGTCAACGCAAAACGTATTACGTACTTTTTCGTAACTCGATAGATGTCGCCACTAACATATTTTTATTAGCCAATTTCATAAAGCGCCATCTTTCTCAGTATAAGGAAGACACGTATAATTCGTTGGTTTGTTCTGGCTGTTAATTATTCCTGAAAATGAGAAAATAGCGCTACTATATTTTATATCATAAACAAAACAACTTTTTAATTATTTTCCTAATGTCGATCGTTTATCAGTCTAAAATAGGTATTTCCAAAAGTTCAATAAAAGTTAAGGTTTTGATTTATTGCTGTTGACTAAAGGTTCGATTGATGGTCCGCGAATCGCTCAACCGAAAAAAGCAATCATAATCCTAACAGGCAATATGTGAATAAACATAGAAACTAATATCATATCGACTTTTATTTAAAAAATAAAAGGATTCATAAAGACTATTATTGGTGCAGGAAACTGAAAAACATTTTTCAAATACAAAAAATATTTCTAGGATTATGATCCGTGTAGAAAAATATGAATTACTTCGATGCGAATAAAGAATTATCCAAAGGCATGACATTAAATTTACATCATGCAGTAATTATGTACTTGTATAACAGAACAATGGAGCACAGCAGCTTGCCTCGGAGACAACGGTGTACATAATGTTAGAAGACGTCAACGACGAGATCCCGCTGTTCACGGAGCGCGAGCAGGAGACAGTACTGGAAGGCGAACCCATCGGCACCAAGGTCACGCAGGTCAACGCTATTGACAAGGACGGAACATTCCCGAACAATCAAGTAAGTAATCATTTATTGTGCGAAATACAGTGAAAAATATCGGTAATTTGATATATTTTTACCGACATATAACAATTTATGCTTTCTTAACCAATTTTTAAGAGATTTACCTGTTTCATTCAATAATAAAAACAAGTTATGATACTAGCTGTTGCTCGCGACTTGGCCCGCATGAAATTAAAAATTAATGAAAAATAATGTTACTCACTGATAACGTAGCTGTTTAATAGTGAAAGAATTTTTAAAATCCGCCCAGCAGTTTTTGAGTTATTTCAATACATACAAAAATAGAAATCTTTATAATATGAGTATAGATAAAATCGAGCTATTCGAGACCATCTACGGTAAATTATAGTTAACATACATTAAAAGCTTTTAAAATTGTCTACCGCAACAATGTCAGCAGGTCTATTATCTAACCTACGCAAACGGCATGAATATTTTAGAGCGAACTCATTTGTGTGTAGCGCGGGTTCCATAATGATCGGCACTTACAGTAAAGACTCCTTTATTAGTGTGGATAGAGTGGCGACCTAACTGGGCTATATACGAGTAAGAATATAATTGGTTAATAAATGGGCCACCTTTTAAAAAAACCTTATAGGTATTTAGTTTACTCATACCATCGCGATCTTATGTTGGGTTGGAACGTCTCAATAGACTAGAATAATGTAAACAGGGCTAAACTTTTCCTGAAAGGCGTTCAAAGCAAAGGATATATGAGTAAAAACGTATAAACGGAGGCTTAATCAGTTATCAAGAACTCTGAACAGCATTTTGTGTTACGTATGTAAAAACTATGTTATGTCCCATATTCCGTTACATTCGTTCTATTTACGGCTTCAAGGTAACGAATCATTTACATTTTGATTCCTCTTCGAATATGGATGCATTCTTGCAGTTGCTGGGTCAATTGAGCACTTGTTGCTTTCAAAATAGCTTTGATTATCGTTAACGTTACTTTAGATTACTTTTTTGTAGAAATATTTAGTAAAAGGGCGTGAAAAAAGAGATTATTAATACTTTATACCTTCCTTTTGAAGTCTTTAATATCAAATTATATGGTCTATTTAATTATTAAAAATCGTAAGAATCTAGTACAAAAGGATCATTATCTTGTTTTGTTTCATTTAATAAAAAAACAAAACACAATAACAACTTTCCTTGTCCGAGCTAAATACGTTTTATTTATGTTAAAGAATCTAGGTCTTGGATTGGATTTTGTATGTTGAAGCTAGAATACAATTACATTATTCTATGAATGTGGAGTTGGCATTTGCGGTTGATTAGATTTTGATTAAAAAAGTTATAATAGTTTCTGTTGTTCTTGCCTTTGATAGAATTTTGCTTCTTAATATTATTAAGATATACTTTTCCAATTTATCTGAAGAAGAAACATTACATTGCTATAAAAAAAGTATAATTGTATAATCATTTTGTGTATTAAATTGTAATGAATCTTTTACAAAGAAACATAGAACAAAAAACTCAATTTGAACATTATCATCATCTTAGGGTCGTCACGCGAGTTTTATAAACAATATTTTCAGGGGCCGTCTGCTTGTAGCCGTCCGTCTAATTGGGAGAGAAATTAATTCTATCTATTTCAACTTCATTTATAATGTTTTACTTTAACTATACTGTATCATTTTACTTCGATATGTTCCTACTTTCTCCACTTCGACGGAGTCGCGGGGAACAGCTAGTTAAATACATTTTATTGTTAAAGAAGTATCTTTTTAAAACGCCGCCGAAAAATTTCCTCGAAATAAAATGAAACTCTTTGACATAAATTGCAATATATTAAAATGTTAATGCTTCAAAGAGCTCGAAGCTCGGTAATTTAATTATTTCGTTATTTTATTTCATCCCACACACGGTGAGTTATTCGCATGAAGAAATTCACAATAACGTCCCCAACAGGCGTATAAAGTTAATACAATATATTTTACAATAAACGAGTAGTTGTCTGTACACAAGACGAATTCGAATCCCACCATCGTCTTGATCAAAACCTTTTCGAATTAAATATTTATAAATGGAGTTAAATTTCAACCAAACTTGAATCCGATGTGAGATTACTGATGGATTTAATTATAAATTTGATATTGAAATAATCTTATCGAAATATTAATTATAGATTTAAACCCGCTTCATTAGATGTATGTTTCAAATGTTCTTACACTAACATGTTGGATAAGATTTACGACGTGTTCTTGTTTCCGAGGATAAGTAAATACCCAACGCCAAACAAGTCAGCAACTGTTCGGTACATTCACCAACAAATGTTTGCCGTCTTAATCCCTTAACAAATATCTTATTACGTTTCCACCTTAAATTGGGTTTAACATAAGAAGCTTAACTTAGAATTACAAAATGGATAGACTGGATACAGCTTGAATTGGTAAGAACGTTCATAGATTGTATATCAAATTTATTTTGTTAATTTACTGCGGAATTTCTAAAAATAAAAAAAACTCTTTAGTTTTTAATCTGCGTTTCGTCGAATCGAATATACAATATACATACATATATGAAAATTTCCGATTTTTAACAATGGAAATGCGATTGCAAAAGCACGTTGTTTCAACTTTTCGTTCGTGTGTTGGATTTTTTATTTTCTATTAACTAACAAATAAAATAGATGTAAATAAATATTTAATTAATCGGTTTTTATTGTAGAATCAAAGCAACTTAGTGCCACTACGTTATTTTAATTTATCGACGAAACAAAAGTGGATCGTAACTTTTACGATACTCTTTTACGGCTTTGAAATAGATGCGGAGGTTTTATATGTATCTACATAGGCCGTGAATTTATATACAAGTAAACAGTAGACGTTTGTTTGCAATTTAATTTTGGTAATGTTATCTGCAACACGTTTAAATGTATAATAGTAAAAAACGCATTTTGATTTAGTTAAAATGTTTGTTAGTAATTCTAGGCTAATCTTGGAAAACCTGAGAGCTTATTAAGGAGAGTATAGTTTCATATATTAATGCATAAATGTTTTTACGAACGTAATAAATAAGTCAATTGTTTCGTGACTATCTAGAATTACATAGACATGTAATTTAGCATTTTTTCTCTGATCAGTGTTGCCATAAGCCAGAGGCTAAAAATAACCTTCTAATATTTGTTGATACAATTCAACTGTTTTCAAGAATTCAGGCAATACAAGCAAGCGAGTATAAATGCCGTGAGATGTTGAAATATTTGAATTAGGCATAACACTTAGGCAGGGTCGAATCGCGTTTTAACACAACGCTCTTAACTTTGACCTCTTAGTTATGAAATTAGTTTAAGTACTAATTCAAGTAGAACTTTTCTCTCAGCTGCTACATTCAGTTTAATCATATTTATGCTCACTATTTTTAAGTTTTTGTATATTCAAATATTAAAGGATAAAGAATGTTTTAGGTTTATTTGTGAGGGTTAGACGAACTATTTAAACTTTTTCAATTTCAAAACATGTGGTTTCATGGCTTAGAATAATTGACATTTCAAATACATTATTTAAATTTTAGTTAAATGGTAAATATGAAACAGAACAAGGGAATTGTAGTACCTATAAATTTCGTAATTTTCAAACAATTTCGACTGAGGCCACCTAATTGAAAAAGCGAGCCTATTACCTTCTCAAGGGCCGATTACGCTTATGCAGTTATTGCGGATGCCTATGGCCGTCGATGATCACCTCGGTGTTTCTGCTGATCGATTTCGCCCTTATCTTATAAAAAAAAAGTATTCTACGGTAATAAGCACATGCGTGGTCCTAAACTTGTTTGAAGCGAAGTGACCATAGTTTAAACTTTACGTTAATAATTAAAACCGTCACCCACTTTCGTATTTTATATTTGTCGCTTATATTTTCTCGATTTCAAGCTCCATTGATCTTATTACAATAAATTCTTCATTTGCAAATAATAACTCAATGGGTTGTCACAAAGGATTTGCGGTATCCATTTTTCGTGTATTAACGAAGCCATTCGTAAACAGTCAGATTCGCAATACTGAGAATCGTCAAGGGGCTTAATTAAAACATTGAAGCTGTTAATTCACATTGATGAACAATGGCTTAAAGAATACTAAACTAAATGATAGCTATGGTTAAAAGTCTTGTCTTCATGAAATATTTATTAATTAGCTGTTGCTCGCGACTTCGCCCACGTGAAATTAAAGAATAAAAAATATAGCCTATGTTACTCACAGATAAATTACCTTTCTAATGGTGAAAGAATTTTTAAAATTGGCCCAGTAGTTTTTGAGTTATTTCTATACATACAAAAATACAATTTTTTTCTCTTTATAATATTAGTATAGATAATAAATTATTAAACAATATTGTTAGTTCGTCTGCACCTAATTACAGCGAAATAGAGAAATGATCGTATTGAAAGACTTAAGTTTTGTTTATAATAACAGGAACGTGTCTATTTCGGACGTTTAATTAGATTAAAATGTTAATACTGCAAGTATCCGAAGTCAGAGTTCACAAAATCCTCTAATTCGTACAGCATACAGCACAGATTGGCCAGCGACGCAAGCATTAGGTTACCTGGACTGTAAAATTCATTTACACTATGTGACATATGTATCCTAGAGCAAGTGAGTCTGCTGCACAACTGATTTACATATCACAGGCTACTTGAAATCCTCCGGGGTAGTGTTGAATATTTGATTCGAATTTACTCGCCGGTTATGGTGCGCTGGCTAATGCTACGGTTATACTAAACGTAACCTCTATTTTAAATACTAAGTCATAACGATTATGCTCTTTATAGTATAACTAGCTGTTCCCATGCGACTTCATCCGCATGAAATTATGTAAATTTTATTTTATTGTTTACATTTACAAATGTCAAAATGACATGACATGAAGACAACCTTGCTTCCTTGATGTTGGCAGCAACTTATGGTCTCTTTCCCACATTAGGTTTTTTATCCAAAATATTTACCCCCTAAGTTTAATGGCGTTAAAATATATAGCCTAAAGCGTGACGTAAGTGTAGGGCTTTTTATTAAAAAAAGAAATATTCAAAAATATGCTGTAATTGCTGATATCTTAGGCAACAAAGAAGTATGTGTTTACGCTTTATTATATTACTAGCTTTTGCCCGCGACTTCGTCCGCGTGAAATTTAAAAGTTCAAAACTTTTTTCAACCTATTACCTAAAGTATTAACTTAGTAGTAATCTACGCAATAACAGAAATCTACCGATGCAAGATTAGAAATTTCTGAGCTGATTTTGCGGTTACTCTTATTGTTTGTGTTTGTGATATCTGCTAAATTATTTGTCCAATTTAAACACTGTTAAGAAAATTTTATTATACATAGCTGTTCCCGTGTGGCCTCGTCCGCGTCATTTAGTTAAGATTGAGTTCTTAGTTAATACTTCGTTGAACTGTTAATATTATCATAGTATCATTTAGTTATTAGTGTGATGTAAAATAGTTTTAACATTGATTTAAACACGTGACATGGATATAAGTACTATTTTATTATTGATCAAAAATGAAATAGAAATAGTCAGTTTAAAGTACTTCGGAATATACAATATTTTTTGTTAAATTTCCTTGAGGTATTAGTATGTATTGATGATCATTACAACCAGATCTTGAAAGAGCAACATATAGTTATAAATTTCAGGCGAATATATGTATAGTAGTATGTGGGAAAAGGTTAAAATAAAACACACTGTTCTTCGCAATTTGTGTTATTAATTTTGAATTATTTGTTTTTTATATCATAAAATATTTTATGTCTGAAAATATTTAAGAAACCATATACATACAGCACATAAAGCATCAATACTAAATACAAACACACAATATGAATTTATTTTATTAAATCACATAAATATATTTATAGTTAATTCACTTTGTATATCATTTCTTTAAAAAAAATAAATTACTTTTTCAAAATTCAGTATGTGCAGTATGTCCGAAGCATTATTAGCATGCTGTCAACAAAAAATTAATTTTAATCTGTATCAACCAAAAATACTGAAATGACAATATGTAACAGTGTTTTAAATGATAAGTTTTAAACTCCAAATTCTATTAAAAATTAATTTTAATCTGTATCAACCAAAAATACTGAAATGACAATATGTAACAGTGTTTTAAATGATAAGTTTTAAACTCCAAATTCTATTAAAAATTAAATATTTGTTATATTGTAAGTCATGCTTGCATTAAGTTTAGTTTTTTGATATTTGACCATATTTCACTTGCAAGTTCCCATTTATTTCCAGAACAAAAGGAAGAATTAAACATAAAACAGGTTGTTTTAATAAGTCCATAGGAAGATAACCTGTAATTGAACGTAAATAATTACACTACGTATGTTACAGAATATCGCATAAGAAACTTTTAGTCATTTATACAGTTACGTCTTGCAATTTGTAAACTTCTAGTAAATCAAAAACAATACATTATTCAGCATTTAATGCAGTTTTTGCTATATTTGTTCAAAGACAAATTGAAAATCACAGCTTCCAAATTCTTCTGCAAATTGCCATATATATAAAAATTTTGCGTTTGAAGAGGTAGGTAGCATGGCGTGAAATTTTTACGATTTTATTTTTCATATTTTTACCCTATTTAATTAATTTTGTTTATCACTGTGTTAACCATATTTATTTTTCTACTTCTTTTATCACACAAATAAACTATCAACTTTATCAATTTATCAACTTCTCAATTGCAAATGTCAAAATACAAATTACCTTACCCTACTATGGCAATTTTGCTTCCTTGATGTTGGCGGCAATTTTGCTTCCTTGATGTTGGCAGCAACTTGTGTTCTCTTTCCCACATTAGGGTTTTTATCCAAAAATATTTACCCCCTAAGCTTAATAGCGTGAAAATATGTAGCCTAAAGCGTGACGTAAGTGTACGGCTTTTTATTTAAAAAAAGTATTATTCAAAAATATGCTGTAATTGCTCAGATCTTCGGCAACAAAGTGTGTGTTTACGCTTTATTATAATAGTATAGATAGATATAATAGATATATAGATATAGATAGATATAATAGATATATAGATATAGATAGATATAATAGATATATAGATATAGATAGATAAATAAAAAATAAATATAAAACATATAATATACATATAGTATAGAGTATAGATAGTATAGAAGTAGATGGGTAATTCTTCAGATTATTTTTTATTCTTATTAACTTGAAATCTAGAAAAGAAAACATAATATTTTGTACCTTGCACTTACTATTTACAATCATTATGTTTTATCTAGGAGAATTAAATGTTTTTTTTGGCATTACAGGAGGGAGTTAAATATTACGTTCTAATGTTTTCTTTTTCCTTAAGTAAATAAAAACAATATCAAAACTAAAATAAATAGTTTTACAGCACAAAAACTGAATAAACATTCACTTAAAAAGCTATTTCTCTACTACATTTTAATACTACATACAAACGTTTTATTTAAACAATAAACAACAGAGTACTCTGAATTTAAATAATTTACCTTTTTACTTGAAGAAGTATCCGGTGCTATAGTGTATTATTTTTATACAGTCTTGTAAAACTGCGCATGTATTAACAAACTTTGAGGTTACGTTGTTACATATTGTCATTTACGTTTTTAGCAGAATCCGCGATTTGTACGTTGATTTACTAACTTCATGAGACTCGTTATCCACCTGCAATACAATATAAATGATTAACTAAAACTAAAGTTTTTTTTGTAATATTGCAATAGAAAAATAACTAAAACTAAAGTTTTTTTTTTGGAATATTGCAATAGAAAATTTTACATACACAGTTACGTCTTGCAAAAATTTGTAAACATACAAACAAATAAAAAAGAATGCATTATTCAGCAATAACATAAAATGTAAAATTAATAAAACACTTACCACCGATGTGAGTCAGAAAGATTTCATCAGGTAATATCGGGTAATTTGACATTTTGTTGTAGGCGTGGTACTCAGGTATTTCAACAAAATAATTGTTTTAATAGTTGGCGTACTTGTAATCCTCAATATCACAATCCGTATTTCCACGGAATAATTATAGATCGTAACGATATGTTTCGATTAAGATATTGAATTGACGTCTACATTGTATTGACGTCTACCAAGCACATGATCGCGTGCGCACTCCGTCGCGACTCAAATCGAACTGACTCACGAATGACAAAATGGCCGCCCCACCAGTGCTCGGTGTTGCCATGGGCATAGAGTAAGCCTACATATTTAACATTGCATTTCAATTCGACAACTTACAAATTCTTCTGCAAAAATGCCATAGATTATAAAAATTCTGCGTTTGAACTGTGGTAGCATTGCGTGAAACGATTACGGTTTTACTTTTTTTTACTCTTTTTAATTAAATTTGTTCATATTATCACTGTGTTAACTATATTTATTTTTAACTTCTTTTATCACACAAATCAATTTTATTTTATTGTTTACATTTATCAAATTCTCAATTGCAAATGTCAAAATACCAATTACTTTACTATGGCAATCTTGCTTCTTGTTGTTGTCTCTTTCCCACATTAGGGTTTTTATTAAAAAAAGAATTATTCAAAAATATGCTGTAATTGCTGAGATCTTAGGCAACAAAGAAGTGTGTGTTTACGCTTTATTATAATAGTATAGAAGTATAGATTAACTAAAACTAAAGTTTTTTTTGGAATATTGCAATAGAAAATTTTACATACACAGTTACGTCTTGCAAAAATTTGTAAACATATAAACAAATAAAAAAGAATGCATTATTCAGCAATAACATAAAATGTAAAATTAATAAAACACTTACCACCGATGTGAGTCGGAAAGATTTCATCAGGTAATATCGGGTAATTTGACATTTTGTTGTAGGCGCGGTACTCAGGTATTTCACTCTCAATATCACAATCCGTATTTCCACGGAATAATTATAGATCGTAACGATATGTTTCGATTAAGATATTGAATTGACGTCTACATTGTATTGACGTCTACCAAGCACATGATCGCGTGCGCACTCCGTCGCGACTCAAATCGAACTGACTCACGAATGACAAAATGGCCGCCCCACCAGTGCTCGGTGTTGCCATGGGCATAGAGTAAGCCTACATATTTAACATTGCATTTCAATTCGACAACTTACAATTCTTCTGCAAAAATGCCATAGATTATAAAAATTCTGCGTTTGAACTGTGGTAGCATTGCGTGAAACGATTACGGTTTTACTTTTTTTTTACTCTTTTAATTAAATTTGTTCATATTATCACTGTGTTAACTATATTTATTTTTAACTTCTTTTATCACACAAATCAATTTTATTTTATTGTTTACATTTATCAAATTCTCAATTGCAAATGTCAAAATACCAATTACTTTACTGTGGCAATCTTGCTTCTTGTTGTTGTCTCTTTCCCACATTAGGGTTTTTATTAAAAAAAGAATTATTCAAAAATATGCTGTAATTGCTGAGATCTTAGGCAACAAAGAAGTGTGTGTTTACGCTTTATTATAATAGTATAGAAGTATAGATTAACTAAAACTAAAGTTTTTTTTTTTTTTTTACTCTTTTAATTAAATTTGTTCATATTATCACTGTGTTAACTATATTTATTTTTAACTTCTTTTATCACACAAATCAATTTTATTTTATTGTTTACATTTATCAAATTCTCAATTGCAAATGTCAAAATACCAATTACTTTACTATGGCAATCTTGCTTCTTGTTGTTGTCTCTTTCCCACATTAGGGTTTTTATTAAAATATTTACCCCCTAAGTTTAAAGGCGTGAAAATATATAGCCTAAAGCCTGACGTAAGTGTAGGGCTTTTTATTAAAAAAAGAATTATTCAAAAATATGCTGTAATTGCTGAGATCTTAGGCAACAAAGAAGTGTGTGTTTACGCTTTATTATAATAGTATAGAAGTATAGATTAACTAAAACTAAAGTTTTTTTTGTAATATTGCAATAGAAAATTAACTAAAACTAAAGTTTTTTTTGGAATATTGCAATAGAAAATTTTAGATACACAGTTACGTCTTGCAAAAATTTGTAAACATACAAACAAATAAAAAAGAATGCATTATTCAGCAATAACATAAAATGTAAAAAACACTTACCACCGATGTGAGTCGGAAAGATTTCATCAGGTAATATCGGGTAATTTGACATTTTGTTGTAGGCGCGGTACTCAGGTATTTCACTCTCAATATCACAATCCGTATTTCCACGGAATAATTATAGATCGTAACGATATGTTTCGATTAAGATATTGAATTGACGTCTACATTGTATTGACGTCTACCAAGCACATGATCGCGTGCGCACTCCGTCGCGACTCAAATCGAACTGACTCACGAATGACAAAATGGCCGCCCCACCAGTGCTCGGTGTTGCCATGGGCATAGAGTAAGCCTACATATTTAACATTGCATTTCAATTCGACAACTTACAAATTCTTCTGCAAAAATGCCATAGATTATAAAAATTCTGCGTTTGAACTGTGGTAGCATTGCGTGAAACGATTACGGTTTTACTTTTTTTTTTTTTTACTCTTTTAATTAAATTTGTTCATATTATCACTGTGTTAACTATATTTATTTTTAACTTCTTTTATCACACAAATCAATTTTATTTTATTGTTTACATTTATCAAATTCTCAATTGCAAATGTCAAAATACCAATTACTTTACTATGGCAATCTTGCTTCTTGTTGTTGTCTCTTTCCCACATTAGGGTTTTTATTAAAATATTTACCCCTAAGTTTAATGGCGTGAAAATATATAGCCTAAAGCCTGACGTAAGTGTAGGGCTTTTTATTAAAAAAGAATTATTCAAAAATATGCTGTAATTGCTGAGATCTTAGGCAACAAAGAAGTGTGTGTTTACGCTTTATTATAAAAGTATAGATTGTTATTTATACATTATCAAGAGTGTGGAATTTAGGTATTAAGGAATATTAACAATCATCATATTTTTTTTTGGGAATTTCATTTTATTGTTTACATTTTTCAAATTATCAATTGCAAATGTCAAAATACCAATTACTTTACTATGGCAATCTTGCTTCTTGTTGTTGTCTCTTTCCCACATTAGGGTTTTTATTAAAATATTTACCCCCTAAGTTTAAAGGCGTGAAAATATATAGCCTAAAGCCTGACGTAAGTGTAGGGCTTTTTATTAAAAAAGAATTATTCAAAAATATGCTGTAATTGCTGAGATCTTAGGCAACAAAGAAGTGTGTGTTTACGCTTTATTATAAAAGTATAGATTGTTATTTATACATTATCAGGAGTGTGGAATTTAAGTATTAAGGAATATTAACAATCATCATATTTTTTTTTTGGGAATTTCATTTTTATCTTACTTTTTAATATTGGCTTATTAAATTTTTCATTTGTGTACAAAGTTTGTAAATTGACCGACATTTAATTAATTGTGTTTACAAATTATCATTCATTATAAAGCTGTTGAAACAGAATGCAAACATGTTTTACATTCCGTTCCGCTTATTAATTAGTAAATCACAATTAACTCATCAAAATACGATGTCGAATGATCGAGGTAAAGCTGAAATAAAGCTTTCATATTTCGTAAAACATATTCCAGTTACAACACATGAAAACATGCCGCTGGCAATATTAAAATTGTTTTATATTTGAACCATTATATTATATTACTAGCTGTTCCCATGCGACTTCATCCGCATAAAATTATAAAAATTCTGCGTTTGAACTGTGGTAGCATTGCGTGAAACGATTACGGTTTTACTTTTTTTTTACTCTTTTAATTAAAATATTTACCCCTAAGTTTAATGGCGTGAAAATATATAGCCTAAAGCGTGACGTAAGTGTAGGGCTTTTTATTAAAAAAAGAGTTATGCAAAAATATGCTGTTATTGCTGACATCTTAGGCAACAAAGAAGTGTGTGTTTACGCTTTATTATATTAGTATAGAGGTATAGACAAAATAGAATATATGTTTTGGACCTCATTAGTACCTATAATGAGATAAGCTAATGAAAAACAGTGCGTACTTGTCTTTACTTATTTATGTCTTAACGGATTTCGAACACATTTACCTTAGGGATTAGAAAAAGTAAACATGTACATAAGTTATTCTGCGAAAGAAAGGTATTGGTGAATTCCTTAGTGTAAAGGAATTTCGTTACCTTAGTTAGTTATTTATTTATTGTTTATCTTGTTTTAGGTGTACTACTACATCGTGGATTCTCCGCGCAACGAGGGCAAGGACTTCTTCGAGATCAGCATGCAGACTGGAGAGATCTTCACGAAGGTGGTGTTCGACAGGGAGAAGCAGGGAGCGTACGCGTTGGAGGTGGAGGCACGCGATGGAGCGCCTTCGGCCCGCCCTAACTCCGACAATCAACCGAATTCAGGTATGTTTGTTAATTTATTGCAATTCATGTGTTTTTACATTTTTTATGTATTGAAGAAGTATATAAATTTAACATGTATGAAGAAAGGGATGCGGCAAAACTGAGAAATAAAAAGTGAATTTACCTATAACAATGTTCACTTACGAGTATAACGTGTAGCAATTCACTTACTCAAGTTTACGTGTTTTTTAAACATACATATTCTTACCTGAGGCTACGGATAATAATGTATAAAATCCAGGTTATGTGTACATAATGTGAAGGAAGTTTTGGTTAAGACAAGATTAATTATAACAATTTGATCGATCTTTTTATGTCTTCATTTGTTTGGAATTTGAACGATTTTTTGAGTACCATATCTTTCAGTTACAATTGTAAAGTGTACAAGTACCGACGCTAACGGGTATCGATCGCGCATGTTAGCTCCTATGTCAAATAGCACTCCATTGTTTTTCGTCACAACGGCGTATTGAAATATCGCTATTCGCTGTGATGCAGAAAAATATCGCGATAGTCTGCAATTGAAGCTTCGAAATCTGCTATAAGCGCTGCGGATTGTGAAATGACGTATTGACTTTTATAAGTTCAACGGTTCGCCAATTTAATTAAATCACTCCCAAGATTATTATAAATCCATTATTTTATTGGAATTGGTGATTAAATTTACTTCGTTCATGGGATGAAACTGAAAATTTACGTCTTTGTGGCGAATATTTCTTACTTTAAAAACACTTAAAGAAATATCGTTGCTGGGTTTGTGAAAGTTCTTATAACACAATAAAACTTCTTAGATCGTGCATAATTTGTACCGACAGTCCGGGCTGTTGCATTATTTATGTGAATCTGACGGAATATTACGACAAAATTAATTCGAAAGTACGCACTCCTTATCCGTAAATTTTTACTTTATCATAAAGCCGTAACATAATTTATCTGAACAAAGAAATTAGCTTTCAAGAAAGGAAGAGCAATTTTGTATAAATAAATGAAGCTATTACATAATGTTTCCTTTTAATCATCATAAATTTTTAAGTTGTTCAACATTGCGAGAAATTGTAATGTAAATATAGAATTGTATATTAAGTACAGAGTACATCTTTTATGATGTATTTAATTGTTTAACGGGTAAATATACGCAGATACAACTCGAATAAAATTAAATTTTGGAAACCAATTATTACTAAATATTTGCGATCCTACAATTATTGCGTTTAATTTTAAGTTCGTATTTGATATCATGAACTTGTTGATTGTATGTATTTTTAAATTATCTCAAAATGTAAATTAGACAAAATGTCCTATTCGCTATTATTACCGTCTGGATTCTGTAGACGGAGTTTTTGGTTATAAAAGAAGCATTTTACAGTTCCTTTCACGTTACAAATTAGATTCAGTTCGATTCATTTAATGAAAAGGCGTAATAGCCGGCGAAGGCTCTTGAAATCGTTCGTGAGTTCAATTGAAGGTTGGCTGGGCTACAAGGTGTCTTTACCTAAGGCTAATCACCGTCGCGACCCGCATACAAACAGCCTGTTCCCTGGCGTAAGCATTCCCGAGCGTGTGCGCTGCGTGCCATGTCGACTTTCATTTCTAAAACGAGTCGTTACACTAATAATATCCAGCGACCCTCATCTATTCGAATGCTGACAGAGTAGGGTCTCATATTTCACACTTGTCCACTTTGCCGGCCTGATTATATCGAGTGTTTCGACACTATAAATTGTTCGTTTTCGCCGGCGCCCCGGGACTCTCCGGCTCTCGGAATATCGCGTCATCGTAAATCAAGTGGCGGCATAATCAACCGCCTCGGGCTTAATCCGGTTAAGCCTCTCATCCCTATATCTGTCTCACGTGCACAATAGTGTGCTTTAGATCAGCTTAATGCTTACCTAGCTCGTAAGCGCAAGAACACATACTATAATGAACTAGTGTTAAGTCTATATTAGCGGTGTAACAAATATGCATTCGCGAATATGCGCATAATTATATATAATTATGCACATATTTACTAGCACATACGTTCAAGTATAATATAATTAACGTGAATATGTTATTTACGACTTATAAAAATAATATATTATCAAATTAATCTCATAAACTCCAAAATATTATGATAGATTTAGTCATCGAGTATAAAAGTTCTTTTGATATATTTTCCAGCTCCTACCGTACCGGAGTAAATTATTCGCGGTAAAAAAAATATAAAACTGCTCTAAGAAACCGATATTCGACACGAATCTGTATAACGTCGAACTAAAACGTCGAACAGACTACTTGTCGCTCGTAAAATTGTTGTTATCTTTGTTTACGCGTCGAGAATATAAATGAACGAGTCCCTTTCTATATCTATTCCAAGTTGCCTTTCTTACTTCGATATAGCGCGTAACAAATCAAAGATTACGAAACGTGGGAGCGATTATCCGATTGTATATTTTGTTAAGTTGCTTATAAAAATGATTTAAAACGTTGGCCCGGTAAATTAAATCATGGAGACTAAAGATAGGCTTTCCATATGGTATTTTTGGACGATTAAATAGCTCTGTTGCTTTAATTTTTCCGATTTTCTTCAGCATATAGAATTTCAAACCTATCAATTGATCGGGTTGAGCAACTTTTTTCGGGATCGAAAAAAAATGAACTAAGTCAATACAGAAAAAAACAATATTTTAACGAACACACTGGCAGTAGTAACTTGTAGCAACGCGTAGAAGCAACGTAGCAACTTCTACATATTGCATCGCCGTAGGCAACCGAGAGATGGCGGCAAATGCGACCGCGGCTCGCATACTAAACATTACAATAATATGCCGGCATGCGCCTCGCTATCGATTGTTTCTTCCATATAGCCAATAATTTGCTCTATTATAGTAGGACATTATTTCGACTGTCGTTATCTTTATATTCTCATTATTATCCAGCTTCTAAACGATTGTATTGTTTCTTAATATAATAATTGTAATGGCAAACACTTTGTAAATAAAATTCATATACTTATGTTCTTTACCTAGCTTTTCTTATCTTTGTTCTTTTGTGATTTGTTTCTGATTCGACTCCGATTCCATTTTAATAAATTTTCTCATAAATAAGACCATAAATCAGATCACGTCTCGTAAATATGTAATAAATTTTATACATAATTCACCGCTTTATTGAGGATTTGTGACAAGCTCAAAACAAGAAATTCAATAATAATGAAGGGGAGAAAACTTTTGCACGATCTCGAGGACTAAACGTCCGTACTTAGTTTTATGAGATTACTTCTATTTCGTTAGCTCACTTTATGGGAGTATAGGATTTACGCATGAAGTAAATATTTGAATCTTTTTTTTATATATAATATAAGGTGGCAAACGAGCAAGCTGCCACCTGAATCCACCGAAATGCTAAGCGTCCGTTGCCCATAAACATCCACCATTGCAGATGCGTTACCTACCCTTAATTGACGGAGAAGGAGACGCACATAAAGAGGACATTTCCCCTTCCTGTGCGTCTCCCTCCACCGTCAAATCTAGTTTTCCTTCCCATCCTTTCCTCTTAAGAAAAGGGTGGAAAGGGAAAGGGAAAATTAGGCCTTATGTTAGAAAAATTATGCATAGTATTGGGGTATAGGCGTGATTTGTACTGTGGTTGTATTTCCTCGTTGTTAGACTATTTCAGGTTTTAAAGTTTTCTAATTCAGCATTTAATTTGATTTAGTGCAAGAATGAACAGTATGCTTAGATGCCGTTCGATAACATTACCGGGTTCACGCTGCGATGTTACTTCGACTCGTCTATTTCAACTATTTCCAATTACTTGGGCTTAGGAAAGCTGTGAGTTGTCGCCAAGTGACAAAGCAATATTCTAGTGGCGGATAGCGGGAACTTGGTGGCCTACATTTGTCGTAGTGCCCTCGAGAATTTGTGATGAGGGCGCGCCCGGTTGCACTCCCTGCCTTGGATTACTGTCACAAACTACTAACTACTGTTTGTTTCATAACCTATTAATAGCCTCGCTATTTCAATTTAGTTTAGATTCTCTTTGAGATATTAGTCGTACTTTGAACGAAATTTTTAAAAACTTCTTGTTTTATAATTTCTTTTTTTTTTTAAAATAAATGTGTCTTTTAAATTATGTGTGAGTAATAATTTTCGATTGCAATACTTAGGCTATACAAATGTTTATTCTCTTTATTTAATCATGTACCGCTTATTTAGTTAGTTTACAAATCTACGTCAATTAAAGAAATAAAAAATAAAACAAATAACATAAATACTGATACATTTCTTCCATTTGATGCGAAATAAGTTTTTGATAAATTCCAGGTATGCTGTTTAAGTTTACTATCATTTCTGAGAATATGTTGTTTAAGCTATAACTTCAGAGTGAGTACGCCAATAGCCCGGGGAACACTTAACATCACATATACTGTTTCGATCGTTTATTTTCTTAGAAATGATTTATTGACAACACAGCTTTAGTTTATTTCTCTTATAAACTATTGTTTCATATTCGTTATAACAGTTCGTTTTATATCAGATATTTTTATTTTATATTTTTCAATATAAAAGCTATTCAGTAAATGAATCCCAGTAATTTGTAAGCCGGGGACAAGGCGACGACTTGAAAAGCTGTAAATAGCGACATCTGAGGGGAAATTTCCTTAAAATGCCAACCTGACAAAAGCGTTTATAGGCGTCATAAGGTTAAGGAAGTATTTGCCAGAAGCGCCATAAAACCACTTAACGGCGTTTTTAAGATTAACGCCGCTATTTAATATTGTTTTTACAATACATTTAAAGAAGGTATACATTAGTATTAAGTTGTATTGAATTAACCTTTATATTTGAAGTATAAATTATGTGTTGGCTATTCTCCCAAAAGTTCGCTTTTTAAAAGAAACTATTGCATATTTTATTAAGTCTGGTAATATAGTTTTCGCGTGGATTTTTTAACTTCATTTCAATTAGCATTTATGCAAATTACATAATGAAGTCATTTTAACCAAGACTCGTTAGATCACTGTTCTTGAATATTCTGTACATCTGGACCTCGTCCAATTGCCATACTCTTGGCTTCTATTAGGCTTCCTGGCTCTCGGCGTATTTTCACAAAAACATTCTTTCAAGACTGTCCTAATTTACTTTGAAATTTAAATACATTGAAACCTTATTAAGTAAGAAAGTTAAAACAATTACAAGTATAATATATACCAAGAGTAATCAAGTAATAAATTTGTAACGATAGTCTCAAGAGATCGTTAATATTAGCAAACTCGATTGTTATATCAAATGGCTTGAAAGTGCAGTAAAAGTCGAAATTAAGACAGTTTGAGAAATTTACGAGATGAATAAATAAATGAGTTTATCGTTTACCGCATCATGGGGTTATATTGGCTAAAATCAAAGTCGTTGTCACGTTTGAAGTTTTATTGTTACTGTTATTGGGCAAGTTTTGCGAACTGAACGTTAACTGGACCCGGCAGGTAAAATTAAACTGCGATTAGTTTTAAATGTTTGGATTATTAATGAAGGTTGAAAAGGTCGGCAGTTACTATTAAAGTGAAGTATCTGTGGATTTTATTACGACAATATGCATGTATTTATATTCTAAATGTTTACGTTCTCATCGTAGTCAGAGGTTGAAATAATCTATTTAAGATATTCTTCAAACAATGTGATATGAAATTATATATGTTGGAGGCTCAAATATTACTCACCTAGTGAGTTTTCACTGTCAAAGCACTTGTTTAAAAACATATGCAGCACAAATGCTACATAGAATTTCACAACTATTTTCGAATCAGAATGTTGAATCAAATCACATCTAACGAATCCATCGTGATTATTATTATATGGTTTACAATTACATTCATTGAACTTGCTGTACATAGGTGGTTTATTACCAATATTGATTCACTATTCTGATAGAGATTTCGCATCGCGTATTGCAATTAATTTCAGTGTTTTATCAATAGACAGATACCGTAGAGTTTACTAAAATTATACAAAGCCCGCTATATCCCTTCAGTTTTAACTGCACAATCGAACAGTGCAATTATAACTACTTAAGATTTTGCCTTTACACGTGAGCTTTAACGTCAGTCCGACGGTTCAAGTAAAACTGAAGGATTGTGGCTTAGAAGGCTTAAGTGGTGCAGCCTCATGTTATTGAATATTCTCCAAACATCTTACTGTACAATACAAACATATCTTAAACCTTAGAGTCAACACACAATGTATAATGTTCCAGACCGGTCTTCATTTGTCTTACAATAAAGCTTTATGCAAACAATAGATATCCCACACGAACAATATGAGAATGGCTTATAAAAATCCTTATAGCATTTATTACCTGACAAAAGCTCTATAGGTTTAATCTAAATTAACAGACCATTGTTGAATTATGATTAAGATATGTATTTTTTTGTTTAGTATTCTAATGAATTCTATACAAAGTGCTTTATGCACACTCTAGAAGAATGTCGTCTACGTAAGGTGTGTACGTTTAATTAAAATCAAAGGTCCAGTTGAGCGGGTCCAATTTCCCCTTCCTCCCCTCGACACTTCAATAAGCGTCTAATTGAACGCTAATAATAATTAATCTGTTAGGACGTTAACGACCGAATCGTTTGTTTCCTGCAATGACTACATTTTCCTGTTCCCCTTATCCGTTAGCAAGCTTCCCCGTTTCTGTCCCGTCGGTTTCATTTCATGAATCTCCAAAAGCTTTTTGATGTGTCCTTAATGTTTTAATAAGTCTTTGTTAGTTTTTTTGACGTCTTTATGGATCAGAAATCACTAGAAACGTCTCCTAAACGTATAATTTCAACGTTCTTAGTTGTAATTATACGTTAGAATATGGTACAAATATAACAAAGACTAAATTGTGTTCTATGTAAATTTCAAGAAAAATGTCTAGTTAATTTTCGTAAAATAAAGGTAATAAAACAAATTCAAAGCCTAAACTTACGACGTGTTCGCGATAATACGGTTTACGTACACGCGACAGCATAAATGATTTAATTTTAGTACATTTGCTATGTGCTAAATATCTTACAGCGTGTTACGTGTAAGCCGAAGTCGCGATATCTGTCGTCTTACTGACTTAGTGACGTCACTTCAAATCCACTTAAGCCGATCATAATCCCGCTACATACCACGTATTCAGGTGTCGTGTTTCAAAAGCTTGCGATGATTTAATTAAATAAATAGTGAATGAATATGAAACAGATATTTCGGAAACATCGAAGTTCAATTCTGGAAACAACCTGAGGAGTTTTCATGATGGTAAATGTTTGAAATATACGCATTAGCAGGTACGGATTAGCTATACACATTAGTAATATACTTATGGTGAAGAAATTAGTTCAGTCTTTCAATTATTCCATTAGCTACACATACGTACGTTAGTCTAATTCCACGAAAGTATTATTGTTGTTAGAATTGTGGCTCGACTTGCGAATGGATAAACATTTAGCTTCGTGCTTTCTTTGTTCTAGAGTCGTCATTAGAGGTAAAACAACCTTTCTTAGCTGTTTTCTCCTTAGCTTCCGGAGAAATTGCAAATAAAGTACGCCATCGTAAAAGTCTACAAAATAAAAAAAATATCGCGCTCAGCGAGCATTAAATTCTGCAGTTGAAATGGCAAAGTTTGCAGTCATTTTATTAATAGTTCATAATTAAAATTTCTAATAATTAAAGTAAATTCGGACAATCAAATTAAACGTATTGCGTAATATCGAATAGAAAATGTTATAATATAATTAATTAGTATTTAGTGACAATATAATCAATATCGCACGTCCCATGTAAGAAACCTTAGCCACACCAAATCATACTATCATACTTTACTAATATCATAAATGCGAAAGTTTTGATGGATGGATGTTTGTTAGAGTTTGTAGCCTAAACGGCTGAACGGATTTCTATAAAATTTGGTATAGATGTAGAGGATATTCTGGAAGAACACATAGGGTACTTACTTTTGTTTTTTTTTAATTCCACGCGGACAGAGTCACGGGCGAAAGCTAGTACTAAATAATTATTACCAATACAATTAATCGCTTATATCCAATGGTCCGGATTACTAAACTTAAACTGCACATTTAACATGTGTCAATGAACAATTAAATAAAAAAAAATCTTGATTTTCTATTTGTAAAATTTGCGACACTTAAAGCTTCACAGTAAAGATAAGAGTGAAGGGAATGTCACTAAGTATTTCATTAAACTAGATCCGTGAGATCAGACGGCGCTTAGATTGCTTTCCTGTCAACAGGCAGTTTAATAAGCGGCAGTAATTAAAGTTTTGATGTCGAGATGTTTCTAATGATTTTGTAGTAATTTATTGATACAGATTTTAATCATAATTTGTTAAATAATTTATATTTAAGATGTAAACAAAGTCTAATCTTTCGATCTTAATAGTATTTTATCCTGGTTTATTGGTATACAATTGTTTTAGTTGAGGAAAAAGCTTTTACTTTCAACAAACTGCCGGTAGAGGTGGATGATTACCTAGAAGAGATGGATGAATTGCGTAAAAGGTGACATGATCGAGAAGAGAGTGATGACTGAGATGATGGATGATAGAGTTATGTGGAGGACGAAAACTCTTGTGCCAACCTTATAGGAGTAGGATAAGATGGGGAAGATGATGAACCTGCATGTGTCTCACATTTTTTTTAAATTCTACTTATAACAATGGTTTCTATTATTGTTTGGTATATATTAAGCAGTGACATTAAATTGCAAAAGGTTATAATAATACTCCCAAAGCTTAGTAAAATTTACGTTTTACGCAGGAAAATACAAACTATACGATACTGTCATTTAACCTCATAAGATAATACTCAATATTTTTTCAATTATAAATCATTAATTCGCTTTCTATGTCACAAACGACTTCAAGAATAGAATACCATTTACGTATCAAACAATGACAGAGACGTGAAAAGGCAGCTTATTATTGAACTGACCGAAGGGTAAGGAATCAGTTTTGGGCGGGTCTAAGTGAATAATGGAACTTTGAGCTCGCGTGAGGAGGGACCACTTATGTCAAGTGGAATGCTATGATTGATAATGCTTCACGTTGTAAAAACCTACTCACACTGTTTGTATATGAATACGAATTAAAACTATTTTATAGGAAGCAGTATAGTTAGCGTGGAAATATATTTATTTTGATATTGAAATGTGTTTTTCTTTTTTATTGGCCAAGATTTTCCACATACCTAAATCGAAACAACACAAAACTTCGCTAGAGGGAGATTTAACACGCTTGAATTGGAATTTCGTACACTTTCCGGATGCTAAAACTCGAATATCGTGTTGGGAATAAACTTGAGCAGCAATGTGTGCCGTCTCGGTGACTGTGACGCGCATAGAAATTTACGTAAGCCGACCATAATCCTGCTATATTCCACTTGTGTTGATCTCCTACTTACATTCATTTACAATGGCTAAATTTGATTTCTCTTGGAATTATGAAGTAAAAATCGTATCAACAACAATACAATAATAATAAAAATAATACGGCGTATGAAATCGACTACCATTATTCCGATAGTCGTTTCGGTGCACGGGCTAATAGCGAAGAGCTTCAACATCTCAAGAAGCTCTCGCTAGACAGTTGGATTAAGGGCCCGATACAAAAGGCGGTTATTTTAGAAACCGCACGTATTGTGAGGAGGTTCCTGTCTCTGCAGCCCTGACCACTGGTTGCTTGAGTCATCGGATTCTGCAGCCGGTGGTGTTCTATTTTTTATATAATATGTTTTATTTTATTTTTATACAAATCTTGTAAAATGTATTATATAGAAAATAAGAAATAAAGATATATGTGAAAAAAAATTATACAAACGAGCATTTAAGTATAACGAAGCTTAAGTGAAAACGGGTTAAGATAAAACTTAATTGCGTCGCATAAAATATGAAGCGAGATTTAAATAGCTAGTTATTTTCTTTTGTTCCACCTTGTACAGTTTCTGTTACAGTGGGAACAATATCGTGAACTAGTTCAGCTTTCCTCCTTAGATGTTAAATACAATGTCGGAGATACAATTATCTTTTTAAATACGAGTAAGTACGATTTTAAAATATATCAGTTAATGGAAAAATGGTTGGTTAAAAAAAATGGTTAATTGCAAAGCTAGCAAAGTTAGAGAATCATACTCGTAAGTAGGTTTGTTAGTTTAATCGCAGTTTACTTTATAATTACGTCGTTTTAATATTAAATAATATTATTCTATAGATTGTGTCACGTGCACGACGTTACACTGGTGTGCAGTCGACAGATAGACTGGCTCAGCTAACCTATTAAAAAAGTTCATGCATCAATTGTATCGAACAGCTCATTTAAATGCGTCCGACTTGCAAAATTATTCGATGGGTTTTATTATCTTTAAATTGTTCGTGAAATAATAAATCATTTTGTTCAATGAAGAAATCAAAATTTAAACTGTATTATTTTTCATATAAATAATTTTACAAAAAGATTTTTTAACTCTTGTATGGCTTATCTGGTTTGTTTACCTTTTATGATAAAAAGCTCTTTTTTTTTGATACTATAAAAATTGTTATTGTTATTTAATCTAAATGCTATGAGTATTTATTATTATTTGATTTTGTAGGTTATGAATTAATAGATAAAATATATAAGGACGTCATACGCATAGTTTCGAATTTGCAAACTGTACAAAGTATACAAATACAAAGTGCCTCAAGGCTGTTGATTATATTTGACATATAAACGTGATGCGATAACATTTATGCAATAGAGTATAGAATACAATATTCCATTCATTATGTGTGTTATAAACAAAACTAAATGATATTAAATAAAAATATAGCATTTAAAGCTAAAATCCTACAGTTTTCGGAGGTAAAATCCAATTTATAAAAACTGTATAGTGAAAATAGACATCAATGTATACTAATATTATAAAGAGGAAAGATTTGTATTTTTGTATGTATTGAAATAACTCAAAAACTACTGGGCCGATTTTAAAAATTCTTTCACCATCAGAAAGGTAATTTATCTGTGAGTAACATAGGCTATATTTTTTATTATTTTTAAATTTCACGCGGGCGAAGTCGCGAGCAACAGCTAGTATGAAATAAATTACTTTCGCGACACGTCCGTAAACTTTAATTATCTTATAACTAAAGTAAGTAAATGCTTAAAAACGTTTCCGTCACAACTTTAAACGAAATTATTTAAAAAAAACATAATTAGCTTTTTCCAAAAGGACATACTTAGAAGAAAACCAATAACTTAATTTCGTTCATCATGGTTTATAATTTCTGTGTTGTTTCGCCTATTTTTATTTTTTAACGTAACATATTCTTTGTATTTTGTATTTATCAAAGTTCTACCTTGACATTTTTATGCATTTTAATTTTACAGAAATAATGTAATAAAACGGCAATAACAATTAATTTTTCATATCTTTAGAATAATATTTTACCCGTTAAGCTTCTGTAGAATTTAATATCTTGTTAAGTTTGATTTAGAGACCCCCATGTTTTCAATTATTGCATTCCTTTGATACTACTGTGGAATTTAAAAGGATTTTGTTTTACACTGAGATAAATTCTAGTTTTAAAATGCATTTTTAAAGTCTGATTTTCTGGTATCATTGAAAATGTTAGTACCTCGTTTTTATGTATCCAAATTAAACTTGTTCATTAAAATTTGTTTGTGTAAATCAGAACGTTAACTAGAAACAAAAAAAAATGTTTTAAACCACACTCTCTTCGTTCCACATTCGCATTTTCAGTTAAAACAACAATGTGAGGTGTTTTTCCGGAGCTTTTAAAATTCAAAGCATTAGCTTGGCGAATAAATAAAAAGCTACGTATGTACTAAGCGAGTACTTATAAAAAAAGTTAGTACGTCCAAAAACTACTATTGCGCTAATTCAAAATCAACGTATCTTTAGAAAGTCACGTTATTTATTACCAACTAGCTGTTGCCCGCGACTTCGTCCACGCAATATTAAGATAAAAAAGTAGCCTATAAGCTGCCCTTCAGTGAAAGTCCGGTCGAAATCGGCTGAGCCGTTTTGGAGATTACCCGGAACGAACGCGGCTTGCTGACAGACAGACAAAAAAAAATTAAATGCGATTTTCGTTATCAGCAACGCAAATACATCATCTTCCCCCGAAATCTGGATTTTTTCTTTTGATATTACAAACAGACCCTCCAATTTTATTATATGTGTAGAGTTTGTTCATTACTTGATAATTTGCAGTAACAATGTCGTATATCATCCTAGATACATATTAAAGTAGAAGAAATAAGAAAATAATACGATAAATACATATTAGAGATACTAAATAAAGCTAATATAAGTTGATAAGATCGGAGAAAAATTTCACGCACGTCGTCTTCAGACACGTGTACCAAATTATTTGCTTGCCGACTGGAGTAAATATTATATTTGTGACTACAATTCATATTATTTCGAGAAGGAATCTCCAAAAAAACAGTACAGTTTTTCGCATAAAAAACTGTGTTGTTTTGATCAGCGTTATTAATAAGTTTTTTTATCTTTTTCGTATCCCAAATTAAGAAAAGTATCACGTAAATCTCTAATCCCACATTCTCTACCAACCCCATTGGGTCCTGGAAGTAGTATTATTTTACTTTTTCCACTTCAAAATGTTATAAATTTCATGAAGCTGAACTAGCAAAGTAACAACTCTGAACGGATTTGACTAAAATGAGCCTTATTATGAAAATGTAGTACAGAAATACTTTATTAACAAGATATGATTGATATATCTTCTGAATAATAAAAACCTCAAAGGTTTCAATGGTTGTATCTTATTAAATCGTTTCTCGTAAGTTTGAACGCTGTAACAGATCAATACTTTAAGAATTTAATAATATCGGACGGGCTTGTAGTGACTCATAGCGTCCCATATTAACAGGTGTTTCAATACGTTGCTCTAGCCTGTATGCAGCTCACGTTTCCGCGAAAGGCTGGGTACAACGAGCCACTGTGCTTATATGAAATACCTTTTTATAGATTACGTAAGTCTCTTGAATACGCAACTTGAAAGCAGAGTTTTAAATGTCTTCTTCTCTATTTGTTATGTAAAAATTTAAAATACGATTTTTTGTAATTCGACTTTAGCGCGTGTTAAAACTTATTTTTTGATTTGTTTAAAGATTTGATATCAAATAAACGTAAAACTGAATATTTCTGGTAAAGATGGATTTCGTTTTTTTTACAACATTGTTAAATCACCTGTTATTACTCTTTAGTTGTAATACGCTCGATTTTAACTATTTGGGGTCAACTTCTTCATCAGTAATTTTAGTTAAACTACATTTTGGATGCGCTAATTTTAGATGTCTGTGATCAATAAAGTTATATCATATTTCTAGGAGGTTCTTGTTTGCAATTGGCTGTATTCTCCCCAAGGACAAAATAAAATGAAATAGTTTTGTACTTCCACAAATACAAAGTAATAGTTTGAAGAGAAGTCCCTTGCGGCAAATGCTATAGACGGGGAACGAGAGCAACGCTTACCAATGCATACGTGACTGAATAACGATTTGAGAGATGTAAGAGTTTATATGTGTATTCATATTGTAGTGTGGCTACAGTATTCTTGAGTTCAGTGAATGAGTTTATAGTATCTTTCTTGAACATTTGAGAATATATTGAGGACATTCTGATCCCCTAATCATGCTTCTAAATACTTTTGAATTATCTTTTATTTTGAAAAGTACCATTTTTATTGAAGATCGTACAATTTTCTTGAAATAATGGTTTATTGTTGAAGAAATAGGTTAAAGTAAACCATTTTCTATACAAATATAAATGAACAAATATATCTGGGATATAGCGCATAAAACCAATTGCAATGATTAAAATTTCATAGGCGATTTCAGGATAGTATTTGTAAAAACGTGTTGTAACCCAATTCTATGTAGTCCTATATTAATGAAAATGGTATATTGCAAGTTGCATGAAAATACACGAAATTTTAGTCCATGTGGAATTTATTATACTACAACATTTGGAATTAACAGATACCTTTTTGCCGATGATGTAAACCTTGTAGTTTCTTTTTGTTAAATTTACTTTTGTTTTTTAACTAAAATTAAATGCTTTTTACTTTGACTTTGTTTAAAACGTTTTATAATCTAGATCTAGGTTCTTGTAAAAAGGAACGTCTAATTAATACATTTCAAGACTATGCTAAGTCAGTGCGACTAATTAACTTTAAGAATATTTACTGTAGTTTTAAGTAAACTTCCATTGTCTTTGCACTTTGTGCTTTAAGATAAATTTTGTTGAATACATTTAACTAATTTCCGAAATTAAGAGACTATTTTAATACAACTTAAGTATAAATTTAAAATAACTTAAATATATTTCATCACATCATCATCATCATCATCATCACCAGCTCACTATACGTCCCCACCGAGGGGCTCGGAGCCTACGCTAATAAGGGGGTGACTAGGCCATAGTCAACCACGCTGGCCAAGTGCGGGTTGGTTGACTTCACACATATCTTTAATTTCATCACATGACATATTTCTATTTAAGTTACAAAAGTTCAGGAATAATTTTTTTGTCGGCTATTTTTTCATTAAACTTTTTCTCAACTTCATTGTAGTAAACGACATCATCAATTTAAAACAAAGCAACGTTCCAAAATAAATTCGCAGACAGTAAATAAAGTTATTAGCCAGTGTAATGTGTATGTATAATTTCTCATTTCCTTTGATTTCGACTATAAAACATTTTATCAGTAATCACAACATAATACGACTCTTGAAATCTTTATGTCTTTGTTTTTATTCATAGAAATTAAACGTCTATTCGTTATCGTTTAAGAAATCTATTCTTTTATGTGAATAATATTTTTGATCTCGAATAAGCGATAAGCAGAAAAAAGCTAAGAGTCTGGTATTAAAGAGGATTGGGTAAAACTAATAGAAGCTGTCAATGTCACAGCGTATTTTCACGCAAGTCTTGTTTGAGCAAGGTTACGTCGACCGTGCGACTCGTGCCAAACACGACTCCTACACGAAATTATTATTTAACATAAATAGTTTCGAATATGTATTAACCCTCTAAATACCATACTAACAGATACCAGTCCTTTATTTATCTATACTAATATTATAAAGAGGAAAATTTTGTATCTTTGTTTGTATGTAAAATTCTTGGAACATTAAAATGCTATGTTACCACTGAGTAACATAGGCTATGTTTTTACAATTTTTATAATTTCACTCGGGCGAAGTACCGGGCATGAGCTAGTATATGAAATGGTATTATTATTATGAAAAGTTGTATGGGAAATCGTAGAGGTTGTAGTACTTTCATCGCGGATCCTCTGCTACTGAAATGAAATTTAAATATGTAAAATAACCTTAAATTACTATGCCACGCTTAAATTCCATGAGTGTCTATGATTCGATGCAGAAATAGGGCGTAAGTGTTGTGTGTTACGTTAACATTGGATAGACGTATAGCGTCTAATGTTCCAAATAATTGTTGCCGATGTAATCAGCCCGGCCCTGTCAAATTCAGTTTGGCTAATGATTAATCGACCAACTTAATTTCAATTTTAACAAAGTATCGACTACTAGCTGTTGCTCGCGATTTCCTCTGCGTGAAATTAAGAAACAATAAAAACGTAGCCCATGTAGCTCACTGATAATGTAGCTTTTTAATGGTGAAAGAATTTTTGATATCGGTCTAGTAGTTTTTGAGTATATTTTAATACATACAAAAACATAAATCATTCCTCTTTATAATATTAGTACATGTATAGATAGCATAGATATGGAATGTTAAGAATTTACTAAATCACACTTTATCATTTATTTTCATAACTTAGATGAATGAACATTAGAAAAAACGTTATAGAAAACTTTGCTGTATATCAATTTGACGTAATAAGATTTTCCTATTGGTCTACAACTAGGCGGAAGATTTCCCCGGTGTGTAGAAAGTGCATTAACTTGTTGACGTTTATGTTTATTCTTGTCTGAAAAATAATAGAACATATAACTAGAGAATACGTTACTAAGTATAAGTGATACTTATTTCTGGTTAATGGAAGCATCTATACAGTTATATGATAATAAAAGACAGAGCTTTGGTGGCTCAGAGGTTTAACCATAAGACTTGTAATCTACAAGTCTTGGGTTCGAACGCCATATACCAATGTGATTTTCGGTTTTTGAAATTTCATATGTACAAAATTTACCCGACATTCTTACCGTGAAGGATAACATGGTGATGCAACCTGCATGTCAGCGAAGAAATTCAAAGATATGTACATATGTGTGAAATCAACCTAGGGTAGGCTACGAGTCTCTTAGTGGAGACGTATAGTCAGCTGGATATGATGTGATGATGGTAATAAAAAAATAATAAAGAAAGTTGTTCGGTTTAACATTCTAATTTCCTTATTTTTATTTACGTATAAAGTTATTCGGATAAGATCTTTTCATTTATCGGTATATTAAAAGTACAAAGGTAAAGGAAATAACAAGAAGCCCTTACTTAAGTAACCTTCCAGCCTTTATTCTGATTATATCGGCGCGGGCCACGTGAATTTGCCTTAGAAACTTGATTCAATGTCAAGGACCTTGTTCTCTACCTTCGTAATGTAACGAAAACAACCCTTTCTACGATAACTGTTTGTACGGTAGCCAAATAAGGATCGGCTATTGATTTTTGCTGGTGACATTTAACGGTCAAGTACCTTTGGTTAGCAAATAGACATTTAGATAGGAGGACCGATAAGTGCGTGATAATACTTCGTAATGAAATAAGATAAATATATCAGTCGAATTTGAAAACCTCGATTCGATTTCGAGTCATTGTAAAAATACATATATTGTCTAATAATTACTTAAAGGGGTAAACTGAATCAGATTTAAATATTTTTTTAACTTTAGGAAAATGCAGACACATTTAAAATTGTATGTCTTTGGTCAATTGAAATTGAAAAAGTAATGAAATATTGTAGTGTAGCTATTGAAATATGATACAATAGTCTGTAGAGAAAGGGTCCTAGCGAATGTCAGGGACAGGTGAGAGGCGGTTTCTCTTATAAGGGGCGGCTATACATTGATTTTACGGCAGCAAAACATTCCCACACGGGGCTTTAGAGTTTCCATTATTCTAAATGTACAATGAAAATAGTTAAACGAAGTATGTACATATTACGAAAGAGCTTAAATCAAATTAACCGCCTTTTAACTGATGTCATCTTCAGTGGTAGAGCCCGCTTTAACATCTTCACACGAATGGGCCGACTCGCCCGGTGTAATACCACGACCACACAGAAAACAGGCATGAAATGGAAGCAATTCCGTGTTTCGTCTGATGAGTGTGGTGCCGGAGGCCTTATTTTAGTCCCTTTCCCTTTCCACCCTTTTCTTAAGAGGAAAGGATGTGAAGGAAAAGTGGATTTAACGGGGGAGGATACGCAGAGGAATGGAAAATGTCCTCTTTATGTATGTGCGTCTCCTCGTCCGTCAATTAAGGGTAGGCAACGCATCTGCAATTGCGGATGTTTATAGGCAGCGGTCGCTTTCCTTTTCGGCGGATTCAGGTGGCCGCTTGCTCGTTTGCCACCTTATATTATAGAAAAAAAAGTTAAAAGACGGTTATGGCGATGGAGACTAGAACTGCTGCTTAATCAACTGTCATATAATTTAAATAATATCGGTTAACAAAAGGTTTCGTTTATAAAACATTGTTTCAGCATCGACTATCTGTATCTAATGGATTAAAGTTCTATCATGAAAATGAACCTGCTTGTGTATATTTTTTCTGATATCGTAACTTGAAAACATCCACGTGCCCGTGAATAACTTAATTTACCGTAGAATGTCGTACGTAACAAATTTTGCTTTCATTACGCGGCCTTATGAAACCCGGCAAATTGAATACAACGCTAAATTGTAGCAAAGGGTAGGAAAGTTAAGTATTTTTTAAATTGTCTTCTTTCTTCTTCTCTTTTATTTTAAATACATTAGAGAATAATGTGCAACTAATTTAAAAAAATGATGTCTTTAGAGACTCGAAGCTTTTTATCTTTTTCTCAACTTTGTGGTATTATATTTTATAAGACTTTACTTTAATATTAAACTTTGCTACTGTCATAGATTCAGAGTTGCTTAATTTTCTTTTGATGTATGTGAAGGGATCATATTGCTTGATAATAATTAAGTATTGATTAGAGTATTTTTTCATATTGAGCGTCAAAAGGACCATCGAATATTCTGATAGTAAGATTAATTAAAACAAAACACGACTCGCCGGAGTAATTGAGCTGTCTGCCTAACAGAGGTTAAGCAAGGGTGTTAATTAAAATCGATTAAAATAATGGAATAATTGTGATACCGCATGTTATCGAAACTACAAGGGATTCACGGTGTGTTTTATTTAATTAAAATTATTAATGTCCTAAATTAAATTGCTCGTCGTATGGAAAAAAATAACCTTTGTTCGGATAATATCTATCTTGTTTCACTCAAAGGTTTTTATACAACCGGTTTTAGAAGATGAATCCGTTCCGGGCTTTATGAATTATGGACGGTTCGCATGAAAAGGTTACACTTGTGTGATAATAGGAAGATGTGATTAATAATGTAATTATTCTTAATACAAAAAAAAATAACTTTGTCTTCTATACTAATATTATAAATAAAAAAGATTTGTATTTTTGTATTTTTATTTGTATTGGAATAACTCAACCATTAAGCTATGTTACGTACGGACGAAGTCGCGAGCAACAGCTAGTATTTCGAATTTCATATTGTAGTTTACTTATTTTTAATATTCCGTTTAAAATAAATATATCAGAATAATCACAAGGACATATTTGGAGTGAAAATATGCATTTTATTAATATTTACTTAATTCATATTGTTTGATACTAATTAATAAAGTTGTGCGGACCCTCTCTGCTAATACCAATGCTAATGAGACTTTAAGTTGTTCCAGTTTGGTCTTGGTCCACCTCAACAACCTACGATAGAGTTTTGAAAATGAACAGTTTACCATAATTACTTGAAGTTAAAGTTTCGGCGCTAGTTTCTCAGTAATAATGCATTTTTCATTAACATTATCACAATAAGGAGAATAAATATGCGAAAATTCAGGTCAAATTATGCAGGCATTAGGGATCAGATCTACAAATCAAAAGCAGATTAACTCTGGGTTGCTGAAGTTTCCGTTTATTTTATCATTAACTAGTGATCCATTAGTGTAAGGTTGACCTAAGATTCAATGGGTTAAAACTCAAGTTACGTAGTTCGGAAACGCATTTGAGGAAATTATCGAACCAAAAGCACTAACGAATGGTTAAATGTACCTGGGAAACCGGCCATTAGTACCTCACGTTTATGTTGGTAATCTCTGAGCTGGTTTTAATACCTTTGATGCACGAGTTCTCTGCTGATAAGACTAAGTACCAGTTCAAATCTGTAGCAATGCTTTAGATTTAAAGCGTGTGCTCATCTGAAACTATCGCACAACTGTTTTGTCTCACTTTGATTCCTATGAGCTTATATGGAGGTGCACACTACTCGATTTGTAGTTGTGCAACTAAACAGTTGAATTGGCTGCGAAACTTTTAGTAATAGGGTTTCTTACTTTTTCTGTTTCTAAATTTTTGGCGACGTTTACATGCGAAATATCACTGGGTTGGTATCATTATCAGTTGGGCATATTTATTTTTAAAATTAACTATTTTTGTTATGTAAACATATAATATGTGCAGAAATTTATTTGTTGTTTCAATGGAAACCAGTAACATTAAAATAAAGTCGTACAGCGCAAGAGGAATACTAAGTGATAGTGGAAGAGGTCCCTCGGGCATTGACGTTGGCAGGTGCGTTCTGTACGTCTACGTGACAATGCTTCCAGTTGAATAATTATTTTGTTGCACTATGCACAAATTGTCCAATCCAAGGGTCGATACTTTACATAGCTAAGGTTCTACGGTAACCCGATTGTTTAGTAAAACAATGCGAAGGTAATGACTTTATATAACTTCAAATGCTTCGGTGCCGATCTAAAATCAATTATATAAGCACATTTTTATCATTTTATTAGTCTTAGAATTAATGTCAGATATTAGGATTTAAGTTTTCATTTGAAAGGTTAAAATACCAAACAATAATGAAGTAGACTTCTCACTTATATTCATAAATCGGTAGTTGTTACTTTCTATAATATCGTTTGTAACAGGTTTTGCTGGTCATTAAGTATGCTGCTCAGATAATGAAAGCCGGCAAATTGAAGACGCCGGGGAAATGCCGCTAGATGCAAAATCTTAGAAGCGTTATTTTCTTAAAATGTCGATGGAGCATTTCGCTTTTTAAATTAATTAAATTCAGAAATATATCCTACTAACGATCGGTGCCGAAAAAATACTTTACTTACAGATAGTCGTTAATTGGTCACTAAGGGGGACACTTAGTGTAGATTTCACAAATACAACATATTAACAACATCTACTAAACGAGTTTAAGTGCGTCAAATTAAACATGTAAATTAAGACATGTCAATATGATTTTCATTCACTTTTATAAAAATTATTAGTTACTGTACTTGGGTATACTTTATACCCTTAAAATATTATTGTATCTTTACACTTATTCCCTGTATTTCCAACGTTAGTGGTGGATAATTTTTCATTGCACGTCTAGATAGCACCGACGGAAAATATATATCATATTATCATATATCTTTGCACTTTAGAGTGGAGAGTGTAACTCAGTAACATGTGAAACATTTGCGATAGAGATGCGAAATGGCTGTGGGTTATGGCCGAAGTGGCTATGGGAGTAATGTACACTATTTATAGCTTTGTATTCTGTGTACAATGCAAACGTTACTACTTGTTATACGCCCGTATGTGAAATTGTCGCATTAAATAATGAGATACAGGTACAAAATGTTTACATCCATAAATAGTTAACTAATCTATAAGGAAATTAAATAGCTAAACAAATAACTAACTATTTATATTTATATTGTTTTAGTGCACACTTATTGCTTGGTTTATTTAAAATACACTATAATTTATTATGAATTATAAAAATTCAATTGAAGAAATTACGCGTCGATGTATTTCGTTCACTTAAAAGTTATTGGTGCTCAGAGCTGGGGAAAAGATTTCCCAGAGCGAGACGTTTCCATTAACGTTTCCATTAACTCGATGTAAAATTTATTTACACGGATATAAAGCAAATAGAATAGACCACCAGATAATTTTTAAATAATTTAAAAAAATACAACAATCATGATTTACTCCTAAATCAAACAAATTTGAGTCGGATTTATCTATTTCATGACATTGGAAATATTTTTAATGATAGTTTTTAAATTAAGTATGTCTATTACAACATCTCTTGTTGCTTAAAGTACGTAAATAATATTTTTACTTTTCCCAAAACGCATCTAGCGTTGTTTTATTATTAATTAAATGTATTATGTAAATGAATATTCTTTCAGAACAGATTGTTCTTAAGAAATGTAAATTTTGTATTATAATTTCCGAAATAATTTTGCTGTTTGACTAATGTTTATGGATGATTAAATCAAAGTTGTTTCCGGTTCAATTTACTTTAATTATTTAAACAAAAATTTATAAGCTGCAAGCAAAGCACTTACAAAAATCGCTGTCTTTATGGAATGTTAGCTAAATGATAAATATATTCATACAAAAAGTAAATAACTATAGATTGACTATTTACTACTCACGGATGCGTTTACAACTTTACATATTTGCCTTTATTTATTTTAAAGTAAATCTTTTTTTTTAATATATTCACGTAAGTCTCTACGAAGTCTTCCATAAAACTTAATGAATTTTAGTTGAATAGTGTCGAATGTTAAGCAGCCGTTTTAAAATGTTTCAAGAAAAGTACAGAAGGAATGCAAATTAATAAAGTCACACCTTGCCGGTAAGAATACTAAAAACTGGAAGTTCTTTCCGTATTTTTTAGTCTTTACGTAGTTTCTATTATACTGTTAAATGTATTAAAAATGACTCGTTTGAATTGTAATTTAATGATGTCTTAATATTATTGTACACTTCCAAAGTACTGTTTAATAATTCTTATTAATAGTCTATATTATTATTAAGGTTTAACACCTTAATAATAATACAAGTTTGGATCAGGATATATATATATTTTTCATTTTTATTAGGATCAAAGAATCATTTATCCTAATATTAAATCCGATGCAACGTTTGAGCCATTTAATGAAGATTAGACTCATCATTACTTGGTCAAAGTAAATCTCATATTCGTATTCACGATTTAATAAAACTGGAAATGTTTGAACTAATTTACTTTAGTGCGCTTTATTATATTGAGATTAATTAGATTTCAAACACGGTGGATGCATACTGCACTTGAAGAATTTTAATTAGTTGGTATAACAAAGTGCAATGAATTCACATTAACTTGTTCAACTTCAAATATTGCTATCGCTTACTATCATGAACTTAATCTTAATTAAGCTATGCTTTAGTCAAGTAAAATGCACGCTCAGTGCTTTTTACTTTTATTCGTCGAGGAGTTTACCAAATAAACAGATCGAAGTTCTTTTTTATTGAAACCGGATTTTTCTTTGTCTAATTAACTTGTTTTTCACTTTTTGTTTTTCCCTTTTTCATTTGTCGGATAACGTATTTGAAAACTACAGGTAAATAAATCTCTCATTGCAAACGAAATGTCCACATTGATGTTTATTTTCTATCTGATAGAATATTTTTGTATACAGCCGTTATCGTAATCTTTACTTAACTTTATGATGTTGGTTCAAATTATAAGTATTCAAAATTATTTTTTTTATTAATCTTAATTAAAAATACTTTAATACATTCCTTTTTTAAATACCTTTAACTGTTTACTTTAACATTTATTCGTCCGCGTAATTTCCTTTAAAATCTACACACTTTTAGCTTTACTTATTAATAAAATGATAATAATGGGTTACACAACTAGCACACAGTAATAATCCCAAGGTCTCGTGTGTCGGGGTTGCTAATAGTATGTAATTGTCGGTGTGCGTAAGTACTGCTCGTGCTCAGGTGTCTTGCTCAATTAACTCCGGATTTCCTTCTGTGGCTTCTCTAAAACCTCTTCTTAATTCTTGCTACGATATAAATTTATATGCTAAATGTCAAGTCTATGATCCAGGTGAAGCGGTCAATTTAATTTAACACACTCGTAGACTACAAAATGATAGATAAGGCGTCAACATTTTGAACAAGTTACAGTAAAGATTGAATATTTTTAATATTATTTCTTCAAAGGTATTTGCCGGAAATTGGAAAAGAAAACATTAAAAGAAACCTTTTCAGTGTTTCGTGTTGACTTACTATTGAATTTTCATCCACTCGTCATTCTTGAGCAGAGTAAAAATGATTCTTAGCTATTTTTTAAAATACAGTTTAAAGATTATAAAAATACTAGATGTTCGCGTGCGGATTCATCCGCGTTAAATTATAAAAAAAAAATATTTTATTGTTTACATTTGTAAAATTATCAATAGCAAATGTCAAAATGACATGACATGACAAACCTTAGCAATCTTTCTTTCTTGATGTTGGCAGCAACTTATGGTCTCTTTCCCACATTAGGGTGTTATCCAAAATATTTACCCCCTAAGTTTAATGGCGTGAAAATATATAGCCTAAAGCATGACGTAAGTGTAGAGCTTGTTATTCAAAAAAGAGTTATTCAAAAATATGCTGTCATTGCTGACATCTTCGGCAACAAAGAAGTGTGTGTTTACGCTTTATTATAATAGTATAGATTAATTTATATTTATGGAGTACTTATGACAATAATTCTTTAACACGTTAAAATTATTTGTAATAGATTAAATATCTTATTATTGTTTAGCGGTTGAATGCAGCTTATACGGACGCCGAGGTATTCCTCAGGTATTCTAACAATCTGAATAGTTGTATTTAATTAAATACCTATTATTATACATGCTAAGATCGCTACAAATGTTAGCTGCTCTAGAATAGTTTGTTAGAAATTAATACTTTATGTTCTGACAAAGTAGGTACCTATTACTAACAGTTAAAACATATTTTGTTTTATTATTTATTTTAACTTGATATTTGCAAATATCAAAATACTTTGATGTTATTAGTTTATGTATGAAGATAAACGTTTCATTTTCTAGGAATTGCACAATTTATCGACTGACGCAAAGACGTTGTGTTTTATTTAAGAAATGGTTATAAATGTAATTTTCAATACTGATGATAGAATCTTACTTCTTACTAATATTATAAATGCGAAAGTTTAGATGGATGGATGGATGTTTGTCAGAGTTTGTAGCCTAAACGGCTGAACGGATCTCGATGAAATTTGGTATAGACGGAAAGGATCTGGAAGAACCCATAGGCTGCTCACTTTTGTTTTTTTTTTAATTCTGCGCGGACGGAGTCGGGGGCGAACTCTAGTATGTAATATTGAGAACATTATAAGGATATTTAAAAGTACAGGTTTAAAATGAATAACGAATGTAATAAATCAAAAATAACATTAAGTTGCACTTAAAAAGAAATAGGTACAGACACGATGATACTTGGCATGCTTTGGTTCAGTAATGTAGACGTAAATCGAGTGGAAATAATAATAGCCTTTAAGTTTCGTTCCAGGCATATTCCATTAAGCAATTTCCACTTATAAGAATGAATTTAAATGAACGAGTTTAAAATACAAATAGTTACTATTAATGAAACGTACGTAACAATACTTTTTGGAAATGATTTTTTTTAATTTTTATATCAACATTGATCTAAAGTTCGATTTCTGATCCTTTGAAAAAATTTAAACTTTCAAGTATTTCATTTAAAAATCTGTATAGAAATATATTTATCTTGAATATTAAAAAGAGTTAAGTAATGAGTTAAAGCTTTATGTTAGCTGTTAGTTTCCAACATAAATGATACAAGCGCACTCACTCACTGTAAATATAAATTCAAACATAGCAGCACTGTTAATACATTAAAAGTTTTATGTGCTGTTGCATTGTTATAACTAATTCCATATTAACATATAAACTTGCTAGACATAGAGATTTCAACGCAATTATCCCACCTATGTTACACACAAGTCTTAGGGACTGTCCCACCAAAATGTAAATTGTCGGATACAATCCAACGTGTAAAATATGTGATGGAAATATTTGATTTTTTTTCCCTTATCTGACAGTGGCACCATAAGCTATCTGAGCCTCTATCAGCCAGTAGTGGGACAGGCCCTTATGTTACTAATATTATAAATACAAAAGTTTAAATGGATAGATGTTAAAAGGTATATCTAGGAGCACTCAACGAATCTCGATGATATTACAGAACAGTATGGAAAAACACAATGACTATTTACTAATTTTTATTTTATTTTACGGAAGCTCAAGCACAAGGTTTTTAATTCAAATATTCCTCAAATTATTAAAAATACGTAATAGTTGACTGTACTCATTACTATTATAACTTTTATTTCAAAGTACAATTTCTAACTTTAATTTTGTTAGTCGAAAAAGCGGTGGCAAATCTGTGTTAGAGAGCAAGGAACCGGAAAATAGATAGGATAACGTAGTGGTTTTTCTCCGCCAGATTTTTATTCAACTGTTTTTTTTTCAATGTTACTAAAACCTTTGTAAATTTTGTGTATTTTGGAAACATTTATTTTATTTGTATTCAATTTGGGATACAAAGATTGAAAACTTTAGACTTTTGTATTATTAAAATGATAAAGTACTAAGATTGAACAATAGATGTCGCTGTATTGTAAATTTTGTATATCTAGTTACGAGTACGTGCAAGTCGCAATGCGCATGAACTCGGTGGTTTCATATTGTATGTACACTTAAATCTGTTTAGCCGGCTAATCCGCTTCTCCTACACATTCTCTTCAGTCACTTGTAACTCGAAATTCTGCCAAAAATTCTCAACATTTCAATGTGAAATTAAAAGTTTTATTTAAAAAAAAAAAAAAACTTGACTTGAACCTTCGGCAGTGTAACGTTATTCTACTTTAAATTGGTGACTTCTACAAGGCTTTCATTCACATCGAAAACATTATGAATTCAAATAATTTATTTTTAATTATGTTCCTACTCATGATTAGCCTAAAAAAAAACTAAGAAACATTTTTTAGGATCAGCACATTATTTTGCCAGGCGCTATAACATTCCCACATTTATATTCAAAGTAACCCTTCTTTGGATAATAAGAACTTAAATTAAGTCACATGTGGGCCGGTATAATGTGTGGCGGTTGCGAGTTAGTGGGATTAAGTAGTGTGGGCAAAAGTCGGGACGTGGGCTAGCTCGTCGCAGAAAGACGCAACGGTTTGATCTTATTGCCGGGTAAACTGTCATATAAACTCCAACGAGCTGGTCGTTCTACAAATTTGTGGTTCGCTTGCTACATTAAACGTTATGACAATTTAATGTCTATTTTCTTCCTGTATGAATGTGCAACAACTTTCATAGTCTTTAGGAAAGGATCGTTTCTTATAATGTTATTATCATATTAACATTATTTAGTTTACTTAAGCGGTACTTTACGTTTTAAGTAATGTTTTTTATGTTTAAGCAAAAGAACGAACATGATTAAATGTAATTTACTGTTAACTGTGTAACGTTTGAATAGTTTGAATTTACTAAAAATATTTGTTTTTTTTTTTCAGGTAATTTTCATTAATTCGACGAACGAAATGCGTTTCCACAGAGGTGAGTAGGGATACATGTAATCTAAAATAAAATATAAAATAATAGGGTTCATTCTATGCAGTAAAATTCGATCGTTTTCACGTCGCACAGAAATCTGGGTAAATGTTTTTTCTACATTTTCAATTTCATGTGAACCTTTCGATTCAAGTACCCTTGACTAATCAGTATAAAAGTAGGGCAAATGGAGGGTATTAAATAAGTAGGGTAGAAAACTAGGCAAAGTAACTAATATTTTCATTTAACACAAACATATGTTATATTTGTACATTTGGCTAAAAGTTTGATTGCCTGCTTGGTTTACTAATTATATAACAATCGATTGAAGGGCATTGTGCAATATTCGTCTCAATATTCTATTTGAATTTATGTGACAAAGCTGGGTTATTGTGCAAAATCTATAATTGTACGCTCCATTGCGCACCGTGTGCCTAATAATGGGCCACACTTAAGCATTCGGCTGTTGTGCCAATAGCTTATCATGCAATAATTAGTTTTCGACGTTCACAAATGGAATATAGGTGAAACTGGTCCGATTATTTCCGCAACAAGTACGTTAAATTAATTCAAACGAGCATAAAGCTTTAACGGGCAGCTGTTGACTGCAGATGCGTGTTCATTCGGAAATTGATAAAACATTAACGTGCGATGCAGTTGCGACTGCTTTTCGACATGTAAATGAAAAATTACGTTTAATACAAAAAATGATCAGTAAAAAGAACCTATCTTTTTCTAGATATTTAATTTCCTTGTGATATCATAGTAGGTATTAATTCGAAATAAAAATTCTCATACATATTTATCTATTTCGTATAGCATTTTTTTATTTTAATATTCTTTGTAACTACATGTTGTATAAAAATTAGGTCACAGTGTACCCAGTGAACAAAAACTAAAAGCATAGATAAAACGATTTTTGAAAAATCTTTTTTATTTTCTTACTTTAAGTGTTTCGCATTTCTACATGACCATGTACATCCTTTTATTTAGATGTTTTATTACAACTTCATATTATTATATTTACCACCAATCCATTGTTTTTAAGTTTCCAGTAAAATTTACTAGAGTATGGGCGTTTCAGAATATTATCCACTACAAACGTTTAGCTCTAGCCCCTTTAGCATTGTTAACTCCAATATCAAGTATCTTTGTAGCCTCTTTATGTTTTGCAAGTTTAGCAAAACCTTGAAGACCTCATTCAATGGTTTAAATTAAATTCGCAGTATAACAAATTTGTTCTAAATCGTTTATCCATTTAAAAATGCTAGGACTTTGTCAGTATTACAATATAAAACCAATAAATAAAATAACATGTAGTAAAGGAAATTGCATTGAATCAATAACTAACTCGAATGCGCCATCGGAATTTACGATATTCTCTGTGCTACGATATCGATATTATCGTATTGAAAATTTTATTACATAGATATAAATTTAGATTGCAATATCAGTGTTATTATGTATTTGAAAACTCATTGTAAATGTAGTTACAAAAACATGAAACTGCGTTTTATTGCACTGAAAACTAGATGGCGTTAAATACTCGTAGAGCATAGAGCTACGAAAAGCTCATCCTTGTTCTCTGTAGCAATAGAAAGATTACTCCTATTCATTTTAATATTAAAAACTTACACATTAAGTTGACAATGTTATAAACGTTTCTCTACATTAGACGATAACATTAAGTCTATATAATACGTCTAAAATAAATATCACCTGAATACGACTTAAATTTTACTCGGTAATTTTAGTTTAGTTTGCAATTGTACCTTAAGTGAAATCTCGATACATTTACCTCAATATGTAGATGTAGGAACACATTCATTAGCAACGGTTCGGTGAAAGCAGCTGCACCCAATACTGCGTGTAATCAGGTGTTCCAATAAACGCAGCCTTCTCGAGCTCACGCCTTATGTTACTGTTGTAATAGCTTTTATAGGGATGTGCCTAGAACTATTATCGATATTTTTCATTGTTAGTTTTCTCTAAATATCGACATCACAATGTGTCGAGACAATCTGAAAATGATACTTCTTTGTTTTGAAAATTTTACTGAGTGATGTTCATAAAATAGACGTTAGTTTTTCATAGGGAAATTTTAAAAGAACGCTATTAAATACGCCTTTGTTCAAGCTTTTCCGTAAACCATTTAAACTGAAACTTCCAACTGAACCTCTGTAAGCTTTACGTTAACTAACGAGATTAACGGTTTTAGCAAACTCACATACGATAACGTGGAAATGGCTCGGAATATTTCATAGAAGTGAATTCACATATCAAGTCAGACACAAGGGAAATACCTAATGCGAATCTGTTACCAATGCGGTAAACTAAAGCTAGTTTTATTTAATCATTAAATGTTTTATCAACTAATTTCTCGTTTATTTATTAGTAGATAGATTTGATTTAAAATTTCTGGAAAGTAGTAAAGACGTAAAGAATTCAACTTTTGATTTGGTTATAGGAATTGCATCGTGCTTTCAGAATTTGATATCGTTTCAGCCATTCCTTGAATTCATTCTAGTTATTAGATTTTTATTTTAATTAAAGAAAACACAATCCTATGACGTTTGCTATACCCAGTAGAATAGTGTCCCAGCTTCCTAATAAATTTGTAAAGAAAACATACATCTCTTTGTATGACATATAGGTAGATTTAAGAAAAGTATAACGGGGGAATATTTTTTCTATGTTATAGCGCTTTTGTTACGGACGAAACAATGTTCAACTTTTGCTTCTTCTTAGCTCTGGGGAAATATGAAATAAAGGAAAGACACCGCAAGTAACCACAAAATGAAAACTAAGTTGTGTACGAATTTAAGCTTTAACTTTTACGCCATAAAATCTGGAAGTTAGTATTGCTTCAATGTACTTAATGGTTTATACAAAAAGTTCTTTCTGTTCACATAAATTAAATAAGTAAAATTGAGATAAAGTAAATGTGACTATTTAAATCACTATTTTTTACTAGCATTGTTATTTTACTTACAAGCCGTATAAAAACTTTTGAACAAAAATTATTACTTAGGATTTATTTGAACAGAATTAGCTTCGTTAACAAGGGACTATTATAGTTGTTATAATTTGTGGATTTAATAATAATTAAACCAGTTTTTGTGACGGTCTGAGAAATTCTAAATGGAAAATTTAATCTGCAATCTATTTTTATTCTGAGAAAAAATTATGTTCTATATTTTAATATACACAAATTGGACCGGTTGTATGTAGTCGACTACGTAATCATGTATTATGTACATTTAAATTGCCTACTCATATTTCAATCGCCTCTATCGTATTCCTAAACTAAGTTTGAGATTCAATAAGAAGCAATGATTGGCTAGCACGGAGGCTATTCCATACTGGACTATTTCATGCATTTCAATGGCATTTACAAATTAATGTTGTTGATTGCCACACAGTCTAACTGCCACACTCATAGTCGTTAAGTATTTAGTAATCGTGTGTTTGCGTGCGTAAAGAAAACTGCACTAAGCAAATGGTTGTCATTACAAATGTAGTTGAATTTTTAGTTCTGCCTACCCTGTAACGCTAACGACTACAAGGTTTTTTATTTATTCCCTTTATTGTGAACTCTGTATAAATCAAAATCCTTTTCATATAATGGAATTTTGAATGTGAAAAGATTTACAGCCATTACCGGTTTTAATTAAGCCGCAGTACAATGAGTTACTATAATAATTAAGCGAGTAAACATTCAATGCAAAGTTTTTACTCATTATTATCCGACTTGTTTGTTTTTTACTTATCTTTATTTATTTTTGCCGTACCTATTATTTAACTAAAGCTATTTATCTTGTATTTAAAACACATTCTGCCATATACGGAAAATCTGTTTTAATTTAGTAAATTAATATTTCTATTTCCTCACTAGACGTTATGAGGTTAACTATTTCATAGTACTTATAGCTTAGTGGAATGGAGCCAATTATACATAGATTTCGATGTGATAAGCTTTACAATTTCCCGATGAGTCTAGTATTCAAGATAAGATACCTGTCTTGTTAATTTTGCGACTAAAATTAGATTTAAGTTCGTTGTCATAATATTTAAGCCGAGCCATATTTCGTAATTTCTCGCTTATTAACAGTACGTAAATTGTGTGGCACTAAGAATTAGGTGGTTTAAGCATGCTCTCATTGTTCTGGCGCGGCAATTTATAATGTGCAAAGGAAATTAGCTCGGTCACCGCTTGCAGCCTAAGCTGCTGGATATAAATACAGGATTTATTCCGAACTAAACATATGTGGCGTAAACAAACATATTTATTCTAGTTAATAATGGAATCATTAAATGAACTTGGATAATGTAAGAACCATCGTGGATTTTTTTATACCTATTGAGGTCGTACTAAATTTTACAGAGAAAAGTTGTTACAAAATTTGTTATAACAACATAGTTGTCTGGCGCAATCGTGGTGGTTCCTACACTAGGCTTTAGGCCCGTATTTTAGGAGCCAGGGTTCTTCCGTTTTAGTGCTAGTTATTTAGGACATACAGTAATATGTAATTAAAGTTATCGTGATTTTTTTCTGTTTAATACTCGATTCTTCGCTTCACTAACAAAACCATGGCTGATTTTTTTTTATTACGTCGGCAAAGGTTTTATATCGACACATAAAACTATCAGTGCTTGCGTTGCTAATTGGATTCAAGCCGTTGTAGTGGAGAACACAGAGCTCTGCACGTTCAATAGTCTCCGATGGGTTTGAAATTGCTCGTATCGATTTGTGCAAGCAGATGTTTCATTAAATGCTGTTTCCCCGACTATGTGTCTGTAAGACTGAAATAGTCTTTTAAATGTTAATGAAAATTAAATACTTACGTGATCAATTTAAAGACGCGTATCACTAGTAATCTCGATACAAATTTTATTCTAATATGATGTAGAGAACATTTTGGAAAATAACAAATCTGAAAAAACGATAACAATCTTTAAAATTGTGGAAATTCAAATTGGTAAAATTTTTGGGTTGGATTATTTTTTAGTAGTCCTCTGTGCAGTAAGAATACATATCAAACATTATCGATACAAATTTCATTGGAATATACCATGCGACACTTTTGAAATAGTTATATTTATTCGATAATGTAGTTACATTATTGAATTAAAATTACAAAATTCGTAGTTATTCGCAAATACAAGGACAATTATAAATAAAACAAATGTGAATATTTCTTTTCATAGTATATTAACAAGGAAAGTGCCAGATAGTGTAAGCCAGAAATGTAAAGGCATGAAAAATTACAATCCAATTTCTTTGTTCTACCTATTGTTCCCGTTTTAAAAGTGCATTTATAAAAGAGATGCAATGCTAAACGAGGAAGGGTTTCTTTTCAAACTTTTCGCTAAAAATTGTTCGTGTATTTAGAAGATGTATTGCTTTAGAACCAGCTTTAGTGCTTAAAATGCATTTACTCCGAAAAATAATGCCGTTTATAATTGCGGGTTTATATCTGGATTGGAAAAAATCACTTAAATGTGGAGACATCTCCTAGGTTTTGATAAAATTAAGATGATAACTACACTATGAAGCAATGAATGAAAGAATTAAACTCTTGAATGTTAGTGAAAAACGAAGCTGTCGTTTCATGTGAACCTTTTACATCATAAGGTAGCAAATGACCAAGGGATCACCTGGATTCGCCGACAAAGCGAAGCGACTGCTGCTGTCATAACTGAGCGTATGTAAATATTGCTTTAAAAACTACATGAGGCAACTATTTCTCTATAAAACGTCAATGTTGCCTCATTAAAAAATATTCGAGACTGATTTGTTATAAATTGTAAGTAATAAGTAAATGTAAGAGTAGGTATACCATTAAATAAAGCAAAGCAACCACAGTACGACTTTACAAACACGCTTCCTGTTTATAACTTATTCCACTTTCTGTGAAAGTTAAAATCTGTTTTTGCTAAGATCATTTACAAACTCGTCCAAAAAAATATGTCGATTCCTTTTAAGATAATGAGTTGAGTTCCGCAACTCATTGTCTTACGAAAATAATTAACCGCCTGACTCGACAAAAGCTGAAGTACCAAAAACTTAGGAGCTTCCGAAATCTTTAACAAACAGAACTTTCCTGGGCTTTAAGTATTATTAAATTACAGCAACCGAAATACTATAGCGAATTATTATAGCTGACTTTTAATTACAGGAAATTGAATTTTAACGTACTTTATTAGAGAGTTTTATCTGAATACTAGCTGTTCCTGTGCTGCTTTATCCGCATGAAATGATGAAAGTTATATTTTATTGTTTACATTTATCAAATAATCAAATGCAAATGTCAAAATATACCTTACTATGGCAATTTTGATTCCTTGATGTTGGCAGCAACTTATGCTCTCTTTCCCACATTAGGGTTTTTATCCAAAATATTTACCCCCCTAAGTTTAATGTCGTGAAAACATATAGCTTAAAGCGTGACGTAAGTTTAGGGTTTTTTATTAAAAAAAGAATTATTCAAAAATATGCTGTAATTGCTGACATCTTGGGCAACAAAGAAGTGTGTGTTTACGCTTTATTATAATAGTAAAGATAAGATTTTCAAATAGCCATTTTTAATTTTTTTAAATCAAATAAACTTCATGTGTCAATTTCCATACATTATGATCTGAAATATATTCCTTGTTGACCATGCAAATTGGTAGCCTAGTCCTAAAAATTAATTTTGCTTGAAAATATATGTTAAGAGCCATTTGAACGGAATACGGATATTTAAATGCGTAACCCGTTATTAGCTTTCGGACCGCTTGGGTTGGTACTTTATGGGCCCTACGTAATCGGTCGTTTAACGTTTTGTCGCACCAATATACGGTTTAGATTTCATATGTCAATTCATGTTTGATTTACATAATTTATATATCAAAGCATTATTAATTTTTAAATTTCAAAACTGCAAAAAAAACACGAATAAACAATGTTACAAACTCGCAAACAAAAATTTATGAACGCGACATTTTTTTCACGCGTCATTTTCGATGAAGTCACAATAACAAATGATATTTTCCTACAGAACATTAAGCTTCTACTAAAGTTCACGAGCATGAAAACTTGCAAAGTACCCGTGTTCCTTCTATCTATATGCACGGAATATCAAGTTTTAGGAAAAACTTGGGAGAAAAAGAAATCTTTTAACGTTTTACTCGTTTTACAAGTACTTTTCGAAACGAATATTGATTGTTGAACAAACAAATACTCTAGTGTTTAGATACTTCTTACGAATTTTATTCGAAACGAATCTATGTATTGTATATTTATGTAATAATTAAAGTTTTAAACGAATAAGGACGTCTAAACTCACGTTTGATATTCCGGTGACAGCATCGACTAGATTCGGACCCATCGGGGGTCCATCTTCAGGGCGAGTACTTAGTCTTCCTTAATTCGTTTAAGATAATGTCTCACGAAAGTTAAACAATGTTATATTCAGAGTTTGGTTTTGCAATCGCACGTGTAATGTAAATAATTGCAAATTTATAAATCTAATTAGTTATGAAGATTTCATGTTTGTTTATAATGCAGATTTAACATTAAATATGTAGTAAATATAGAATGATCTTATTCCCTTCTAGGTATGATCTCTGCTTACAAGAATCTTACCTAAATCCTTACAAATAGATTTCTTCCAAACCTACTTATCCCTTAATAGCATATTTCTAGTAATAGTAAAATAAACTTCCATACTTAACCATGATTCTTGCCAGAGATTTTATTCGAAATTACAAGATTTACCTGTAACCTGATAAAATATTTATTACGTGAAAGGTGATATCTTACTAATATTAAAATATTATAATATATATATAAATATTATATTATATTATATTATATTATATATATTATATATTATATATTATTATATTATAATATTATATATTATTATATTATAATATTATAAATGCGAAAGTTTAGATGGATGGATGGATGAATGTTTGTTAGACTTTGTAGTCTAAACGGCTGAACGGATTTCGATGAAATTTGGCATAGACGTAGAGGACAGTCTAGAAGAACACATAGGCTACTTACTTTTGTTTTTTTTAATTCCACGCGAACGTAGTCGCGGGCGAAAGCTGGTTAGAAAGAATGGAAACTATTGAGATATTGAAACATCCATGTTAATAAACTCTTAGAATTTACTTACAAAGTTACTAAAGGTGGATTCTTACTAAATCTATAGTGATTACTTGCTGCGAGTTTTTCCATCTCCCATTCTTGTATCATATGTTTTGCCCGGAACTAAAACTCATTTGTAAATGTCAACTGAAATAGAAGTTTAATTCCTTTTGTTAATAGTCTAGGAGGCTTGTTGCCAAAATTGTTATGGAACAATGTCCTGAACACATTTCAGGCACTTAAACTGTGCCCTTGTTTTTAAATTAAGGGCATATTTGCTATTGTTGTGGTCATTTTCCATTCTTGTTATGCCACAGTAAAGATAATATAAAAGCAGATAAGACCAGAGCTTTAACTAAATTTATACTTTTTATTTTACTTTTTTAATACATTTAATTTTACTTGGTAAATAGTATACAATAATAACGGTAAATTTGAAGCATATTTGGATCTAGACTGACATAGATTTTTATGACTTTGTGTATATCATTAACAAACGCAAAGAGAGAAATGTAAAAGCCGCATGTTGTAACTTTTATTTCGCAAAAAGTTATTTAATTATCTTTCCTTTTTGTTCTTCTAATAAAAAAATGTTAAACGCTTGTGATGCGCACCCCTCTCTCTTTTTGCGGTTATCGTGACAGTTCGCAAGCCTCTGTCACGAACATTTATAACGAATTTAAATCGTAATACGAAATTAGTTACATTATATATCTCTTTGCTTCCAATCTTTATTCGTAAACTGTAAAAAATCCATGATCGTAGGTGTTAAATCAAAAGTGACATGTATGCTATCGCGAAATCAATTTTCCGTACTGTATGATTTTTTTTCATAAAAATATTACTAGATTTTTGTTAATTTACTAATATTTTCATTAACCACTCCAACTAAACTCTAGGCTTGTGCTAGGATATGGTTCACGACAATAGTCGAATGGCGGGATTCGAACCCTCGACCGCTAGATCGGTAGTCCGTACCCCAAACCATTAGGTTATTGGCGCTTAATTATCTAAAGTGTTTTTAATTAACAGTAATAATCATTTAGTATCAAAATTATTAATCTTAAATCGTAGTACTATAATATTCGTATTGATTAGATGATCGGATTTTTTTGTAGACTCGCAAACAAAAGTAATTAAATTGTTTTTTGGATCGATAACAATGTTATTGGTTTCGGCCATTATTCGTTTAACTTTGAGAATCGGTGATCAAGTTGAAGTAAGACTGACATGTACGCTATATGTCTGAACAGTTTTACGACCGAGTTAGAGGAATGGAGGGCCGGTATCGGGAGAAACGTTCCGAAGCAACGCTGCGAACAAATTACTCTTCGATTTTCAGCCTTTCCATTCGTTCGTTCTAGACACTCTACCATGTCCTCATCTTTTTATGGTCCCTGGTTTATAAAATAGCAATAAACCGAAAAATTATTACAATACCCTTATGGTCTTGTTAGTTCTAGATATTGATATTAGAGTTATTAATCGTTCGGAAAAATGTCTAAACAAATTAGACTGTTTTCATGTATGCGAGTTCAAATTCATTCGAAAATGTAACCAGATTTTTTTTTAATGAAAGGCATGGTTATTTATGAGGGAGTAACATTAAACACATGCATTATTATCTCACATATTGCGATTTTATCTGTTTTGTGAATTTTTGGGTTATTTAGCTTTGTAATTTGGTTTTGTGTTTAGGTTTTGATTGTATTTCGAAATATTATGCTTCCTAAAAACACATATTAAGTTATAATTAAAAGTTTAAGTTAAAGCTAATTTTATGGTTATAATTAAAAGTGGTTTTGGTTTTTAAATGCCTTTTAATGAAAATTATATTTTTATTCTAAAATCTCTTTTGAATTTTATGCGTATGAAGTGCAGTATCTTTTTTTTAACATATGGCTTATACGGATGAGAACTTCCATTCATTCATTTATCTCTCCATTGCAATATTTTAAACTTAATAAAGCGTTATTTTCCGTGCTTATGCGTACAGTGAGTTAAATTTTAAAAGTAAAAAAAGTGTAATCAAAAGGTCCGTCGAGTGTATTCCCTCTCTGACGATATCGTTTTCAAGCCCGGTAATCATTAGTCCATTTTATTTCACCAATCTCGTTTCCGCAGTGAGCTGGCGGATTGCTTAATGCGATATTCCATTACGTGACAGAAATGATTTTAACAATTCTTTATTACCTACTTCTGCAGCTGCAACGAAACATTTGTAAAATTAAAATTTATTCGATTCTATTCTAGCTGTGAGCTCCCTTACAAAGAGCTTATCATACCAAGCTGGCTCTTTCAAAACAAAGCTTGCTATTGTGGTTTTCAATGTTGTAAGCTGTTAACTATGAACTTAGTATCTATATATTCATGTGCATTCGTTGAACTGCGGCGGTATCTGAATTCGCCCGCAGATCCTCGACCTATCTGCTTGCCGGCTTATGTGGCGATCACTGGCTTAGTCGAAATTGCAATTAAACGAACTTGCACTCCTATCCTTTTGAGAATTTTATTTGTAGCCCGATTGTGTGTACTTGTTTAAATAAAAGATTGAATTTCGATTAACTTTATACTAGTAGAGTATTTTTGTTCTTTCTGTATTTTATTATAATTATTTTGAGTTGGATATTATATCATTGACAATATCATGCACGTGCTGGTGGATCGGCACTCAATCTTTTGATATTGCGAGGGAGGCAAAGTTATGCGAGCTCGTAAATCTCTGAAGGCTGAAGTAACGTCTTAGTTCGTCTTTATATTTAATCGTCGGATCTTTAACGAGACTCCTTAAGGGTGGAGTGATAGTAAATCTAGTCGGTAACTGTCGCTGAATTAATTTGACGGCATGCATATTGTATAGATGCGGGATTTAATAAATGTTTTGGTAAAGACGCGTATCAGCTTGGGGTTAGATGCAGGGACGTAATGTGCCCCTCGTCGTCGACCGCTGTCTGTTTAGAATAAGGGTCCCCGTCATATTCCTCGCCGCAACTACAATATTCACGCTCATACCGCGCCACACTTTACATTTCTAACGCTCTTCTTTAAGCTATTAATCTTAATAATGTACGCTATCTAACCTGCTCGGTACTGTATGTTTTTAATAACACATTTTCTTTAGAATTCGGACGATTCTCGGATGAGGTCACCGATAAAATTTATATGCAAAATTTATAAAATTTATATAGGTAAAAATTTGTAAAGTTTTGTAACTTTTATATAAATGTTTTAAAATCGTCGCTCTCATATTTTTCGGTAATATTCAAATTTTGATATTACAAATTAACGTATGCATAAAATTAATGAAAACATTTGTTGTACACAGATAATGTTAGAGACATGTGCTGTTCCGTACCTAATGAATAAATTACCTGAACAAATTTGCATTCCCGTTATACGTTGTAACAACGAAAATACGCGCATTGCTATCTGACAAAATAAACGGTATTTTCTCCGAAAAATAGACGTATAACAGATTTTGACATATATGTATTTTCAACTCAACGTATTTATTACAAGTAGTCATATGAACATGTTAAAAATAATTAAATATGTGTGTGTTAAATTTTCTGTCAGGAAGATATCATTGCTCGTTATACTCCGGCTAACTTGTGTCCAAGCCATTATTCATCCGCAAACTATAGAACACAGCGGTCTAAATCACGTCGGTCGCAGCCGTACGTGGGAGGTCCTGATCAGAGCGAGTCGAGTGTGACGGGTTGAATGGGGCGGTTACCGCCGCTACGGACAACTCGCTTCCTCCTCACTAACTTTTACGTCGGCCCTGTCGTGTTCATATCTATTGAAACTTGATCTCCGACCGCCTGCAGATTGACCCTTAGCTGACTCTTGTGACGTATTCAATATCTTTGAAATGGGTTGTGTAAAATTTTATTATCATTAACTTATCTTGTAACTTGAATAGTAGTTTTGAATACAATGCAAATAAAAGAGAATTTATGTTATTCCGCAAAATCCTTAAATAAAAGAATCTTCGACCCTTTCTGTAGCATCAAGTATAGGTGTAATCAATTTCAAGTGCGGTTGTTTGTGTATAATATATAAGGAGTTGAATCTGGCTCGAAGCAGCACTAAAGCACTTAGGAAACGCTCGAAGTGTGATGAATGAGTGTGTCGCTAGGAGCGGCAGCGGCAGCGGCACGGAACGCCCCGCTTCGGCCCGCTGCCGCCCCAATCCAGCCCGCCGCACGCCCCGATCCGGCCCGACCTCGTCGCGCTCGCATGATTGATCGTGCTTTATGTTACATCAAATTAGCTAAAGAATATTGCCATCGCGTCCATTGTCATGGCAGTATTTTTAATATACTCTCCAAGAAGAACCAATATTTTAAAATAATGATACAAACGAGTTAATACATTGAACAAGCGTTTGCCAATGCCTATATTGGCAAAAACACAATTAAATGCCTTTGTTTTTCATGTTTATCAATGAAGCTAAGGTAGTCGGTGGTAAAACGTTTTTGTTTTTATTTTAAAAGATTTAAAGCTCTGCTTGCTGTGCATTCATTTCTTCGTTTACCCTTTTTATACACTATATTGATTTAGGCGAACACACTTCTTTGCTCGCAGGAGTTTTAATGAGTTCACCGAAATTCATTATCCTTTTACCTTCTACCTGAAGTTAAATACTTATTTACATAAACCAAGCTGTGTAATTATGTATGTCTATATTGTGCTTACTTAAAGATATTTCAGAGATGTAAATTATTACAATTTATTTGGAGGATCAAAACAATTAACAGAGAAATAAAAAATAAACCACATAATCTCCTAATTCCCTTATTAATTTTAGTTAAATTTACTACAATACTAGCTGTTGCTCGCGACTTCGCCCGAAGGAAATTAAAAAAAGTAAAAAATGTTCGCCATATAGCCTATGTTACAGATGAAACCTATGTTACCTATCTAATGGTGAAAGAATTTTTGAAATCGGCCCAGTAGTTTTTAGGTGAATTGAATACATACAAAAATACAAATCTTTCTTCTTTATAATATTAGTATGGATTAATGTACATTTTTTTTATATAGTCGGTACGCTATACTCCACCTGTTTTTGACAAGATAATATTAAAGGCAATCCCTCAAGTCTTATCACTAATCTGTCAGGATGCTCGATTGAATTTTTCTTTCAGATTAGTAAAGTTATTAAAAAAATTCGATACAAACAGTTTTGTTTGAATTATAGCGTCTTTGATATACCTATTTTATCTGTTTGTAACGTAAACTTTGTCATCTTATTCGAGTTCAGTCTCGTATTTGAAGGTCGTAGTACTTAAAGCTATAAAAAATAAACGACGTCGTAGAAACGGAGCTAAGACCGTAAACACTTATATTAGGCATGCTTTTGTCATTAACTTTAGACGAAAATGGATTTTGTTTAATCTATTGACGGTGAAAGTAAAAAGAACATAAAGCGGTTGATGTGTCATTGAAATTACGCTCCGAGACTTCTAAATTAAGTCCAGACTTTTGAGTGATGAAAGAGAATTGATATGAATTGCCTTTCCCGTAGAAACTTAGGACTTTTAGAACTCTGACTAAGATTAATTTCTATTGAAGTTAAAATGAATATAAACGTAAGTACTTTTACGTTATTTTTTAATAATATAGTATTTAATTATTCTTATGGTTTCAATTAATCAATTATTGATTCATACCAGCGTTTAAATATATATAATAAAAGACGTTAGTCATTTAAGCTGCCTTTTAGTATAGATTTAACTTTTAAAATCTTCACTAAGCGTTTCCCTGAGTATAATTTAACTACTACTTTAAGACCTTGATTGGTCACTTTAATTTAGAGGGTTTCGGCATTCCAGCGCTCACCGCAGGAATGTCGGTATGGATCTCATTCAAGTTCCGACATTACTGCGCGGTATTATTCAGTGAAGTAGATGAAATTATACTACGTATAGATCTATAGATATGAGACGTGCTTACGTCATATAATTTGACATGTTAAATGTCGCAGCCGCCTAGCTGTAATTGAGAAGGATTAGGTCGGGATCAAATAACAATCTATAGGAAATAATTGAACAATGTAATACTAAGCTAACAGATAGTAACTCTATAGAGATCAGTTGGAGACTGAATTTGCTTGTGAATAATCATGATATTAAAGTTTTGTTAGTTTGGGTTACAATAACATCTAGACACAAATATCTCACTTTTTTGATAATCAAATGATAAAATGAAATGATGAGGGTCTTTTGTAGGATTCGAGATGGTAGGTTTCCAAAGTTATTACTTCGTTTTTTAAATAAAGTAAACGTCTGTAAAGTCAGTAAAAGGATACCTAAAGTATTACCTTAAGTAAAAAAGTTTGTGCAAACTTTATCGTCTTTGAACGGCCACAAGGCAAAATCTGAATTTTTAACTTACACGATAAGGTTGAAATATAACAAGGAATAAATTTGCTGTAAGTTACTTAGTAGGCACGTGCTTTATTACTTTTTATAGGAGCACATTTTTACTGAGTTGAATGTTTTTATTAAGGGTGCGCTTTACTTCAAAATTAGATGTAGATTTAAACATTTAGAAAACTACTACCCAATTTTCTTAAAATATTTGTACTCTCTACATACTCTACACATCTATTTAAGATCTCCGAAACATTAATGAATATTATTATATATTTACGCACATATTTTATTAAATTTTGCTGTATCTTGTATTATTTAAATCATTTACGTTCATTTCAATTCAAAATAATGCAATGTAAAAAAAATGTTTTATTAGTATAATGTGTTTTGGATCATACAAAAGTAATCTTTTGCAAGTATGAATCTCGGTGAGTGATAATGGTGGCGAGATTAATCGAAAGCGTATTGAAACTTTAGTGAACTTACAAATGGAGGGAACGAGGGCTCGAGACCTCGCAGCCGTTTTGTAAGCGATCCGTCGACTATCGGCAGTTGCAGCCGGTACTAAATTTACATAATTAATCTGCGTCGGACGGTAACAACGGTGGTTTGACGCGTTTCCATTAATTAGCGACAACTCGCCGAGCCTTCGACCAATTGCTAACTGTAACTCGCGTACAACTTTAAAGAAAGATTTTTTTCCCCGATGCGATCCTTGAAACTCTATTAAAATCCTGTGATTTAGATAAATCAGGTTAGATAACCTATTGATTCTTTTCAATTAAATTTTCGCATTCCACAGTACAGTAGTTAATATCTTCTTTTATTGTTATTTTATATCATTGCCTAGGTAAAAACCTAGTTACATAATAATGTTCTCAACTGTAACAATACATTGGTTAACTTCGATTCGGCATTTCATTTAAATAGTTTATCGTTTACCTGTGGAATGTTTCCTTGTGTATCTACAGCCCAGGAGTTAACTAAATCTAATTTAGTTAATGTAAAACACAAAGCGTGGATAGTTTTGCCGCGGAGCATACAGCCGACCCTTCCCGTCACAAGGGTGCTTCAATTAAAACTGTTCAAGTTTGTTAAATATACGTCCCCACATATTGTCCTTGTGTCTATACGTTTAGTAAATGTCTATTAAGAAAACTGATGTACAAATATTAGAGTTAGCAATATTTATCAGCAGATTACAAAAATATTAGGTTTGTAATTTGCTCAAAAATGTACAAGACATTCAATGAGCCGTTTTAAAAATATTTTAGGTTAGGTCGTAATAACCAAGTTTTAAAGTATTTTTTTAATATGAGTCCAATATAAAGGGGTCAATTTTTCAACAAAGTTTAATTTATGTTTAACTTGAAAAAATTGTGACGGAAAATTGCCAGTAAAAATTTTAAGGACCTACCGTCAACTCGATTTGAGTTTCTAACCATAGAGAAGTAATGCAATCATCGATACTCGAGGATTAGGAGTGGCGAGGTTTACTGCGTTCGTTAGTTGTCGGGTTCAGCAAAGTTACAAGCTGCTCCTCTCTAGGCTTCGAAGTCTCGAAGCGGTTGCGACTAATTAACGTTTATACTCTGCGAATTTAATATTTAGTTTGAGCTAATTCCTTGTAAAATTATAAATATTTTTCGATATGATTTTATTTCTAGAAAAACAGTCATATTTTTCTTAAAATGATGAACCTTTTTTCTTCCAGCGAAAGAGTAAAATTATGCGTAATAATAAAACGTAGATACCCTTAGAAGAAAAGTACTTTCTGTTAGTTGGCCTTGTAGCTATAAATCTTGTATGGAAATTTATTCTGCCTTTCAAGATTTTATTAAGAACCGGTCATCATGCGAATAGAACGGGTTGGGGGCGGACGAAATGTCTACGATATTTACATATACGCTATTTAATCGTCTACTTCGGTCTTAATGGTATGGCTTCTTAGAAAACGAGAGTTGGCCTACCCTCTATAGGTTTGTAAGTCGAAGGGGGACTAAAGGTCGGCCTCATTGTACCTCACAAATACCTCTCGTTTACCCGCACTGACTACAGGTAGTGTCACAGCTCATTACTTTACGTTTACATTCGCTGAATCACTCTTACCTTTCTGTAGATGATGTTTAATGTGATTTTTTGTTTTAACAACGAAGAAACATTTTTTATTAAATAAAACCATCTCTTTTTATTGTTGCTTTTCAAACTCTTGTAAAAGTGCAAATTTTAACTTCAGCTGCAATAAAATAAGAACAGAAAAGTTTACAACTATTTATTTCGAAAAGATAAAAGAAGTTTTATGACCTCAGCAATTTTATTCGTGGTCGTAACTTTTTTTATAAAATATATGGCCATTGTCATACCTCGCTTGTTGACGCTACACGAATCACTAAAAGCTATTGCGACTACGTGTTTTTAACGTAATTTTAGGCGTACGGAATTTCGTCAGATATGGGTATGTTACCTATTACCCATAAACTTTCTTTAACATGTCGTTATTTTACCAAATCGTTCTTTTAAGCAAAATAGCATATATTATTAATAGACTCGTGATTTTCGGCTGCTAAGGCTTTAAGGTTAATTTTAATAGTGTGTCCGTTCAGTAAGAGGTAACAAGTTTGACATTAACGTATTTCAAATGTTATTGACGATTAAATTAGAGTATTTGTAGCCAAATGTTTCCAATGTCCGCTCTATTACTAATTTATTTGAATCTCTATGAATTCTGTAAAGCATATTATTGTACGTAAATTATTACAATATCAATGTAAGCTCTAATTAACTACGAACGTTCAATTGTTCAATAATAAAAGCTGAATATGATATACTGATTAGATTAATTTTAATTATTACAGTTGGCTTGGCATATACACACTCGTTTGGTAATAATTATGCAAATGGGTTATTGCGTTCGCTTATGGAATATGTCACCTTTATAATGTGCAAATAACGAGCGTCCCGGTCTTTGACTATAGGTAAACAGACTAGGCAAAGAGTCGTTGCACCGAATAAATTGTGCCACTTTTTGCGCGGGTTGAGGCAAAATTTACATAAAGTTGACAAGACTTTATTAACACATACTGACATAAAAAGTAAACACACAAAACAAATAGGCACAGGGGTACGCTTGACAGGTCGTGTACCTTACAGGTCAAAGGATCACGGTACATGTGTTGTGCCTGTCACAAGGGGCCGATCTAGAGTTATTATCCCTACGAACAATACGGGGCGAAGATATCTCTCTCATAATACATGGTGTGTTATGTGCAGTTCATACGGCTGCCGCACACTAAACCAATAAATAACTTGAACAGCAACTGTTGTTAAATTAATTGCACGTTGCATATATACTAGGTTTATTAATCTTTGTCCTGTGTTTAAAGCTGTTTGTGTTAAAATATGCTGTTCAATATTAAATTCAATAGATACGTTACTTTACTCTACAATTGCTTTCAATTCCAAGAACGAGCTATAACGATGCCGTAACTATGCGCTACTAGTATTGTCAAAGCAATAATTCTCTTTCCCAGCCTGCAACAATTCAATCTACGTTTAATAAACGGATTGTTCAGTAGCTAAGTAAAGCTATATCATTTAAAATAAAGGGAAAGAGTGAGAGAAAAAAAATCACGAGCTCCATAAATATAATACTCGTGGGGCTGCCATTTGAATAAATATCTAGACGAGTATAATTTTTCACAGCGCTGGTGATAATAATGACGCTATTTATCAACCGCTCGAAGGGGATGGGTAATTATTAACGTGATATTTCGGCGGTTCCCGTTTGTTCACTTACATTTTCGCGCGTTATTTTTCGCTGTTGGCGTTGGGACAGTCGGTTATTTCATACGGCTGCAGGGCGATGGCTACGAATGATTTATAGTTGCGTTGAATATGCATGTCGAGATGAAAAATGATGACTAACGTGCGAGTGGTTAGCGCGGACAGAACGTGTAGCGATGGCCGCGCCCTTCAGCGCAACGCCATCGCCATGTCGCGTTGTGGCGACGCTGCGAAATCGAAAAATGATATTTTAGTCAAGTCGTTAGCATCTTTTTGGCGTGGATATTTTTAGGGTCATTAAATCTTTACCTTAAGTACTGTCTGCGAGTCAAAAGTAATGAAAACAATTTGATTTATATCTGATTCGAAAAAGGCTGGTTATTTCTAAAATTAGCGCATATTTTTAATCCTTTTCTCATTTTCTTCCTGTCATTATTATTATTTTTTTAATAATTGTTCCTTACTGCCATCAAGTATACTTAGCCCATTACTTTTAGTTTCCAACGGACGTCGTAGCCCATACTTCGTGTCACTCTTCACATAAACTATGTTCTAAATAATAATTTAGTTCGCTTCCAAATTAATTTCCCCTCGACTCCCGACAATATTAGCTCCTGAAATTAATGTATACAGCTCATGAGCACATACACCGAAGACATGTTCATTTTCAACACGTAGCGCAGCTAACTAGGGAGAAGTTGAGACATTTTTTTCTTATATAACTAGCTGTTCTCGTGCGGCTTCATCCGCATGAAATTATGAAAATTTTATTTTATTGTTTACATTTGTCAAATTATCAATAGCAAATGTCAAAATGACATGACATGATCTCAAACCATGGCAACCTTGCTTCCTTGATGTTGGCAGCAACTTATGGTCTCTTTCCCACATTAGGGTTTTTATCCAAAATATTTACCCCCTAAGTTTAATGGCGTGAAAATATATAGCCTAAAGCATGACGTAAGTGTAGGGATTTTTATTAAAAAAAGAATTATTCAAAAATATGCTGTAATTGCTGACATCTTAGGCAACAAAGAAGTGTGTGTTTACGCTTTATTATACGTAATATATAGATTTGTATTGTTATAATAGTTGTATGGACTCGATTTTCCGCAACTACACTTCTAACGCGTGAGCAGGAGATCACTTTAGCTAGCCCAAGTCACCGAAGAATCCCAATAACCCCATGATATTGCCTGTGATCTCCGGGAGTGATATCTGTGCACGGAGATATTTGACCCCGTAATCAAGCACTACCGTGCAGTTCAATATGCCGTGAGATGCTGTTCACTCGTCACCCATGAAGGCTCCGCATTAGGGACTATGCTAAATATCTATGTTAAACAGATTAAAGTAAAATTATTTGCAAATCTTGTATAAATTCTGGAATATCAAATTGTTCTGACACATGTTTGCATCCATTTCGGAATGGATAGAAATTCAAAATAATTTGGAAAACCCATCAAAAATGATGTTTAAACGATAAATTTATAGTTTTGTGAATAGAAAACATTAAAAAAAATAACAAGAAGTGATTTGAGAGACACAATTACATAGGAATATATTCGTTTCTATTATTTTAAATGTTTTAAATTATCTGTTTTAATATTTGAACCTCAATTCAAAACGTACATAAAGTAAAACATGACACAGTTTATTATTTCCTATTTTAGTAATACATATTTGTGACAGCACTTTCAACTGTTTTCAAAATTCCACTAATTAATGAATTGCGAAGTTTGTAATTAGTACAGTTGACAGAAGCTTAATAACCTTTTATCTCAGTTGAAAGCTTTCATGAAATGAGCTTTGCCGTAACTACTGTTATGACAGGAAAAATTACTTATTACCTCGGCTTTGGGATTAAAGTAGTCACAGCGTAACTGGTTTGAACAGTTTGTGCGGAGAAATATTATTTAAGCACTCGGACCATTTCAACTGCATTGTACTCGACTATTTTAGAAAATATTATACTAAGTCTTCATTCTGTGAAAACGTTTTTATAACAAATTATATTTAAACGTCAAAGGTTAATCTTATTAAGGTATTGTTGTGTGTTTTGTATGACATAGGCATATCCAATTGATAGGTATAGGAAAAACACAAAGAAAATATGATAGGTGAAGGTAAAGTGGCAGCGTTGCTAGGAGACACCCTCGACACATTTACGGGATATTTGCCCGAAACTGCTGATTGTTTATGCTTGGATATACTTATGGAAACGACGAGTATTTTTTCTTATTATAACACTTTAGCAAAATCATTTTAATAATATTAATTTTAGTGCAGCTTTGTACCCGTACTAATAGTAACAGGGAGTTAAAAACGATAAGATCTCTACTAATAAGTGATTAAAAATCGACCAAAGAACTGTTGAACACTTAAAATGTTTGTTATTAACAGTATCGAACAAGATATAGTATTGGTGAGTGTGATCAAACAGGGCACAATAAATGCCTGTATTGTTTTACTGGTTATTGCGATTCTGTTGCCGAGACACGTTCGGAATAAATTAAAGTGCAATTTGGCGCCTTTAATATGGAGTGTTGTTGGCGTTATTGGCGTAACGCAACGCATGGCGGCGGCGATATGAGCGGCATTCGAATGAGTACACAAAGGCGGTCAGTTGTGCTGCGCCATCAGTAATGCAGCCAGGCGCATGATTGCCGTGCTGGAGCACTCCAGGGACTCCCCGCTTCACATTTTGTTACGCAACTTTCATGAAAATCTAAATTTTCATTCATATTTCAATTCCCATGGACCCAACCTCTATTTCAAAAATTTTCGTTCATAATTCTTCATGTTAGTAGATTTTTCAAACTACCTACTCGATCCTTTATGTTTCACATAACTAGAAATCAGATTTTATTTTTTCAATAAAAAACACTAACAGATATTGTTTAGATTAATTATATCATATCAAAGTTCATTTTTGCACTTACCGTGAAAGAATTTTCTAACTATTATTCTGAATGTTTGGAATATTAAGTGTTGATAAAAATACAACACAAAAGGTTCGTTGTTTGTACTGCCTCATTCCTGATTTGGGACGAACACAGCTATCCAGAGAGGCATACAATGTATCCATTACACTCAAGGCGTCTTTTGAAGAATGCCCTTCCTTGTGTCTACTGTACAACAAAATGGCCTAGTTTTGTAATATACGAGACAATGGTCGACAATGATATTCATTTAATATTGTATTCACATTTTTCGAACCTATCATAAACATCTAAGTGATAAATTTGGTTTTTCGTAGATTTTATCCTTTTGGTCATGGAATATTTTTTTCTTTGACTTCATCATCGTTTTATCACTAGAATACAAATGTCAAATCTCTAAAATTTTTACATCAAACAATAAATTAATTTATATTTTGCAGTACCAATAACTACTAAGAAATTTCTTATCAGAAAACTTATACTCAATACAACCTATTTATCGAAGATTTCATGTCATTCCTTCGTAGTTTAGAAAATGTGGCAAGATTTGTCTTCTTTCAAAACTTGCACGGTTAGCAGCGTCTCTTGCCAATTTCATCCCGCGATGGTTCACTGAGACGTCGTAAACAAAAGTTGACACAAAACTGAATATTTATTTCGTAAACGTATTTTAAAGTTTAATTTTTCTTTAAAATAGACTCGTTTATTTGATTAAACTAACCAGGTGAAGTCACGGCGCTGGGTAATTACCTTAGCGGCCGCAAATTTCAAAACAACTTTCTCGGAATTCTTTTTTGTAACTTTCCACAATCGCAATTTTATTCCACTGAACGTTTTTTAATTTTGTTTACATGTAGTACAATAAATAAATTTGATTAATCTAAAAATCAAATTTAAACTAACTACTTACATACCTCATTACAATTTAATTAACATTTCTTTTGAAAAATTGAATTACATAAAATCCTTAAATAGCTTTCGAATGTATACTTTGCTTGTCTTTTTGTTATCGATCTAATTAATTTATTATTTTTAATCATCATCATCATCTCCCCTGCCTTATCCTACTCCCGTAGGGTCGGCGCACCGGGTTTTCGTCCTCCAAAGCACTCTATCATCCGTCATCTCAGTCATCACTCCCTTCTTGATCATGTTACCTTAATAATAAAATTTATTATTTTTAATATGTAACTATTTTGTGTCAAGTAAGATCATTGTTGCTAAAAATTGACCTTAGATTAAATAGATGAGTGGTATGAGATAGTAAGGCATAAACTCAAATTGAATTTTATTGCTCGGCCGGCTATTGTGACGTCGCCTGTCTCGATTTCTAGATGGGTGTTAGCGATAAATTGGGTCTCCTTTTATGCCCATAGACGTCGCCAACTCGTAAACAGTTGACAGCGCGCCGGCGGCGAAAGCTGGCTCGTCCGCACTCGTAAATAAAATGCTCTACTGCACCAGCATGATATTTATTGTAAAAATGTATAGTAACATATTTTTTGTTACTGAAACAAACGAATTTTAATAGGTCTTTATCTCGTTTATCGCCTGTCGAAATCTCTATATCATTTTTATGTTTTGAAACTTAACTTTTTGTAAAATTTTGTTGGCTTGCTAAAGTACTTTTTTTTTAAAAGTAATGTGCCTGGTATTTGTGAAATATCATATTCACCTACTAAAGTTCCAAAGCAAAAAATCTGAAAAATTTACAATTACAACAAATTATATATGCCAAAATCTGTCACTAATAATAGACACGACAACGATTGATATCCATGTAATTTTATATAAACTATTTTAATGATCGATGTATTTTAAATTGGAATGGATTTGTGATTAATGAGAAAAAGTTAGTCGATTGAGGCGGAATGTGCAGCCGTATACGTGTCGCGAAGATGTTCAATACCTTGGAGCGATCGACAATAGTGGAACGCTCGACTGTAAATTTCATTTTGTGTAGGCGCCCTCGACTGCGTCGTTTTATTCCGAACCAGTTACTCAATTCACCTGTATCCGCTAGTTTCGCGGAGCGTAAAGCATTTTAAAAGAAAAAAAGTTTTAATAGTTTTACTGGCTTTAAAAGCTTTTGTATATGATACGGTGTAGGTATTTTCAGTTTCAACAAGAGTGGAGCTTTTTACAATGAATTTTATTTTATGTGAATAGAAAAAGATGTAAATAGGAAGTATGATTTATCTAATCTAATTAATATTATAAATGCGAAAAATTTACATGGATGCATGGATAGATGGATGTTTGTTAGAGTTTGTAACTTAAACGGCTGAACAGATCTCGAAGAAATTTGGCATAGATGTGGAGGATAGTGTGAAAGAACACATAGGCTACTTTTTTAATTCCACGCAGACAGAGTCGCCGGCAAAAGCTAGTCAGTAAATAATTAATAGATTGAACAACCTTTTGACAATGCAATGACTTTAAGTTTAAAAAAATCTAACAACGTTTAAATTACGTATTATAATGATGATGAAGGTTATGTTAGTTGAAAGTCATGTAATGATTATTCGCACAATCTGGTGCAAGCCCCTCAGCACTAATCGACTAACCTTAATGTTCCCTTCAAAGTGGAACAGTTCCAAGAATCAAAATATATAGATAGCACAAAATGACACTAGATAGCACACTAATCACCCGAGACCGACTCCTTCTTGATTGGTTTTTTCACGTTCCCTCCTCTTGAGAAATACTTTACATTTTTATTTTACTCCTTCTATGCTAATTTAATATGCGGCCTCGCGGAAGGAAAGGAGCTAACATTTTCTATATTTAATAACGTCCGTAAAGAATTGTATTAAAAATTCATACACATACTTTATTTTTCAAACGTGTTTCACGAGGAATTTACTCTTTTTTTAAAAAATATATTTACGTTAGCAAAAAAAATATTTCATATTAAAACATGAGGTAAAATAAATGTGCATTCAATAAACGATCATGAGTAGGAAATTGTCCTCCTTTTTGAAGTCGACTAACAAAATACTCATCACAAATATTTCTTTATTATTTTTTCCTGGGTGGTTAATATAACCTTTCCTAATGTATTAAATCAACCTTAAAAGGATCATTTCGTTGAAGCGTATCATTACGATATATAAACATGATAAAAAACAAATTGATAAACAAAAAATGTTTTGCCAAAAACGAAATTCATTAAAATCTTTTAGAAAAAAATCTGATAGGATCGCCTCGGCTTGGAATTTAGACAACCCTCTATTGAGAAGGTTTTTAATTAAAGTCGCTTTGACCATGGAAGTGGAATGTCTCGAAGTGAAATGATTAGATCCACAATAAAACAATGGTTATCTTAATCTCCTATAATTTAGATCTGTTAATTTATCGATCGTCAACGTAAAGTTCAGTTTTAATAAAAGGTTTTTGTAACATTCGTCAAATAAATGATGAAAACGGATTATTTCCGTGAAACGTTTATAATCTCCACCTTATATTTTTCAAAGAAATTTCAGTTGTTTGTGATTCAAGACGACTATAATATTATTAATAAAGGTAAAAACTTGAATTATTACATACATGTATAATACTATTGTAGAGAAACACTTATTCGCATTGCTTTTTGTCAATTTGTACGTAATAAATAATATTTTCGTCCAACTTATAAATTAAGTATTCTCAGTGTGAATAGCGTCATATGGTATATTGAAATTGTAACGGTGAGTGCGTCTTCGTTAGAGCAATATCAATTAAGGTTGCGCGACGTGCCAACGATAAACGGAGGGCGCGTGACCGCCACGTCGCGCCGCCCGCCCTGCTAACCGCCCGCCCCACGCCTCATACCCGCCCGCCCTAAAGCTCGGACACCGCCAAACCGCTCGCTTCCGCCTCGCAAACTTAAACTGCAATTTGCAAAATATGAAACGTGCTATTGCCTAAATAGTCGCTCGCACAAACTAAGCGTGACTCTACCAATTGTTTACTTGTACATTAATTCAAAATAAGCAAACAATCCGAGTTTTCGGTGTACTACGTACCTTTTTAGTTAATTTTATGGTTTGTTTCTATTAAAATTAGGCCAAGAAAAGCCAGGAAGATGAATATCATCCGTTGTGGTGTGTAAAGACGGGTCTAGAATAAGTTGATTATTTGATAAAAGACTGCTTAACATTTCGTAACAGAAATATTAAGTATTGGTCCGAGATATTTTAACAACACCTCTGACCGTAACTGAAATCCTATATCTATAGTTATATCCTACAGTTAGTAAATATTTTCAAAGAGCTTAAAACATTTGAACAATCCAGCTGACGCTCGACGCGTATAAAATTTCGTAAAATATTTTATCAACTTCCAACGTGAGGTTTAGACAATACTTTTTCCAAAATTTTGTGTATACGGTTTTATTCGTGGCTCAATCACTGCGGCTTTTATTCATTTTTATTACGACTATAGCATCATATATATTTTTTTATTTCAACACTACCTTTCTGTAAATCGATCGAAAGAGATACTCTCTTTTGTGTTACTAAATAAAAATGAATTTCATATATGTATGTTCTGTCAGTGGAATTGTATTATTTACTATCAGATTGTTGTTGATAATGCTACAAGGTTTAACTTTAACAATGGCATTTCTACGTCAGAGAACAAGTCTGAGAACAAGTCAAGTTCTTAGCGTACCGGGGATCCCGAAAAGTTTACTTAATAGTAACAAATTATGAATTCAAAAAGCTATTTTTAACGCTTAAGGTAGTGTAAACATAAAGCTAGGTCCGCTACAATCCCTCAGTTCTAACTGTACCTACTGTTTTAGTGAGATTTGAAAAAAATCCTACACACGATCTGTAGCGGGTTTTTTGATAGTAAACTGTAATATTGACTGCACATTTGTCCGACTTATGATTTGAAATGTGTGGACATTCGATTCGTAGTCTTCCTGACAATATACAAACTCAGTCATCTTGTTTTTTTTATCGCAATTAGAAGCAGTGTAAAGGTTAATGTTTTGTTTATATATGTAACTATAGCAATATGATTTCATATTCATTGATGTAGGCACTCGTCAATTTTTTCGATTATATTTACAAGTCTATTACGACTTGTCGTGTAAAGGAATATATTTACATTATATAAATATTTATTGTCTGTAGCATAATTCCCTAGTTTGAAAAGTAAAATCCCTGTGGTCTTTTAATATTTATGAAGGCACCGACGGCCATCGACTTTTAATACTTCGTTAATTCATTCACGTTTTGCTATTAAACTGCACAAATTATTATTTATTGGTAAACATTTGGTATTACTGAATATTAAATACAATGAACATAGTCGCATAATGTGTATGTTTAATCACAAAATTTATACGTTAAGACGGAAAACAGATGTTAGTAAATTGTTCACCAGATCGGAGTAGATTTACATGCCAGTAGTTCGCATGTTAATGTGTCACTTACTGGCATATGTATTCCCCTTATCTACTAATATTATAAAGAGGAAAGATTTGTATTTTTGGATTTTGGTATGTATTGAAATAACTCAAAAACTACTGGGCCTATTTCAAAAATTCTTTCACCATTAGAATGGCAATATATCTGTGAGTAACATAGGCTTTATCTTTTATTATTTTTCAATATAACGCGAGCGAAGTCGCGAGCAACAGCTAGTCTATACTAATTTTGTAAAGAGGAAACTTTACTATTTTTGGATTTTGGTATGTATCGAAATAACTCAAAAACTATTGGGCTGATTTCAAAACTTCGTACACCATTAAAAAGCTATGTTATTGCTGAGTAAAATAGATTATATTATTAACCATTTTTGAGTTCTACGCGGACGACGTCGCAAACAACATTTACTACTTTGATTGATAACGCAAAGTTTGATTATTGGTGCAAATACTAATAGTTTTAAGGTTTTTAAAAATAGGTTGTAGGCGATAGTTAAAGAGTATGTTTACTGAAGGACGCAGTTCTTCAGGACGTAGCTAGAGAGAGTAAATTTGTGCAGTTGGTAATTTGATTGGTTCGGTTGATGCGACGATGCAATTTTCCCAGCACTTCGATCCCTTTATCGAAAACACTAGCTGTATCTATATTAGTAGTTACTCTACATCAGTAGTTTAGTTTAAATTTCTTTTAGACTGTTACAGATGTTTACAAAAAACATTATGATTAATGTTAAGTTTGTTAACTATTTATTATAGTATTTAAATATAAATTAATGCATTTAATTATGTTTATGTATATATTCGAGTAAACTAGTTATTTCGCATTTAAAATTTCTATAAAGGATCGGGTCGGAAAATAATTTATTTAACAAGGTTGTGTCTTTATAAAAATGTAACAAAGTATTCGAAGACGATCCGCGAAGCGTTTCAAAGGAAGCGAACGGCGTGGTAATAAAAGAAAAACGCTTCGATAAGGGACAAAATTATTTTAAGCGTCATGATTTATCAGTGCTTGAGCGCTAAGCGGGTGCTACGTCATCGCCTTTGCACCCGCCTCACCCCTCTCAACTTATCTCCTTAACAAATTGCATGAATCTGCAAAGAGGTAAAACACCGAAGAAAACAACCCGTGATAAAAATAACATTATTTATATCACGTGCGTTCCTGACTCGACTGTGTTATTCCGTCACACGCTCACACCGTTACTTACAATTTGAACGTTACAAAAATACTAAAACATATATTATTGGCAAGAATTACGATTTTGTATATAACTAAGAAATAGCCGGAAAATGTCAAGTTAAAATACATATGGTATTTGTTTTTTTTTTGATATCATGAGGTGGCAAACGAGCAAGTGGCCACCTGAATCCGCCAAACTGGAGTAGCAACCGCTGCCTATCTTTAATCGAAGGAAGAGGACACGCACATAAAGAGGATATTTCCCCTTCCTATGCGTCTTCTGCACCGTCAAGTCCACGTTCCCTTCCCATCTTTTCCCATCCTTTTCTTATAAGAAAAAGGGTGGGAAGAAAAAGGGACTAAAGTTGGGCCTCCGACACCACACTCATCAGACGTAACGCGGAATTGCTTCCACTTCCCGCATGTCTTCTGTTTGTTCTACATATTTTTATCTATGCGACATCTATAACAGTTTTAGAGTCCAAATATTTGTTCCTTATACATGTTTGTAGGCAAGAGTATGTATTAGTCCTTCATAAATTGCAAATAAGAATGAAGATCCTGTCGATCAATATAAGTGTCGGATGGCGGATGTCGTCACAATCCGCGCGACAGCTGTCGATGACGTCTTCGGGCCTGTAACGTCGCTTTTTCCTTTTATTTATGATCAAGTTGAGTGCCGCTTATTACAGCTGCGGGTGTGAGACATGTTTCATATGCCGGCCTCGTCTTAACTTCACATCCCTTTCTTGACGTTTATTGAGCTGTTTGTCGTAAATAATCAATACATATTATAACAGGGCAATAGTACAAACAATATTTAACACTTTTTATTTCTTAACATTCGTAATTACGGTGTAATTGTAATGTAGAAATAGATGAGTAACAATAATCTATTTTTAAATTTAAACCTCATTATATATCTTGATTTTTAATGTACCTATTCATTCGAATACTTTATCCTCATACACACATAATGCGATTTTTCCTGGTGTTAGTTCAAATGCTGTTGACCCAAACGTCCATTGTATACTCCTATTCGAAAAGTATTGCCGATAGATTTGTGATGCCGACTCTTGTGCCAAAGAAATCTGTATTCTTATATTGATGATTCCAGGGTTAACAAATTCACGGTCCCCAAACAATTTGTTATCCTTTACGAGCTTTGACATAAATGAACATTTTCGCCGCATGAGAACATTTTAACAAGTTCCATTGTTATTCGCGACTATTTTACTGATGTGACGCGTATTCAACTAAAGTCTCGACAGTCATATATATCGACGTTTCTGTTAAACTGGCGACAACTTCTCCAATGTTTTCTCATCGGGTCGGAGTCTTCTAGAAAGTTTGATCGTTTCTGTCTTTTGGGGTGCCGGTTAGAATTACGAAGTCAGCACTTTATCGACGATGCGTATAAAATGAGTTTACGATTCTCGTAAATTCCGGCATGTGCGCCGTACCGCGTCTGTGTTTCAACCGAGGCTCGCACTTTTTTTAATTAAGTAATTGTTAATTGAAAAACTTTCATATAAACCAGATGAAGTTTGTTCGCTTCAGGTGCGGAGAACACTTTGCCCTCTGAATACGAAAACAATACTTTATTATATCTAACTGTGAACAGGAGTATTAAAATTAAGTTAACTTAGTGATTAAAAAAAATTAGTGAAAAAGGTTTCGACAAAATATTTAATTAACGAAGTTTTATAATTTTATAAAATTCTTTTAAAATGCCTAGTCTCCAATGTCACTTATATTTTTCCCTCGGTAATTAAAATTACGCGAAAACATACCAACGAATTAATTTTCTAGACGATCATAGATTTTTACTATCCAAGTACTGATGATTTTCAAAATACTTATTTTATTCAAAAAGAATCTGTATTTTTAATTTCCTTAAATTAGCGATAACAAGGCATAAAACGATTAACTAAAGTGTTTTTACAAATATACATAAAAGCTGACGTAGAGGGTACTTATTTAGTTAGACGCCGGCTGACACCGTCTGGCGACAGGAAACGGCCGTCGGTAGCCTAGTTAACAAGGTTAATATCGTGCAATTCAAAGCATTGCATAGCTTTATAATATTATACAGCCAGATACTGCAGCCTGCTGCCTGATGCCAGTGCCTTGTGCTTCTCGCAATTACAATATCGGTGCTGTATATAAAAGCTTAGAATACATTATTATTGACAATATGTAATTAATATAATATTTAATTTTTATTTCCGATTCTACTTAATTGTGTTTTACAATATTATTGGGGGTTTGTACCAAAATGATCAGTAATTTTTGAACCGCAATAACTTTTTATTTAACGAACAAAATTTCTAAAATTAAAAATGTTTTTTGACCGTAGTATTTTAAAAGAAACCAAAGCTAGAACTTGGATATTTTAAAAATACGTTCGAAGTTTATTAGTGATTTTAAATCGAGTACGGCGGGAAATAAATAAAGCTTTTCTAAACTCGGAGCATATTTTAAAATTTGCTTTGCTTTGACCGATTGAATTATTCGCATGCGCTATTTTCCAGTTCTTTATTCATACCGGATTTAAACTAGGTCATTTTCAATGCTTGCGTTAATTGTTTTAACATGGAGCGTATCTAGTGCTTGAAATAAAGCAGTTTGGGGTATCCATGTTGCGTCCGGGCTCGCAGCCAGTAAGCCACGGATCCGACCTGCTTTTCTTCGCCGCTCGTTAACGAAACAATAAATAATGATTTGGACGTCTCCATCGTTGCACGCTATTGTGTGCCTGTCATTGCCACTGGGTGGCCGACATTTTGCCATTTCCTATACTGTCATGCAACCAATTTTATGATTGAAGTTTTAATATTCTATTTGTTTTATTTTAAACTGGGACACGGTATTGTTTTAGGCATATTCATGACAAATTTTCATTTACATATTTATGAAAGCTTCCGCAGTCATAGTTCGTTTGATTATTCTGTTTACAGACTGATCGACGGTTCTATTAAAAGTTATAATCTCAGTTTGCAGTTTCATTGATGTACGATGTCATATTAGTTCGGCGTATTGGGTTTAATTTGAATCTATTGTATCCAGAATATTGAGTTGGTATATATTTTATCTATTTCTAGTGATAAAAATATTTTTCAAACAGAAGACTGACGACATGACTAAAAAAGCGAACGAAGATAAGTTCTGCAGAAAAATGTATCATCAATGTATAATTTACAGTACAATACTGATTTTTAGTTCTTTCTGTAAAATCGTTTACATTAGAGAGCGACTTCAAGTCTTTGGTCGTGCAAATATCATTTTTTTTTTAAATATTAATTTGAAATTTCACTTATAAATCGCCCGAGGAATATATCTTAGTATAACATTGTTTTGCCTCAGTTGGAATAACGCCAAGTGGAGCTGTTTAGGATTTCCGATCTATCACAATATGGGTTAGCTCAATGTTAACGAAGCGTAGAACATAACTCTTATTGAATGTGTTATTAGCAACTTGAGCCTCGTTTTAAAATTATCACTCATTCCACTTTACACGGTCAGTAATTGCTACTAAGATATGCCAAATACTTCGTGTTGAAATTATGCATTTTGTCTTATTGATTTAAATATGCTTAGTGTCTCCGTATACTTAGAATTATGTGTAGTGTTAACACTGGTGGTAGATTGCAATATTTACATACTAGCTTTTGCGCGCGACTTCGCCTATGTGAATTTAAAAAATAATTAAAAACACAGCCTATATTACTCACTGATAACGTAGATTTTTATAAGGGAAAGAATTTATGAAATCGGACCAATAGTTTTTTAATTATTTCAATACATACAAAATTACAAACCTTTCCTCTTTATAATATTAGTATAGAAGTATACTCGTACATAGGTAACTGTTTTACGTAAATAATAAAAAACATTTTAATACATTAGACATTATTTCGATGGCACACGATTATTGAAAACAATCAGAAGTGGTGTAGGATGAAATAGTAACCATGGGAAGAAAATATTTTATCTGACAAAGCGCAGGAATAAAAATAGTCTGAATACAGGATTATGTGCAGAAGCACTTTATAGACGGTCATTCATCTGTCTGCTTGTATAAAGAATTACTGTTAATGATTTTATTTCTATAAATGAAACGTAAGAAGCCTTATCTATAAACGGGAATTATTTCAATAATGAAAAGCGTCTATAAAGATGGTTGTGAACAATTTCTAGTTAGATTTGGTTACGTAAATTAAGTGATTTCAACGAAACACGTCCAGTGGCACGATAAATATTTGAAGGATTTTGTGTTGGCTATAGAAGCGTGAAACCGTCCATGGTGTATATTTCACTAACAAGAGCGTTTTGATGCATTAAAAATGAACGATATTGCTATTTGATAATATTTGGTTTAATTGTATTAAAATAGTTTTGTTTTTCTTTTCAGGTATGTGCATCTTTTGCGGTTTTCGGAGTTTACATATTCTACAGGTATTTTTTAATTGCATATTACACTAGTGGGATTTAAATGTAAGGAAAATATTTACTTACATTAAAATGAACTAAAATCACTTGGTAAATTTTCAACAAAACTATTTTTTTCTAAAATATATTTATTGAAATTCTAAACCCAGTATATATTTTTTTCTAAATAAAACATTGGAAAAATATTCAACTAATTTTTCGATTTACAGAAAACGTAGTTTTTTTTTAAACCTTAAATAAAACTTCTATTAGAAAATTACGAACTGCGTTTAATTACATATTTGATTGTTGTCTTAAAATAGCATCTCAACTTTTTCCACTTTGTTATAAAACATGATTATTTTCCCTTAAATGAATTCAAATATGTAGATATATGATATTCATATTAGTATTGTCTCAAGGGACTTTTACATTTACTCCATAAAACTTATATTACTTATTTATCTAATAAAATGGTTTAACTATTTTCTATGAAAAGTTGTAAATGTTCCAAAGTTGAACGCTTTTCTATACGTGCCAGGATTTAAACTTGGACAGTACAATTAAATTAGAAACTTAAGAAAACGTACTGAGGCGTCGCGACGTTAAAAATCAAAACTTTAACTTGTATTGCTTTATGAATTTAACTAGCTGTTGCTCGCGACTTCGCCCGTGTAAAATTAAAAAATATGTTCCATGTCACTCACAGATAAATAACCTACCTTGAAATAGTATGTATTCGATTCAGTTTTTACGTGAATCCAATACATACAAAAATCCAAAAATACAAATCTTTCCTCTTTACAATATTAGTATAGATATAGATAAAACATCATTTGCTACAAAGTGTATTTATTAGCTATTGAATGTCAAGCTGAAGAGACGCTTTGTTTACGGCGTGCACAAATAACGTTTCTCGGCTTTGACCGCTGCATATCGGTGCGTATCTATACCTTTGAAAAGGCTGCAAGGAACGTCCGGCGCTATAAAAAGCGTAAAGCGCTTTGTTTTCACGTTCGCAGAGGAAATGTCCAACTCTGACAAGCGATCGTTGGGTCTAATGGACCGCTGTTTACACTGGACCATGGGCTTTTACATTGAAAATAACAGACAACTGGTAAAGCCCGAGGAAATAGGTATTTGATGAACAAACACTTTAAGGCGACATTGTTGATTAACTCCGTTTAAACAAGTATTTTTAGGGTTGGCAACTTTAGGACAATGTTTACTGAGATGTCAACGTCTTTTACTAATTGCTTCTATGTAAGTATTTGTCGAAACCTTTGTTTGTTTTTTTTTGTTATCAATAGTGTCATTATTGCTCAAATTTCTTTAATATACAATTTGAACGTTCATATTTTCATTAATTTGTGATTAAATAACGATTACGTAAGACGAAATTGATAAATCATTCTTTGTAGGCAAAAAGATTATTTAAAAAAAAAACACATTTAAAACTACCACAACGTCTCAAAAATAAACTCTATTTAATATTTTTATTTATTTGGAATATGCCTAATTGCTGAATGAGTCGAAAATTAAATGTGAATTAAATCACTTCAAACATTCAATTTATGAAACTTGTTGAAACATCGCAACTCGTATAATAAACCATCTCGGCTAGGCTTGAAGTAAAACGGAAAACAATTGTAATATTTGTCTACCCGAGTAGAATGAACTTCGAAATTGAAGCAACATTTATATAAAAGTTAAACGGCCGTAATAGATTAAGTTTTCAAATCCTGCACGTTGGTTTAATAAGCGTATACAAATTTGATAACATTATGCAGAAGTCACTTTGTGTGTAATCACGTTGGTCGCAAATCTGCCCACCTAAACTACCGTGCCTCTTAATCCCAGTGTTAATTTCTCGCTGTCATACTGTAATGTTACGTGAATAAAATATTTTGTATTACCTAGGCAAACTTTCGACATGCTTTGTTCTTACTTTAACCTCTTAATATATGTAGAACCGTAACCTAGTTAGGGATTTTGTTCTTTTCATGAGCCCACTTTTTATTAAAACTTCAAAGTTATGAAGCTGGAGCGGTTTAAGCATTCTTTTTTTTCGTGTCTTCACTAAACGTTTTATAAAAGCAAGATTTTTGGATATGTTTCCGTAATGCTTTTACTATATTTTATCATATTTAAAAATGTAAGCTATTTAAATCACATTTGGCTTTTAAAGAAAAAGCATTTAGATTGTTATCTAGGAATTTCGAATTTGAAACAAAGATGGCATGTCAGGCTCAGAATTGTTGTTAGGGATATATGTTCCATGTCGCCTATAAACTATAAAGGAAATATGTGAAATGGAATAAATGTCTAGGTTAGTGAGGTATATTGTGGTTGCGTTGTTGCGCGTGACGGCGGGCGGGGCGCGCCGGCCAGTGACACGTTGGCCCGCGCGGCGAGCACGCGTTCGCTCGTCGTCCCGCTCTGTGTCCCGCTCTATAACCCGCGCACAAGTTTCAGCACGCTTGCCCGCGACTTTTGAAAAGCTCGACGCTTTAAACGTGATTGACTATTGTTAAGTGAACTATCAAAGTGATTTGTGTGACATAAACCATATGTAGGTCTATTATTATTTTGTCAATTGTGATAAATCTTTTTGATGACATTATTTTTATATATTCAATTTTTAATTATGTGCAGTTTTAAATTATCATAATTGGTGAGATTTAAATATTTGTGGAGCCAAGATTTTAATTAGTCTCGGGTTTACAGCGGCGATTAAAAATCTTTTGCAGTGAAGGAAATAAGGCGAACAACAGTGCCGAGGGCGGTTTAACGTCTTATACTCTCGTTAACCCTACGATAAGGAAAAAAAATGAAATTTCGAGCATAATTAATTATACTTTAAAGATGAAAGCTTTGAAAAGCTAACGCGTGCCGGTATTGTCTTTAAAAAATAATAATTTTAGACAATACAACATTTTAGTGTTCATTTAGAGTATTATTTTTGTATTGCAAAGAAAGTAAAAAAGAATATTTCGCGAGACGAGTCTCGATTTGTGGTTTTTGTTTTAATTTTCGATGTCTAAATAATACTAAGCATGTAGATGTTATAGGTACAAGAAATAATGGATGTGAAAACCGATCGTTATTATAGCGAAAGATCTTTATGTTAAAAATCAAACATTTTCTTTTCCTTAGCAAAGTAAAGTGATAAAAGCATATCATATGTCGCACACTATTCGCTGTTACCTCTTTGTGGAACAAATCACTTATAAGATAATTTACTAAAATTATTATTCCTTTTAATCTAATTTCATTTATTAAATTACAAATACAATTGGTATTTGTATATTTTATTAACAAAATATTATACCACAATTAACGCTTTGTACAAAATAATCTACTTATTTCACAATATTTTGTGTAAAACGAATGCGACTTATTTTTTAAATTAACGCCGGTTTTGTGAAAGGTTAATCTACACTTATAATTTATCTCTAGTTAATTATTGTTTAAAAAAAATTAAGTCTGTTTTCAATTAATCTAAAATAGATTTGACAAAATACAAGTATTACTAAATACTTAAAATAAGAATTTGACGGTCATATCGAAGACAGAATACGCATAAAAAGCAAACGCGTAGTAAACTCGTAGCAAATACGTAGCATACCCGTAGCGAGCGTGGAACACGCGTGTAGTACTTCTACGCATATACAGGCGTAGCACTCATGGATGGAGAACGGTCCAAGTTGATTGAATTCGTCGGGGTATTAATAGCTATTTGTCAATTGTCATCTGATGAGTGATGTATGATTACTTAATTACTCCAATCGTTAACATGCCAACTTTGAATACTCGACGAAATCGTTTTTCGCTTTATTCCCCTCACAGCATTTAATATTAATGACATTTAAACCACGCACGAAAAATTCATGCACGTTATGAAGGTTTTCACAATTTTAATATATCTATCGTCACGTAACTGTTGTTCGTTCTCGCATTAAATATATTTAATACGATATGATGATGTTTCTTTGCAATTTGATTGAAGACATTTTAAAATAAATTTCTTAAGTGGTTTCTTTTTTAATCACAATCATTACTAAGTAAAATATACAAGTAATTCGACTAACTTTAACCGAATATCTAGAAAATTGCTTGAATCTGTTATTTTCATGTTTTTTTAGTCTTTTATTACCAATTTCTCTATTAGCTTACACTTTCGGTATTTCTTATTTAAGTTTACACTACTTACCTAATTTAAATAAAGTGAACAAAGACGAGGAAAGATTAGGATGGATGCGTTTATGTAGTTGAAGAAAAAATAAGCAAGTATACAAAGAAATATTAAGCTCTCTGATCTTCGTGTATTTTCGCTTCTGTGGCATTTGTGTCGTCGATGCGCACCCATATGTCTGCATATTGATCACACTACGTGGAATCTGTCAATCGCGTCGCGTATAAAATAAAAGTGTGACGCAAGCATGATCTATGTTAATCCTTACGTGAATAATGTTCGCAGCATAATTGTAGGTATAATTAAAATATAAAACAGAATCTACTGATTTCGGAATACCTCTAAAAACTTACATTAAAATTGCGTTTACTTTCACATGTGTTTGGTTTTGCTTACACTGTTATATATTTTTTTGTACTGGAAAAATTATAGAGTAATAAATGTATGAACGGTTTGGACGTTTTCATATTTTCATTTGTTAAAATGAAATTATTTAACTGCATAGACAAGAACTTTGTCCATTAAAAATTGTTTGTAGTGCAAACATTCTTTTGTCTGCGTAAGATCCACTGGTCTGTTTCTTAGACAATTTATATAATAGAAACTCTGAATTATTAGTCAAAAGAAACAAAAGGCATTGTTATCCATATAAATGTGAAATCGCGTTAGAGAATAGAGGATTTTGACATAAAAGGGTCCCCTTATCGGTTTTATACGATCCGGTAAACAGAAAAGTAAACGAAATTTATTTAAGCTTTGCTTTTTTAAATCAAGTCAAGTGATACAATATTTTAAAACAGATCCTTTTAGTAATCAAAGTGATGTATTTTTACATTCCTATGTTTAATTTTGTCAGCTTGTAGAATACGTACATGTTTAATAAGTAACATTTGTCGTGTTATATAAAATCCGATTTAGTTTTGTATTGGTGAGACCTAGATTTTTCAACTTAAAATAGAAGGAGAAAACAAAAAGTACAGCGGAGTTTTACCTGTGATCCGGCGTAAATTGCGAAAAATAAAATACGTCATTCCGTTTCCTTAAATCCTTTTGATTTAGCTTTCTTTCCTTGTTCTTATTTTTAAAGCGATCTAATTTTATTATTCGTTTATTTCTAATTAAGGCTATAAATAAGATGAAGTAAAAATGTAACTATTCTAGAAGTTCTCAATGATAGCGGGAACATAATACAAGTTGGATCGTAAAGTGTAACAGCTGCATAGGAAGTAATGATACCTATCGGAATAGAGCCCGAAATAGGATATTGAAGGTTGTCCGTACAAAGAAAGACTGATAATATGAACGAATGTGATACTAACTGCTTTTGTTATGGCCGATTTCCCAGCTACGTTTAACAATTCGTTAGAGTTTTTGGTTCGATAACTTCATTAAATGCGTTTCCGAACTAAGTAACTTGAATTTTACCCCGTTGAAACACAGGTCAACTTAACATTAGTGAATCATAAAATACAGTAACTTCAGAAACCCGACGTGAATGAAAAAAAATATGAATACTAGTACCACACCCAAGCAAAGTTTTCGAAGTATTGACGATGCTGGTATGGTTTTCTAACTGCATTATTAGTCTTACATATTTTATGTGATTTTAGTATAGATTATAATGAAATAAAGTTAAGATAGATATAGTTTATCCGCGATGTTAACTTTTTCATCATTATCGATCTCAAAATGTATTTATTTTAATTTTGATTTCCATAAAACTAAATTGTGTCTACCTGTAAGCTGTATTATATTCAATTTCAATTTAACCAGCATCTCGTTCGTAAGCATTCAAAGGAAATTACTTTTCCAGATATAATAGCTCTTATAAAAACAGAAAGAATAGCTGCCATCTATTATTATTAGACTCTATTAGATTTAGTTCTCTTTAACCTCGATTAAGGTCGTCTCTTTTAAATAGTAAAAGATCATGTATTTTCGTTTAGCAATTTAATAGCGTTTCAATACAAAATCAGGTCAACGTAAAACCCTTTTAAAGTTATCGTATACGAGTTTTTGTTTATAATACACCACTTGGTAACTGATTTCTTTTTTCAATACATGAACGCATGAACGAGGTGGAATATTTTTTATGCCTCGCTGTTCTTTCAATTTGTTGATGATCCCTTTGCATATTTCATTCAATAATGTTTCCGGGATGCTTTTTATAAATACGAACTTAATGCTAGTTTTTAATATTTTTTCATTGAATGTTATCTATTGTCGAATTCAATGGGACTGGGAAATTATATTTACATATTCTACTGCTGATATCATTCATTGTCTGGGTATTTATTTTGAATCTTTTTAGTGTGGAAATTGATGTCAAACATGTCTGTTTTCAAACATTATAGACTTACAAAGGTTTTGGTTATATTGAATTCGAATATATGTATGTTCCTGGTTATTGTAATAATTATAAGAGTAATTTTACATCACTTTTGTTTTTTTGTTATTAAGTTACATGGTAGTGGAAACAAAAGCTTTATAGAAAACTAGCTTTCGCCCGAGACTCCGTCCGCGCGGAATTAAAAAAAATCAAAACCAAGTAGTTCTTCCAGACTATCCTCTACATCTATGCCAAATTTCATAGACATCCCTTCAGCCGTTTAGGCTCCAAATTCTAACAAATATTCATCCATCCATCCATCTATCCAAACTTTCGCATTTATAATATTAGTATGATTAAGTACGTATAATGTAAAGCTTTATGAACTACATGTGCAAAAAGCTACTTGTGAAAAAAGCTGTTCGGTAAAAGCAGTTTTGCCCGCATTATTTATGTTAGTTATTACTTTTTCTAGGGTTTAGTCGGTCACGGTTGAGGTATTAGCTATCCAGTTCTGTTAGCATTACCCGGACTCTGTTTATTTTGCATTCACAGCGCTATGTTTTTCTACGAACGAACATTTTATAAATTCTGTTCAAAACTAAAAATAAACATTGATCTTCAAAAAATCCTTTGATATACATTCGAAATTCGTTCGCGCATATTAAGAATGTCGTAGGTTATATGTGTCACAAAATTTAAAGTATTGACAGATAATAAATGGAATAGCATTTTTAACTTTCCCAGGGGTGTAGGAATTGACACCTTTGAATATTTAAACCAATTTATTTAAAATTCTTCTATATATTTATGGAAATTAAACTATTGCATGGAACAATTATAAATAGAACTTTACAGTAGGTACAAATTAACTTGAATACCTGTACTTTGATACACATAGCATTCTTGAAGATTAAGTTTGTGAGTTGCCTTCAAACTATCCCAGCTTTCTATCCATATAATTATACCGTTAAATAAAATTAACTTCCGTTTATATAAAACTTACTAATCTATATTATCATGTATCAATATTTTCTGTACTAAATACGATGTTTATGGTAATTACAAAAAAAAATTACTTTATGGAAATACTAATCTTCACTAATGTTAAACTAAGCATTAATAATAGATGTTTTTTGGTTTATTTTGCGTAAACCGAAGAGCTAAGTAATGTATGCATACATATTTACTTTTTATGAGGTTTTTGTAGTTTTACTTTTCAGAGAACGTAGATGCTGTGTTAATGATCCTTGGTAGTAAATAATTAAATAGAGTAGATGTTCATCACAGGACTTATTAAAGTTTGCGGTACAGCAAACGGTACGACAATATACATATGTGCGGTGTAAAACTTCACGGCTAATTTACATTTAAGCCGCTAAAGAGAAGAGTGTCGGTTCCCTTAATGCCGTTAGACACGAACGTGCTTTCCTCTTTGTTGGAATTAAATTGTTACTATTTAAATAACTATCAAGTTAGCTGTTTAAACGTACTATGAAATTGGTCTTTAATATTTTCCTGGGTATATCTGTGAAATATTTTCATAGGTAAGACATTAAGAAAATTTATTAAAAGTCTATCATTCCGTCTACTCCATTTATAGTAGAAGTAAATAATTTTTACATGTGGATTGTATAAATAAGTCTATGTTAGTGAAGGCTTCTGAACAAATGAGGCAATTTTTCGAACCTTGAATAATGTTTTTCTTGGAACCCTAAAAAAGGTTGCCGAATGAAAAAGTCGTGCTATTTTTCATCGATTATCTTGATTTTAAGAAACCTTTCAAATATATCCACTGTCGAATTTTGCTATTAAACATGTTTATATTTGTTGAATCACTTATGTGTGTAGGAAATCACGAAAGTTATATTCTCTTTGTTTGGGAGCAAGGAGGTACAATGATAATCTCAGTTTGGGTCTAACATAATGCTTTTGATCTTTACTTACCTGTAACGATAACGTTATCTTAAAGGTTTCAGAGAGGCAAATTATAAATGTACCGTTGTTAGTACTATATGTCTAAATGTATATTTTCGTTGTTTAGATATTTCTTTGTTCGTTTACGGTAAATGTACAATCTTTATTCAGCTGGTTTGTATATTGTTTTATAAAAAGTAATGAAACACGTTTTATTACAGGTATATTTTTCACCTTTCGCACAAGAGCCGTGTGTACTAGGTATATTTTGTTGCTATCGTTAACGTTCATTGTCACTTTGTGTGTTGTCGATTATACATTTATGGACAGGTAATTAAATTATTTGTTCATAGCGTTTTGTTTGTAATAAATCAAGGTAAATCTAGGCGGATATCATTTTCGCTGCGCTTATTCTCCATATGAACGTATATTTTTATTGGCTTCCTTTAAGTGATGTATTGCCGACGTTATTTGTTGACGATCGTGTGTCGCTCGCGAGATCGTAGCTTATCCCTGATTTATGAACCCTAAGTTTAAATCCTATTCCGAAGCTCAATTTACGTATCTTTGTGAACTCGAACTTGACATGTTGCGATAAATATTACCTTCTCATGAGCTTGAATATGTTCTGCATTGTACTGAATTGAAGCTGTATTTTGTTTATTGCATTAGATACTTATTATGCTCGATTCTGTTAAAATGTAGATAACACAGATTTTCAAATCTTTCTTAACTTATTCAACCCATTTATCAATAAATGAAGAGCCCATGCGATGGTTTATTTAAATTTTTACTTTTCTCAAAAATTACTTTCATATTATCGATTTAGATACACATTCTATTTCTGAGAACAATTCAATTATATTTGCTTATTAAATCATGTGTTTTCAATGGTTAAGGCGTTCTCCTACTTGTTCGTAACAATCTAATTAGACGCCACCTACCGAGATTGCTGTGATTGAAACTTGCGGTGTTGGCGGAACCTAACAGCACTGATGCTATCACTAAACTTTAACCCAAGAACACAAAGTCACTGTAAACTTACATTGTTTATATGTTAGGAGAACTATTTCCATATGTACAGTATTATGCCGTACAATCACCTGCATAAATTTGTTACATTAAATTCATTCCTTCGTTTCTATATTTGGTCTTTTGTTGTAAAATGTTTTCATCGTCTTACTTTATATTCTTTTGTCGAAATTGTGCAATTTAAAAATCTCGATAAAATAATACGCAGACAGGATTTAACCTTTTTTATATTGTGTATTCAAAAGGTTCGAATTGATTTGCAAGTCGAGTACCTTCACAGACGATTTCATAAAACGTTCAAATTTACCGTACAAATTAAACCATTCCAAAAATTTCCTTATTGAATAGACTTGTTCTGGACGAAATCATTTCATCCATCTGACGCTTTGAAAAGTTGATAAGTAATCACATAATTTAGAGAAATGGTTTATCTTGGTCGACTGTTTGTCAAATAAATTCGCGGATTATTTCAGAAATGGTTTATCAATGCAAATGATTTAAGAAAAATCTTAGGAATGTTTCATCATTTTCGATCTAATTTGAAGTATGGTATTTCTGGCTATATTTAAATAAATGCTAACACTTTCTGCTACAAAATGTTTTATATACATGTTGTCAAAGCTTAGCTTTTATGGATGATTGTTTTTCTTTCCCGGGCTAATAAACACGAGTCAAATAATTTGTCGTTGACGCCCTTTCATCCTTCCTAAGACTCCATTTCCGTTGTAAGAAGCTCACTCCCCTGCAACAAACAAATGTTACGTATTCCGCGACAAAATACCTCTATAGTTGTTTTGTATTGACTACTTGTTCTATATTTCTTTTAAAAATGTAAAGCTTTTTGGAGCTGTACCTACAAGTAAAAGGAAAAAACAATCAATACATACATATTTTAATGTAACAACGATTTTCAAGTTTTTAGACTTAGGATTTTCGTTGATAAAAAGACTAAATTACTATGGAATTCGATTGGTTGCGTCATAAGAATATTGCTAGAAGTTTATTTGGTTATTAGAAATGGAATATAATTATTTGGTCAACGATTACGACTGTATAACTGGAATGTATATGGGTGAGAATTACAATAGTATAACCTGGCAAACCGCGTTAGGTGAAATGTTCATATAGTTTTTTCTGGGCAGTTTATTTAATATCAGACTGACGCGATAACCATAGTCACGCAATTAAACACAATTACAGTTAGTAAGAAGTTCTTTTGATTTCGTAGTAAAAAAATAGAAAATAAATTCCAATATAAATCGTAATTTCACCATTTAATAAAAATATTTTCGCCTCAAATAATTTTAAGGACAATTGATCATTGTACTTATAACATAAAGCTCATTTTCGTTTGAGGAACTTAAAGCCGACGTTTCCACAGCGCTTTGCTTTAGACAGCTTATCGGTAGGCTTGCTCTTGACAAAGTTGCCATTTTTTCTTTCCCTTGTTGATTAATGCTTTTTTGTGATTAATGTGAACGCACTTATCTTAACATACAGTGAATTTCTATTTGAAAAATCGTTTCATAATCCACATGCTATGATATGAAAAATAAATGATATCTCCATTAAGCCTTTCCAGTTGGAATTTAGCCTTAGGGATTTATTATTCAAACAGCCGATAACTTTGGCCTATCAGCTTGTTTCAGATGCATAGATCTTTCCAAGCGCCGATACCGAATTGTATTGTAGCATAGAACTTTAAATTAGGCAGGAACGATTTACGTTTCAAAGTTATTTACGCTTAAACGCGTAGCTGTGTTAAATCTTTTAAATACTCTGTTCTTATAAGAGAAATATAAAATGAAATACAACATTACTTAGACCCAAACTTAAATTATTTGTGATTTAAGCTAAGTTGTTTAAAAGTACACAAATCCTCGAATTTTCAGACCTCGTAAAAATATACCTGTAAGGTTTATAACTTTGTATGGTTTTGCCTAAAAATATATTTGATGACTTTTTTTGATAATGCAAAAAAAATGTTTTCTGTTTATGTTTTATTGAAATAGTTTAGTTATATCACAATTTTAATAGACATATGAAAAATATTGTTTTATTTAAAGAGCTTTTAAAGTTAAAACACATAAAAGCTCAGACCCAGTTCTTAACCTAAAATAAACTGTGTCGTTAGTTATTGTACGAAAGACAAATGTTTATAGAGACTTCCTTCTTCTACAGTATTGTATTTTCAAGTTTTGTCTTAAAATTGTATCAAAGCTTTTGTTTTCATTGCTGTGATTTAAATCTACTTATATATTTAAATACTATTAGTGTTCGGAATTTTTGAAAAGCGTTTACATAAAGATTACATTGTTTACAAAATGAAAATTTTCTTAAGTTTATTTTATTACTAGCTGTTGCCCGCGACTTCGCCCGCGTGAAATTAAAAAAAAAACAAAAGTGATTAGTCTATGTGTTCTTCCAGACTATCCTCTACCTCTATACCAAATTTCATCGAAATCCATTCAGCCGTTTAGGCTACAAACTCTAACAAACATTCATCCATCCATCCATCTATCCATCCATCTAAACTTTCGCATTTATTTATAATATTAGTATGATTATGGTGATCCTTGATTCCACCTATATACTTTTACCTTATACAACTAATTAAAAATAATTTCGCTTTGTTAGATTCCTACTACTAGTTACCTTACAATATTAACACATTCTGTTATGATTTCGTTACAAATTATTGACTTAAATCAGGTCACATACTTCCAATTTATTAAACAATATTAATAAACCTTATTCATGAAACAATTTGACATACCTGCCTGCAGTTTTAATATCATTATCTGTCTCGCTACGAAAAATTGAGGGCATCGATAATAAATGCAATTGTTCACTTCATTATTTGCTTCCACGTAGCGAGCGGAATTGAGGCTTTCGGTAAAAGTCGAATTAAATTATAGCTGACAGGCTTCCAGTCATTCGACAGTCCGCAGATCAATTCCACGGAATTGTTATGTCCCAGACTATTCCGCTTTCCTCGCATGGCTCTCCCGCGATCTATGATTGCTGTTCTACTTAGTTAATATACCGTCTGAGAAACTTCTACATCGTAGTTTGAGACGTAGTTCAAGTGGCATTACATAAAAGACTGTGAATCGTGTCTTCACTTTTATATATATGACACGCAGACGTTCACAGATGAGTTTAGTTGGAGACATTTGCAACGTTCTTTGCATTTTTATTTAATAACGTTATTTTCAAATTTCATTCGTTATATTCAATTTGGTCATGCGACTATGTTGTGATTGCGTTAGCTATCCAATTAATCGACACGCGTGTGAGAGGATTTTCAGTAGCTAAAAATAGAATTTGCATAACTTCATTTATTTTTAAAATAATATCATACTCTTGCCTCACTGTGTCGTATTGGTATTAATTTGAAAATTCTAAATCGCATACGTTGTGTTAGTTAGATGCATATTTAACTGTTGTTAATTATTTTATTTTCCAAGAAGTATTTATTGATCGTAACTTCGAGGTTTATTTTTTAAGTTTTAATTATAATATTAATACTGATTATATAGAATTAGATGAAATCCTTTTCGGCACTTACATAACAGTATCCAATAAAGATTTTTATTCTCTATGTTTTAGATATTCGGCGCACGTAACTATTCGCTACCAGTTTTTAGAAATTCGCCCGACCCGCCTATGCTAGTATATTTAGTCCTTTCTTTATATACTTTTCCGCATGAATTTCCACACCCAATCCCAGATCGGATTAAAAGTTACACTTTGTATTGGTAAAGTCTACCATTTTATGTTTTGTTTCTTCTTGTTTCCAATTTGTTCTCGCTTTCGGAATCCCCGTTCGGAACGTGAAATGAAAAGAATTAAATCGCCGGCCGATATTAACGTCAGCTTGGTGCTTCACACAACATAAAAGAATTTGCTTGGAGTTATTTGTACCTGTGTGTTTCGTTAAAATTTTAACATTAGATTTAAAAAAAAAACTGGGTTGCGGACATATCCGAATAGAAGATATATTTCTAAATATTCTTCTAATAATTCTTCTTTTTATTAAATTTCACAATATTGATCTTATTGTTTATCTTGTAATTGCTAAGATACCTTAAGTAATATTCAGAATTTTGAAGATTTATACGAAGCCTGTGAAGATTTCTTGACGAGTGTCACCTGTCGAAAAGTTTGTCTTTCGATAAAGAAGTTTTGTTTTCTCCTTTGATACTTCATCTTATCGCGAGATATAAATGAATAATGTTCTTTAATGCACAAACCAATAAACGATTTTGGAATTGTCATCTTAAAGTTGGATACAAATGTTTACACTCAGGGAACAATCTTCTCAAGTGAAAATTTGTTCATTTGGTTTCACATTTTCACCCATCCGCAATAGATACGAGGTTTTGAAAGTTTGTAGAGTCGGCGACGAGTTAATGTCGGAGGAGGCGTCCGCATAAATGCAGGAAACTTTCTGCAGTTGAAGTTTCTTTGATAACTACGCCTTCGAGAAGTACGTGAACTTGCATACCGCTTCAATAAATTTGACTAATTGCAATGCCCTGGAACACGAAAAGAATGCGCGAATACGATGCATCCCTGATTCTTTAAATATAATTTTGAAAACAAAATTAATGATAATTCCTTTTAATTTTCGTCGATGGAAAAAAGAATAATTTGACCGAAATGCTATATTATAATACCAAGGTTATACTAGATGGTACAAAATGGAATTAAAGGTGTATTAAGAAAAGAGAAGATACAATAATTTGGTTCAGTTGCATGGTTAATACGGTACTATATTTATCTAGTTTGTGCTAACATTGCGGTGTTCACTTACATAAACTGACCGAGCGGAACGATATCAGAGTAAAGTTAAGAAGTTAGTGTAAGCAATACTGAATGTGTACCGTCCAATAGCTAGAAAACAAGTTGATTATTGCAGAAAAGTCTTGCTATTCCTGATTCTAGGAGTAAATAAATTAAATGTCTTTTGCATTTAAATATTTTCAGACCTTACTGCAAAGTTATTAATGTTGTATTAGACTAAAGTCGATAATAAGTTTTTATAAAATTAATATACATATGTTGCAAGTCATATGTCATTAATAATTACTTATTTGCATAGTTTTGAGTTATTAATGTTTTAATATTAGATTATGGTTCATCATGTTAATTAAGACTAGTTAACAATTCATACTGTCTAATAGAGTAAGACTCTGCTTAAATACTGTATGAAATAGCATCAAATATTATATGTAATATTTAAATTTTGTCAGAATTGCTTTTGCACTATGACAAGTTCTTAATTTATAATAAACTGGAAACAAATATTTAGGTTTTTTAACACCAGATTATCAAATTACCTTACCTTTTTTATTGTAAATTTGTTTAGATTTATATTACTGTGTCCTAAAAAAAAAAACTAGCACTAAGACGGAAGAACCCTGGCTCCTACAAGACGGGCCTAGAGCCTAGTGTAGGAACCAGGCGATGGACCACAATTTGTGATAAAACAAATTTTGTAACTTGTAACTTTATAAATAAATAAATAAAATAAAATAGATAAATTTATAACGTAAGCTAAGCAAAATTACGGAATTTGCACTACTTTCATTTGATCTTAGTATGACCCGGTTATCAAACGCAACAGAAAATTCATGTTAGTTATTTCAGTCGAAGCAGTCTACAAGTGCATTTACTCGAAGTCGCGTGTAAATTTATTCATTTTAAAAAAAGATCGCTTTAAACCGAGTTACTGAAATAAAATTTATACAGTTATAGATGAACTATCAGAGGTTTCAGGATTATCCGTTTATTACGGGACATCCTGTACACTATGTCTAGACATAAACAAGAAAGTACTAAGATTGAATTTGGATGGCTGTAAAGGAAGACCGAAGAAAGTATGGATGGGTTGTGTGAAAGAGGATATGCTAAAGAAGGGAGTGAATTCAGATATGACGGCTGATAGAAATGTATGGAAGAGCAGCACATACTGTGCTGTACCGAGCCCCGTAGGGACAACGGCAAGTTGATGATGATGATCCTGTACACTCTATAAAGCTCGAGATCTTGTGCCACAAAGTCACGATATATTCGTAAAATAAAAATTATCAAGAACGTACATACGTGACGTAAGCTTACAGTACTAATGGCAAAGCTGCTAATGGTCCCATTTTGTTTGTCCCGACCAAGTTTTATTTAAGACGCACTCAGACCTAACAAATGAGTTCTTTATTGATCATCACTTTTGTCCACACATTTTCCTTAATGGATTCTGGCACGATACTGCGAGACGCAATTGTTTTTACTAAATTACGAATGAGAGCGTGTCTGCACTCTACGGTTATCATTTGTCATACCGAATTACATTATCCGAATTGTGTATGTACTTTTTACACAATGAACTGCTTGGTACTTGGTGTTTAGTTGGCACTGTAGCAACATGAAAATAAAACGAGATTATGAAAATAAATATCACGTGTATAAATACCAAAGAAATAGAGAGTAAGGATGAGTAGAGCCTTAGGAATTCCATTTAAGAGTATTCTAAGGTAAGGGTATAAATTCCTCAGTGAAAATATTTAAACGAGAATTAAAGACGAGGCAATAAGGAAACCTTGGCGTATTTATTAATTCACAATTATTATTTTATTCAAATATGTGTCCTACTCATATTTAAATTTATTCCATTCGTTAATAATCTATACAACGAATAACAAAGTTCAACACAAGTTACTTGTACAAAATAGCTTTTCAATCCGTATATCGAGGACATGTGCACGCTAGATCATCCGCTTTCCTTATCGAATCCAAACCAACGACGTCGAACTTAGATCGAAAAACCAACATCCTGGAATGTTCGCAACATAGTGACAGTTCACGGAAATATGTACATACTCGTATATCCGGCATTACGTATTACGCGACTTATGTATCTGAAACTGATAGTAAATTCTTGATTTATAGAACTATTTTTAATTAACTACACTACTTTTCACTTTTCCAGATATTTTGTAATACTAGCAAAAAATATTCTCTGTCCAAAACCATGACGTTAAACTGTAGATTAAACTAAAAAAAAAGTTTCGGGGTTACATCATAGAATAAAAATAATTATTATGTCTAAAATAATTATTATGCCTAAAATAATTATTATCCCTACTCTATGATGCTGCAGAATGCATAAAAATAAACATAACATTCAATAGCATATTATATAACGGAATTGTACTTTACGGTTTTGTTCTAATGGCTATATTTCTGATTGAAATGGCGCCCGACTGAAATCCTCCGTTGTACGAGTGCTTATTACGGACGAACTAAGTTCAATATCTTTTATCGCGGCATTGCAGAGGGGAATGGAACGTCGTATCGTATCCTGCCAGTTCCGTAAAAGACCACTGTTGCGTTAAATTATGTTAAATTTATTCACTGTTACTATATATTTATTGTCCTTTAAATACCGGCTTAATAATCTTTTTGGACTTATATTGGAACGGTAATATCGCTTTTGTTGCTTCAACATTTACTAAAATTATGAATCCGGTAACTAACAATGCATGTATTGGAAAATTAATATTATTAAACTCTAATACTGTAAGAATTTATAGTTATATAATGGATTATAATTATGTGTAATGACAAAATATAGTGTTTAGATTTTCCATGTTACTATTAATTTAAAAATAATTTACGAGTATATGTCATAATAAAAAGTAACCCATAATGTGTTTTTTAAATCATCTTCATATCGGCACTTGTATACGCATTATTTAACTGTAACTTAAGATTTGGTACAAAGTTTATGTCCATATTAGTAGTATAGATATAGATAATCAGATAATTGTTACTTAAACTTTACGTTCGGCAAAGATTTTCTATAATTACATAAGAAATGTAAGTAGTATTACTATAATGTATTAAACGAGAAGCGACTGTTTGGATTAGAAATATTCATTGGCGATTATTAATATTATATAGCGGCTAAAACGAGAGAACAAATTGAAATATTAACTTGAAATGAACCGAACAAGAATTTGTTCCAGAAAATATCTCTATACAGCACTCCGTGCCCTGACAGTATGAAATAATATATTTGTTTCGGAAAACCGCTATTGTTTTTGCAAACAATATAATAATTTATTATACTCGACATCCGTACTACAGTTAATTAGTTAGTTTAAATCAATGAAACTGTTTTAATGGATGAAAATCTTTACAAAATATTCTCGAATTACTCGATTATTGGTTTAAATGTACACCTCAATAAATTTTAATTATACTGACAACTTTATTCACGTAACGCATAATGATTAAATTCAAAGGAATGCAATTTCTGGTAGCCAGGATTCGGTTAATCTGCTTCATAGCAATACGACGATTTCAATTATTTAACACTAGCTTTCGCCCGCGATTCCGTCCGGTTGTAATAAAAAAAAGTGAGTAGCCTATGTGTTCTTCCATATTATCCTCTACGTTTATCCCATATTTCATCAAGATCCGTTCAGCCGTTTAGGCTACATACTCTAACAAACATCCATCCATCCATCCATCTAAACTTACGCATTTATAATATTAGTAAGATAGTAAGAAGTAAAATAGCTGTTGCTCGCGACTTCATAAGCGTGAAATTAAAAAATAATAAAAAAACGTTGCCTATGTTACTTACTGATAACGTGCTTTTTAATACTGAAAGATTTTTTTAAATCGGCACAATCGTTTTTGAGTTATTTCAATACGTACAAAAATGCAAATCTTTCCTCTTTAAAATATTAGTATAGATTAAAAAAATTCAAACATGACTTCTTAACATGATTTACTTATATGAAAGACAAAATTGATTGGATGGCGGATAGGATCCCGTTTTGAAGCGCTCTTGAATGGACATCCTCGACAATAATAGGGATAGAGAAAAGTAAATCAGGACGCTATTTATCTATTAGAATTTAACTACATACAACCGCGTAACAATCAATTGTCTACGAAAATTATGTAAACGAGCCCATGATTAAAGACCCGTTATCAAACCAATGAATTATAAACTCTTTATAAAACAATGCTATTCTTAAATATATTAATATGATCAAAAGAATCATGTGATTACGCCAACGAAAAAAAAATGTTTCATATCCCTTCACAATCAAAAAAGGAGAAGTATTTGTTTCAATATATAAAAAAGGAAAAGGAAAGGAAAGTTACAGTACAATAGTTTTATTTTATTTTTATTTTTTATAACCTCTACCTTTTACGGGCAATACAAATTCAATGAAAACTAAAATAAAAAGATATGACAGCACTCTGTTTGAACTGATGGCTATTTCCACTTCAAACTTTATTTGAATACAAATTTCGTTTTTTATAGATGAAATTTCATCTTTCAGAAATTAATATTTTATGAATGTCGTTTTATGTTTTACGGTAATGACATGAAAATAAAACAAACAGAATGTCACTTTGAGGCAGAAAGGCTGCCGCGCTCTGCACAAAAACTGAGTGAGAAAGTAACCGAAAGAACTGTAAAAGGAAGATGATTCTGATTTTTTATTCTCAGTTTGTGAAAATTCGCGGCAGATTAATTACATTTTTACAGTAAATTATTTAGACAAGGATTAATTTTTAAGTGTCCTCAAAGAATAAGAGTATAAAAGATTAAACTAGATAACGAAGAAATGTTTTTATTAAATTTCTGAGAAATTATCGTCCTTCTTTACATGTTCTTAGAAAAGTACTGTGAAATATTTTAAAATTATTTTTGTTAATGTCAAGATTATTTTAACTTTTCGTAAAAATTCCCTTTTTAAATATAGAATATCATTTAATACGGTGACTATAGTTCGTTTCAAGTATTTTTAATTCCCATTCTAAAAGAAAACCTTATTTCACCTTCTCCATGTCTTCCACTTATGGAGAAAAATTACACAATTTTAATATTCCAAAAGTTGTCAATGGTTAAAAGTTCTTTTGATTTTTCTCTATCCCTAAACTGCGGTCGGGAGGTTCGGGAAAATATTATTTGGAATTCAACGGGATCTGCCATAAGTAGTAAAAAGGTCACATAAAACATAAGGCTTAAGATTCTGTTATTCAGAAAGCGTGACACAAGATCGGAATATTTATTCAAGAACATTACCATTTAGAAATAGAAATGTCTAGATATGGTAGTATTTTAAAAAATACTACACATGTCATTTGTTAATAAAAATTGTAAACGCAAAGAAAAGTTTTAATAGGTTAGGTAAACGGTAATGTTTATCCAGAGTTTGTCTTAATGACATTGATAAAATAATGTTTGTGAAGATATACAAGAAGTTGTAACAAGGGGGCCATAACTTCTTTAAGAAAGTGCAATAAAAAGATAAAAAGAAAGTAGAAGGTAAAAGTATTTAACGCTTAATTTTCTTCTTTAATATTATGAAAAAAAAGAGTATTTAAGAGTCTTTTACACATAATGGCGTACCTGAGTAGACCACGATAAATTATCTATTGTAGGACCCTAATTCAACAGGCGCCGTTTTTGTTCAATTCTTCGATTCAACGTCAATGGAAAATTTATTACCTTCCCTTAGTGAATTCAAATATGGCTGATTATATTAGAAAGGTTAAATGTTCTGCGCACTCAGGTGAAGAAAGCTAATTTTCATCTTTCATTTTATACGAGTCAAGGACAGTTTTCTTACGCTATTTAACAGACAGATAACACGTACTATTGCTGGGAGTGAAAATATCAACACGTATATTAATATTGACACCTGCCTAAGAAATTTCCGGCGAACGGAAATTGCTTACCTCTAAATAAACATGACTCGTGAAAAATCTTAAGAGGATCACCGGGAAAAGCGATTCTATAGGTTACCAGTTCTTCGAAACGAAAACAGATGTTTTAACTCTCCGCTCTATGGCTTTGATAACTCTTGTGTCCATGTACTAATATCTAATTATTGTTGACATAGATAGAAAATCACAAAACTGTTTTTATCTAAAGAATATTTCGACAGCATTTAGTTAGTAAAATTTCACAAACTGTGATAAACGAGATTTTAATTAATTGTCAAACAAGCTAATGTATAAATATCGTAAATCAAACCCGATATTATAATTAATAAAATCCGAACAGGGTTGAAAATAACATAATCAACTCTATTTATAACTTAATTTACTTGTAAGATTTTAATTACAAAGTTTTCAGGCAATTAGGGTTTAAGTTAAGATAGAAAAATGTTTACATTATCCAAACAATACCTGTCAATATGAAAGAAGCCTTAACTAAGTACCATATTATACATATAAAACTTACAGCATTATATAAAAACATGAACATCTATTTACTAATTACTGGTACATTTTGTAGATAAGACAGAATATTTCAAGTTCTGGTTTTTGTTTTTTTTTTGTCCAACGAACCAAACATCTTAACCTTTTTGCTCTCACCGATTTGACACCGATCTATTAACTTTTAATGAACCGCTACCGAAAATCTCATATGAGAATTTCTAAAACTTATTATTGCTTTCCAATGTTTGAATGAAACGTTATATATTTTCTTGCAATATCTTAGTTAAAAAAATAGATTATGAAATAAAACTACACAATTTACTATTATTAAAAAAGTCGTATGTAAACTTTGTTAATTCTTCAAAACTCTCAAATAAAAGATTAGTTTCTAGCCGAGTCTATGTAAACTACGAGTATAACCTAATTCAAAACAACACATGTTTACCTAATAGTTACCTACTAATCCTAAATGGTATGTGAAGCCAATCTTTGATGTATAAATCTTGTAATTGCAAGTTTGATGTAATGTCTTCTATCGAGAAATTCAAATCAAGATGTATTGAAGCGTTGACAGGACCGGACGGCGCACAGTGTTTCGCGTTGTATGGGGAGGTTAGCCATAATTGTTTATGAATATTTATTAACAAATTTGGAGATATTTAATTTGTTTTCATAAAAATATTTATAAATTAGTCTCTGAATTATTGTATTAACAAAAATATAATAATTATGTACATACGCTAATCAATAAAAATGCACTTTTACGGTTTTTGGGCTATGTTAGTATGGGCGCCGAAAAAGGACACGAAAAATTTAAATGACATCTAAAAGAACACATCCTCAGCTACATTTCTGTAGTACATACTATGGGGTAGAAATGCACAGAAAAAAAAATTACAATGCTTGCAAAAGGGTATTTGTAAAATCATATGAAAATCAACGGTTTTTGGGCTATGTTAGTATGGGCGCCGGAAAAGGACACGCAAAATTTAAATGACATCTAAAAGAACACATCCTCAGCTACATTTCTGTAGTACATACTAGGGGGTAGAAATGCACAGAAAAAAAATTACAATGCTTGCAAAAGGGTATTTGTAAAATCATATGAAAATCAACGGTTTTTGGGCTATGTTAGTATGGGCGCCGGAAAAGGACACGCAAAATTTAAATGACATCTAAAAGAACACATCCTCAGCTACATTTCTGTAGTACATACTAGGGGGTAGAAATGCACAGAAAAAAAATTACAATGCTTGCAAAAGGGTATTTGTAAAATCATATGAAAATCAACGGTTTTTGGGCTATGTTAGTATGGGCGCCGGAAAAGGACACGCAAAATTTAAATGACGTCCAGAAGAACACATCCTCAGCTACATTTCTGTAGTACATACTAGGGGGTAGAAATGCACAGAAAAAAAAATTACAATGCTTGCAAAAGGGTATTTGTAAAATCATATGAAAATCAACGGTTTTTGGGCTATGTTAGTATGGGCGCCGGAAAAGGACACGCAAAATTTAAATGACATCTAAAAGAACACATCCTCAGCTACATTTCTGTAGTACATACTAGGGGGTAGAAATGCACAGAAAAAAAAATTACAATGCTTGCAAAAGGGTATTTGTAAAATCATATGAAAATCAACGGTTTTTGGGCTATGTTAGTATGGGCGCCGGAAAAGGACACGCAAAATTTAAATGACATCTAAAAGAACACATCCTCAGCTACATTTCTGTAGTACATACTAGGGGGTAGAAATGCACAGAAAAAAAATTACAATGCTTGCAAAAGGGTATTTGTAAAATCATATGAAAATCAACGGTTTTTGGGCTATGTTAGTATGGGCGCCGGAAAAGGACACGCAAAATTTAAATGACATCTAAAAGAACACATCCTCAGCTACATTTCTGTAGTACATACTAGGGGGTAGAAATGCACAGAAAAAAAATTACAATGCTTGCAAAAGGGTATTTGTAAAATCATATGAAAATCAACGGTTTTTGGGCTATGTTAGTATGGGCGCCGGAAAAGGACACGCAAAATTTAAATGACATCTAAAAGAACACATCCTCAGCTACATTTCTGTAGTACATACTAGGGGGTAGAAATGCACAGAAAAAAAATTACAATGCTTGCAAAAGGGTATTTGTAAAATCATATGAAAATCAACGGTTTTTGGGCTATGTTAGTATGGGCGCCGGAAAAGGACACGCAAAATTTAAATGACATCTAAAAGAACACATCCTCAGCTACATTTCTGTAGTACATACTAGGGGGTAGAAATGCACAGAAAAAAAATTACAATGCTTGCAAAAGGGTATTTGTAAAATCATATGAAAATCAACGGTTTTTGGGCTATGTTAGTATGGGCGCCGGAAAAGGACACGCAAAATTTAAATGACATCTAAAAGAACACATCCTCAGCTACATTTCTGTAGTACATACTAGGGGGTAGAAATGCACAGAAAAAAAATTACAATGCTTGCAAAAGGGTATTTGTAAAATCATATGAAAATCAACGGTTTTTGGGCTATGTTAGTATGGGCGCCGGAAAAGGACACGCAAAATTTAAATGACATCTAAAAGAACACATCCTCAGCTACATTTCTGTAGTACATACTAGGGGGTAGAAATGCACAGAAAAAAAATTACAATGCTTGCAAAAGGGTATTTGTAAAATCATATGAAAATCAACGGTTTTTGGGCTATGTTAGTATGGGCGCCGGAAAAGGACACGCAAAATTTAAATGACATCTAAAAGAACACATCCTCAGCTACATTTCTGTAGTACATACTAGGGGGTAGAAATGCACAGAAAAACAAAAATGCTTGTTTAGAACAAGATTGTGCCAAGGCTCCTATCACAAGTTTCGATACTCTGTGAAACGTAACACATACACAAAAACACATAATTTTTGGATCTAAATATAATACATGTCATGACGAAATAATATCTATCAAGAATTACTACATAATTAACTTTTTTAGCGGAATAATACTCTGTTTAAAGTTATCATATTTTCTCGACCAAACCGATGTCCAATAAATGACTAGTTTTACTACGACTATTATGACTAAACCATACATTGAATATATTTCTTATTTACAAATCTAAATGTGCTAATATCGAGCTATTTTATGATATTTTAAAAGTTTACAATACTTCAATTTCTATTTTGGCATTTTGGCCAACCTCTCCGTACAACGCGAAACACTGTGCGGCGTCTAATGTTGAGTAAAGTTCTAAGCGGAACCTTAATCTGTCGGGTATTCGATTCAACAACGCAGGATCGACGTCGATCGGTTGACCTCACACATTCCTCCAATTCGCCTTCGCTCGTTACATTTGTGTATCCAATCCCATCCATCATTTTGCGCATGAATTATGCCACCTTTTTACGACATAGAATTTTCTGATAATGATATGCCATGAACGTTTTCATAAGATTATAAGATTGGAAAAGCTCTAAATTATTCCATGTTTTTTTTATTATTTGAATTGATGTATCAAGGTCTTAATAAAATACTATCATATTTACAATTTAAAAAATTGCGTATGTTTCTGTTGTATTTGGTAGATAAAATCTATGACCAAGAATATTTATTTTTACTTAAATATTCTGAAATTAGAACAGAGATTTTGTATTAAATGTAATCCTCTGCCAGTTTCAATTTATATTGTTAACTAAAGGATGGGCGTAAGCTTTCACTTGTAATTCCCAGCAATTAATTCTAAACGGATCATTTAGTTTGTTAATGTAACTGAAAACTTGATAAAGAGCCGTTTTGTGCTTCAATAATATAGGCGTGACATGTTGATGGCCGGACTCCGCAAGGGTCTAATCTGTCACTTCTATACATTTAATAGTCTGTCGAGAACATTGTGAGAGAACTATCAATTACGATTACAAGCAAGCTAACAATTTGTAAATATTTAAATTATTTTGTACTTATTATTTTATCTTAAACTATTATAATAATATTTTGATTTTCTGCAAAATGAACACGAAAAATATTTAGACAGAAACCAGTCATGAATTTTTAGGTCACTTTACAAGAATTTCTTTGTAGATCGCATATGGGGAGAAATGTACAGTGTTTATTTTTGCAAATACCTCTGTCCGCGACACCTTTGCCGCAGAATTAAAAAAAAGTTCAAGTAGTCTACATGTTCTTCCAGAATATGCTCTAAATCTGTACCAAATATAATTTTAAAAAATTTCATCAAGATAAGTCGGGCTCTAATATCCATTTCTACATACAAACTTTCGCATTTATAATATTAAGTAAAATTTGTGAACATTACAATGTAATGGAATTTAATTGCACGTCTTAGACTAACGATATGTTAATGGCAATTTTATGTTTAGGTAAATTGTCATTGATTCATTAACCAGTTTATTGCATTCTCCAGTCATTACAAGTGATGTGCACATACTCGTAGTAATATCGTTCAAGTACCGTTCGCTTTGGATCACTGGCTTGCGAATCAGTTGCACGATTAAACGCATGTGCCGTTACTACATAACATTACTCGATTACATTAGTGCGGAGCAATTAGAAATTTGATTGACTTATTAATTAATTCTTTACAAATAGAATTATAACATTTTTTTATCTTGAAATTTCGAAGATAAATTGGCTGTTTGAAATTATATTAGGCAGGTAATTATGTATCGAGATTATTTAAATATCAAACGCTTTAGCAAAATTTTACGAACGACCTAAATCTATCAAAGAATCTTCAAAGAAAATAATTCTATAATATTTACTTAATTTACTTATTCAATTTTAGAATTATCAAAGAACTTTCGAACACACATTCTGACCGTACTTTTCTACATACTATTTATTGATAACGTATAAAAAAATCATTAAACAATTCGATCGGTATTTACAAAATCATAAAACCTTAAATACAGTCTGAATATTACAATTCGTAATGTCTAAATATCAGTATTATCTTAACTATTATGTTTGTGAAGATATAATTATCGGTACATTACATGTCATACATAATGTAACGTGTTTATGTTCAGCAAAATCATTAATTACGCACATAGATATATCTCATCTCCCGATACCGCTATTTGGACTTAATTAATTGATAAGATATTAATTGAACAATAACACATGAGCTGCGTAAACAGCGCACTCTGATAAAAGGAGTGATTGTCTCGGGTTTCTTATCGATTTGCCATATACAGTGTAAACTCTATATAACGACACTGAAGGGACTGTCCATTTTATGGCGTTATAGGGAGTTGTCGTTACATGGAGATAAGAAAAATCAGAATTAGAAAAAGAAAAGTTTATTTCAAAATAGTGTTAGTATTATAGTTATCTAGTAGTTACGTATATAAATACGAGTATATCCTATTTGAACTATTGCGTTTAGTCTGTTATTTTTGTCTGACGTCTAGTGCTGCACCAGTAAATATTTAGTACTTTTTTACTTGTTTTATTCATATCTTGCAATATTGAGCCATCTTGGCGATAAAGGACAAAAGAACGTACACAGCTGCGCAGTTTTTACTAATTTTAGCAATTTAAAAGGTACATTTTATTACTCAATTGTGGTCGTTATGAAGAGTGGATCTAATGCTATGTAGAGTGTATTATTGTATGGAATACAAGCTAAACCAACCAAAGCCAATTGATTTCGACGCTTTAGGGAGTTTGTCGTGGGACGTTACGTGGAGTTTACACTGTACTCCCATTTACTATGGTTTATATTTAATGATTCTTAGAAGTAGAACAGAAAAAAAACTTGATTTTCATTAATATTCCAACGTTTTCGAGGGTTTTAGCATTTAGTTGAAGTAATGACCGCAAGAGCGCTGGGCCTTGATTGGCGCCTTTTATATGCAAAGGCGGGTGATAGCGGTCGTTGAGCGATAACAATCTCGGAAACTACTAAACCTTTATAGATCCGATCTACGGAGCCGTAAGTAACTCTTTGTGATGCTGCTGCAACGCTTAATTCTCGTAATTTTCATTTGACAAAAGCACGTCCGACTTAATTTGGACTGTTTTATCTACCCATGACTATCGTAGACCAAGAGAAAAGAATCTTTGTTCGTACGTTTAAAACAATAGCAGCGTTTGGCTTTTCTTTTCTGTCAATTGTTAAAGGAAATAAAGAATTTTCGACATGTATTGTGGTCACCATTATTGTTGTGACTCTAGCATTAGCTTTTGCTTAAGATTTTTCCAACAGTGAACATTGTCGTTCGTACTCTTTTAAACCCGTGAAAAAAGATATCTTGATTAACTTGCGGTTTTTAAATATTAAATATATTTATTACTAACTTGCGGAATGCCAAAAATCTAATTTATATTTAAATATTTCATGATGACGAGAAAGTTTCCTGTGACGCGTCCTTCAAAAGTATCATTCGTTTGTACAACGTAATAAGCAGATATGAAAACATTTACAAGTAATGTTTGAGTAAACATTTAACGTTCCTATTTCAATCATTTTCCCCAAGATCACTTTTATTGTTACGTCTTTATCGTTTCTATTGGCCTCTTAGAAGATATTTCCTCGATGTTTCCAAAGAAAAATAATCACAATTCGTACAAAAATACACCGATAAGTAGACAGTTCGCCGAGCGAGGGCGGGAGCCTAATTTCGCTCCGTTGGCCAAGTTGGAGGCAGTACAATAGGTTATTGCTGGAATTAATATCAAGTCGTCGCGTGGAGAGAATGAAAATAACTTACGATATTGAATCACAATGAACTTAATAAGCAAAATAACCTTTAATTTTACAATAATTACATCACAACACATGTGAAAATCATAATATCTTATTTCTTACTTCTAAGTAATATTATAAATGCGAAAGTTTGGATTCATGGTTGGATGTATACGTAAAAAAATTGGCATAGTTGTAGAACATAATCTGAAGGAACACGTAATAAGCTTTTTATAATTCCGCGCGGGAGAAGTCGCTTGCAACACCTAGTATACAAATTAAAAATTAAAACATCTTCCTGAATATTGTAGGAAACAAGAGAAAGAGGTCTTAAGCCTATAATGGTTATCTATTTTTAATCTAAAAATAAACTTTATATACATGAAACCCGAAATTACTTTAAATACCTCTGAATGGACAGTACTGGCAACGATACCTGAAAATTATGCACAGACAGGTTTCCATCGAAATTCGTTTACCCTTTCGAAATACAATTTACATATTTAATTTACCAATATTAAAGTAAACTATGAAATAAGAAATTACTGGTAAAAGTCTTAAAGATTTTTGTCGTTTACCTCAAAATTAAATATTTTGAATATCAGAATATTAATTGGATCTTTAGTTTTTAATCGTAGAAGGTTGAATCTAATTCTGGCTCAAATCCTAAAAATAAACAACACAACTATGCCATAAATGTTTAATACTATCACGAATATATTATTAACGATTATTTTTATCCATATGCTACATGTATGCATATTTCAAGTAAATCCCATATTTCGAGCAGCCATCTCAAAGATTTTTACATAATATTCGCATATTTTGACGGAAACATCAAAGTGTAAAAAACACAAAGGTTTCTGCTCCTTGTATGCTAAGCATAGATTGCCGTGCACAATATTATGTTTTATATCTTTGTTTGCTTATGTAATGCACATTTCTTTGTGGTTTACTAAAATTTTTGTGTCGAATTTACAACCGGAAGGATGCAGAATTTAGGTTTTAGTTATTTTATTCAAAGAAAGTAAGTTTCTGGAATCACTTTAATACCTTTAAAATTCAGTATTCTTAAAACTAGAACGACAAGTATGTCGTTTTGTGTAATTTTCAGTAATTTTCTTTTCAATTATTCTGCATTAAAACAAATTACAATGACCCATGTGTTAAAAAAAATGAGAGTGAAAATAAATTCTTAAATGGAGTTCTATTCACATTTATATAATTTTAGAGCTTAACATAAATTCTTACCAGCGTTAATGTTTTAAATTTTAAATAATAGCTCACAATAATCACATGGAAAACGCATTCGCTTCTCGAAAAACCAAAACTTTTCCTCTCTCCATGTTCTCATAAAAAGAGTAAAAACTCCCAACGGCGCAGTCCTGTTGTTCTTAGCGCTCGCTCGCCGAAGCTTTATTGCAAACACCGTACGATAAATATCAGGCTGAGTTGCGGCGTAGTATTTGCACTGCACTCGGATCATTATAACCGTTTTAAACATTTCTCTTTTTAAATGTACCTCTTTGTCTCCTCCAGTAAACGTTGTAGATGGGAACAGCGTTTTCACTCAGTGGATATGTCAAAATAAATAATGCTTTAAGAGTACAGTCAACATTACGGCTTATGTATTTAATTCATGACGAACGGTTCTTAACTATTATTTAAAAATTGTTCAGTTGTCTTTTCCTAGATGTCTCTTAGAATGTACCCGGTTCGCACTAATCTAGGACAAATGATAATTGAATACTATAGCGTTAAATATATTAGACATGCACGTCCAAAAGCACTTACAAGTCCGCCCATGTCATTAGCATGAAAAATGGCTCACGTGCACTAGACTTTGAATATTTTATTAAACGACAACCGAAAGTGTACTTAAGTTCTCTTTACCTTTCCTTTTACCTTTCCCTGACAACGGACCATTGTTAAATATTCATTCTTCTATTATGATACGTTTTAAGTTACATTTCGGTAGTATATAGTACAGATGCATATTCTAAAACATTTAAGCTGAGAGATGTGAAAAGCGCATTCTTGTAATCCACTCCCGACCTACATCCATTCAGCCGAAATAGGAAAGCTGTTGCGCTCACTTTACACTGAAGATCAATCCGACCCATTATTTTATTATGCTAGAGTTTATGGCGTAGTAGTTAAATCCAGTGGAATTGTAATTTTAAATCTTGGGAGCAACCTTCCCATGTACCTTTTTTTTTAGATATTAAGTGAAGGAAAATATTGTGACACAACATATGTATGTTGAGAAGAGTTGAGAGAGTTGTTGAGAGTTGAGAGAGAGAGAGAGAGAGAGTTACATGTGTAACTGAAACAAAATTTTAATGCAGAGTAAGCATTGTTCTCGGCAAACTTTATTGGCTAAGGACTAATCCTTAATTTTTGGTAGGCACGAGTCTGTTAGGGCGGACATTTAGAGCTGGAATTTTGCTTTCGGATTTTCTTTTAAAATTATTAAAATAATTGGCGTACCAACGTTTTATCTCAACAATACACGCGCAGGAGGCCGGCGTGGTCGTGGCCTGTATCTGCGCTACGTTTCACTACACAAATCACGTTGCGACACACCCCCTTTAAAGACTTTTTAAGCACTGATTTATTCCGATGCTATCTTCTGCAATTTTAAGTTTATCTAAATCTCACTTGAATAACGTAGCTTCTCGTTCCTTATCTAGTCGCGAGTTTAACATACTGGATACATTTATCCAACACATTAGTTAATTACAATACATAATTAACATTTTCATCTCGTACTAGTACATGCCGCTTATACAACTTAATTAAGTAGCTTGTTTACACTTCACTAATTTTCCCACAAAGTCCAATTAACCTAAACTAAATTGATTTAATATGAATATTTGTATGGAGATTAATTTTACAGTTAAAAGTGTAAACATACTTTACCAAATATGTATATAAACAAATACAGAATGTACATTCTGTATTTGTTTATCCATTGGTACTGGTAACAAATAAAATGGACTCGAGTGCTTCGTAATGGACGGCATAAACTGAAAAACGCCAGTAATATTAAGGCAGGCGACACACGACCCGCGCTTTGTCAGGCTGCCTTTCACGCTGCGCCACTTCAGACGACCCCAGCCTATTTGTATTTTGTTCACGAACTTTCGGAATATATTATTTTGTAGGGTTGCGTACAGATGTAGAAGGAACTGATTTAAGAGTTCCCATTGAATACGGCTTTGAAAGTGCTTCAATAAAATTCTCCGCCGACTGTGTGCGTGCAGCGTCTTAACGTTAAACTCGACTTGTTAAGGTTCACTAAATTTTAAGCAATATAAAAGATTTGTGTTTCTCTTTTATTACATTTCCTCGCAAAAAGGACTACCTTAATCATTTTTTATATTGTAAATGTTTTGTATTGATTTATGGTTTGAGATAATGTTCTTTTTAGCGTTTTATTTCGCTTAACAATCTTCAGAGGGTGACGGCATAAAAGTAATAAAGTCACACTTATTTAGGTGATTTTATTTTTCATAAGACTTACAAATTTTTTTATACTAGCTTTCGCCCGCGACTCCGTCCGCGTGTAATTAAAACGTTTATCCTATTTATTCTTCCAGACTATCCTCTATATCCATACCAAATTTCATCGAAATCCGTTCAGCCGTTTAGGCTACAAACTCTAACGAACATCCATCCATCTGAACTTTCGCATTTATAATATTACTAGCTTTCGCCCGCCACTCCGTCCGCGTGGAATTAAAAAAACAAAACTGAGTAGCCTATGTGTTATTCCAGACTATCCTCTACGTCTGTGCCAAATTTCATCGAAATCCGTTCATCCGTTTAGGCTACAAACTCTAACGAACATCCATCCATCTGAACTTTCGCATTTATAATATTACTAGCTTTCGCCCGCCACTCCGTCCGCGTGTAATTAAAACATTTATTCCTATTTATTCTTCCAGACTATCCTCTATATCCATACCAAATTTCATCGAAATCCGTTCAGCCGTTTAGGCTACAAACTCTAACGAACATCCATCCATCTGAACTTTCGCATTTATAATATTACTAGCTTTCGCCCGCCACTCCGTCCGCGTGGAATTAAAAAAAAAAAAAAAAACTGAGTAGCCTATGTGTTATTCCAGACTATCCTCTACGTCTGTGCCAAATTTCATCGAAATCCGTTCAGCCGTTTAGGCTACAAACTCTAACAAACACCCATCCATCCATCCATCCATCCATCCATCCATCCATCTAAACTTTCGCATTTATAATATTAATATTAGTATTAGTATTATTAGTACGATATGAAATTTATACTTGTTTTTTATTGTTATTTATATTTGTTTCTTATTATCCCTTAAATTTAATGTGTATGTGTATTATGTTTATGTATGTGTTTGCGGGCTTTGATTAACTACGTATCGTGTGACAGCCGGCCTAGACCCACATAAACTTTTCTAATCTGTAGTTATATAAATGTGTGCCGAAATTTAGTCTCACGTATTTGCGAGCATTCATTCTGAGAAAGCCGATTAATTACTTCGTAGAATGTTATATAAATTATTTATGTTCGTTTGTTGTTGATAACATTCTGTTTGATCAGACTTTTGTTAAATTTTAATTAGATATGTATTTTAGGGAAGTTTTCGCTCAAGAGGTAAAAACTCGATGAAACGAATAACGAAGCTAGGACGCTGGAAGTTTAGTTTCAGTTCTTAAGTAATGTAAGAAGTAAGATTTTGTTTAGACATTACAGAAATTTGATTGAGAAATTTCCTATTACTTAGAAAAAATGGTCTCACTTCTTGACAATCAAAAACGCACAAAAATAGTAATCATTGATTTAAATCAGTTTTCCTACATTGATAATATTATTATTTTGCTGTTACGTAAGCAAATTTAACCCAAGATTTCCTTAAATTTTGGTAAATTATTTTACCAAATAAGTCAGGAATATTACGATTCCGTATTTTACTTTTGCTGAAATAATAAAAGACATGAAATAGAGGTAGACGTAGGGTTTGACGAGTTCGGGGGCTTAGAATAACGTCATAAACTTGCGAAGCATCTGGCGTCATTTACGAATATGCTAACGACGTGAGGGATATGTCAGACGCGCTTACAAATGTCTGTTTAGCATTTTTGCTGTCCGGACAAGGCTTTCGGACTATAGGCGTGCGCAAACAAAACAACAATTTGCATTTTAACTAACTGATAACCATGCCGGCTGAGCCTTCGTGGCCTCTAATTTCCACTGGACCCAAAGGAGACATCGTATTTTTCTTACTTAACTCGAGGTCACATATAAATGGGACCTTTATCTTTTTCTATGATAACCTTTGCTTTTATTTGTAATATGATCTGCTGTAACATTATAAGATTAAGAACTTTATTGACATATATTTAAGTTCAACTTTCTAAGACTTACTTTTTTAAGACCACAACTTTGTGAGATAACAGTAAGCGGTAAAAGAGGATTCATTCTTCTTCGATTTGGGAGATTCTATATTTTATAAATATTCTATACTAGCTTTCGCCCGCGACTCCGTCCGCGTGGAGTTTAAAAAAAACAAAAATAAGTAGCCTATGTTCTTCCAGACTATGCTCTAGCTCTATGCCAAATTTAATCCAGATCCGTGCAGCCGTTTAGGCTACAAACTCTAACAAACATCCATCCATCTAAACTTTCGCATGTATAGTATGAAGTAAGATTTAAAAAGTGATAACATCGTTTCATATAGTGTATTTGTCCGCGTAATCATGCTCTATGATCCAACCCTTTTGATGCCTGGAATTTATTAAAACCGATGTAAAATTAGAAATAATCGCCCATTTGCGCCTATTTTTAACATGTCACTAAAGAGTTATGTGATTCTATTACTATTTGTACCTATTTAATTTTTATGGCAATCTTAAATCGCAAAATAAAAGTGAGCTTGTATAAACACTCATTTTTTTAATAAATGAGGTTAAGTAAGTAGAGTTCGTAATTCTCGTTTCATCGACCTTATTAATTTCCAAACGTGTCAGTCAATGGAATCAAACGAGGCGGGGGCATAAAGTCGGTCGAGTGATTACGTTGCATATATAGTTAAAATTTCTAATGTATGGTTAATTAAAGTTTTTATTATAATAAGCTACCCTTTAAAAAAAATGTAATTACTAGACCATAGTAAATTTGGATAGTCCCAAATAATGAGCAAATAGTAATGCTATCTTAAAATCAAATAGTAATTCTCTATCACTAGTCGTTCGTTGGCATGATCTCCCGGGCGATGTCTGGCCTCGCCGCGGACAAAAGCTCGGCTGATTTATAGCTTAGTCCAATGTATATAGAACGTCTATGGAAAAACTAAATCGTCTGTTCCTCTGTTCGAATAAAAGTTTTTGTTTCTAACGCTAACTTATCTTTAAAAATTATTTTCGAAAAAAATATTAGAAATAAACTTGTAATTGTTAGAAACGTTTGCTAGATTTCTTTTCGTCACTGATCTGTTATTACTTTTTATATGAAAGCTTGATTTATTAAATAATGTAAAAACAATTATCCTCTTAAATAAGACAAAATTAAGTATGATTTTATTAAAGCCGTATCTCAGTCCGAACTACAAAAGTATTTTATCTGGTTGCGGCAAGACGTATTTCAGCGAGATGTCGTAATTGAAATTTAATGGTTTTCATTCGGAATTTACTTTTTCTCTTATTCTCTCGCTAAAACATTATAAGCATTATCTCGTATAAATCACGTCCAAAGCCTGCATATATTGCGAGGCGTAAATTAAAAAAGTTATACCAATTCGGAATGAGTTATTGTGCAATTCTCTGTTGGTCTCCGGTCTCTATGGTATAAATCCAAAATATATGTAATTTCACGTGTGAATGATAATTGATATTTTATCGTGATCAGATGTGACATTGCCGATAAATTCACATTAAAACGTTATCTGTGAACAATAAAAGTTCGATTGGTTGAACTGTGAACTGAATTGGAGTTGATAGAGAAATCATATACGTTATTGTGTGGTGATAGTGTTGTACTGTAATGGCTAGTGATGTCGGCGAGGCACGTGGGAGTGTGACCCATGGCTAACTCACCAGACCTGGGCCTGCTCGCCGCCAGCCTGCTTCGGCTCATCATAGGTGAGTCTTATCACATACATAAGGATGGGAAGGAAAAGTGGATTTACCGGTGGAGAGACGCATAGGAAGGGGAAATGTCCTCTTTATGTGCGTCTCCTCCTCCGTCAATTAAGGGTAGGCAACGCATCTGCAATTGCGGGTGTTTATGGGCAGCGGTCGCTTTCCATTTCGGTGGATTCAGGTGGCCGCTTGCTTGTTTGCCACCCTATATTATAAAAAAAATACAGAAATGTCAATACTTACTAGTGATTTTTTTTTTTTAATTAACAGGAAAACTGGACAAGTTTTTGTAAATGAATAAGTGTAATGTAATGCTTCTATATTGCTAATAGAAATTGCCAATACATAAAAGATTGGTAAAGGAATGTGAACGATCGTGTTCAAAGAGCCAAACTGCTTTTATATACACATATGTGTGTACGTTTATATTGATTATTGACTATCAAAATACAGTACTGATAATTTTTAAATATTGTATAAATTGTTTTTAGATGTAATTGTTAAGTTCACAATTTGTACTAATCATAAGGCTTTGATACAGTATTTGGTTTTGGAATTAAAAAATCGTAACCGCTACATAAAAGAATCAACAATAATTCTTAGATGAATACGATGATAAAAGGAATGAAAAACCTTGTCTTGCAAGACAATAATTAATCCAGATAAGATTTGGGGATATAAGAAAGAAAAGATCAAGGAGCATTATAGAGGACGCTTTTGTTAAGAGTTGACTGAAGCGATATAGATACCCGGTTAAATAATCAATTGAACCATATTGTTGTGTATTGTTAATGTGATCGTTTAATAAAATATAAAAACTTTTAAAAATGAATCCTATGTGCAACGTCTGGAAAACATTTAAATTTTCATTTATTTGAATATGTTAAGCCTAATGGTTTGGGGTACGGACTACCGATCGTGCGGTCGAGGGTTCGAACCCCGCCATTCGACTATTGTCGTGAACCATATCCTAGCACAAGCCTAGAGCTTAGTTGGAATGGTTAAAGGAAATATTAGTAAATTAACAAAAATCTAATAATATTTAAAAAAAAAATAATAAGATTACAAACAACAAGATGGTTTCCGGAATTCGCTAAAATTGCGATGCAAGCATTGCTCTAAGACATTCACATTTGTAGATGCGAACGAAGTGAAATTGCGTCAACAAATGATGTAGATACATAAATAATATTTAAAAAAAAAATAATAAGATTACAAACAACAAGATGGTTTCCGGAATTCGCTAAAATTGCGATGCAAGCATTGCTCTAAGACATTCACATTTGTAGATACGAACGAAGTGAAATTGCGTCAACAAATTATGTAGATACATAAATAATATTTAACACACACATGTAGTAAATATTAAAGCCATATCTAGGTTTTCGAATTTATAATGTACGACCTATTGTTAAAACAATACACATTTCATTAATGGAGATATAACTGATTAAATGCGTTGCAGATATATCGGAATTCATTCAATGCTACTTATAAATTTACTATAAGTTCACATATCATCAAACAAAATAACATTCAAATGAAATACTAGTAGCAAGTCTCTGATTTTCTCTTCCCAATAGCATCTAAAACATCCTTTGATGTGTGTAGACTAACTACTATTTCGGATGCCCCGATGTTGTAGAGGAATTACTAACTAGGTTAAACCGAGTACTTCGTCTAGATATCCTCTTTCTGCATAGGTTTTAATAATAGCACATATAGATTTTATTCAAAGTAATAGATAAGAGATAGTTGATTGTTCAATATTGTACTTTAAAATTATAAAAATCTTATTTTACTTCGAACAATTGAGATAAAATTATTACGCCTCATTTCAAATCTTACTTTATAATATGAACTATGGACATTATTATCACATACGTCCCCATTGAGGGCTTCTAAGTCTACCCTAAGTTAGGAGTCAAAAGGCCATAGTTAACCACACTGGCATACTCCCGCAGATAGAGATCAAGGTTGTTTTTCTTCACCGTTATAACGTTAGAAAAATGGAGGTACATATAAAATTTTAAAGTCGAAAATCACATTGATAGAAACTGGACGTTTAAAATAGTTCAGTTCAGTCAAACCCTTAACAGCGCTACCGACGCTTTTATATGTATAGTGTTCTTCTATGTGATATTAACATACAGTTGGCATAAAACACTAAAGTGCTGTTAAGTGTATTCATCAAAAACGTCCTTTTTCATACCTTTATGGAGAAGCAGTGAATTCTATTATATATGAGAACTATAGATACGTAATCCAAACTAACGCTTCCTCGTAAAATAGGCTTACGAAGGACAAACATTTTAGTTTTATCGTCCGCACTCCATTGGCGTGCCGCATATCTGAGGGAAGTCTACAATCGCTGCTATATGGCGACTGACTCAGCGAAAACAGTAACTCCTTTTGCTTTTACAAGTTTTAATCTTGCTAATGCGTTGTCTGTTGCGCACATTTTACAAATGGTCGCATCCGTTTATTCTCAACACTACATTTATATTTAATTCCACTTAAAAGTATATTACACTTTTTACACTGATGCTTATGCAATGGACGTTTAATTTTCTCCGCACAGAGCTAATGTCGCTCCTATCCGTGCATAAAACAGAAAATAAACACCTTTTTATGCTCTCAATGCAACTGGAATATGAAAAACTCACGTTGCTTGTATATTTTTGAGTTCACCTTTAATGAATTTTTATGTTTGTTTTTTAGTAAACTTTTATATCTTACTTATGTTGCTGTTTATTATTTTATTCGTATTGTACCAACCTAGAGATAATTATTTTACAGCTCCGTGTATGTAATATTGAAAATAATCACAGAAAATATCTTTTTCTTTTTAAATATACGTATATACGAGAAAGTGTTATAAAAGTCCCATATTATTTGAATTATATGGAACGTATTCATAGTTACGGTATGTTATATTTTTATTGGAAGTTGCTAGAATTGTAATGTAGTCCTTGTGATATTATTTTATTACAGTATTCTAAAAACATTGTTCTAATAATATAAGTACGTGAGTTCATGTCGAAATCATTTGAACAGTGAAAACTTTTCACTTAAATATTCTTAATGCGTTTAAACGATTACACAATTTAAATCCGATGTTTATTTGTTTAGGAATCAAGGCTTTGTTCATTTTATTTCGATGTCGGATTTTATTCCATCATGTTTGTTTTGTTTTCGGATTGCAACAAATTCTAACTTTATTGAACACTTCGTCATTATCAAATTCTATTTAGTTCGGTCCATACCAGAGCTCGTGCGTTACGTGTTGAGCCGTTATTTCATTACCGTTGGCAGTTTTACAACTGGCACCATCGTAACAAAATTATCGTTATAAAATGCAATATTGTGCCATATCTATGAAATACACCGCGTTTGTTAGTTTAAAATTGCACTATTGCGCAAATTGATAAAATTGTGTATTTGTAAATATCATATACCTATTCCTTACCTTGATAAATTTCACGTTACTTTGTACGTGGCCTCAAGTGTGTTTGCGGACGTAGTATTGACTAGCGAAACGTGCTTGTACTTGTATAATACTTTCTGTACTTATTCTTAACAAGAATACTTCTAAAACTGTCTAATTCTTTTCTTTGTTTAGTTGTAAAAAACTGGTCATATCAATATTTCAAAGGTTTTAATGGATTTATGGATATCGAAGAAAATAAAGTGTATTGTTTTAGGTATTCAGAAATAGACCTTAATTCCAATTTTAAAGTTGTTTGGATGGTTACATAAGTCAGTGAGGATTTCTCATAATACCCTTAGTGATAGTATAAGGATTACGAGAATAACAGTTTACCTAATCTATACTATCTATACTAATATAATAAAGCGTAAACACATACTTCTTTGTTGCCTAAGATGTCAGCAATTACAGCATTTTTTTGAATAATTCTTTTTTTAATAAAAAACCCTACACTTACGTCATGTTTTACACACTTACGTCATGCTTTAGTCTATATATTTTCACGATATTAAACTTAGGGGGTGAATAAATCGGAAAAAACCATCATGTAAGAAAGGGACCATAAACTACAAGCTGCCAACATCAAGGAAGCAACATTGTCATTTATGCATTTGAATTTTGACATGTGACAAATTTAAACAATAAAAAAAAGTTATTATAATTTCATGCGGATAAAGCCGCAGGGGAACAGCTAGTATATAATATAATATTTATATCATAATGTCGACATTATAATAGTACTATAATTCTCACATTCATCATGCAGTAACAATCCATCTTGGATCTGTGAACGTACGCGTTAAATGAGTTCTCATTCAGCCCTTGATTAGTAACATGTCACGTTACTTTTGCACGAATAAAATGTAGTACTGATTGCGATTTTTATTCGCAAACTTTCATCAGAAAAAGTTCGCTTGCAAACAGTGTAACTAGAATTGCTTCTGTTCAAGTTAGATCAAATTACTACTCGTGATACATGAGGCGTTTTGTAATAAATATTTGTTTATATTATATTACGCAAGAACAAAAGAAAATTCTTTAATAATACTGCTATTTTGTTATACTACTCTGTTATGTTTTTTCATATCTTATTCCATGATATTCTTAAAAAACAATAACATCCACAGCCATGAATTCTACTAAACAATTTTAAAAGTCAATTTAAGATTTTTAAAAAAAGTGATTAGTTCCATCATAATTGTGATATTTTTGTCTAACAGACCAACGTTCGTTGTCATCCACTAGGTAAATATTTAAAAATCATACTTCATACTAATAATATAAATGCGAAAGTTTGGATGGATGTTTGTTCGAGTTTGTAGTCTAAACGGCTGAACGGATTTCGATGAATTTATTTAAAATAGATGTGGAGGATAGTGTGGAAGCTCACGTAATTTACTCACTTTTGTTTTTTTTATTACACGCGGACGGAGTCGCGGGCGAAAGCTAGTACACATATTATTATACATATGAAAAACATTAACCTTTTCTCCGTCGAGAACATACCTACAATAGCGTTAATATCTGACATTTTATTAAAACTCACTGTTCAAAGTATGAGTACATGGAAATAATTAATATCTGGCAAAGCTAAAAGGCGGCGAGAGATATAAGTTATTATTAAAATTCAGACACAGATGTAGACTGAAATTACGGGAGTTAATTAAAAGAAAAGTGTGCTTTGGATTAATTATCAGTTTGTTTGCGCATACGTTACGCACATTTAGAAATGAACATTTTATTTTCAAGGTAACTGAACTCCGGTTTGATGTAATTAAAACATAAAATTTCATTTCGCTGCCAAAAGTACCGAATTTGAAAATAAAGTTCATTATTTTTTAAACCCACTGGTATAAAACAATTTTAGACGAATGTTAAAACCATATTTTCGGTTGGGCTCTTCTAAATCGCATTTAAAATATTAAAAGGGTTTATATGATTCTTATAGAAATTATATATTTTCTATAGACATATAAAATTCGATATCAAACGTCTAAATTAAATGAAATTGTACCTTCGTGAGACATTATTAAAATATAACTAAGAACGCAACTCAAGTACGATCGTCCGATAACGGCACCGACTATTTCGATCTCGTCTTTTTTTTTATAAAATAAGTTATTTTTAACTCCACTTATGCTAACGAGAACACGATAATATTCCTATAAGTACACGTCTTTTGAATAGAATCCCTTTTGATGAGTTTCCTGAAACTTCTTTTCTAAGCCCTTGTCAGACACATCGGAAGCTGCTTAGAAGCGTATTGTATGCACACTCACGTACGTAAAAGGAACAAAGTTCTTCTCTTGAATGTACAGTTAGAATAAAAGTTAATATACGGAGATTAATGAACTATTTCCTCTTATTGTCACTTATATTGACTTTCTTCAAATATTCCGTAGAGTACTTGTGAACAACCCAACCATGAAACATAATATTTTCTAACACGAAAATCTGAGGAAGCTACAATTCTCAAGAATTAATACTCGGAGCAAAATAATTATAATCAATTATTTTCTCCGATTTTCTTGTAGTAAATGATATTTAATATTGGCTGGACCGTCGGAGCATGGAATGTGAATTCATTAGTAATTCTTAGCATTCTGTTTATGTTAGATTATTGTAATAGAATATTTCTAAGTTATATTATTAGTTGGTTTAATTCCAAGTGGTTGCTATTATATTTAACCTCCGACATGAGAATTGCTTCAACAAACATTAATCATAATTTAGTTTCCATAAACATTGGGGTACTCTGAAAACTTTTGTAGTTTAGATAAGCACCCGACTGGTAATTACTGACGTAGTATCAAAACATAAAATGAAACTTTTCTACGTATATCATTTAGCAACTTAATTCTTAAACCAAGATTCGCAATTCAAGTAGATGTTTTTCTCAAATTTAATCTGCGACTTAAGACTGGCTTACTCCTGTCATATCTGCCACTTAATCATCATGATCACCAGCTCGCTGTACTTCTCCAATGAGCAGCTCGGAGCCTACCCTAAGTTAAGGGTGACTGGGCCATAGTCAACCACGCTGGCCCATTACGGCTGACCTAATAAGGTTGGTTAATTTTAAAAACCGGTTACTAATTTATTATTCCGGTTGAGTCAAATTTATTTAATTGAGAAATGTTAATTATTTGTAATATTGAGTTAGGATTCATACTCAAGTATATTCTATTCGTAACTTTAACTAGAAGTAGATTACTATTATAGTATGTAAGTACATATACGGATTGATTCAAAGAGTCGGTCGGCATCATTTAAATTACGTCATATTTAAAATGGCTAAAGTGCATACAACAGTTCCATACAAGTTAAGACGCTAAAATAATTACTGCCGTAAATTTACAGAACATGTGTAGAAGCATACAATGAAGTGACAAACTTGGCACGTTTGGAAGTTCAAACTTAATTATTAACTTGGGCTGATAATTAATATATGCGATGTTGGTCGCGACTCTTACATAACGATGTCTCCAAAATTACATACTCTTTCAAGTTTGCGATTATTATGTCGACAATATTTTTTTATTTAGACTCGCCTGTCTTAACTGTCTGGAACATATTTTACTAAGACCATAAATCGTTCAGAACGGTTTAATAGGCTTTACTGGAGAGACGAGAGAAAAACAGATGACTATGCTAATTCAAAAAAGAAAATTTAGAGACAAATTTAGAGATACAATTTACCAAGTATTGAATTATTACGTCATTTAATTAAAATATTCTCTTTATATTCATTACTCTATGAGAGCACATGAAGCTCAAAACGAGATGCATTTAGGCTAAAACTCTACATCGCTTCTTACTTCAATTAAAATTGCATAAAGTACGAGGCTGTGAAGCCTTTAATTATAACAACTTGTTGAGATATCCAACATGCGCTATATTTTACTTGCTCGTATAATCTTATATGAAAATTGGCGATAAACGCGGATATCTATTAACAGCATTATAATGCCGATTCTTATTAATTACATAACATGTATTTTTAGTATTCGCAAATACAAAAGAACGTATTATTACATTAATAATATTGTGAAAAGTAAAGTTTCTGCGAATATAAACGCAATCATTATTATTTCTAGTCAATCCGTTTCTGAAAATTACTTCGCCTGTCAAACAACTCTAGCTTTTGTATTTGTGTCAAAGACGTATATTGCTCTTGTAGTTTCCGTTTAGAGAATCTAATAACTATTTTTTAAAAGTTAAAACAGCAACAAAGTGAAGTGAGTGGCAAGTGCAGGCGGCGAGGGCGTGGGCGCGTGGGCGACAGGTCAAGTGGCTATGACGTACTCTCGACCTGCGCCGCCACCTTACGACGCTTTTTAAACATTTCTTAATCCTACAGTGGCTTTCATTAGTCACACAATTCAGAGTCAGTTATGCATATTTATTTTAAAGGATTAAGTGCTCATGTAATATGTATACACGTCGTACTTTAACGCTAATTAAATGAAACAGAAAATTCACAAAGCGCTCAAGCATTCTAAGCATTTCCCATTATTTGACATTATATTCTTTTTTCTATGATAATCCTCTGCTTTTTTTCATATTGTAGAGCTATAAAATTCCATCTCTTTCAAAACATTCCTTTTGTTATCATGGAGTTTGTATAGAATCTGAGATGTTAAGATTTTTTACTGTTTCACCCGTAAGGACTTTATGAATAAGAAATGGATTCTAGAAGATATTAATAACTTGGACTGTAAAATAAGTAATTGGAAACAATGATATTCTTCTAGTAATAAAATTGTACAATAATCATCATCGTCTGTACTAATCCTTAAAAATTGATGGTTAGACAAATTCGTTGTTTGTTAGGATTGTTATGTTTCCACGTATCTCGATAAATAAGGCGAAGTTCCTCGCGTGGTGTAATTCGATCCCTTTGTGTTCTAGATCGAGCTCTTTGTTTATAGTAGTCTTTGATATTTAAGAACGTTCCACGAACCGCTGCGTAGGAATATAATGCGATATTAATATTCGAAGTATTCGTAGATTCTAAACTATTATAGCTTTGTCTATTATATGGAACTTAAGATTAAGGGTCGATGGCATCTTAAGTCGGGTCTATTAAAGTAAATTTCATATAGCTCACGTTAGATTAAACACCTTAGAGTCGTCCTATATCTATGTTATTTTTTAAAATCATACATTTGAAACTATTTACGAAGAAATTTGGTATAATAAGGTTAAGTAGAAATCCAGAATTAAAAAAAAATGTTAAAGGTTACAAATCTCACCTAATTACAATCATTGTTACTTTTATAATAATTTACATCATGTAAGAGACGCAAAACATCGTTCTATTATTTAAGACACGCAGTCCAATGACATCTTCGTGTATAATCAGACAATACACAGAAGTGTTGTCAACTCTGATGTCTCATGCGAAAACAGTGCTCAGTAATTGTCTCTCACGTTTCCTTAAGTCTCTTTGGAAATGTAACAACAAAATACAGTATTCCGTCTAAAACTGTAACAAAGAATGTTTGTAAAGACTTACAACAAATGTTTTAGGAAGTTATATGTCTTTACGTAGATTATTTAACGTAGACACTTATATTAGATAAAACAATCTTATTAAAACTTTAAATTAAAGCGTATCCAAGATAAGTTTGGGTGCGAGTATATTATAACTTTGTACAGAAATGAAGAGGGGAAAGGGCAACATAATAATAGGAAACATAGTAATAAAAAAATATATTTAACTAGTTACATAATAAAGAATTAGTGGCACATCAACAGTCAATATTCCTACGTGACAGCATTATCATATTTTTGTAGGTTAACAATTTTATATCTCAATATATCAAATTGAAATAGTCTTTTTATGTCTGTTTTAAATGAAAATGGAATTCTACCGAGATTGTACTTTGTTCTCAAAATGTCTTGTCTACTCATAAGGTGCATACTGCCCGACGACGTTACACGGTGTAATATAAAATGTAACATGGCAAGCATTTTTGCAACTGGGTTTTGGAACCAGCAAGCAAGGCGCTCCATGAGAATGTTACACTTTATAACATCGGTCAGTATGCACCTTTAGAGCGTGCGCACACCTCAAACTAAAGTATCGCACAACTGTTTAGTCTCGCTTTGATTCCTATAAGCTTGTAGACTACACGATCAAAACAGTTGAATTGACTGCGAAACAATCGACAATCGCACAGCAGTTATGCGATAGTTTAGTCAAAGGTGTGTTGGAGGAATTGCTCCCACTTCACGCCTGTCTTCTGTGTGGTCGTAGTATTACACCGGGCGAGCCGACCCATTCATGCGAAGATGTTAAAGCGGGCTCTAACACTTTTAATATACTAGAGATAGAAGATAGATTACCTCTTTTATGTTTGTCGGACAAATTTAACTCTCCATGAGCGACTTCCGTAAAGTATTGTCCGCATAACTTATCCCTTACATAGATTTATTTCTATCCGTGGTGAAAGTGCCCGCAGGCATTATGTAGGTAGTTATAAATTAAAGAGAGTCTTTTGTTTGGATCAAAAGTTTTCTTTGTACCTTCCTTCTAAGATATCGTTAATAGATTTTCTTTGTAATCCTTTGGGTAAAATAACATTCGTTTATTGGTTGTAGTTTAAGGAGCACAGTTTATCAGTTTTAATAAATATTTAGAATGCACTATAACTTGATAATATTTAAAATTATGGAGTAATTTGACTTTTTCATTGAAACGCATGCTACAGTGATGTAAAAACCTCAAATGTGGCGGTTACGAGTCAATATTTTACCTGAAAATAACCATCTTAAATATTTTATACACGTGCTATTATTTCCGCGGTTAAAGGAACATCCCTTAATTATTCATTCTACATTGAAACCATTTTTGAACACATTGCCCTCGAGTATTATTAACACAAGTTGTCTAAAGTCTATGTTGATTTTTTTAGTGAAAATATAATTTTGACTAATTATTGTTTAATTGAAAACGATTTCTACAAACATTTTCTGAACGACAAAAATAAACAACTGCTTTTAATGTGCATTCTATTATCAATTAATTAAAAGTAAATTAAAAATGATTAAAAACCCATAGTGTAAATTTACACGTTACAAATTACAAAATGATAGTTTTACAGAGTTTTTCGTGGAAATGACATCCGCGTAGGTTTTTGTGTTTTCTCACATTCAACGTCTAAATTGTACATTCCATTTAAGTAATACTGTAACTTTACGTAAAGCACCTTGATTTTATTTCAAGAAAGCATTCAGGAACCGCGTAACGAAAAAGTCGAATCGTTAGTTTCCTGTTTCCTATTTGTTCGGGTCGTTTCGCCCGACAATGAAATTAGAGGTAAAACTTTTAATGTAACAAACGGTGTTCTTCGCAACAAAAATCTTACAATCTTAATTAAAACTACGTCTTATTTTTAATTATCTTCATTCCTTTAAGAGTAATGAAGTTCCATTATTTAACAGCGTGTAATTATGTACTTATAATAGGTTTTTACTAAGATTGTTGTTTAGTCTATTTTTCGGTTTGTATGTACAATTTATTTGTTCTAATACTTTGCTAAGCGACAAAAGTGATTATTTTTATCATAAAATGGTATTTGATTCAAAAAAAATATTTAACGCCAATGCTAACAGTTATTTCAAACTTTTTGTAATCAGCAAAAAGTATTATTAGTATATAATGCGATAACTTTGTATCATCTAAGAAGAAATTGAACGAAACAATGAATATGAAATTTAATACAGTTAAAGAAGAAGAGAAAATATTTATTCAAGCGTGACAGTATAACTATTAGGTATACATGCTACGTATTAAGTAATGCGTTATTGCAATAACAAACAATCCTAGAATATCCGAGATATTCTGATTGGCTAATTTCCATAACTAAGATATCGGTTTTCGTGCGACCGCAATCCTTAAACGGATTATTAATTTAAACCACAAGAGCTTAATAAACGTGTGATGTTGCAGGATTCGTTTGTAACAAATATTTCCAAATTGAATTTCGGTTTGGTAAATGAGACCGCAGCTCTATGCGGGCCGCCGCTACGTCCTGTACCTGTCGTGGCCAGACTTTCCCGTCCAACCGTGATGCGATTATTATTTCCATGTTTCTAACGTTGAATTCACAATGCTTGCCGACGTTTTTATTGTATAGAAAAGTTCCCAACTTATTTTTATAATGAACATTTTAATCGCTGGAAATATAATTTATATTAACTATTTATTTATACTAACTTTCTTTTCTGTCACAATTGTCTAGGGCCAGGAAAAGTTATATATTTTAGCTTACGTTGAGTAGATTACCTAAATGTAACCAAATAGTACTCTACAGTATGCATCATAAATTTATTAAAACTAGTTATGGTATAAGCATTTAACTTAAAGGATTATAAAAGTCAAACCCAATCCGCGACGAAACTTTTTGACCTATTTTCATATTGTATCGTGTTTCGCGTTTTCTGCTTTCGAGAAAACAGCGCCATCTATGCGATCACAAACGGCCAACCTCGTGTCGCCCTCTATGAAATGGGACGATATTCAGTTTTCAGCGCCCGTTCAGGTTTTAGTTTTGATTCGCACACCACCCGGTAGATGGCGTTGATCAATACGAAATTCCGTGAATGTTGAACATTTGTTTTTCTGAGAGCTCTATAGATGGCGCTGTTCATATTAGTGTTGCGTTGTGAAATAATTTAGAAGTAACCGGAATATATTAAAGCTCAATCGATTATAAACCTCAAAATATTAAAAATATTGTTTGTACTAATGTCTTAATTAGTTTATAAGTTTAACAAGCTTTCGGCAGCGACACCGTCCACGTGGAGTTAAAAAAGTGAGTAGCCTATGTGTTCTTCCAAAGTATCCTCTACGTCTATGCCAAATTTCATCGAGATCCGTACAGCCGTTTAGGCTACTAACTCTAACAAACATCCATCAATCTATCCATCCATCTAAATTTTCGCATTTACAATATTAGTATGATTGCAGTCCTTCATAGATCTTAATTTTAAACAGAAAAAACGAATTATATTTTCTTAAATTCTTCATTGTTTGTTTTAGTTATTTTAAAATTAAATTCCAACATAATATTCTACTGATTTAATACAACATACAATATTAGATTAAACATTTTTAAATCTATTTCTTTTAGTCGAAACTAAAATAACAAAGCTATTCATTAAAGCTAAAGGTAAAGTAAAGCTAAAACTTTCTCGACGAAAGTGATGTATTTTCATTGCTTCGAGAAATTCAATTGAAAGCAAATATTTCAGTTTGAAGTTATTCATCTTGTTTTTTCACAAAGTAATTTTATAAAACGTTTACCTTGTTAAAATGAAACCTTAGACACTCTTGTTTCATTCAATTACTGTCGTAACTACGTGAAAAGTAAACAACTTTAAAGGCGAAAGAAACCCTTCGTTCTTTGTTGAACAGTCGTAATGGCGGAAAATTAAAAATCTTGTCGAGACAAAAAGACGATCAAATTATTTTGGAACATTTATTTACATTGTTTGTACCTTTGTCTCATTTTATATGCGTACTAGCTGTTCGCATGCGGATTCATCCGCATGTAATTATAAAAACTTTATTTTATTGTTTACATTTGTCAAATTATCAATAGCAAATGTCAAAATGACATGACATGACAAACCTTAGCAATCTTTCTTTCTTGATGTTGGAGGCAACTTATGGTCTCTTTCACATATTAGGGTTTTTATCCAAAATATTTCCCCCTAAGTTTAATGGCGTGAAAATATATAGCCTAAAGCGTGACGTAAGTGTAGGGCTTTTTATTAAAAAATATACTGTAATTGCTGAGATCTTAGGCAACAAAGAAGTGTGTGTTTACGCTTTATTATAATAGTATAGAATAGATTAATAGTATTCTTGCAACTCTACTTAATATTGCCACAGGTTTTCTGCTAAATTACTTATTTAAAAGGTATTGTCGCACATTTGAAAAAAAACTGACAACAATTCGTTTCTTTAACTATAAATTTTGTTTGTAGTTAAATATTCATACAAGATGTTCGATTGATTCTTTAACTCTTAGTTTAAATCGAAACAAACTAAATATATTCTCGTAACTAATTTCTTCATCTTTGTCCACAGGTAAGGAAAACTTTAACTAAGTCGTGAAAACAGCCAGTTTTAACTGCCGCGACTTCAAAAGTAAGTATGTAAATATTTATATTATGGAAATAAAGAAGAAAGTTTAAATTATTCAGTAAATATTCATGAAATAGGAGAGAGGAAGCAAGAACTTTCAGGAAATATTATGTAAGTCTAAGAAGTATATTTTGTTTTACATGAAAATTGTGTTTGTACCGAATAAAGCTTACTAGTAAGAGAAATAATTATTCTATCGAAATAAACAAAAACTACCATATTGATAAACGTTTAAATATGGCTTTATTTATAAAAGTTAACTTGTCCTCTACACTTAAGAGTATATCAGTTCTTCTTCTCTTACGAACAAAAGTGCAGTTTCTTAACTTTGAAAGCTCGAATAATTAAGTTCTATACGTATGTATAAATACTAGAACTCAGTATTATCAAAAAGTTGAGCACAATTAAGGTCTTTTATTCGCTGGAAATTAGTAGCGAGTGAAAAACTCGGCTAAAACTTTAGTCATATATTTTGTTTTTGGCGCGGCTTAATTAAACTAGAAATGCTTTTTTCGTGGCTCGAATTGTTTTTACTCTCGAAGTGCTTTTTGCTACAATTAAGTTTTTGTGAAAAATAAGTAAAATGATTCCAAATGCTACAAACGTTTGTTATAAATTTAAAATCAATTCTTTCAAATATTTAATTAAAAATACAGCAATAAACTTTTACTACTATATTGCGAATATTCTCTGAGCTATAGACAACCTATCAAAAGGTCAAATAACGTTTCATTTTAGAACGAAGTTCACATTGAGAGACACAAAGTAATTTTCTTCATCGATTTATTAGAAAGACGTTTCACAATTTTAATGTAATTATTAAGTTTAAAATCGTAATATATTTACGAATTAATGTATTAAAAAAAAGTTGAACAACATTACAAATTATCCAACGATATTTGTTCTTTTTTGCGTCTAACAATACTCATAAACAAACGTTTAAGACTCGTGGTGAAGTTGTACAGTCTATACCAGTTTATTCGTTCGTTTTCGGTGATGTTGTTGCTGTTAACCCTATTGACGGTTTTTACAGCTTCATCGGATACTGAGCTCTCGGTCTCGGATGATCGAGTTCCCTAGTGTAGTTAAGTCCCTAGTTGCCAACGCGGCTATGAGTGACTGAGTGTTATATTGTATCTTAACGGAGGGTGATGTCTGCCTGATCGTCTAAGGCAGACCGGTCTCGTCCTCTGACGATTTCAATTTAGTTATCGGCTTGCTGGGGGCGGTGAGAACCGCCCTTGAACGCGGGTGAGACGAGTGTGCGCGGTGCGGGGTTGACGTCGTACTCGGAGACGAGGACGGTGTTTGTGCCTTGTGTAGGTGGTGTGGTGTGAGTTTTGGTGTCCAAAGTGACGTGTTTGGGTCTGCGGTACCTAACGGAGTGTCTGAATTTGGAACGTAGTTGGCTGCTTCAACTATGAGAGGATTAGAGTGGGTCTGCGCTAGTTCGAAATAGCGTTTAGATATATCAGTAAAGTAATCCTTGATAGTTTCTATTTCGAGGTCGTTATGGATATCCTCGTTCCGCTGGAACCATCGGGCACCAGTGGCTTTGCGAAGAAACGATTTTGGAGGATTTGGAGTTTGTTTAACTTAGTTGGGCATGTATGGGCAAATACTACACTTGCGTACGATATAATTGGGCGGATACACGCTTTGTAAAGGTGGAGTTTTTGTCTTAGGGACAATTTGCTTGAAGAGCAGGTTAATGGGTGGAGTTTAGCGTTGACGAAGTTTGCTTTACGAGTGACTTCTTTGATGTGGGCATTAAAATTAAGTTTTGAGTCTAGAGTGACTCCTAAGTATTTATCATGTCCCAAACGCGTTACATACTAGCGACGGTTTAGAACACGGAGAATTTATAAAGCTCGCAGCGCTATGAATTCATTTGGAAGCGTCTTAAAGGATATTACTGTAGGTTTTACCGATTACATTACGCTTGATGACATTAATGTTTATTACTTCGAATAATTTTACTTATTTCTATTTGATACAATTACTATTTTTCATGTTTTCGTCTGAAATTTCATCATTTGGAGTGAATTAGTGTGCTTATATACCAAACTAAGTCGGTACTAATAATCTTTAGGGATATTATGTTATTTTTTACTTCTATAACTTTATTTAATTCTGATTGTTTCTAATCATACTTCATACTTTACTTAATATTATAAATGCGAAAGTTTAGATAGATGGATTGTTAGAGTTTGTAGCCTAAACGGCTGAACAGATTTCGATGAAATTTGGTATAGATGTAAATGGTAGTCCGGAAGAACACATAGGCAACTAAGGTTTTTTTAATTCCACGCTTCCTTATTTCCACGCAAAAGCTAGTAATTTATACAAGTAAGTCATTACTTAATGTATGTCTCTATAGATTTGCGGTAGACGGTATGACTTTGTTTTAATTGTTTGTGCGACCTCTTATCTGAGCATTACAGTCGTTTCCCGCGCCACGTCCATTGTGCTCGCATAGAGTTTCGGCGCCCGCGGCCTTTCTCTAATAATTACAGAAGTGCATTGTACAATGCCGCCACAGTACGTGCGCCAGTAATTTTAATTTGTGCGGAGGCACGAACGTGAGTTGTGCAGCGAATAGAGCTTTTGGAAGCTTTTATCCAAATTTCGACTACATTGCGCTGGAGCTTTTAGCAATAATAAAAGCTTCAAAACGTTACAATATATTGTATTATTTGATAGAATCCACTTTGAAATATTACTTTTTCTAGCAATCTTTCATTTCATCTATTAATTTATGATATTAGTTGTTCGATTAAAGTTTAAAGTATTTATTTAATAAAAGAAAAAAACAGTTCAATATTCGATATGAAATGTTTTAAATATTCATTGAATGGAAGTACTGATCCTTTTATTGAAAGCATTTGATTTATCATACCGCATGCACGCTGCTATCGGCTAGGCTGACATTCACAAATAACCACTTGTATTTCGCGTGGTTATTGTAGAAGTATTTTAGTTTGTAATCGCATCACGTTTGTCATATAATTCACGTTATATTTACGAATAACCACAAATGCGATATTTCGAGTTGAAAATTTGGCTTTCATAACCCACTGTCCTATAGAGACTTCACATATACCAATTGTTATACAAGTATTTTCGTTCAAAGTTAAAGTTCTAGTTGTTGCTCGCGACCCTGCCAACGTGGTATTAAATTAGTAAAAAATATAGCCTACTAGCTTTCGCCCGCGACTCCGTCCGCGTGGAATTAAAAAAAATGAAAGTGAGTAGCCTATGTGTTCTTCCATACAAACTTTCTCATTTATAATATTAGTATGATGTTACGCACTGATAACACTTTTTTTTAGCATTTTAATAGAGAAATCATTTTTGAAATCGGTCCAGTTTTTGAGTTACATCAATACATACAAAAATCCAAATCTTTCCTCTTTATTATATTAGTATAGATGGTAGTAGCTGTAAAAGTTCTCTTAATAGAGTCGTTCCTTAAAAAATGTTGAAATCAAATATTTTATTCATTTAAATTTATAAGTCCTCTTTATCGTTTCTTATTTTTCATCTGATTAAATCCAACGTTGACTTATGAATGGATGAGATTTAGCAGCACTAGTGTAGTTGATCTATGCCAATTTTATAAAAGACTTCTAATTATATCGGGGTATCTTTATTAAAATTGAAATCGACTAGTAAATTTATGAATTTTGCATTTAATTTCCAGCTCTAACCGGTTTTATTAGCTTTCGACTTCCCGCGTGGAATTAAAAAAGCAAAGTGAGTAGCTTATGTGTCCTTCCAGACTATCGTCTACCTCTATGCCAAGTTTCATCGAGACCCATTCAGCAGTTTAGGCTACAAACTCTAAAAAATATCCATCCATCTTAGCTTTCGCATTTATAATCATACTTCATACTTCATACTAATATTATAAATGCGAAAGTTTAGATGGATGGATGGATGGGTGTTTGTTAGAGTTTGTATTCTAAACGGCTGAACGGATTTCGATGAAATTTGGCATAGACGTAGAGGATAGTCTGGAAGAACACATAGGCTACATAGTTTTGTTTTTTTTTAATTCCACGTGGACGGAGTCGCGGGCGAAAGCTAGTATTAGTATATAGTTTGATTAATAAATTCGTAACGTTGTTTCTACTCGATATGTATCCAGATATACTGGCTGAAAATACATCAAGTTGTCATATGTTCCAATTCCCAGAAGAGACAACCGACGCTTTGTTCGTTTTTAAAAACCACAAACGGCTTATTTACGCATGTGGTTGGGCCCTGATATATGTGCGTTGATATCCACATGTCACATTCACAAAGACTATCTACAGCCGTGTATGAGAAAATGCGTAAAAATATTTTGGATGAACTTTATTATTATTTTGATAAAATCAATGTTTAAATAAATCGCAGTACCCACATATTCGAGGTATTTTTCAACATTCAGAGGTAGTTTGTGATACTGTATCTTGTCTCGTCTGTTTATTTGATTGTTCAGTTCCGGTAACCACTTTTAATAACTATCTTTGTATCACTACAATCCAAATTACTTGATATATAAAAGTTTTTATATGGCAGGGAAAGTCAAGTTACAAGATAGCTACGCACTACTTACTTACGGATGTTTTTAGATAAGATTTTAATATTTTATATGATGACATAATCACTATTATATTTTATTAAATATTCAACCCGAGAAGCAAATATAGTCAAATTTTAATTCATAATATGCATTGTAAAGGGTCGCATTGCGTAAGTGCCGACGCAAAGGCAGCTTTCATGGAAAGCTTTCTTCAGTAATTACAGGAGTGCATTGTTCCCCGCATTATATGTGCCACTAATTTTAATTTGTGCCGAGACACGGACCTGACTACTGGGGCGTATAGAGCTTTTGTTGAAATTCTGGCATACCTCCATATTTACGACACATAATGAATAAAGATCTTTATAATATTATTATTTACTATTCTTACGTGTTTATTTAGTGAACATAAATGTAAAATAGTTTCGAATGACGAAATTGACTGAATAATCCATCAGTTTGTCGGTAAAAGTTACTAATATTGATGTTCATTCTATCATTTTATTCTCTAAAAAGACTGTTGATAAATATGTGGGAATTGTTCGGAGATCCGATATTAGACACTGTAATGCTAAACCACTCGACTATGTTAACAAAGAAACTTAATCCTGGAAAATAAGATTTACTCTCTCGTACTTTCAGGGAAAGAGTAAAGAAATAATAAACTTGTCCATTATATACATTTATATTTCAGACTTTCCTCCATGTATTTGCCACTATATTACATCAAACATTCAACCAAAGCATAGACAGTGTCTTGAACTATTAATTTAAAAGTGTAGATTGACTGGCACTTGGTGGTGGCTAAAGTGTTTGTAAAGAAACTAATGTCCGCTCTACAACTGTATAACTCTATATATTTTATTCGAATATCTTTGTATGGGATATCAATCGTTCCAGTAATCATAGCAAATGTCAGTGACACGTAGCGAATGTCTGATTATGAAATGTGCTGGAAATCGGGCGTTCATAATTTGATCTGGAGCAACAGCGTTGTTCCATTGGATCATGCATGCCGCACTATTTGATGAATGTAGGATTGCGATAAATGAATATTTAGTATTATGCGGCAGTGTCGGTGTCATGTGTACATGTCAACATTTGTCGATCCTTCGATGTTTACTGTTTCTGGCTATTCAACATTCGAGCTCTCATCATTTTACAGAATTTACTTCATTAAATTGTCTGACAGTCGATTCTCACTTCTTAATAATAGCTCAATATTAGTTACGATAATTTATTTTCCAGTGAATAATTATCTTACTTTCATACTAATATTATAAATGCGAAAGTTTGGATGGATGGATAGATGTTCCTTAGAGTTTGTAGCCTAAACGGCTGAACGGATTTCGATGAATTTTGGTATAGATGTAGAGGATAGTCGGGAAGGACACATAGGCTAATCACTTTTGTTTTTTTTAATACCACGCGGACGGAGTCGCGGGCGAAAGCTATAATAATATATTTTTATCTTTGATATACAGTGTCGAATTTCTTAACTTGGTACACAAAATCAGTAAAATGTGTTAACTTTTCGTAAATGTAGTTTGTTAAGAAGTTCAACAGTCTCCTACTTCATGATTCGCACTCACCTGAGCACTGAAGCTTGTTTACTCGCGCCCTCGCGCCCTCTCGCGGCTGCGCTCCAAAACTGTAGGATGCAGTTCCCGGGCTCACGCTCTTTGCGCATTCTAAATTATAAGAGCAACGCAAACAAGTGCTGTTCATTTCACTTAGTATGACATCCGCAAACTTCTACTTTGTGTTATAAAAAGTTTGTTAAAAAATGAGACATTTTCGTTTCTATGATCTCTTCATTATGCTTACATTAAAGCGCTTGCTTACTTCTAATTTCATTTCTATGATCTACTGATCGAGCGCGATGTTTACCGAGGAAGATGTTTTTTTGCAATTAATATGATCAGAAACTAAACGTAAATAAAGTTTAGATTAGACTAACCTTTGAACATGACTTGCCTAACTTAAGCTGTCTTAAAGTACCTAAGTACTGTTACTTGTTATGTGTTTTAAAAATGTACATTACTAAAAACGTGCATGAGTAAATATCCCGGGGCTTGACTGCTTTGAAATTGTTAATATTGGACATATCACGCAATATTTTTTATATTAAGTTTGTTTTACTACTGTTGCGTATATGTTATTAAATATTTATTGAAGAAAAATCTAAATATTTTCGACCATAAAAACTACATTTCGATCAGGAAAATAAAATGCGTTCTTTTTTATACAAATATTCCGATGCGAACTTTCTGGTAACAGAAATGTACAAAAACAGACTACGTCATCAATTGAGAATAATGTTTACTAAAGAACTATAAACGTGCAAATACTAATATTCTTTTCTATGATATCGCTCAACTTTAACTCTGTTACGTTCCGAGAACCTTACTGTGGGTATATATGTAAATGTACATATGTACTTACCATGATTATTATAACACGTTAATTATTGCATAACATATTCCACTTATCTCTAACTGTCTTAATAGTGATTTGTCATAAATGTTTATTTTTTATCATAACTTTTAAAAGAGCAGCAAAAATTGTTTCAATCTCAGTATGAAAGCGTCCGCAGCACTGCAACCGCTGCGAACCCATTATTATGAGTTAGCGAGCTTATCTGTGACAGTTTTAATTTTAGTCGCATCCAACTTTTGCAATATCTGATGATGCTACATCAAAGTGACGCGGCTGTAATTATACTAAACATTTTGGTACGTTTAATTAATTATTTCATGTATATCTCTGGGAAGAAATTTATATTTTAGAAATAAATTTAAAATGTAAATTAAAGTCAGGCGTGAAATTTATTCATCATTTTAGTCAGTTAATGTTATTATAAGAAGTGAGTGTTGGTTACAAAGATTCTTGCAAACTTGAAAAACACAAAAAAATACTGTTGAAATTCTTGTTTGTTATGGCTTCGAGCACTTTTATGAAGTCATTTTTGTTCTAGGAGTTATTATCTGTAATTGTTAGTACGAGGAAATGCTTATATCGTTTTGACATCACAATTAATACTTTACATAGCAAGCATACAAAATATTGCTTTCAAAAATATTTTGTCATCTACTTTCAATTTTCTTATGGTTTCGTTTTAGATTAACCAAATGATTAATTTTGAATACTTGATTTTTTTCTTGTAGTGGGAAATATTATATTCAGAGTAATTTAAAAAGATGATATTTGTAAACAATGCTTTTAAAAAGAGTTAAATTAATTGAGCAAAGCGATAAATATAACAAAGTAAAGTTGAAAATTAAAATTTCCATCATACAGTTTCTAGCTTTTGTAATTCTTTCCGGCAATGTGCATAACTTTTTTAGTTGCCGCAGTTCTGATGTTCCTACTATTTTATTTTTCAATGCGTGAACATATTCACTTGTTCAGTGGAACGATCCTTTGCTCAGTGAAACGGTTAGTTGCTCCACCGTAATTGGGTTTGAATACGCGGTCAAAAAAGCAAAAATCGATCATACTTCGCATTCAGCACAAAGCGATGGCCAATCGTCGATAGTGCTTCAGGATGTGGTTTAATAAAAATAAAAAATCGAGAAAGAGTATTCGCCAAATGAAAGACTGGATGAACGGACCGTTTTTGATAGAGTTTGACTGACCTAGAGGGAATATTCAACATCTATTTAGTACTATGTTATAATTGTAATTGTAAATTACATTTCACAAGAACTCTTTAACTTTGTTATTGACACAATGCCATATTCCTAAAACTATTGTCTATCTCTCAAGGCATAACTTATCGAACTTAGTAAGACTGACAAAATAAACTCAAGAATAATTTATTCAAACGTTTTGACAATTACCAATATAAAAATTGGTTAGAAAATAATATTACCGTTATAACTTGAGTAATAATCTTTGTAATATAAATTTAGGCAGATTCGTCATTTTTTGATAAAATTTAGTACCAACATAAAATGTAGGCTTGCCTAAGTAAAAAGTCTAGTACTTCGCTACTCACATTCTCGCTTCTTGCAAAAGCTTCTATTTTACGACGATCATATCAATTTCCTGGCGTATAGGCGAACAATTTCCTTGCGTTTGTCCGACTCAGTCACAAAGAATATCACAAGAAGCATTCCACTAAACTATTTTAGTTTCAAAATGTTTGCCGTCATACAAATTCTGCATTCAAATACGAGTAAAATGAAATAACTGTATAATGTTTTTTCCCTTCCCATCTTTTCCTTATAAGAAAAGTGTGGGATAGGAAAGGAATTAAATCACTTTATACAGCTATCTTAAAAAAATATAACATTTAAGTTAAACGATTCTTATTTAGTAAGCCTAGCAGTGCTTGGAATTACAAGTTATAAGATTTTAAACCAAAATATCATTAAAAAAATACTACCAAAAACTAATAGAAACAAAAACTGCAATATCAATAAAATTCAACATTTCACTTATACTTTTTATCAAACAGAATTATATAAAATCTCTGCAATCTTAATCAATGTTGAAATTTGTCGTAATTGGAATGATATGGTAACGTATACAGTAACTTTTGGACCTTGGATAAAGGTCTAAGTTAATAAAAGTTACCACATAGCCGACACTTGTAACAATACTGCAAAACGTTGCGTAAGTACGTCGTAGGGTTTGCAATTATCATTAAGTCGTGCGTGCTCATGCAAGTTAAATCAAGTTATAAGGGGACCTAATCTTACGTAATAAAATTGTAAGACTAGCAATATTACCGAGATGCGAATTGCTTGATGCGATTTCATACAATGCATAAGGCGTGGAAGAGTGCACTTTTGTACAATAAAATGTACACTACAAACTTCCATAACTTTATACCAACCAACTGAACCTGTACAAATGAGGCGACGTACATGAAATGTAGGTTTTAATCAGCAATTTTGTAAACACTTATATGTTTGGTGGAAAAATGCTAATAAAATTCAGTTTATTACAGTTTATGTAATCCATTCATTCAGTAGTACGATTTTTGATACAGAATTTTGATAATCACATAAAATAAGTAAGAACAACAATTATTTTCAATATTTATTTTTAATATTATAGTTCTATCATGTTGGCTAATTTATCTGTACGAGTAATTATGTATTTGCATACAATGTTTCTGCAGTCACGCAATGTGCCCTTCGTTCCATCCATTTAATTTGTACAGTTACGAATATCACCCTCGGCAGTCGGTCTAGCTTTCACTATTTCGAAATATGCTTTAACTGTCAAAGAAAAAAATTATCTTATATCGAGAATTCCTGAATGAACTCTCAATATTTTTTTTATATAAAGCTGAGTTATTAGTGTGGTTGATTTAATTTTCTCTCTCTGTATCTCAAAGATATGGAAGTTTTTATTTTCAACGATGAAAGCTTTTAGCTGTTAGTTTGTTAGTGAAAGATTACGCCTATTTCAAAACCAACCTTAGATTTAGGTTAGAAAAAAGATATAAACATATTTTGAAAAGTATTAAGAACTGTACTGATGATACAAGTGAGGAGTTCACGAGCACTTCTTCTTATAAATTAGTGACATCTCTGGTTTTTTTAAACTAAAATATAATTAAATTTTTGGCGTGTGTTTCACATCAAAATGTGAACTAATAACTCTCGAACGTGGCACTTTTAACGGGCCTAATTTAGCTGAAAATTATTCCCTATTCCGGTCATCGCATCGACTTATTTATAACGCATATATTATGCCCTGTGATGTCGGTCACGGGTTAATTCAGCCGGGGCTTAGCGCACGCCTGTATGTTCAGGCTAGATTTAAGAGCCATTCACATAATTACTAAAATGCATTGTTATGCAGCGGCCTTTATCTATCGTTATCGTAATTTTTGCAAACGCTCGTACGTGACTTACATAACGAACGAGCATATGGTGGACTGCGTTCAGAATGATAATATGTCCTTTATATACGCTGGCTACGTAAAATATTCTCGTATTTAAAATTCTACATGCTTTTATTAATTGAATCGCACCAACTTGTCATCTGTGACATTAATACCGAAACTAGAATAAAAAAACAAATTGGATTATTTTTTTTTTAATAGACCCGTATAAAATATGTCTTTTTTATTTTAATAGTGGAAATTTGCGGTCGTTTTAATTGAAATTATCAATATTAGAAGTTAAGATTTTTAAAGAGTAATTTGTACCGAATTTGTGAAAGATAAAGTGTTAAACTTTAACATATTAGTCATCGTTGTCGAAAGGTTCTTTCTAAATTTCAAAGAATTATTCGTCTTACGAATTAACGAGCGAAAGCTTTCTATTTATATTTGTCGGAGGCAAGTAATGTTTTAATTGGATACCGTTCTACTAATTGAAATGTTCTGGAAAAAAACATGACACAATATTTTAGTTTAAATTTCAGTACTTTGATTACTTTTAATCTTTTTATACGAATTTAAGAAATATTTTTGGAGTTGAATTTAACTAAAGCTTTGGCCTTCTCATCGATCGTTTCTAGTTCCTTTACGATATTGGATTTAAATCTTATGTTAATTATTATTTTCTTTGTTTTAAGTAATAATTTGAGAGAAACTGCTTGAATCAAAAGCCGTGGAATCAATATATTTTGCGTAGTAATCGTATTTGAAGACATCTCAAGTAAGTTATTCATTTTATGGTAATGTACAATACGTCAAAATTTATACTCGAATATTGAAGAATATTTGAATACAAGAGGATAAAACATAGTTATTATTACGAATTTATTCTCTTTACTGTTTTGTGTTACGTTCATTTTAAACTTTGAATGCTTTATTTGTTATTTTTGAAAGAGAATAAATATAAAGTTACAGCGATACTCTGAAAGTCAATAAAAGGCGAATCAGAGTGGAACATACTTGTGTTATTAATTGAGAGATTGGAAACTTTGAACGTGAGAAGTGTTTTAAAGCAGTGCGCTTGCCGCTACCACCAATTGATATCCGTAATTGAAACTCTGACCACGTGACCTTCCTTTGGCTTTCCACTCCAATGTCCGGAACATATCGGAAGCTTTGACTGCTTTGAGAGCTTTCCGATTATGTGGAATATAAAAGTCCATATATTTTCATGAAAATGCTGTAAACATAATTTACACGATAATAACATAAAGAAACAAAACACGAGTATGAACTAATTATTATCGTTAGTTCGACATTCTCTGTAGAAGGCCACGTTTTAATTAGTAACGTTGTTCAACGTCAGATTTATTTTAATACTGAGAATCAGTCTCTTCCTAAAATCAAATCAAAATAAATTATAACTTATAGATCAAAATAGGTTTAAGGAAAATTTAAATCCATCCTTCATCGGGATTCCTATAATTCAATAAAACTGGCCACAGAGAACTTTTTAATATTTTAACAAAACTTTTATTAGGTATAATTAAAGTTTCAAACTAGTTATAGGATTGCAGCTAGCCAAAGGTTTTTAACGTGGATTAAAATTTTGATTCAATTTACAATTAAATCGAATGAATGTGAATTAATTTTAATATAATAATTGATTTTTATTTCTTTTAATTAATGTGTTTGCCCTTTATGTAAAACAGTAAAACCCTTTGGTGATTTTACTACTCTGATTCATCGAATGCTCTAAGATGATATTACAGCTATGTAAGACGACTGCCAAAGATATTTCAGAAAAATCTAAAATATAGAAAGCTATCACTTCTGTATAGTTGATAATTGGTACTTGGGCGGCCTTTTAGTGTAGATATCTCGACTTAAGTATACAAAAAAGTCACTCTTAATGACTCTTAGTGAGGATGCTAATCATATTAATATAGCTACGAAAGTTTAGATGGATGGATGGATGTTTGTTAAAGTTTGTAGCCTTAACGACTTAACGGATTTCGATGAAATTCGGCATAGACGTAGAGCATATTCTGGAAGAACATATAGGCTACTCACTTTTGTTTTTTTTTAATTACACGCGGACGGAGTCGCGGGCGTAAGCTGGTGTATATAATAATGTTTAGGTTAGAAACCGTTAATAGAGATAGAGTAACAGTAGTGACACTTTATCAAGGATTGCATTGAGACTGGGTCATTTATCTTGTACCAAAGACAAGTGGATAGAAGGGGAACCGTTACTTGAATGCGATAGCGCTGTTCGGTAACATTTCAACAGATACACAACTGAATAGAGTGCGGATGTGCCTCAAAACCACGACCGAAATGCATCTTCTCTGTGATGAAAGTGTTTATTTCACTGTTTAGTGGCTACTTTGATTTTCAGACGTTTATCAGCTTTTAATCCTTTCGTTTTTCGAATAAAGTTTTAGCTCCTGTTGTATTTATCTATCAGATTAATAAATCGTAACCATTCTGCTTAATACTTTGTATTCCAACGATAATATTACATATCAATTTTCCGCGATTTTAAGTCTGATATCTACATATACTATTATAATAAAGCGTAAACACACACTTCTTTGTTGCCTAAGATTTCAGCAATTACAGCATATTTTTGAACAATTCTTTTTTTAATAAAAAGCCCTACACTTACGTCACGCTTTAGGCTATATATTTTCACGCCATTAAACTTAGGGGGTAAATATTTTGGATAAAAACCCTAATGTGGGAAAGAGATCAAGGAAGCAAGATTGCCATAGTAACGTAATTGGTATTTTGACATTTGCAATTGAGAATTTGACAAATGTAAACAATAAAATAAAATTTTCATATTTTTTTGCGGATGAAGCCGCAAGGGAAGGCTAGTCTATCTATACATTTGTTTTAATAATACAGATTGCTGAATAGTTACTTCAAATATTGAAATGATGAAAATTTCTCTACGTTTCTCTCGTTTAACATTGTATTTCACAATAGTTACATTTTAAATCAGTTATTTCCTGAAATAGAACTTGACAATGGACGTGAATATAATATTAATGGTTTGGGACTCGAAGGTTGAATGATAGAAATATTTATTAGCGTCATGCGTACCTACAGACATTGATTATCAATAAACGAGGAGGTAAAGTTTATTTTAAACTCCTATAAGTTTAGTTTTTTTAAAGAAAGTAGCTTGTTCCAGAATTCCTTTCGTTAACTTTAAATTTCTTATGGCCGGTTTCCCAGGTAAATTTAACCATTCGTTAATGTTTTTGGTTCGATAACTTCATAAAATGTTTTTTCGAACTAAGTAACTTGAGTTTTATTCCGTAGAAACTTAACACTAATTATTCACTAGGTAATGATAAAATAAATGAAAACCTCAGGAACCCAACATTATAAACATATTAACTTATGTTAAACCAAATATTAGAGTTATATGCCAGACAAAGTAGTATTATACAATAGCTAAGCGCATTCCAGGAACAGTCATATACAACATGAATAGTCAAGTTGTCGACTGGAGCGGGTTTTCAAAGCTTTTTGCCGTAATTATAGGAATGCATTGTACTGAGCCGCTTCAATACGTGAGCCGTTTATCGTAATTTGTGCGAAAGCTCGTGAAAACTGGAGCAAATTTATCTATCTAAAAATATTTTATTTTCTATAAATCCTTGCATAACGCGATTAGTTGCTACGGGCAATGTTAATCTAACTTCTACCTAGTATTATAAATGCGAAAGTTTAGATGGATGGATGGATGTTTGTTTATAGCCTATATTGCAGAACGGATCTCAATGAAATTTTGCATAGCTGTAGAGTATAGTCTGGCAGAACACATAGGCTATTCGCTTTTGTTTTTTTTTTTAATTACACACGGACGAAGTCATGTACGAAAGCTAGTATTGAATAAGTTAAGAGCATGAAATTTGAAATTGAAGGAATTTTAATTTAAGCTGTATGCATGCAATTCATAAACAAATAAATTACATATTCAATAAATTATCACGCAATTTGACAAGCTATGCATAGGATACTTTTAGCAATACACATATATGTAATCTAATCATCATCATCTCCCCTGCCTTATCCTACTCCCGTAGGGTCGGCGCACCAGGTTTTCGTCCTCCAAAGCACTCTATCATACATGTAATCTAATGTTTTTTTTTTTATTTATTTCTTAAATCTTATACCATCCTATCAATACTTACAGTTATAATAGTCAGTAATTATCATGTAGCGTTTAATTAGTGACGTTAGTGCAGTTCATGAATGTTAAAAGAGAACTTTAATTGACACGAGTGCTGACCTATTTTATGAGTGTTTATAATATTCTTAAACATACATGTATGAATTATATTCTTGTTATTTTAATAAGGTTGTTTAACCTGTGATATCATCTTTGAATCATCGACTAATAGTACTTGGTAATCATATATAAAACAAAGTTACAATCATTATTGATCACACCTCTTGACTTACGCTACGTTCTTTTTTTTTAAAGAGGAGAAGAATTATTCTATATTTGAATTATTACTTTTCAATTGTTTAAAACCCTAGATTTCACTGTATTTCGAATGTGAGCCCATTTATCCGCACCACATTGTTATAAATTTAGAAAGCGGTTGTGTAACGCTTTAAGTGCAGCAAAGCCATTCGGTATCGCCTTCACGGGTACACGGCTGTAGTACGGTTGTAACGATAAACTCTAGTACAGATACGGTACAGTACGATAAAGTACGGATGTTGTACATTGCGATCTATAGATTGAAATTTGTAAGGTATAAATGTTCATGTTAATTTGAATGATCATTCTACTTATCTACTGGGATAAACTTATTTCTCGTAATTAAAAATAGGTTTATAACTTAATTAGATAGCATAAGTATTTTCCAATTAAAAGAACACGTAGATATTTTGCCGAAACCTAAATGTGCCTATTTATGTGTCTGTAGGCATGTGGGGAGTGTCATAAAAAAAAAAACAAAATATTAAAAAAAATATTTTGTAATAATAAAACACTTCGTTATTCCGCTGAATTAGTAATATTATTGCTAGATATTTTATGCTACAAAATTTATTAGATAAGTGTTCCCAACACGACGCTAACAAACTTATGTTCAAAATGAGTGCAATGCGGTTAAAATTAACCACATTTTTATTATTTAATGTGCTTATAAGCATTAAGGTGACAAAGAGGTAAACTTTGTCAGGATTGTTAAAAATTCTTCTAAAGTGTCATATAAAAATTAAAGTCTTCCTAACTGTAATAAAAGCAATAATAATTATCTTTATTATTACTAACTACCGAATATCAAACGTGGCTACGTCGCAGCAGTCGTAGGTAAGCTTCATTATTGCCTTATTACTTATATTATAGTTACATTCATAATTCATACTAATATTATAAATTCGAAAGTTATTAAGATAATTGGATTTTAATACTCTATCTCCAAAACGGCAGAACGGATCTTTATGAAATTTAGCAGTGATTTAGAAGATAGTCTGCAAGAATACAAAGGCCAATTATATTTTTTTAATGCCGCGCGGACGAATTCACTAGTTATGTATAATAATCCTTGTACACTTATATTCTTTGTTGTTAATACTAAAGAAGTAGAATTAATTTTATGTCAAAAATATACATTCATATTCCCTTGACTAATTGCCAATTACCCTTGATAATATTCACTTACGTAAAGTCAACCAATCTTATTGACAGCGTGTTTAACTTAGTATGGGCAACTTATCAACCACCAACAGTATTGTATTTCGGGGTCTAGTATGTGAGAAGAACGTGTTTGAGCTGATGAAATGCACAAGTTTGGAGCTTTATTTAGGAAGATGTCGTTCAACTGAGTAACATGTTAAAATAAACAAAATAAATTTTACCACGGTCAGTTAACTGAACGTCGACGCGCTACGATGCCGTTAAATATGAATTTATAACGGCGCGCAGAGGGTGACCTTGTTTAAAGTTTATCTCTCGGTGAGTTATTGAGGAAGAGTTTGATTCATAGCTGCAATTTTTACTCAAGTATCATTTTCACAAGTAAATGCATTTATCGCTGCAATATCATGAATGAAAAACAAAATAAAAATCGTGCAGTTTTATGCACTTGTTACTTAGCTTTCGAAAGGTGATAAAAACCCTCTATTGAAGTGAAGTTAGTCGGTTCGTATTCTACCAATGATATCTGTTTTAAATAATTTCTAATATTCTTTTATAATTTTCGAATACGTCACTGTATTTCCATTCTTGCATTCCTATTATTATGTTCTATTTAAATTGTGTATAAACGGAGAAATTTACATTATATTGTTACACAACTCAGTATTACATTACACAGATTAATCTATTCCATTAGCGGTAATGAAGAACAATTTACGAACGTTCGCCTTGCGGAGGATAACTTTCATTCGACGGCAAACACCCTCTGTAACATCACCTACATACGTTACTTAATTATCAATTAATATATTGTTATCCATCCAAAAAGGTTTTATGTTAAAGAAAAAGGCTTCACTTTGTACATTGAATCGATTCAAAATGTTCAGTAATGTTTTCGTTTAATTTATATGAATGGAGTTTTATCAAAGCTATTGCTGTATTACTACGCTTTAATGGAAATAAATGTGGAAAGCTTTTTCAGATTTTCATTAATTCAGGCCAACGATTTGTGAGTTCTAACGTTTATAATGATTCCAATACTTTCAACGTAAATCTTTGGAATCGATTTCTGTAAAGCAACGCTAATTAGTAATTATATTACTACGCATTTATTGCGTAAATTGTAATAAGTTAGTGGTAATTAAAGTAATCATTAAATCTATTTAATAATGTAACATAATTAAAATAGTTAACTTAATAAAGATCATAATTAATTAAGACATCTTGTTGATCTAATCAATTTATTGTTAAATAATCAATTATAAATTCATATTTTCTCATCTATTGTTTTTTTATTAAACTCAAATTAAAAATAATAAAAACATGGCCTATGTTACTCACTGATAACGTAACTATTTAATGGTGAAAGATTTTTTTAAATCGGCCCAGTAGTTTTTGAGTGATTTCAATACATACAAAAATACAATTCTTTTCTCTTTATAATATTAGTATAGATTATTGGTGTACATTAAAAAGGCAAGTTAGTTCTCTTTCGACCATAAAAGAATATCCGTAACATATTTCTCGTGAAAGCTGCATACATTAATTAAACTCATCATCACCAGCTCACTATAAGTCCCCACCGAGGGGCTCGGAGCCTACCCTAAAGTAAGGGGTGACTAGGCCATAGTCAACCACGCTGGCCAAGTGCGGGTTGGTTCACTTCACACATATCTTTGAATTTCTTCGCCGATATGTGCAGGTTGCATCACAATGTTTTCCTTCACCGTAAGAACGTTGGGGAAATTATGTACATATGAAAATTCGCAAAATCGAAAATCACATTGGTACACGGCGGGATTCGAACCCAAGACCTGTAGATTACAAGTCAAGTGCTTAAACCACTGAGCCACCGACACTCTCAGCCACCGACGCTCTCATTAATTACCTGTTATTAATTTACAAAAGTTTCATATTTAGTAATAAGTAATATGAAAATTTCTTGAAAGTTTTACTAGCGAGCCTTGCTTAAAGCCACATAACATTTGTGCTAACAAGCCGAGTTCGGAGTAAAACTTTGTTAATATTAGGTACCTTTGAGGAGTTTGGGGACCACGTTGGTCTCCAGGCGCGGAATGTCACACTACTAACCGTGTTAGCAGCCAGTTACAATTCTCATATGAACTTGAAATTAAACGTTCAGTTATAATTAAAAGTCCTTCTTTCATCACCTACGTAATCATGTCACCTTACACTCAACGCATTCCACTACATCTACCTCATACCTTTCCACATTCCACACGTGCGATTCTTCCCCTTTAAAATATGCCTATAGCAGGCTTACCTTCTTAAGTGTTAATATTTTCATATAATTTCTTCTTTTTATTTTCCAAAACCTTAAGTCCTTATATGTTTATATCCTATTCAAATAAATAAATATTTACTGACACGCTTGCAATATTTGCTACATTTAAAACTCAGGTCAAATGATATAATACGGAGGATAAATCACAAAGGTTGCAGAATTTTATTTTCTGCTTCAAAGCGCTGTGAGAACTATCAAAGTAAATTGATTGTGTTCTGTTTCGACTTTTTATTTTAAATTATTTAGAAATAGAAAATTCTATTTTATTATATTTAAAGTAGGTTGCTTTTTATATGTCAGTGAATAAGTTTCTATTACCAACATTTTATTCTGTCTATACTAGTTGAAACATAACTTTTTAATGGTAACTAGTTGTTTCCAGCGATCTCGTCCGATATTAAGATAAAAAAGTAGTCTATATATGCCCGTCTATGTCAACTACCCTTTAGTGAAAGTCCGGTCGAAATCGGTCAGGCCGTTTTGATGATTACCCGGAACAAACGCGGCTTGCGGAGAGACAGACAGACAGACAAAAAATTTTTAAATGCGATATTCGTTACCTGCAACGAAAATACATCATCTTCCCAAAATCTGGAATTTTCCTTTTGATATTACAAACATACACTTCAATTTCATTATATGTATAAAATGTATAGATAAATATGGATTCCTATTACACGCGTGCAAAAAGAAACATAATTAAGATTATAGAAATCTGAATTAAATTATGCTATTTAAATGTTAAACAACGATGAACGAAATGCACAGAACAGGTTCGTACTTATTATGCAAATGGTAATGCATATGCAAATTCTAAATTAACTATGTATTAGGTAAAAGACAGCAAACGAGTCATCCAGTTAACTGCAAAATAGTGGGGAGTAGAGAATTTTGTTTATATTTAATCTAATACAAATGTAATATTCGTTAACTTACCATTCATCGCAGTTTGAACAAAGAAATCGTTAGTTAGCAAATTTATATACATTCTTCTATACTATAATAATATTCTAAAGAGGATAGATTTGTAATTTTGTACGTAATGAAATAACTCAAAAATTCATGGATGAATTTCAAAAAATCTTGCACCATTATCAGGCTACGTAACCACTGAGTAACATAGGCACAGTACTTCCTTTTTAATTCCACGCGGACGAAGTCGCGCAAAACAGTTCGTTTATTATAAAAGACTTGGATAACAAATAAAATAGCTAGAATTCCTAATGGTGACAAAAATGTGTGGATGTATGTAAAACGAACAAGAGATGGTTGTCCATAATTATTTATGACGTCTTTCTTTAGATGATTTTCTGTTTGCTTTTTGCTTGCTATGATTTTTTTGTTCTCATAAGTGTCTCGTTAGGCTGTAGTAGTGACGCCGGCGCGCAATATCCGCTCTGTTCGCGGCGTGTCGCGACCTTTATCCCACATATTAAATTGTCGCCAAATGTTTCATTCCTAATTTATTCTCACCCTGCGTCAATCTTACATTTAAATATTACTTTTGTGTTTACTTTTTCAATTTGATTTGTGCCTTGCGTTTTGTTTTAATTTCTTGAGAAAACTGTTAAATTGATAGATTTTTTATGATACAGTAATATAAATAAATGAAAAAGGCTTACCGTATTTTTTATTTATTTTTTACGTTTTATCTAGATTATTATTATCTAGATAAACTTGTAGATCATTTTATTCATAGTCATTTATTTTAGTACCCTATAATACATAAAACCTTGAGAATAAAATTTAACTACGAAACTAAATTTGTTACTACAAATTCATTTTAACATAAAGTCGATCGAAAGACTTTGCTCGAAATGTTTAAGAAAAGTATTAGTATTGCGATTTCGTTTTGATCCGCTTAACTTGGATATATTTTTATCAATTTGCCATCAAAGGAATTTAATTTTAAACAAGTACTTTTTCTTTTTACAACTCAAAAGCAGTAAAAGTCTAGATTTAGAGAATTTTATACGAAATCTAAACCGTTTCAAATAAGAATCAAATTCAATCAAGATAAACTCTGCCCTTCTATAAAATATTAACACATTTTTAGATATTCTATCCATCTTAAGCGCCAATAGCTTAATGGTTTGGGGTACGGACTACCGATCTTGAGGTCGAGGGTTCGAATCCCGCCATTCGACTATTGTCGTAAACCATATCCTAGCACAAGCCTAGAGCTTAGTTGGAATGGTTAAAGGAAATATTAGTAAATTAACAAAAATCTACTAATATTTTTATATAAAAAAAATAAAAAAAAATCTCAAAGGAAATTTAATGATTGGTTTATAATAAATAATGTTATTTTCCCTTTTTCCGTTTGTTCTATGAGAATAAATGGTATTTAAGAGCAATTCAATGATGCAAACGCCATCTGCCAGCTCATCCAGAATTTTATGTTTCATTGAATTTTTCGATCGCAGTGCAAAGGAGCTTGCAATATCCGCTTTGTATAAAGTGAATCGTGCATAGTGTTTAATATACACATACAGAACTACAATTCACTACATTTTCCACATATCTCGAGCACATTATATTTAACAAGGTTTTCGTTCTTTGTTCTTGTCATTGAAGCAATCTACAGCACTTGCTTGCCTTCCTTTTTTCATATTGATAGAACTAGGACTAATTGAGGCAAATTTGCAATATTTATACATACAACTGGCTTAGATTAGTCTTTCTTTATCTACAAATATTCATTTCTTAAGTCAATTTTTTCTAAAGTATCTACCATTTTCAGTTTCTTTAAAATTAAGATAAATAAAAGTCTTAATTTTAGGCCCTTTAACGGTCCTCAAGGATATTTACGTGAGAAACAACCGCAATTGGAGAAATGGAGAAAAAACTTCGCGTAAGCGACTCGACTTCCATTTATATTGTGGGATCAAGAAGAAACAAATTTATTTAGTACAAGTTTATGCAATCGACTCAAGAGGAAAGTAGCTTATGCAGCTTTTTTCACATTCATAGAACATGTAATAGACGATCGCATTATAATTACCGTTAAGTATATAATATTAGATAGATACGCAACATATTTCGATCTGTTTCCGCTTTTATGAGTTAGTTATCTATCTAAACAGTTCCATTATCTTGCATCACAGTCTAATACTGTTATACCGCTATGCCTGACTTCGTTTAATTCATTAGACATTCATTCAGACATAATTATTATCGTTCAACTTATTTATGCTTCTATATGTTCATGTAATTCGATTCCATAAATGAGTTATCAACGAAACAGTGATGCGGCCCGTAATTTGAAGCGTTCGCGGTCAGGCGCGCGTGTTATAATCTCTATCATATTAAATTATCGCCAAAGGTTGCGCCCCTCGTTTGTTCTCATACGAGCGAACTCGCAGAATTTCAATATTAAATTAGTTACACTCACTGACTATGGACCTTGTTTCACGTGTATTCATTCATATTTTATAATCTCTGTATAAATACGTAAAAACTGTCAGTGGCTTTAGAGCCGCAGAATTGGACAACGTACACAGAATTGAATTTACTTTGACATGAAAAGGTACCAAATGTTTTTGTATGCTTACAAAGCGAGTTAAATTTATTATGAGGATGGGGACATAAACCAGAAAGTGTTAAGACTGAATGTGGATGGCTACAAAGGTAGAGGAAGACCGGAAAATGTATGGATGGATTGTGTGAAAGATGATATGCTTAAGAAGGGAGTAGATTCAGATTTCAGCTGATAGAAATGTATGGAGCAGTTTAAACTGTGCCGACACTCCGTAGGGACAAGGGCAAGTTGATGATGACACAGCGAGTTATGAGCCTTTTGCGACGGTGCGATTGTAAAGGCTTAATATTGCATCGAAGTAAAACATTTCAATTAGACTACTAAGCAGACAGCTATGATAACAATAATGTTTACTGCCGGCCACTGCCGCCGGCTGACAGCGAACAAGGCTACGTACTTTCCACATCACCAGTCTCGAATGACGTCATCTATTTTACAAGAAGCCCTTCAAGTGCTTTGAATTGTAATCATTTGGTTGAAATTTTATATTACTTTTGAATACCCCGTAATCCATCTCGAATACTGAATAGACATTTAAAGATTTAAAAGCGTCTCAAATGATAGGGTCACGGTTAAACTCTCAACCCATTAAAATTTTGACGTCTGTCAGATTGTACAAAGTTTGCGTGCCGCTTACGCATCTAAAATTATAAGCCAGTTAGATGCAAGTCTAATTGAGACCTTTGATTTTTAATGTGTGTCTTACCTCCATTAGTAAAAGGTAACAAAAATGACACTACATGCTGTTTTTAAAGGAATATAATAAGGTGTGAAAACAAAAAATATGTAAGTACAACTAAGTAAGCACATTTACATTATATACTTAAAATGTAATTATGCAATAACTCATGCGAATCATGCTCGTGCCAAATGTTTCAGTTTGTATACTCAATATGGTTTATCTTACAAGTTTACGCTCGTATACCTAAATTTGTTACGCATTTGACACATTGAATGGTATATGATTGATTTGCAACGGTTTAATATTAGAACTGAACTTCTATTATCCGAACTTTTCTCTAAATAATATGAACACTTTATTGAAGTAGTACATTTTTTTAATGAATTATATACATTAAAGATTAATTAACTATATACTATACAATTAGTAGTTTCAAGCTACACTAATAATAAAAAGAAAAACACAAAAAACAATGTTCATAGCCAGGGACAGTGTAGTAAAGATGAACTACAACAAAAAACTATTAGCTTTTAAAAGCCTAGATATTTAGTTATTTTCAATCAAGATGAAACTCAAGTAGATAACATCTTGAGTTCAATTATTTATCGGAGCAGCGCCTTGTATTGATTGTCGCGGCAGCTGTCGTCTTTGTTGAATTAAACTATTTCATTCTATCTTTTAACGAGACATTATTATTTTCAACACTGAAAATAAAACTCAATATATTAGAAGGTAGAAAACTATCAAACTTTAGGTGTAATGTTTATATTAATACTAGCTTCTGATCTGGACGCGGTTCGCATGGAATTAAAAAAAAACTAAGTAGCCCATGTGTTCTTCCAAACTATGTTGTACAACTTTCATCGATGTTCGTACAGCAGTTTACGCTACAAAGTCTATCAAACATCCATCCGTTCTTTCGCATTTATAATATTAGTAAAATTGATTTTTTTTCAAATACGTAGATAAAATCGAGTAACTATCATATTTTCTACGTTATAACATAAGCAAGACGTGTGTTTTTAATTCATAATGTGATATATTTTTTAATTAGCGGTCACACTCATAGAAAAATTCAAAACATTCATAAAGCTCTGGAGAGATGTCTTTTATATGGTAGGATTCGTAGGACAGTCTAACATTTAATATATATTTTTTAATCAGCTTTTGAATTTAAGCTTTTATGTTATAAGAAAATACGAATGTTAATGTAATATTTAGGTGTTTTCCACGTTTACATCGGATATTCAATATTTTTTACGTAATGGATATTTATGTTGCGAACATTTCGTTTCCTTGTTTATTCATTGCAGTGATTTTTCATTGTTCATTTTAAAGGGGCTCTGAAACCGACATTCATTTTACTTTCAATATAAAGACATTAAAATCACGCGAACAAAAGAATCTGTTTAGCTGTTATGGAACAACATTATAGTCATTAATATAATGTACATTTTCTTCCACGAATAGGCACAAAATAATCTATAAAAATCGGCATGCAAAGTTTCTAGTGTTCGAAATAACCACTTCGAGAAATAAACTTTTTCAACACTTGATATATTGGTTTAATAACGGTAAATGCCTCTATATTTTAATTATATCGTATCCGTAAAATAATATACATGGATATTAAATTACGATAAAACATTTTTTTAAGAAAAAAAACTAAACGATGCCAGTCTAATGAATATTATTATCATAAAAACCTTTGAGCATATGTTGGGTCCGCCCGTTGTTTGTTTCCTTCGATAAAGCTATTTAGAATTACCATTAATTTTTCTTTTCTATTCCCTAAACTGTTTATACATTTCGCTATATTTCTTTTTTCATCGTAAATTACCGGACAGAAATATTCTGAAACAATTTTTCAGTAATTTCTTCATTGGAATCGGGCGACCGACGATTCTACCGTTATTCTATTTATCTCCTTAATTTAAGTTAAACGTAGAACGAACGTGGGTTGAAATTTTTACATTTCTTGTATAAAATCGATTTCTTGATTGTAAATGATGGAAAATGTCTTTGACCACGCAACTACAATGTAGATTTATAATTAGTGTACTATTATAATTATTTTTATTTATTTATTATTTGTATTAATTACAAATTGATGGCATCGACTATTTGAATAGTGTTTTCCTCACAACCAAATGTTTCGAATATAGAATTCTGGTATTTCAATAAATAGTTGAAACATATTTATTGTCACCAGTGTCACCATTACCATTTTATCGACTGTGATGTATACAGAATGTAGAATGATTTATCTAGATCACGATTCCACCAAAGTTGTTCAAAGCTGGGCGAGGCAGCTGACACTTGAAACTACTTAGAGTCAGCGCCCGGACCGAATCCAACCGCAAGCTATTGCTGCTGCCGGCTGCCGCTTCCAATGAGTTTTCATTCAACTTTGCAGTTGTTTCACACAGAATTAGAAATATGATTTTGTATTCGCAAACGAAAGCAACCTTTTGCTAAACGGATACCATTTAACGCTGTCAACGTGTTTGACATGACGGACGTGCGCCGCGTCTTTATTGCCTTGTCTGTATTCTGTGTACATACTTAAACATATGTATTAAGCAAACACAGGTGGTATTGTTCGTGTGCAGTTGCTACAAATCGGAAATCGATATGGAACACGACATGTTAATTAATCAGCAGTTATTACATTGAAGTGTTTTGATTTATGACCCTTTATTTCTAATTTAATGTCATGTAACGGTAATATTCTTTCAAGTATATATTGAATTTTTTTTCTTTCATAGTCATGAATTTAATAACGCACTGCAAATTTAATGACGGTTTTTGCATAACTTTTTCATGTGTATCTTTTATGATGATATCTTGATATCTTTTATCTCTATAAGAAAATGTCAAAATGTTTTACTGACTTTAATTTTATAATCAAGTTTTTCCTTTAAGTTTTTCTTAATTCCTATTCTAATGACTAATGACAAATAGCGGCACAGAGCTCGCGATTTGTAAGACATGGAACTCTTTATTACATCAACATAGATTAATGTGTCTCTATTAGCGTTAATGAGGCGCAGCCTGCGCAGTGCGCGTCTGCCTCGACGCACACCATTCCACTCTAATTTCTCCATCAAGTCTTGCATTCCCCAACTTTTATTATAATGAAACGTAAATGATACTATTTAATTGTTTCAAAAACAAGTTTGTTTTCAAGACTTGACTTTATTCAACAAAAACTTGTCTACATTGCAGTAAATGAGCTAAGTAGCAATATATGGAATATAACAAGGTAATTTATTATAGCTAGCCTTATATTGATGGAACAGACAAATAATAAGAACTATTCAGTAATATTTTCTTTTGTTTTCTTTAAAATATTATACTACTGTCTGTAAATTCATTGAGTAACTTTAAAGTTGTACAATGTAGAGAATCTTACGATTACTTTATAGAAGAATTCAGAATATCATTTTGTGTAACGCTAAAGACTTACCTATTTTCTAGCTACGAGTTCGTTTGAAGCAAAAATGGCCCCTTTTTACAGTTTAGAATAATTTGTTTCAACTTCTTCAAGATTTCTCTGAGACCTTATTTTTTTATGAAAGTCAGAGTTTAAATCTCTGACAAGATAAGTTTAAATGTCTCGAGACCGATATTTGAGCTTTTACTGCGAGTTAATAAATAATTTCGAAAGGATATACATCTTTATATTATATCAGTCTTTCTTTGTTTGTCATAACAATTGTTTGCCTTTAATTTAGTCGCTTGCAAATACTTTCAAACATCACAATTCTAATAAACTGTAGAAACGGAAAACAAAAGACCTATTTTATTACTCTTTGTAACCAATTCATTAACAAACGTAATTAAAAAGCTAGATTTACCTTTCATCACTGAAGATAAACTTCTATTTGTTTTATTTTTAAACCAGTTAAATAGTCGTTAATATAAAAAAATATTGACATATCAAAAAGTATGGCGTGTTACCTCACCTAACAGAAATGTTCTCAATATAAATTCATTAAATACACGTCAAACATCATATCAGTTATTCCGAAGCCATACTCGTGTACATCTTTAATAATGGACACGCTCCCGCTTTCATAAAGGCATGTATATTTAACATGATAAGGTTACAGTTGCCACCGATCAAAGGATGTAAAGTGAACTTGTGTAGACGTTACAATTTCAAATGTTGTATTTCGTTACTGTAACGAATCACCGCAGGAATGTGAATGGGTGGGCGTCGTGATTTATAGCAGCTTTTGCACGAGAAATTAATGAGAACTGTTCAAGAGCGCCGTTTGATCTTATCTAATGAGTGTGCCATCTTGTGTATGCGAGCCGCCACTTCAGCCGGTATGCGATTTCAGTTATTGTTGTTACTCTGGAATCATTTACAACTACTATACTCCACACAAAGAAACTAATTGTTCGTTTCCGATCTTAAATTATTGCGTGTACAAAAATAACTGTAGCTTAGCCCAACAAAAACATTAAACGAAAGACTTAATAATTATAAATCTGTAGCCATATTTCTGTGAATGTATGTATATCTTTTTTCAAAATAGTCGAAGTTGCGAAAAATCGAGTCAATACTAGTAACAAACTCCCCCTTATTAAAGTTGACACCCTAAAAATGTTCTTCTTGATAAAACCAAAATATGGTATTAAAATATCCCCAACTTGTAAATTATCTATTCATTTAACATAGTCATAGTTTTCTTAACTACGGCTACAAGATTTCTTTTCATTTTTATTTACTTTTCAATTCATACGAGACAATCGTATTATGCAGTAGTGATTTTGTTAAGAGCAGCTTTATTCGGAGAGAAGCTGGTGACAGAATTAAGTAGTTTGCGTCGACGGCGGCCCACGCTACGAACGTTATATTATTCCTGCCAGTTGATTCAACTCTATAGTATTACGAACTCGCTACCGTAATACTGTATAGGAGCTACTACACTCATACAATCCAATTTCTATACAAAGCCAATGCCCTCGTCCTTGTCGGGAAATATCCCTTTCTATTTTGACTGACGTAAGGTGACGTGGGCGATATCCTTGGTCACATCGTCTGATATTCAAACGTAAATACGTGTACAAACAGCAATGATATCATAATCATAAAATACCTGATATTATCTAGAACATAATACACATTTTGTGCTTCAAACTGATAATCATAATAAGTCACTGTGTTAAAAAAAATGCGTTAAAAACCGTTCCGGGCGCTGAATTCACCGTATGTTCAAGCTGAAATGCATTTCAAACAGTTCTTTATGGTAAAGTCCTTACCTTACCTTACCTTCCTTTTCCTTTAATTAAGATTTTTTGTTCCTAAAAGTATTTTTGTTGGATTGGAATAAGTTAGAGCTTAGCCTACCTGAAAAGAATGTACGGTATAAACTTAGTTGGAAGACGTTTTGTGTTTTGGAGGAACCACAATTGATCACGTCTTATGCGTGACAAATAGCCTCGTGTTAGGCGATATTGCTTTCGGATTCATTCGTATTTCGAATAATGTAAGGTCACTCACGCATGACCTTTGCCGTTTCCGCGACAATCACAATTTGCCTGTACCGTGTTTTAGATCTCGGGGCGAATCTTATTTCGTGTATTCTTGTAACGTATGCCTTTTATTTACTTTTTTCTTTCATTTGATAAAGTTTAGCCAATAAATATTTTGATCCGGTCAAAACATTTCTCTTGTATCAAAGTAATAAAATGCGTATCTGTTTTATTTTCTTCTTATATTGAAATAAGTAAACTTGTTTTGAATATGTTTCGATCAAATGATGAAACCGATACTTCTCAGCCAGCTGACGTGTTTCAATACTAGACATGGGTGTTTGATTTTGATTTCGGATTTATTTTCCGTAAAGACGTCAAATTGAATTAATTGCAATGCTTATGTTTTGTTTTAGATTTTACCTGATAATTGTGACAGAGTCTACTTCTCAGTTTTGCGTTAATTCTGCCTTCAATAATATAGAGGAAAGCGTTCCTAAAATTCCAACATCAAACAGCTATGCACTAATGAAACACGGCCTCGGGACCGCTCAGTGGATTACTTTGGATGCGTTGTCGTTGTTCCATTGTAGAGGGAGCCTGGGATAATACACGAATCTTTTATTCAAGTGCCCTGGACCCCGAACGGCATAAGAAAATAACGTAAAGATGAAGTCGACGTTTCATTGTGCCTCTCTCAATAGAATTTTGAGGGATTCACCAACTTACGGAATCGCACTTAGGTAATAAACTCTAAAATGTAGATCTTTTTTTATTTTTAATTCTTTTTATACTCTGCATTATTTCAATAACAATATGTTAATCTTTTAAAGGCACATGTTAACTTTGATGCTCTGCTTTGGCTGTAGTTTCTTTTTTATGGTCGAATTTGTTATGCGTTTTTTAATTTCTTCTGCGTCTAGCAAATCGAAAAATAATGTTTAAACACGTTCTTCTGTAAGTAATAGTAAAGCTACAACGAAGTAGTTTTAAACTTGAGAATAAAATTAATACGATATTATTTCTTAGACCAAATGTTGCTTTTTAATTAATACCACGGAATATATTTTAGAATAGAATTTTTCCTTAACACCAATAACGTTCATAATAGTTTCACCAATTGTTTTTGTTGTTGTGATCAACATTTTATTACCTAATTTGTATGCGGGTCTACGTTCAACACGATCCTGGGGAATAATATAAACTTTTATTATTTTTTAAATTATTTCTCATACTTCCTTGTTTTTCATTACGTCAAAACTTTGTCCCGAGTTAGAAAAAGGGGTATCTTGTTGTAATTTACTCGCGTTATTTTTGAGTGCAAATGCTCTTAAATTTTATGTAAGTTGTTTCCGTTCAAGATTTAAATTTTATCTCGTCTCATCTTCATTAAAATCCTTTAGCAGTGAATAATAGATGTCTGCATCAATCTGTGTTTACTTTTCAATGAGGTTGGAGTACTTTCTTTGTCGTCGCTATCTTTTTGCTTTCTTGTACCGCTATTAGAAGGAAGTGGGTTAAGCGACTGAACGTTATTACGATAAAGCGTGACATGGCTGTTTTGAAGAAGCTCAAGATGTATGCAAATGCATATTGGAAAATTTGATAAACCACGTATTTTCACGTTTCCGCTATAAAACTGCGGTTAATTCTAAACAAGAAGGTTACGAGTACGTTTATTTTAATACTTGAAAGGTAGAATCAATTTTATACGCATTAAAATATGTATTTTGCAGAAAGCAAAGTTTTTATGAAAGGAACGACATGTAAGTTTGAATTAATAATTGGTATCGCGTAAAGCTCTGGAAGGCTTTTTTTGTCTAAAAGCTTTATACATTTTTTGCTTTTTATTTGGAATTACGTATATGTTTTCAATTGTTGCATTAAATTAGTATTTCAATTTATTTATATGCGTCATAAAAAATAATCTTTTGTTATTTTATGTAAAATATTATTTCCCATTCCTATTTTAGTTACAAAAACACGTATGAGTATATAGGTTATATTTGTCTTTTCAATTAAATATACGAGGAAAAAATGTTCAAAGGCTTTTATAATTTGTTTAATACGCAAAAACACACCAAAGTTCATAGAATGTGTAATTTTGTACTTTCATTTCGTGAAAGAATAGTCGCTATTAATGTAACAAGTACGTGGTATTTATTTCCATAAAAACTTGCTTAATTTTAATAATATACGGTAAAATAATATACTTATACTACTCGTAATATTATAAATGCGAAAGTTTAGATGGATGGATGGATGATTGTTAGAGTTTGTAGCCTAAACGACTGATCGTATCTGAAAGAAATTTGCCATAGATGTAGAGTCTGGAATCATGGTCTGGAAGAACACATAGGCTAATGATTTGTGTTTTTTTTAATTTCACGCGCACAGAGTCGCGGGCGAAAGCTAGTATTAAATAAATAATTGGAATCATTAATTCAATTAAAATGTTTCCTTGTAACTGTTACAACTCTTTTTCCTCAAGTATTTATGTTTACAATCAACATTTGTTTTTGCAGATCCCACTTTGTGTTTCTCGGGCATGATTGGCCATTTGAGAAATTTGTATGAATTCATATAGAACAAAAATAGATAAACGGAAAGGTTTCCCGACCGTACCCTCCGTGAAAGGGCTATTTGTATGTAGTGGGCTTAAACTTATTATTTTCTGGACTATACTCTCTTTCACTTTCATTTCGACAATGTTGACTGGACAAATTCAATTAATATTTAATTTTTATAATGCCTATCATAACTCATTTTAATATTTTGAATTTTATTACCTTTTTCCCTGCATATAATTAATGTTAATTGCACTTGAATTCAAAATTATTTTAAAAGTTGTAATATATGCTCTTAATATTTCTAAATTTTAAGAACTTATTATTGATTTAAGACTTACGATTTTTTATCCACGTCTATAGAATCCGCAAAATTGAAGACTAAATGCACAAATATTTACATCATTCAAATATTCGAAATTGCATTCGGGTCATAGAGCAGATATTGCCAGCAAAAGCTGGTTCATTATATGCGAGAGTAAACAGAAGTAAATTGAGGACAGTCGGGCAGTCAGCTGCCCCGTATTCTAGGTTACGTTACGTCAAGTCTTGCTGACACGAAATTTCGTACGGCTCTATATATAAGAGTGCAAGCACGTACGTTCGTGCAACTAACAGCGTTATGATAACTTGTTTCAAGCATGGAAAAATTATTTTATTGCACTGCATTTCCTCTGCGTCTGCATGGAATGGAAATAATATAAATCTGCTACTGTTTTTGAACACTGAAAAACTTAAAATGGAATACGAAATTTTGACAATTACAGGTAGTTTTATATTTTTTATTCTAATTTCTACTTGTAATTCGTAAAGATAGTTATCTAAAAGTCTAATTAAATATTACCACATTGAATGCACAAATATAACTTACATAGACAATTCAGAGTAATATCGAAAACAAACGACATTCCTACAACAAACCACTTACGAACACAATAGAAGAAAAGTATTTAATTTATAGCTCCAATTTGGCTCCACCGAAAATATTTTTATCGCGGCTAGATAATAGCCTTTAAGAAAAAGAACTGGAATTTATGTCTTCCTTTCATGTGACACAAACGTTAAGTACATAAAATAACTGGACAAAAAATGTAAATACAATTGTTCCTATTCACAACGATTAAAAGTACCGTTTTCATTAAGCAAGTCAGTCTATAAAAAACTCTATTTGTTAATCATTGTGCACATACTTTACTCAAGTTTTCAAAAAAGTAGTAATAAAATAACGTTATTGGGCTATCCAAGACCGCGTTTCAGATATTACAATGCCAAGTAAGAAATGCAAATATTTAATGTCTAAATATTAGAGTGAGTTGATGTCGAAAGTTAATTTTAAAACTCAATTTAATGCCGTCGGATCCTATTAGCCCGTCTGTTTGTAGAAGCATTGTGGCTGACTGCGACGCTGCGCCCCCGCCCTACCTCACCCCCACACTCCTAACATGGCTTATTATTTTGTAATGAAATTACTATTCACAGCACGTCCTTACAATTATCTTATGCTTGTGGCTGTCAGTAGCATGTATCAGTGCGACATATTAACCTATAGTAACATTGTTACACTGCATCGAAATCTTATTAGGTCACAATTAGACAGCGTACGTATTCTGAATACAGTCTATGTATATTTGTTACGAATAAAAGTTATTTATACGTAAATTATTGAATACAATCGGTGTCCGACAACCGTAATTTCTCATGTACCTTTTCATATGCAAAATACTTCACTTATCGTAGTCGATTTTTATTGTATTTGCAACTCTTTTATACCTTTAACGTTTTAAATTTTGTACGGTATTACCATTCTGTCGTTAATAATGCCGAAATATTTCCTGACTCACAATAACCGTGCTCAGAATCAGAATCATCACAAATTGGTAGAAAAAATGTACATCAGGCAGCAGTTAAAATATTGACACTGACGACACTAAATACAAAAATCACGTAGACTAGTTACGTCGGTCATTCATGACGAAATAAAATGAAAACAACAATATTTAAACCTTTGAAGTGTCAATTATTTATAGGATGTATGTCAAATAAATACTTGTCGCTAATGCGGGAGTTGTGTAATGCGAGAGAGGAAACGAGGCTTGCGGACTCTAGTGGGAGTCAAGTGCCGGCCCGCGGCGACTCTCTTCTCAACAACCTGCACCGCTACTTTAACGCTTGGCGCTTCCAGACTCCGCGATTTGTTTCTTTGACAAGATAAATATCAACATCCGCAGTAATTGCGATACAAAGCGCGATAGCAAATTTGCTAGTGTCCTAATTGAATTGAGCAAGCTGAGATTATCCTACGAAAATTTATTGGAAAATTATTTCATCCTTTACCTAGAAGACTAGTTTCGGGGTGAAATTGTTTTTAATATAATCATCACCTGCCAGTGAAAATACAAACGTATCCATTTGAATGTAATTCATTGTGATCATTTAAATATCAGTTTTGTTCTGCCATTTCTTATATAGTCTTAAAACTATATTCTCTGTGGACATTGATACGTTCCATTGTGGGGTAGAAGCCCCGCTTAACTGCTTCCAACCGCGACATTGTGGCGGAAGAGAGGGCGCCTGTACTTCAATTTTATGAGAAAATAACCACTAACTCACAACGATGCCACACAATAGCCAGCTCGAGTCAATACAAGAGAAACTTTATTTGTTCAGCGGGAAGAAAAACCTGTATACAAATACAGAATATATTTTTAATGTATTTACCACTCCAACCAATCTTTGAGATTTAAAAGTTTTTATAAAGAAATTCAAGTTTCTTGCTTTTGCTTTCAATGTTATAGACAACGAGTTCGTGTTTATAATGAAAAATGACTCCTTAGAAATGGTTGTTAACAAGCCCTTAACCAGTAAAAGAGCAAAATTATCGAGGTTTTATGATTTATCTTTTTTTATTTCATTTTGAAATGAAATATCTGCGCGTCGTAATTGACTACGTAGAGACCAGGTAAAACTTGAATGAAGTTAAAGTGGAGTAAAACGATTGCTTTAATGAATGTAGAAGGTTTGCTTAAAATTGTGATTACTTTCTCGTTCGTTGAAACGTTGGTGCACTTTTCCCAAGTACTGATATAATGCTGCTGTGATTTTAAAAGCCATTGTATTTTAATATGGATATTGAAATATTTTGGTTTTATTTCTTAAAAAACTTTCATTTGCTCGAAACGTTCGATGTTCAACTTCTATCAAGTTTTACTCGTTTCCTCTTTGTAGTTTGAAGATGATTATTTTGAAATATAAAGGACATTCAGTGGAAAGGTCGGAAGATTTGCCGCGCCAAACTTTTAAAACTCTGGCTTTATTTGTTGCCCTGAACGTTTTCAACTCTTCGCTACTTTGAATCTTTCTATAATAAGTAATAACTTTACTTCGGATTCGGAACTTTTCATTTGTTATTTTTAGAATAGTCTATTATCAACTTTATCAAATTCCATATGTTGTACTTCATCCCTGGAACTAATATTGGAATATATGACAATACTTTTATAGATACCAAAACTCATAGAACTGGGATTTCATTCCACAAAATGTTTGCGACCATTTCGATGAAATTTTATATACGCATTGTCGACGAAGGGAAACCGTGTAAATGAATTCTGCTAACTAATTTATATCAAAGATCAATTATTTTCCTTTCAATTCTTAAAATAACTTGAATTCTACAAGCCCCTGATTATAGGTAAAATTTAAAATAAATCCTGTTAAAGCATAAAGAGTATGGAAGTATTTGGGTTCGGAAGTTCTGAATTTTTTTTTTTCGTTTTTTTTTATTATAATTAAAGCAAAATAATGTACAGTAACTAATGCCTTATATTAACCGACTATAAGTGAATATGGCACGATAAATTCTTTATTGTCAGTATCTCAGCTTCCACACTCTCAGTTTATTTAAGTGTAACACTATTTTATTGTAGGCGCCGACAAAGGGACTTCATCAAGGACGATCATAAAACTCCCGGAACGATAAGTTACGGCTATGACAATCCCGTTGATAGTTCCTACAAAGGATAACCCTGGATCTTAATTCCGAGATTCTCCTGAATAGGAAATAAATGTTTATTTACTTATATCGAAAACAAATATTTTAATTGTGTTATTTAAAACTAGCTGTTCCCTTGCGGCTTCATCCGCATCAAATTATGAAGATTTCATTTTATTGTTTACATTTGTCAAATTATCAATTGCAAATGTCAAAATGACATGACATAATGACAAACCATGGCAAGGAAGTATCCTTGATGTTGGCAGCTTGTAGCTTATGATCCCTTACCGACATTAGGTTTATTAACCAATTTACTTACCCCTAAGTTTAATAGCGTGAAAATATATAGCCTAAAGCGTGACGGAATTATAGGGCTTTTTACTAAAGAAATAATTAGTCAAAAATATGCTGGGATTGCTGACACTTGCTTGCCACAAAGTAGTGTGTGTTTACGCTTTATTATATTAGTTTAGATAGTTAACCTTGATCGTAGAAATGTGTAGCATAGCTAGCTGACAAGTCTTTCGGGAAATCTTGCTCGGTACAATTAAATATTACAAATGACTCCAGACCTAGCCACGTTCCATCTTGTTTTTAAACACCCAAGGCTCGTTTGTATTCCGCGCGGTCGGGGAATGTTGTTGATCTTGTTAATTAATCGTTTTATATGCAGACGGGCAAAGGGATGTCCTTGTCGCTTTATGCTTTTTTTTCTCTATATTTAATGCGAAATAGAAGGTCGTGGCGAAACATAGTCGAGTGTAATAGCATAGTAAAGTGAAGGCGTCGAGAAGATAATTGAACGTGCCGGGCCACAGCGTTAACGGTAACCGCACAATACTTCGCCTACGTCGGTTTTACATCTACGAGCTAGGTGTAGAGCGGTGGAAAATGTGCTAGTTAGATATCATCGGCGGTTGGTGTAATTGCACAATATGTCTCTTCAATGACAATAAAAATGTTTGATTACACTATTTTTTGGTGTTCATATTTGTTTTATTTATATAACGAGTAAGTTATTTTATTTATAAATCATAATGTTTTACTGAATTAAATTTTCTTTAAGAAGCGAGCAAGATTAATAATCTTTCTAAAAGTTATAAGTAAGTCGTGAATGTGTCAAAAGCAAAATGTGTGTAATAAAAGTTACTAACTTAGGTAAGACGTAGGAGTAAAGTCAACATGGAAGGTCGAAATACATAAAGGATCTATTTACTTATAAATGTGTCAGCCGCGTAGAATAATCACTGCTCGACCTTGTCGTTACTTTCCCTGATCCAATAGAATCCTTAATAATATGGTCGTGAAAAGGTTCGAATAGTGAAAATATACGGCGAGTCGAAAATCTAAAAATTGGTGCGGCCGCTTCATTCGAATCGGCTTCAGAATGGAAGTATTATTTGTCACTAAGCTGAGCTTCATGCGAAGCGGACACTGTCGGCTTATTGACAAATTCCGTCAGAAAAGATTTCAACGAAATTTTACGCAATTTCAGAAAAGAAAATTATAACTGTTAAGTATTATAATAACTTAAAGCTGTAATGGTCCGCATTTAAGAATTGGGTTTAGTTTTAATTTCATATACCACGCATTTCTGCGACTTTATGATTGTTGGAAATCACCGAATTAATTTCGATTGATTAAAAAAAACGGTTGATTCATGTTATTATGCAAAAATATTGTAATAATTATTTATTTCATATTTTTTTTTAAATTTCCGTATGGTATGTTAGCGGCTAGGCGGGGTAGCAAGGGGCGGACTCGGCGCGGCGGCAGTTCGCTTTGCGCTCGTAGCCGGCCGGCCGCCTCGCGCGACCCGTTACCAGTTCCTCGATCACTTTCCCTACTACATTACCTTCAGATCGTATTCTATTATGAAGACAAAAAGTGATTTCGTGAATTAATCCCTAACATTATTTTTACACATGTGTCCGTTGTAATGCGAGTGTTAATAGTCGTTGACGGCTAAAGTGCATTATGCGATGAAGTGTCTCCAGTGTTTTTGCAACCGTTGATATGGTGGACCCCCTGAAAATCTTCTGGGTTCTAACTAACAGCACTTATCTGGGTACATTATTTATAAATAATAACCATAAGTCTTACAATTATTGTTACTTGATTTCTTAAGTCTCCATTCCCGAGTTGCGCCGGAATAATTATCGCAAATTTGTAATTTATGTTAATTGTGTTGCTTTCTCGTCTCTTAGCGTAATTTTTCTCCTTGAATAATAACACCGTGCTATTATGTAAATTATTGCGGAAGTAATCATACATTTCTCAACAATTTATCGTGTTCTTTTTAAATTGTGAAATACTTTTAGAACCTCAATTTTGTGTATGCTATCATATAACAAACTGACTTTAAACAGTACAAGGATTATTATACACTAGCTTTCGCCCGCGACTCCGTCCGCGTGAAATTAAAAAAGAGACAAAAGAATGTAGTCTATATGTTCTTCCAGATTATTCTCCACAACTATGCCAAATTTCTTCGAAATCCGTTCAGCCGTTTAAGCTACAAACTCTAACAAACATCCATCCATCTAAGCTTTCGCATTTATAATATTAACTAGTATGATTTTACTTAATATTAAGTTGATAATTACATTATTTTTTATAGATATCTAGCGTGTTTTTTGTGAATTTAATACTGTCACACATATATTACTCTGTACGTCTTTATTTTTCCGTTTATTGACGTTGTGTCTTATTTATGTCGGCTTTTATGAGCCATTCCAAATACGACACGGAACGAGCTTTACCTCCAACTTGAGTATTTTATTTTTGAAACGTCCAAACTAGTCAACGCAATAAATCAATCTTTATTAACTTGACTCGGAAAGAAACTCTGCTATCCTTCTTGTTAGCACGGATCAGGCTTAAAGGATTTTTCCCTTAAAAGGATTTTCGGAACATCCTGAAAAGATTTATTTCTAAATAATTCTGAGTTATAAATTAATCCTGCACGGATTTCATCTGACATTGAGTTGTTTAATTTAATTCTTTACGAAACTTGATTTTTTGAGAAATCGCAGGAAGGAATTTTTAAAATTTTCTTTTTGTAATGTGCAACAATATAATGTTGTGGGACTCCCCATCGACTATAATGCGCTTTTTTTATAATCGCAACAGTGGATTTAAAAATGTATCATAGTGAATATGCGGCGGTTCGACGGTTGAGTTCATTCGTGACACGAATTGTTACTATTATACCTTTAATTAAAATGTACATGACATGTGAGTTGAATTATACACTCGCTGTTAAGCTTTCATGTTTGTCATCATTAAACATAACCTATAATTGAGTGCAGGTTGTGATTGAATTAATATAACAGTAAATAATAGGAAATACGGATTACAAGTGAAATACTATACAATCTTACTAATCTGTCTAATATTATAAATACAAAAGTTTGAATGGATGTTTGTTAGAGTTTGTAGTCTAACGGATCTTGATGAAATTTGGCATAGATGTAAGGATAGTCTGGAAGATCACATAAGCTGCTCACTTTTCGTTTTTGTTAATTCCATGCGTTCAAAGTCGCGGGCGATAGCTAGTACTTTATTATATTGTACCTATTTAAAAGAAATTATTCATATATGTTTATTTGAGTTTATTTCATCTTTTTTACGATAGACTTTATTATTCTACGCAACGTATACACGGCTTTTGTGAGATAATAGGGTTTTAAATCAGCGTGTTGACTTTATGTTGGGACAAGAATTTAAGCAATTAGGCGCTTAATTAACACGTTAATGTTACACCTTATTCTCCTTCGACGTATTTTGCATAAATAAACGACAAAGAAAGTTAACGATATAAAATATAACTAGGGAAATGGTGTACCGTTTTATGTTAAAACTAGCTGTTGCTCGCGACTTCGTCCGCGTGAAATTAAAAAGTACGGTCTATGTTACTCTCTGATAACGTAGCCTTTTAATGATGTAAAAATTTATGAAATCGGCCCAGTAGTTTTTGAGTTATTTCAACACATACAAAAATACAAATTTATCCTCTTTATAATTTAAGTATAGATTACACAAAAACAGTCTTTCTACTTATGTATTTTCATAGATATTATTCTTATAAAAATAATCATGTATTTATGCCTTAATAGAGTTACATTTTGTTCGTGTTTAGTATAAATCTCAGTATTTATTTATGAGTTTGATATTCTTAAAAGAAAATTCTTAACAAACCAAGCTTCATGTTCGATGCCACATAGTATATTGTGTAAATAATTATTTTATAAGTAAAATAAACTGTGTGGCAAAAGCATTTAGCATTAAATTTTATGCAAATTACCCGAAGAGTCAGTATAGGCGACAGACCACTTACAGGAAATTATGTAGCCGTGTGGAGCCATTACCCAACAAGAAATTTAAACCTCGGTCCCTTTAGCAAGATTGCACCTAGATATAAACTGGCTTAATCTGCCAGCAATAGTTGAAGTTTAGCCAAATTATGTCCCTTATGTTCACTGTTTTCATTAGCTTTTAATGAATACAAATATTTTGGGCAGACACAAAAAATGTAATACTATTTAATCATACTAATATAATAATATTTTGGTGCCGGAGGCCTAATTTTAGTCCCTTTCCCTTTCCACCCTTTTCTTAAGAGGAAAGGATGGGAAGGAAAAGTGGATTTGACGGTGGAGGATACGCATAGGAAGGGAAAATGTCCTCTTTATGTGCGTCTCCTCCTCCGTCAATTAAGGGTAGGCAACGCATCTGCAATTGCGGATGTTTATGGGCAGCGGTCGCTTTCCATTTCGGTGGATTCAGGTGGCCGCTTGCTCGTTTGCCACCTCATATTATTAAAAAAAAAATGCCTAACTTAGAGTTTGTAGCCTACACGGCTGAACGGCATTGAAATTTGGCATAGATGTAGAGGATAGTCTGGAAGAACACATAGGCTACTTACTATTGTTTTTTAACGCCACGCGGACGTAGTTGTGGGAGAAAGTTAGTAAGACTATAATACAAAGCCAATTGGTATCTGAACAGTAATAAGGTGTGCATTTTTCGCGTAATTTCCTGCCTTATATGACCGTTATGTGTATGTCACAGTGAACCAGAGGTACCTTCGTACCAATGTTGCTTAGTAACTACTTATTGGCTCATTTGCAAGTCTACATTATTATCATTCCCATTTCCTTTCATGTACATGAAAATTCTGTAAACATAATGTACTAAGAAATCCATTAATTGCCGCACAAAGAAAATATAAAACTGCAAAGATGAATTATAAATTAAATTTGCAGAATATCACAGATATTTTCCTGTTTTACTATATTTTAATTAACAGTTAATTGAATTGACAATAAGTAAAGCATGATTAGAATAGATGGGTCCATAAAACTTGACTATAGAAGTGTTTGTTTTTTTTTATATATTTAATTTTACCCTTGTCTCTAATCCATTAATTTTAAAAATTGTAGTTAGTCATGAACAATATAAAAGTATTGCGTGTACATTATGTGCATAGAACAACGTAAAAAAGCGAAGGTCGAATTTGCTTGGAAAGCTGCCTATCTAAAGCGATATAAAACTAAATGAACTGTGACTGGAGCTGAACTATTGATTACTCACGACTCTGTTTCCATTTCTATGCTAAAATACGGGATAAAAAAGGATTAAAAAGTCCTCTTATACAAGGTTTCTTTTTGGTAAAGGAAAACTTCAGTAGTTTCTATTCACAAATACATATATTAAACTGATTTTTTTTAATTTAACACAATAGTACATCAGCTTCTTAGCTTAAGTAAAAAAATAAATTAAAAAATGTTTCAATACACACAAAGTAGCATGCGGCTAAGTAGTTGCGCACAAAAAGGGGATTTTTCCTACCAATGTGTCCCATCTCCAGCCAAATTAATTTTCCTTTTCCTACACAAAAAGAGTGGGTAGGGGAAGATGATCAAAATTAGGCCTCTTCGACTTCACGCCTGTCTTTTGTCGATCGGCTCGTACAAAAGATGTTATTACGGACGCTACCACTATTAAAATGACATCCATAACCATAACTAAGACGTATGCAGAAAAAAATATAGTTACGGTGGCTTCGATGGTATTAGCTGTATTTTCATGTTATCAGTCCTAATAAACTGTGATGTTTTTTTTATATCCCGCATGTTTGTACTCTAAGATATTATTTGCAGTAAATCTTAAAGCCCCTGGGAGATATCTGAGATTGTAGATCTGATTTAGTAAGAGACTTAGCAATCAGCAACTCTGTAACTAATCAAATATGCTGAAGTCAAAGATAAAAATATGCAATAGAATAATTTGATCAATGCTAGTAGTCTTCAAAGTTTTTAGTACTCATTTTTCGATACTTTCTTATCAAAGGATCCAAAAATAAATAAAATAGTACAACTTTAGTATGCTCAGACCCAAAACTTTGCTAGAAGTAGTGTTAATTATAAGTTAGGCTACTAAAATACGTCGTAGTTGTTTAAATTGTAACATAAAATGTTTATTTTAAACTGAAACAGGCATGCGAATGATTTCGAGAAAGTTTAATTTGAACATCGTTTAAGTGATATTCATTTGTTTGGAAACACATTTAACTGCTTCAGCTAAAGGCAACTTTAAACAACTTTTCGACATGTCGGTAACACGGGATACTTGTTGGCGTCAAAACTTTGTAAATGTGGGCTTTAATGCCAAGACAATTTATTCTACATTTAGAAATATATCTGGCTCGTTTTGTTGTGGAATAGGAAACTAAGAATATATTTATGGGCCTTCGCTGTTGTTTATTGTTTCCTTAACTTTGAGGAAATCCCACGACGGTTAATGAAGTAACATTTTTCTTAGGTCCTTAAGCAACTAAGATACGTGCCTTTCCTTCAAATAAATTTACCCCGGAGCGTATGTTACAATTACTAAAACCAAAAACAGTAGCAGTCTTAATCAGCCTGCCGGCTACTTACTAAGGGCTTGTCCCACCAAATTGTAAATTGTCTGATAACAATCTCACGTGTAAAATATGTGATGGAAATATCGGATATTGTTCCCTTATCTGACAGTGACGTCATTTTTAAGCTATCTGAGCCTCTATCAGCCAGTGGTGGGACAGGTCCTAAATGTTTTATATACTATACACAAATACATAAATAGAGTAGAGTCAAGGTCCTTATGACTACTTAAAACTATATAAAGCTTTAAACGATCAGTCGGTACGTATCAGCAGCGACTGTATTTTAAAAATATATACAATCTGTAAGTTACTAAACTGATACAATTTTAAGATAAGTAGATTGTAAATCTAGGTGGATTGCAATCAGATGCGCACCTGCTGCCCGTCGCGTCGGCTTTTAGACAAAACGGAAGCTTCGACTTGATAAAATTTTAAAGTTATCGACCCAGTTTATAACTAAGTCTATTCTAGAACTGTATCTATTTAATAAATGTTTAATAATTAGGTCATTGGACTAAAATATTCAACCGTTAAGGCAGATGATACAAAAAAAGACCCAAAACTTATTATAATTCCCTTAAAAAGGTCTAACATTTTTTTAACCTAATTAACACTGGGTTAATACGTATAATCTAAATGTTACTGACCGTACAATAAACATGCAAAAAAAGTGAAATTATTTTAGGTGTTTATAAGCTTCTGTTGGTTTCTAGGGAACTTGAGTTTAAAAAAAAACAGTGCGATTTGATACATCTGTCACTAGCAGCAGTGTTTAGATCGGTTGCATGTCGGAGAAAGTAATCTAAAACGATTGTCTCAACACGAAGCGCTCGATGATCTCGACTCCAGCGAGCTTTTATTAATGTTTCCTTTCGAAAACGATCAATGCTCAGTTGCTTCCGCTTTACAATGATTTACGATCTCCCTCGTTGACAATTCCACGAACTGGGTCTTTTCAACTCTCCACATCAACGAGTATTCTCTCGGATAGAGTTATCAGTTTCATTTAAAGGATCATGTAACTGTGTCATTGCATCAAATACGTTCCGTACTCAACATCTATATCATGTCTTTGAAGCTTTTACTAACTCTATTTGAACCGTCCCTCAGTGTAGTTTTTCATACTAAAGGTTCCCTCAGTGTAGAAACGCCACTATAAATGCGTCAGTAACCCTAACTTAGCCGATTTCGTTCTTAAACAAGATATCGTATGGCTTGCTTATGGACGACTTTATTAATATTACGCCTAATAATAATTATTATTAGGCGTTTGCTTACTCACTTAATTAGTGCAAGGTCTCTAATATGTTTATTTGCTTGGTATGATTTTAAAATATAAAGTTTTTAATTAGCATGATAAAAAAAACTTTCATTTTAATTTTTTATTCATACGCGTTGCAATAATTATATGTCGCTCGCTGATAGAGAGCGGAGAAAGACTACTTCATATAGTGGAACTAAAAGACGGAAATGGAATACGAGTTGTTGGAGAGGCTATATAGATGTGAGATTCTAAACTGCAAGCGTGTGTACACAGTTCTGACGAAGAGAATTTTCTTTTTAATTCCGTAATGTACAAGGAAGTTACTAGTTATTAATGAAATAATGAAGCTGAAGTTATTTTTTTATTATTTTCTTTTCATGGACTATATTGTGTTTAACGTTCATTTTCATTAATATATTATTACCAACTTTCTAGAGGAGAGCCTCCTAGAGGAGTAGAATAAGAAAGAGATGATGATGATAATACATTTTATCACTAAAATCTCCTTTTCCAGAGATATTAAGAGGTATAAAAATATGTTTTGTAGGTACAAAAATCAGCAGAGTAAACATACAAGTATGTTGATATTTTGCTAAATAGGACGTAACATTTAATATTCGCTTTCAAGTGTCACTGATGGCATATATTGCTCTATTTGTGGAAGATTTGGGTTGTTATTAAGTCAAAGCAAATAACTTCTCTTTCTATAATATATCTTGTGTTTATAAGTGGTCTAGTTTTGTAGTTTCTAGAATCTATTGAATCCACAACACATACTTGAATATTATATTTTTCGTCGCTATCTGTGCCGGCGTTCCTACGTGATACGAAGCCTAACATGTGTAAAGGATATTTGCCAGTTTCCAGTAGACAAACAACAAAAAATAATTTTCCCATGTAAACTCAAATAGGAATATGTATGTTTATGTAGGCGAGTTTATTTATATCTTCAATTTTGCTTTTTTTTTCAATACGAATTAGAGTTGTATAAATTATTATTATCATATTCAACTGGTTATCCACTTGGTACTAAGCAGAATACATTTTCGTTTTCATTAATATAAAAATATGTTTAATTCCATTACGAAGCTAAATGTGTACGATTAATAAGAACTTGTCTTGTATTAAGCCTTATATAATACATACCTTCAGTTATAACTGAACAGTTCGACCCTTCAGTTATAACTGAGCGTCTGTTGCGGACGTTATGTTACAAATTCTGGGTTAAAGTGTAACATGTAATTATGTATATCATATACTTATCTAGTTGCAACATACTTACATATATATAACTTCTTTTAATATTAGTCTCTTTAGAGTAGAATTTTTCTTACTTGCTTACTTAATTTTTAATTAAATTTTTCAGTCTTCGTATTAAAATACGATAAATATCAAATTAAACGTTAACATTGACTTTGCAATTAATTCATACAAATGTAATAAAGTAGGCCTGGCTGTTCATTATGCAAACGTGTCAAGTGCTTGGCCGTGGCAAGTGGGAACACACTGTTTTTTATGTTCGGTCAACTAGTGGCTAGCTACATACGTGCTTATTGCAATTTTCTCACTACGCTTTAAATTCACTATCGCATACTTATTTTGTGACTACTAACTGTATACTTTTTATACTTTAAATTTAGCCAACCAACCAAAATTAGATATTTAAAATTCATTGATAAACTTAGGCCATATATCTTTCTTGACTTTATCCATACTTTCTCTTCCCACAAATTGGATTAAGTTTATCTTTTTGATAACTCCTGAGGTTCTTTAATTTTGTATCTTAACACTTATATAGATACTAGCTTTTGCCCGCGACTCCGTCCGCGTGTAATTAAAAAAAACAAAAGTGAGTATCCTATGTGTTCTTACATATTATCCTCTAAATCTATATCAAATTTCATCGAAATCCATTCAGCCGTTTAGGCTACAAACTCTAACAAACATCCATCCATCCATCTAAACTTTCACATTTATAATATTAGTATGACAATGAATCTTTATTCTCAATAATTTACTACATGTACTAATAATATTATAATAAAAACAAGTTTAATCACGAGTTTATTTTAATAAAACGTATATTTCTGAATATTTACATAAGGTTTACATAACTTTATCCTATTCTGTTTTTACTCATAGAAGGAGAAGGGTACTCTAGTTTCGTGCATGTCAGAATTGCCAAAATAATTTGGGAGATGTGTATGTAGGCTGGATGCTCGGCTCTCGTGAAGTAGTGTCGTGAACTATGCTACAAACCCCTTACAGTGAAGGACGCTCGTGCATGCGGGGGAAACCTGATATTGTTATTTAATACTCGAGCTCGACCATATATGTCGATGACGTCACAAGAATGGGTACTCCAGCTATACGGAGGATAAACTAATCTAATATGTCGGGCAAAGTTTATAGACAAAAGCTGTAATCATGTTCTCAGATTTGTAAGCTGTCAATGACCTTAGAGTAGGATTTCATTGAAATATTTATAGGTATTTACCATGTTTTATCTCAGTTTTTTTTTAATGTAACAAGAAAGATGACAACTTCTTTTTCTATTCTATTTCCAGTTGAAACTCGTGATGAAATTGGACCTTTCGTACTCTAAATTAAGATTTTTTTATTTGTGTCTTTATCATCATCATCTCCCCTGCCTTATCCTACTCCCGTAGGGTCGGCGCATCAGGTTTCCGTCCTCCAAAGAACTCTATCATTCGTCATCTCAGTCATCACTCCCTTCTTGATCATGTCACCTTTCACATCCATCCATCTCTTTCTAGGTCTACCTCTACCGGTGTACCCCTCCACATTCATAACTAACGTCCGTGTCTTTTTGATAAGCAATAAGTACCAATAGTAATAAAGTATATTATTTTACTGCGGTGGTAATAAAACATAATAAGTAGGATTTCTAAATGTAAAAGACGTTACAATCGTTTTTAAACGACTCTATGTTAGTTATTCTTTGTAATAAAAATTCCGTTTTACTCACGCGATATATCTATTTTATAAATCGTATTAAACTACGATATTCTGATGAAATTAACGAGGTAAAGCGGATATAACGTAGGACTTCCTTCTAAGAAACCAGTTGGATTTTCGCCAACTACCTACAATCTATAAATATAATTCTCTGTACGGAATTTATAAAGAACGTCGACTTTATTACAGCTAGCATGAATAGCAATTGACTCATAAACGACATAATTGAGCATACATTTTGCTATTGTGAATAAACGATGTTAAACATGACACTTTCTTATTAAAAAGCTGAAAAGTGTGTAGCAATACTCTTAAAAAAGACATCCTCCGGCTATATGTAATGTTATGCGCTAATAATGGATTTCAGATATTTGTTCTTCTTAATTATTGTAATAAGCAGTAACATTATTAACAATTTCAACAAATTATTTGGAATAAATCTTTAAATTGGTAATTTCCGTCTTCCGACTTACAATATATCTATTTATTTCCTCGGCCGTAATAAATTCGAGGTGCCTTGGGAAATTTACAAAATGAGTTCAGTATTTAAATGTTCAGAATTTATAAGATTAATTTAGCTAAGGTTACCTTGCGGTCCAGACCATACGTGTTTCTGTAATAAATTTTATTTCTGACTGACCTTATGTTCTTATGTCATATACATTTTATATTTTAGATAAATATGAATCGCAATTTAAGAATTCTAAATATTTAACTTCTATCACATAGATTCGGTTACACATGTCAACTTTTTAATGTTACAATATCCAAAAAAACACTACACTACATTATTATGAAACACGGCGATTTATTAAATCACTAAAGAATAATTCTGTGATATAATATTAGAGAAAATCAGTCCACCAAATTATATACCATAATAGAATTCATGAGGGGAATAAGTTCTGAGTTAGTAACCCTCATAAATTCGTCGTTGTCGGTTTTCGACGGACGCAAACCTTCTATTGGGACCAGATGTGAAGTGCCGTGGCACTGGAAATGACCGCTCATACACACACCGCTAAAGTCCTTTGGGAAATCTCAAAACGATTTGCGATCGCCGGCCGCGCCCCGTGTATTTTCGATTCAGATACTATTAAAAGCATGACATTCATTTTTTCATAAAGGCTTTTATGTGTACAAAATTGTTAGCTCGCTTTTTGAAATATTTACAGAATTGATGAAAAAAGAAAAATTAACATAAAGGTATTTCGAATGATGGAAATTTTATCGTGTATACCTGATACTACTGTACCGACTTACTAGATATTATAATTTGTCAATTGCGTGATATCACAAATCTTCTATGTTTCCAACTTTACGCAATGCTACATACTATATCAACAGGATTTTAAAATTGCCAATCTATACTAATATTACAAAGAGGAAAGATTTGTATTTTTGTATATATTGTAATAACTTAAAAACTACTGGGCCGATTTTAAAAATTCTTTCACCATCAGAAAGGTAATTTATCTGTGAGTAACATAGGCTATATTTTATTATTACTAATGTTTAGGAACTATTAATAAACAGCTTGTTTGTAATACAGTGAAAAATGAAGATTTTCTTCTCATAACCAATCTCTTTCGGAAGTACCTATTTCAATTTTCCTTTTCATCAATCAATTATTCCACGCACCTAAGACTTGGAATCTAATAAAGTAGAGAAAACTAATACATAAAGTAGTAAAATTTTAATACCACACGTAATTTTATATGAGTTTAGTTTCTCCGGCTTAAGAGTATTAATAACGAGGTCGAACAGCGCAGACTAAATATACGATTTTTGAATTGAATCATTAAAACTTACGAACTTTTCACGCAGTTTGAATCGAATGAATTGTGCATTGGAGAACGAACTAGCGATCCGTATCGTATCGATTCGAGTTCAACAGGAAAGATATCAATAATAAAACTTATCGATTGAAATAAAATGGTTTCCTATTTCATCATTTAACCTTACCCTTCGCTTGATATTATTTAAACGCTATAATAATGGAATAGACAAAACAATTATAATTAAACCCACTTCTATTACAATTGAAGCACTCGACGCGATAATTGATTAGTTCTGAGGGTCGACTGGAGGTTACATAGGATTGTTCAGACAGATTACTAACGCTAACTAAAACATAAAGATTATTGTTTACAATACTTAATTCAACTATGTAATTTGAGGTACAGAAAGCCAGTGGCCTTTTGTTAATGTGTAAAAAATATACTTTCCATGAAACAAAATTTGCTGTAACGCTGCCAGGCATGAAAACCTTTTTTTTTTTTTAGAGGAAAACGAAGTTGAAACGCTGCAGGTATTTCATTGTGAAGTTACCTATACGAATAACTCTGAGACTGGACTTTTATTGAATTTCAGTGAGGCATATAGTTCTATAATAGCCGTGTTGCACAAAAATGTATCACTTTATCACGCCGCATTTAACTTTAGTAAGCGACACAGCTTTCTGATGCACAAAACACTATTCAGATTTCATTCAGCCCCGCCGTGCAAAGCGACGTGACATCTGTTTACGTTCTAGATATAACTGCTGGATACATTTTTCTCACTTTATACTAATAAATATGTTCTTTTAAACTATAATACTTCACTTTTTATTTTATTTTTTACAATCCTGTACTAAAATTTTGTTATATCGTTAAGGTTTCTAAGCTTTAAAAAATGTAAATACGCAGACCTACACAAGCAACATCGGCTTTCTATCCTTGACAAGCAACGGTTCGCACGTTTTTCCTTTCCACTATGTGCACCCGTTGATAAAGAATTTCATTAACGTCACAACGGCTGTGTGAATGTGTCCCGAAGATTCGTTTCCGAGACATTTGCAAGCCAATGGACTTTGCTTCTTAATAGAATCTGATAGAAATCGCTTTCACTCGTAGTATGGTGTATTATAATTTATCTGTGAACCTAATGTTCGTTAGCGCTAAATCATCATCATCTCCCCTGCCTTATCCTACTCCCATAGGGTCGGCGCACCAGGTTTTCGTCCTCCAAAGCACTCTATCATCCGTCATCTCAGTCATCACTCCCTTCTTGATCATGTCACCTTTCACGCAATCCATCCATCTCTTTCTAGGTCTACCTCTACCGGTGTACCCCTCCACATTCATAACTAACGTCCGTCTTGTTACATGCGATTCATCCCTTCTCATAACATGCCCATACCACTCTAACCTTTTACTCCTTATTTTCTCAACCACTGGGGCTACTCTCAAACTTCCTCTAATATACTCATTTCGTATCTTATCCTAGCGCTAAATAGTATTCGTAATTTAATTCTGAATAAAAGGTAAAAAGTCGTACCAATTAAAGCAGCGGTAAAACAATTTCGTTGAAAATTTATCGTTGATAAAACTCTGAGCGCCCTTGGGTTACTTGGAAAGTTGCCTGTGGCATCGTTAAGCCTCTTTACCCCGCTGATTAGTTTGTACAGAAGTCCTTTTAAGACCTTAAATTTTAAAAAACTTTAAAATTTGCCTTTAAAATTTATTTTGCAGAAATTCTAGTGAATTTTTAAGCTGATATAGAATGTCCAGTTTATTTTACCAAATTAATATTGCATTGCATTTTTTAACTTCATGAAATATTTGATGAAAAAAAAATGATACATACAAACTTTCACTACATATTTAATGTTCCTGTGATGAAAGGTTTACTTATGACATAGTCCAACTACAAATAATACAGTTCATTTTTATGTTATTTTTTTGTTCTAAAATCTCGTAGTAATCCATGTAAGTAGAAGCTTCATATTTGCGTGTTTTAATTCGTTTGCTTTGTTCCTGTAACTCGTTTCTATTTAGATATCACATTGTACAAACGTGTACAATTGCTTTGCTATTGTGTGCAAACTTTATTCGTGCCGACCGCAACAAGCTTTATGTCCTGGACACATGGTCTGAATCACTGCAATACAATCACAAAGTATCTGGATATTTTCTAATAAAGCTGTCGGACATTCCGCGCAGTCGAGCGCTAATTTATCATTGTTAAACTTTGCCTCAAACCGAAGCAATTTCCGTTCGGATTCTTTTTTAGATTGCTCCTCGAATGGATTTAGATTAGAACTGTTTTAAATATCCTATAAAGATTACATTTTACAAATGTTTTCTATTTCAAATTAAAGTATTAGTTTCAGTTTACTATAAATCTCTTTAGTTTACAAACACATGTAAAGTCATATCCAAATTCAATAATGTAATAAAATTTAGGCAATAATGAAATTATAATATTAACGTCAATGCACTAATATGGCAACTATTTGTGTCCGTAGAAATGAATTGTTATACGTTTACGACACAATAGTTCGCGGTATTTTCATTAAACATTTATTTCGGAACATTTCAATTCAATTGTCGTAACCGAGGCCCCTAACTGCGTAATTACCGATGTGATTCGAAATGTTTTAAATCTAGCCGCAACATTGTCAACACCTCGATTTAACATTCATTAAATAAAATAAATTGTTCCAATTGTAACTAATAGGTTGAATAATTTTATCTGTACATCTATCCTATTTTATCTTTGCTCTACTAATAGCTATAGAAGTAATTGTCTAAAAAAATATAAAAAACGATATTAGTGGAAACCTACAAGTCAGTGGGCGTACAAATTTTTCTAGGATGTAGTAATTTAACACGACTTGAAAACTATTGATGTATGTATAAATTAAATAGTCGAAGTAGAGGGAAAAGGCGTAAACGAGCGAATAATTAAGATTTCTTTTTTTGTTTCAGTGACAAAGTTTATCCGCATTGGCATCGCTGACAAGAATGATAACCCTCCATACTTCGACAAGGAGCTGTACGAAGCAGAAGTGGACGAAAATGAAGACATTCAACACACTGTGCTTACGGTCACCGCCAAAGATCACGATGAATGTGAGTAGTAGTTTTGTTTTATTTAATTCACAGGATGTAAGTTTTCGGGAATCTCCTACACAGATCCAGTCGAGATTTTATAGCTAATTACTAGTTGTAACACCCTGTATATTTCAATAGATTTGTTTAAATGTTAAGAATCGATCTTTCGATGTAATTTAAAAATCAATAGAATGAGAACAACAGTATCAATCTGTCAATATGCGAAGAATTTGTCTAGCTGATTAGTTATGGGTTAAATTTCACGTACTCCGTTTGTGTAACATTTGAATTAACTCCGGTTTTATCGAAGTGGGGCAACCCAGATCCAATGTTTATCATTCGAAGTGAAACTGGAGATTTGATGTTTAAATAAGATCAATGCTCGCACAAAATTTACCTACTAGCAAAACTTATCGATCGCACTTTACAAATCATATCCGATATCGCTTCTAAAGTGTAGTGAAACTCCCAGACTCGTTTACCGAAGTGTCATAAAGCTCTACTAAACTGGAGTAAACAGTCGATAAATTGTAAAACTATCGCCTCGAGGATTCTGATATCTAACACTTCTCGAGAATGAGAAATTGATAAAAAGTAGCTAACGTAAAATACATTATATACAGTTTTAGTTTCATCTCTACAGCATTATAATACATTTTAAATTGCACAAAGTCCATTTAAGTACAAAACATGTAACTTTTAATTATTTAGATTTTCGTTTTTGTTAATTACCATAAAATATTTATTAGGGAACAATACTTTAATAGCCTTTCGTTTTAATTGAAGGCGTAAACTTTACGACGTTCATTTAATTTGACGATGAACTGAATGATTGCATCACGTCGTAAAATGAAGCTATAAAACCAAGTCTCGATATAGTGAACAAATCCGATTTAATCAGTGCTATGACAGACGGGAATTAGTGACCTCGAAAATCCGTCCGTTTATAAAGCAGTAATCTACTTCATGCTCGTAGACCAGCACTACCCGTATCCATTTTCATTGTCTAGCGTTACCTGTATCCATATTCTTAATAGTTAAAAATCTCGAATCGCCATTTTGCAATCGGTTATAACTTTTTTTAAATTATCATTTAAACTTTGAGAGCGTCGGTGGCTCAGTGGTTTAATCACTTGACTTGTAATCTACAGGTCTTGGGTTCGAAACCCGCCGCCATGTACCAATGTGATTTTCGATTTTTCGGATTTTCATATGTACATAATTTACCCGACGTTCTTACGGTGAAGGAAAACATCGTGATGCAACCTGCACATATCAGCGAAGAAATTCAAAGATATGTGTGAAGTCAACCAACCCGCACTTGGCCAGCGTGGTTGTCTATGGCCTAGTCACCCTAACTTTAGGGTAGGCTCCGAGCCCCTCAGTGGGGACGTATAGTGAGCTGGTGATGATGATGATGATGATTTAAACTTTATTCGGCAGTGCTCTGAACACACTTTTTCAAAGCTCTTTTGAATATTTGAATATCCAATAACTTGACGTTAAACTAAATCACCGTAGTAATTTATACTCACAGCTGCTGCCTTTTCATAGCTTCTTAATTAACAAGTTTTATAACATTTTACTCGAATATTACTTTGTGTGTATTCATAGAACCTCAAAATACCGCTTCATCTTGACAAGTTCAACCTCGCCGCAATGAATAACTATGAAATTCATTTTATATTTATTAGGTCATGTTTACGTGAGATTTTAACGCTAACCATTTCACATGCAGTCTTTACATTGGAATATTTTAATAAATATAATACAATATAACGATTTATGGAAATTATTTCGACATTATGTTCGACCTTTTTTATAAATCCATGAAGTTATTTATATTTCAAAAATGTTATGTTAATATTACTGAAAGACATCCGATATACTTTTGTAATTCTTTGTTCCCTCATTCTTCCATTCCTTCCCATTTCAATGTGGAATTGATTAAAAAGGTTTCTCAATAACAACCATTTCTCCGATACAAACACTTGTAACATTATAATGGCTCTCCTTTTAAAAGCAGGATATTGAATGTTCTTACAAATTCATATTTCTTTAAAGTATTTTTAAATGGACTAAATAAGAAATTACACTATAGTATTCGTATTTATTTTTATTTACTTGGATTATGTTGTATAGTATACAGTTATCTCATAACAATCTTATTAAAATAACGAATTTGTTCGTAATAAATGTTTTTGTTACCAGTTTTGTAATCAAACCTAGCTCTGCGAACAAACTTAAAAAACTGACTAGACTTTGTCACACACACCAATTTCTTATTATATGTAAAATAATAAGGAAATAATCTTAATCTCAACTATTAAAACACCCAAACTATAAAATAAGTCCTCGTATGCACGTGTGACATAGTTAAATAGGCTACAGTTACACATGTTCCATTTCACCAAAGTGTCACGCCATTCTGAGAGCCAGTTTGGCGCATGTATCCAGCACGAAACTTTCTCACGGGAAACAGCTCCGTTACGTAACGTATACGTACACAGCGGTACGTCGTATCGTGCTCGGCGTTTGATCGATGAGTTCGCACAGTTGCCACGATACATTATATCTTGAAATTTCTCCCTAACACAGCGCCCCTCGAACCCCACTTTTATTAAACTTCAACCTCTCCTATGTCATCGTAAAGGCCTCAGAGACACAATTTTCTTTATAGTAATTGTTTTCAACTTAAATTATATCTAACAACTTCTACTGTTTGAAGATTATAAGATAATCGAATTCTAATTTACGTCGAACAAAATTTACGTTTATTTTTAAATATTACGTTACAGGTTTCATTTATTTTACGTAACTACAGAAAGGGAACAAATGAATCGATTTGTTCACATGTTGTTAATCGGTTCGAATGCGAACAGCAATCGGAAACAATTGCTCACTCGCGATGTAATTCGAATGAACACGACGCATGTTCACAATAGAATATAACAGAGTGGTTTGTTTTTGATGCTTTTAAAATATGAGAAAAGCACTCTTATTTTAACTTTCTTAGGTAAACAAGATTAACACGAAAAAACAACTTAAAGCCTAAAGGTAGAGGTAGAATCTAATAATATAATATAATACTCCTTTGTAACGCTTATCCTTGAATATGAGTTACTGAGTGGTTGTACCGTATAAATTCATAAAACAATTCTTCACTATGAGTTAATGGTTCTCAACAAACACAATTTAAGAGTTGAAAAGTTTCAACGAATAAATTTTGCAGCTCACTAAGTGAAAAGAGCAAAAATACCTGTGGCTGCGTCTTCTCAAAGCACGAAAGTCATAATTTATGATAAAGCAATCAAGTGCTCGCTTCAGAGGAGCTAAATTTTATTCATCTGTACAAATTTGAGTTTCTAGAAATGTTCAAGGACTCTCCAGCGACGGCGCCCGCCAAATGATTTCCTCCCAGTTCTATTATTTTCGGCTACTTTGACCGGTATCTTCAAATATTTCTTTAGCGTTGTTAGCACACTTGTCACATCTCATTCAAAGTTTCCTTCGACTTGTATTAACATTTCTTATTATATGTAAAATAAATATGAAAGTTTATTAAATCAATTATTGATGTTATGGACTATTAAATAATATTAAAGATGATAGTAATCTCAACTATTAAAACACCCAAACTATAAAATAAGTCCTCGTATGCACGTGTGACATAGTTAAATAGGCTACAGTTACACATGTTCCATTTCACCAAAGTGTCACGCCATTCTGAGAGCCAGTTTGGCGCATGTATCCAGCACGAAACTTTCTCACGGGAAACAGCTCCGTTACGTAACGTATACGTACACAGCGGTACGTCGTATCGTGCTCGGCGTTTGATCGATGAGTTCGCACAGTTGCCACGATACATTATATCTTGAAATTTCTCCCTAACACAGCGCCCCTCGAACCCCACTTTTATTAAACTTCAACCTCTCCTATGTCATCGTAAAGGCCTCCGAGACACAATTTTCTTTATAGTAATTGTTTTCAACTTAAATTATATCTAACAACTTCTACTGTTTGAAGATTATAAGATAATCGAATTCTAATTTACGTCGAACAAAATTTACGTTTATTTTTAAATATTACGTTACAGGTTTCATTTATTTTACGTAACTACAGAAAGGGAACAAATGAATCGATTTGTTCACATGTTGTTAATCGGTTCGAATGCGAACAGCAATCGGAAACAATTGCTCACTCGCGATGTAATTCGAATGAACACGACGCATGTTCACAATAGAATATAACAGAGTGGTTTGTTTTTGATGCTTTTAAAATATGAGAAAAGCACTCTTATTTTAACTTTCTTAGGTAAACAAGATTAACACGAAAAAACAACTTAAAGCCTAAAGGTAGAGGTAGAATCTAATAATATAATATAACACTCCTTTGTAACGCTTATCCTTGAATATGAGTTACTGAGTGGTTGTACCGTATAAATTCATAAAACAATTCTTCACTATGAGTTAATGGTTCTCAACAAACACAATTTAAGAGTTGAAAAGTTTCAACGAATAAATTTTGCAGCTCATTAAGTGAAAAGAGCAAAAATACCTGTGGCTGCGTCTTCTCAAAGCACGAAAGTCATAATTTATGATAAAGCAATCAAGTGCTCGCTTCAGAGGAGCTAAATTTTATTCATCTGTACAAATTTGAGTTTCTAGAAATGTTCAAGGACTCTCCAGCGACGGCGCCCGCCAAATGATTTCCTCCCAGTTCTATTATTTTCGGCTACTTTGACCGGTATCTTCAAATATTTCTTTAGCGTTGTTAGCACACTTGTCACATCTCATTCAAAGTTTCCTTCGACTTGTATTAACATTTCTTGTTATAACGGAAGTGTTTTCAACGAATCTGAAGGACTGTGTTAAAGATGACAAAATAAACGACATTGTTCATGTTTCACTCAGATAATAATTCTTAACATTATTAAATAGAGGTCACTTTTTGAGGATTTGACCAAGCATTGGAAAAAGAAGTGCCTTATTAACTTCGATTCAGAGAATGGAAAGAATCATAAGAACAATTCGCAGAAAAATAATTGTAAAGCATGATTATATTGCCTTAAAATGAGAATATGAAAGATCTGGTATATTTTGAGAAAATATGCGGAACTAAGCTGTAGGCAGTATCCCGTGGGACACAGACGACGGGAGTGTGTAAAAAATATTAGAAACGACTTCGGAACTGACAGCCCCTTGCTTACAATTTTAGAAGACAAGATAAATCAATCTCAAAGAAGGTTTACAATATTTACTCGTGTAACAATAAAACACACCTACAAGATTAACATCAAAATATATGTAACCATCAATTTGTTTGGCTCTACAAAAGATTAATTAAAAAAAAATTAAAATATTTTTTTGTTGCAAAAGTAACAAAAAGTGTAAATCGATAGGAAAATTAAATAATAACAAATGGAAGTTAGATGAATGATAAAACTTGCACGTATTTTTAATTAAATAAAGTTTCATAACAAGAATTCATTAAATCTTACGTTCTGAGAAGTCCCACAAACGATATTTGCGCTCGTACCCGAGCAATGAAATATTAAATTCAGTGCTCTCAATGAAATTAAATTTTCTCATTATTATTAGTTCCGTAGATAAATACGTTACTCTGTGGAGTCTCGCTTGTATTTCCTTTGATCTATTGTTACACACAAGACGTTTGACATTGATTTTACATGAGAAATTACTTTGAATTTCAAATTAAATCTTGAAGATCAGATTCATAAATTTACAAACTGCTGCATATTATATTTCTTCCTTTCGAATCTGTCAATTAAAATTTTAAGTGAAAATAAATATTTTGATTTCGATGTCATAATTGTCTCTCGCATTGTCACCGAATAAACTTGAAAGTTTGAGCAGTGGAAGCACACGGCATGGGAATATGTTTCTAATGGGAATCCAATAGTTCCGTGTGTTTTCCTGCTGGATCGCTAATTAATCACAGCAACAATTAAGAGTTGAAAAGTTTCAACGAATAAATTTTGCAGCTCACTAAGTGAAAAGAGCAAAAATACCTGTGGCTGCGTCTTCTCAAAGCACGAAAGTCATAATTTATGATAAAGCAATCAAGTGCTCGCTTCAGAGGAGCTAAATTTTATTCATCTGTACAAATTTGAGTTTCTAGAAATGTTCAAGGACTCTCCAGCGACGGCGCCCGCCAAATGATTTCCTCCCAGTTCTATTATTTTCGGCTACTTTGACCGGTATCTTCAAATATTTCTTTAGCGTTGTTAGCACACTTGTCACATCTCATTCAAAGTTTCCTTCGACTTGTATTAACATTTCTTATTATAAGGGAAGTGTTTTCAACGAATCTGAAGGACTGTGTTAAAGATGACAAAATAAACGACATTGTTCATGTTTCACTCAGATAATAATTCTTAACATTATTAAATAGAGGTCACTTTTTGAGGATTTGACCAAGCATTGAAAAAGGAGGGCCTTATTAACTTCGATTCAGAGAATGGAAAGAATCATAAGAACAATTCGCAGAAAAATAATTGTAAAGCATGATTATATTGCCTTAAAATGAGAATATGAAAGATCTGGTATATTTTGAGAAAATATGCGGAACTAAGCTGTAGGCAGTTTCCCGTGGGACACAGACGACGGGAGTGTGTAAAAAATATTAGAAACGACTTCGGAACTGACAGCCCCTTGCTTACAATTTTAGAAGACAAGATAAATCAATCTCAAAGAAGGTTTACAATATTTACTCGTGTAACAATAAAACACACCTACAGTTATATCGATGAAAATAAAGCTAGCTCTTGCGTGTATCCTTCTGAATTAATCACCATGAGATAAACAAGATTAACATCAAAATATACTCGTATGTAACCATCAATTTGTTTGGCTCTACAAAAGATTAATTAAAAAAAAATTAAAATATTTTTTTGTTGCAAAAATAACAAAAAGTGTAAATCGATAGCAAAATTAAATAATAACAAATGGAAGTTAGATGAATGATAAAACTTGCACGTATTTTTAATTAAATAAAGTTTCATAACAAGAATTCATTAAATCTTACGTTCTGAGAAGTCCCACAAACGATATTTGCGCTCGTACCCGAGCAATGAAATATTAAATTCAGTGCTCTCAATGAAATTAAATTTTCTCATTATTATTAGTTCCGTAGATAAATACGTTACTCTGTGGAGTCTCGCTTGTATTTCCTTTGATCTATTGTTACACACAAGACGTTTGACATTGATTTTACATGAGAAATTACTTTGAATTTCAAATTAAATCTTGAAGATCAGATTCATAAATTTACAAACTGCTGCATATTATATTTCTTCCTTTCGAATCTGTCAATTAAAATTTTAAGTAAAAATAAATATTTTGATTTCGATGTCATAATTGTCTCTCGCATTGTCACCGAATAAACTTGAAAGTTTGAGCAGTGGAAGCACACGGCATGGGAATATGTTTCTAATGGGAATCCAATAGTTCCGTGTGTTCTCCTGCTGGATCGCTAATTAATCACAGCAACAATTTAAGCGCTTATCTCCGCGAACTTGTCTAACTACCAAATTGTTCTTGTCAAGTTTGGTTTGTGCAGATAGTCGCCGTTTAACCGCGCTGTTATACGGTCGAAGAGTAAATTCTCAGCTCGAAATTTGTGTACTTTCCTAGTTATTTAGTCACTTCCTACCGCAACTGAAAATTGTTAGATAAACTAGACCGAAGTGTGAAACTTGCCTGAATTTAATCCAACTCTGTCTCAAGTTTAGATTTAATTGGATGATTATTAGTGTCACCTTAATTTAGGCGTAGATCTAGAAAGGCTAATAGGCTATCTAACTGTGTCTGAATGTCTGCCTTCTCTCAATATATCTCTAATCTTTACTTAAAAACATATTATACATATTTTGCAAAGCGTAGATCGTTAAGCCAAAAAACATTTAATACAATTGCCTTTGACTATTTGACAAATTGTCGTGAAAAGATTATTGTGAAATCTATTCAAACGAACATTCTTAGCCAATTATTAGACTATTTGCGATCATTACGACACTCGACCTTAAAGCATAAAATAAAATTGCCACTTAACGTATAATTTATGTCCGAATCATATAATAAATTAATTAAAGGAATACTTAGACCTTATATACTCGTAAGTATTTTTCAAGTCTTGGTTTCTTTTAGACATAATTGCAAAGGTTATATCGAATAGCAATTTCGTGAAGGGTCATTGCTTTTTATAAATTTCTTCTGAATTACCTAAATTATACTCAGGATTTACAGCTTAACGATGGCTTAGGTACCAAATGTCTTTGAAATTTAGTCTGTATTGGAGTACATTTAGACACACCATTTAACAGAGAACTGAAAGTAACTGGAGTCTATACCAAAACAGATACTTCACGACCATTACACGGCGGTCGTTAGTCTAATGAGTGGGGATTCGGTTTACGAGTGCTTGATTTTAAATGTTACTAAATTACACGATACGTTTTCTTTAGGGTTAAATAATGTTTAATTGGATGTGAGGGGCGTAACATCGTTTAAAGCTAACCACACATACACCCGGTTCCTTGTTTCCTTAATTATAGGCCTTTTGTATTTACGGTTACTATAATAAATATTATACGAATTATCCAAATATTGATATAGCTAATTGTACCCGGTTACGAATTTTGGTACTAAAGCGTTCTTCCAAGTTTATTCTTCATGATTTTTTTTTATTAAGTCACCTTTTAGTGGTGAATGTAGAGCAGCAAAATACCAGTTATTCATATAACGCCAGTGGCTTTGGCGATTGTCCAAATAACAAAGTAAGGCACGCACACCTCAAATTTACTATGTTAAAATCTCTATTTTAGCAAAAAAAAAAACTCTCATGAATAACCACTATGAATTGCTCTAGATATTCTACTCGAAGTTTTGAAATATGATAGAAATTAATTTCTACGTAACAGTTGGTACATTCAAGAAAATTAAAACATTTTCATCGTCTACTTATATTTTTAACCCATAGTAAAAATTGTCATCATCATCAACTGGCCCTTGTCCCTACGGAGAGTCGGCACAGTATGCGCTACTTTCCATACATCTCTATCAGCCGTCATATCTGAATTCACTTCCTTCTTTAGCATATCCTCTTTCACACAATTCATCCATAGTTTTTTCGGTCTTCCTTTGTAGCCATCCAAATTCAATCTTAGTACTTTCTTCTTTATGTCATCCTCACTACATAGTACCACGATAATCTTTTGCTTCTCAATTGATTGTAGAAATTATACTATTTATAATTTGAATGTACAATTATAATTGTACTCTCGTTGTAATTGTATACTTCAATTATTGGCACCAGTAGTCTATTGTCTTAGTTTGCCAGACCACTCAAGCGATGTTAGTGCTTCTGGACTTTTTTAACTCAATTACAATTTGTACCGGATGTTCGATAGTGCCTCGATAATATAAATCTACTTGAAAACGGAAGTTGTGCACTACAATACATAAAGATAGGCATGTCTTTTCCTGGATCCTATGTTAGTTTCTATTCTGTATCATAAAATACTTAAATTTTATTTATGATTTTTAAATCCGGTTGTTACAAGCTATGTCACATTTTTTGGTAATTTAAAATTACTATTATCACAATTAATAGCAGTTTACAAATAATTAAAAACAATTACCATATAAACAACCTATTTAAAAATAAATTATGATTTTAAAATTACCAAGTTTATTACTTTCATTCTACGTTTATTATAATTTAAATAATCAATAATTTCAAATTGACTCTTAATTCAATTGATATTATGCAAAGGAGGCACAATGAAACGGCATATTTGATATCGCTTTTATGAATAAAGCCTGTTAAAGTTATTGATAGCTCTCTGTCGGCATGATATTTCCCCCTGATCCCGCAGGCACACATGCAAATTCCGGCTGTGACGGGAGGATTTTCTGCTCAGTTATCCCGTAATGTTTGCTAAATCGACTACTAACAGGCTTTACTAACAATGAGAACCTTGCTTCATTTTAGTTTAAAATAAGCCAAACAATATTAATCTAAATGGTAATTATTCGCCATGTAAAGATAGCTTTTGTAATTAAAATAAATCTTTGTTATCAGATACGTTAATAAATACTGCCTTCATTTATCGAGAAACTACACGAGATCCTAGATTTTCTTACGTTGATATCTAGACGCTAATTAAGATGGTAGAACAAATTATTACCTCTATTAACTTACGTTATCAGATCTGTAATATTTTAATCGTAGTTACAACAATAACATATCTAAAACATCACCACCGCTGGACAGAAAATTGGGTACAAAACATAAATCAATCTACATCGTGAACATGCCTTGCCAGCGAATGTCATATTCATGTCACACAAATTGTTTCTTTGTTCACAAACGTATCCAACAGAGCGTTCCCTTGCTGATCCCAAAATTAAAATAATTATATAACAAAAACTGAGCATAAGTAGAGGCGTATAAAGCTTTTGTCAGTGAAAGTAGAATTATATTTTTAACGTAGATAATAAATCACAACGTGACGTGAACTATCGCGCATTGTGATAATTAATTTCGCTGACAACACATTAATAACGCTCTTTAATTGAAGATATTTTGTCCTGTTTTCATCTTATACTGGAGCGATTATGTGCAGCTGTGCTATCTCTGCTTATACTGGATGATAAAACCACATCGACGCGACTAACGACAGAATAATTTTCGCTAAAATGTATAATAATTTGTTTCTCCCTCTTCGCTTCTGTCTCTCACGCGTACCTATTACGCTTATATTCTTTACATTTAAAGGCATAGATGTCGACGACATGAAATCCGTTTGATTTCTAGCCATTATTCACTTAGGTTAAGGTAATTAATCTATATATTAGGGAATCAACTAGCATGCCTGCGTTCGGGTCAGCTAATTCATGCTCGAGATCACTCGTGTAGAATGGCGCTCCATTAATTGCGTCCACAGGGCGGCTTCACTTTGACCATAACGTCACTCTGACTGATTGTCTTACTAATCATTGGTGTCGAAGCCGAATGCTTGTATACTGCTCATCTAGGTGCAAATATCTCATCTTTTATTCATTTGTACAGCAACAACTCACGCCTGTAACCCGTAAGAAGAGTAAGCAGAGATTACGGTTTTCCACTCAGGCGGTTTTGGATCATCTCTTGACTCTTCGGGTGCTTTATATACCGCACTACTTAATTTTATTTCATTCACAATTTTAACATCTCTAAACAACCGGGCATTGCTTATTTAAGTTCAGACATATTTTTTAATTTTATTCCTCACTTTTATCTATAACAGGAGAATAATTGAATTGTCAGTAGTATCATACTTCTAAGAAATCCTGTTGTAATTCTCTAGATACCAGTGATTTATGTTTATATCTCAGCTTTCACGCGTCTGTTGGTTACTGATCGACACGTTTTTCATAAATAGTAAAATATCAATTCATCGATGCTATACAACGTCTACTTCTTCCCACTACATGTTGAACGTGATATGAATTTGACGAACGATATCACTGACTTCTGTTTATGTAATTTATATACTACATACTGAATATGTATTATATAATTTTTGTTAGTATATATTTCGGAGAATCAATTTACATTTGATTTGGGTATTTTATTTTTAACATTTGTGGAATAATAATGTGATTTTGTGTGTGCGGAAAAGCTTGTCTACCGACAAAGGCCTCCTCTAAAGATTTCCACTCCTTCTTGTCTCTTGCCAACCGGATCCATATTTTTATTTTATAATGTGATTTTATTGTTTTAACAATACAACCAATTCTGCTCCATAGAAAACATGAGCATTATCACATTTTCCGGGCGATTTCGTAAAAACAATGTTTGTTATTTCCTTGTCACATTATAACAATTGTATTGCTTTATTACCAAGGTTTCTCGCAAACGCATTTGTCTAAACTTTCTGTCGTTTATGTTCATTCCAACTTTTTATTATGTTCTTTCCAACAGACTTAATATTACAAATTTAAATGAAATTCCTTGCGTTACACATTTACGTAATTACATCAAAGTTAAAAAACATTTGGCAATTGCTTTACGTAAAATATGTCTAGGGGTCGCGGTATGTCAACCACGGCACTATTGGAACGGTTTTTGTAACGACCCTCAACAAAAAAGACAAAGACTACTGTAAGCAGGCCCTTACCTCAAAAGAATTCCAAGCGAAACTCAATTTTACTTACATTGTAATTAATTTTAATGGTCTCAATTTACTGAGCGGTTGGAACATTATATATCTGACTTTATTATGTTTTTGAAATCTTAGTTTTTGATTTAAAGCTCACTGCAGTGAAAAATTGTAAACATTTGTCGTCGTCAGTATTTCACGGTTATCGATGTTTCTAAATGTAAAAGTTTAGATGGATGTTTATTAGAGTTTGTAGCCTAAACTGCTGAACGTATCTAAATGAAATTTGGAATAGAAGTAAAGGATAGTCTGGAAACCTATGTTTTATAGGTTACTTACCTTTCTTATTTTTTAATTCCACGAGGATAATACAAAGTAAATATTAAAATCACTGACCTTTATTCTCCTTTACTCCGTTACTCTTTCCTATCGATTAAGTAATGTGACACCTTAAAAATGTAACCGTACATGTAACATATCGTTTCAGGTTGTTACTTTGAAAAAGAAATTCACTTAGTAGGCGTACAAGTTTCTTCACTCCCCGCCGTTTGACAAATTACGTTATGATTTAGCTGTGGGGCGTACGGCACGGCTTGCGACTTTATTTTAGAACATACGCGTGTTATGCTAAGCGATAAAGTTTGTGCTTCCTACTGCATACTTTAGCTTACGACCTGTTCGACTTAATGGATTAACTTAATTATTAGATTCCGGGAGAACTGCGAAAGTGATTTCGACTAAGCCCCGTTGTTTGTCTTATTTTGTTTCATTCTTGAGTAACTTCCAAATAATTGGAAATAAATCAGGGTAAATGTAACATTTGTATTGATCTATTGTGATATTTATAATGTGTTTTCATGATTACAAAACAAAATTGTCGTTAAACAATAAAAACATAGTATTAGTTAAAAACTATACAATGTTAAAAACGTAGATTAGAACAGAAAATGTTTTAATAACAGATTATCCTATTTTTGTTAACAAATTTTTAATGTATGTTTAACTTTGATACGGTTTCAAAACTAAATGCTAAAAACTCCCTTTGGAAACGGATAAAGTTTGGGACACAAAGCGCTTGTAGCTATTAAAAATGTATGAATTTTATTTAAGAGTTTTATAACTCTGCTTACGTTAAGTTAAAAACAAATGAACCTTGATTGTACAGCGGATATCATTTCAGGTATACGATTTTAGATAAAAGATCGATCGTTATGTTCCTAACTTAAAACCATAAAGTAATTGAACGGCAAAAAATATCTACTTAACACTCATCAAAAATATTAAAACCGCTTTTTACCTTAGTGGTCATGAACCAACTCTGAGTACGGCATTTCTATTATTGTTAAGCAAGTTTTCACAATTTTCATTAAGCTTTCTTTTATTTCGTGTTCCTTATTTGTCTTATTTTTTTTGGTTCATTTTTGCGAGATTTTTTAAGATTTCTAGCCGATCTTAGGTTTCCATCTCAAATCTCATACATAATTTACGTGTAAAGCACTATGCAGCCCTACATCTACAAACATCCAATTTTGGTTTACACAGTGAGCTAAATTGTGCGTCAAATATATGTTGGTACGTTGTATTTGTGTGTAATCTGGATAATCTGCGAAACAATCACAAGAGAAACCATGTTATTAGAAATCTGAGAGCCATTGCTAGTATTGAGGAAGATTCAATTTACGTAATACTAAATTACACCACTGGATGTTGCTTCCTAGTAATCTTAGGGCCGGTTTCCCAGCTACATTTAATCATTCGTTAGTGTTTTGGTTCGATAACTTCTTGAAATGCGTTTCCGAACTACGTAAGTTGAGTTTTACTCCGTTGAAACTTAGGTGAACTTAACACTAATGAATCACTAGGTTAAGTTAATGGAAACTTCAGCAAACCAGAAGGTATTAATCTATACTAATATTATAAAGAGGAAGGATTTGTATTTTTGTATGTATTGAAATAACTCAAAAACTACTTTGCCGATTTTAAAAATTCTTTCACCGTTAGAAAGGTAATTTATCTGTGAGTAACATATGCTACATTTTTTATTATTTTATAATTACACGCGGGCAAAGTCGCGAGCAACAGCTAGTTATGAATAGCTTGCTTTACATGATTTGCATATCGTTGTGAGTTATTTTTCAAGTTCACTCGACCCTTACTTGTTCGCAATGTTTTGTAGAAATGCAGGTAGATGGCATATTCATTTTAACTTTTATTCTACAATCATTATAATAAATGTCAATAAAACAGTAACTCCAAGACAGACGGCTAGTTAGAAATAAATTGGAATACTCTAAATAAATATTGAACTATGTGATGTATTCAATGGACCAAATTGTAGCATACTAGATATCACAGCTTGAACGTCTTTTGCTTGAATGACTCGGATCGATACAGGAAATGTTGCGAACTCAGGATGCCGATAATATGTTCGTTACGAACATTGTATACCTATATAATCTATACTATTATAATAAATCGTAAACACACACTTCTTTGTTGCCTAAGATGTCAGCAATCACAGCATATTTTCTAATAACTCTTTTTGTAATAAAAAGCCCTACACTTACGTCACGCTTTAGGCTATATATTTTCGCACATACTGTGCCGACCCTCCATAAGGGATAAGGGCAAGTTGATGATGATTTTCACGCCGTGAAACTTAGGGGTAAATATTTTGGATAAAAACCCTAATGTGGGAAAGGGACCATAAGTAGCTGCCAACATCAAGAAAGCAAAATTGCTAAGGTTTGTCATGTCATGTCATTTTGACATTTGCTATTTATAATTTGACAAATGTAAACAATAAAATAAAGTTTTTATAATTTCACGCGGATGAATCCGCACGCGAACAGCTAGTATTTTATATTTCACTATCATCCATTAATAGATTACATTTGGCTTCTTGGCCTGATTCTAAAGATTATACGTCCCCTTGATATTGATCCCCGAGTTCTCTATAATTGTGTGAAATGTCTTACAATATTTTTAACAAAGTAATCATTAACTTAAAGAGTTAACATAACTGTTCCGTATAAAATAAATCAAAATGCTGTTTTATTTTACAATACGAAAGTTAAACTATTTAACAAAGTTGTAAACATTAGCTAGGGAACTAATTTAGTATGCAACAAAAGGTGATTGTGACGTAAGAATGGGTTCAGCGGGAATGCAGTGACAAAAGCCGCTTACGAGACTTCGTGCAATGTGATAATTAGTACCCTCAATAGGTTCTCTGCTCGCTTAGTACTACCCATTTGAATATTCCCCTACGGCCAAAGTTTGCGGGAAGCTACAATAATCCACAGTATATGCACACAGTGTTTTATTCCAGTCCGAAATGATAACGATATGTTACACGGTTGAATGCATCCAACAGAAATTCTGACGTACCATCGAATTAATAACCCGCTTCCATCTCGCTTGTCATACAATAAGGATTTCAATTCTCGTTTTAATCACTCGTCGGAGTTAATATACGCTCGGGGCAAAAAGTTATTTCGGGATTTAATAATTGTTGCTGGAATGATATGTAGAGTGGATTATGAATGCAAATACTACATGCTTACGGATAAAGTCCTTGTAGACTTCTACTTAAAAAATCCATGAAATATGAAGTTATATTTTGTATGTTAGTAAATTTAAAGATTATTTTATATTAGCTTAACATGCAATAGTTTGTTTGTCTAAGTTTTATTGAGTTTCATTTCAAGAATAAGAAAAACAGTAACAGAAAGAAACTATCATAAAGTGCAAAGACGATTCTATCTGCTTGGGAAGAAAATATATTTAATTAAATCCAACACTTAACGGCTACCAAGTAAACAATTCCAGCTATTGGCTTCAAGTATAGTAATAAAGAAATGAGTCATATCAATAACTGATTTCGTGAGAAAGTAATAAAAGTGTAGCTAAGAAAAGAAGGGCGCGAACGCAACACTGAGATTACGAGTTCACGTCACTTCCACCACGTCTTTGCTCGAAGATTTATGTCGTTGCAATAAAATCTCCTCGTTTGAATAAACATCTCGAGCTCGGAGCTGTGACAAATTACCAGCGCTCGCCGCCAAAAGCCAAGCGTCGGCCATTAAGAAAAATAATTCTTTATAACGACATAGGCTGGCTTCGACTTGGGGACTAATTATTCATGTCTATTGTAACGTGTTAGATTTACGGATAAGTTTAAGATTAAGTAGTAAACAAGGACATTTACGTAGAAATAAGTAAGAAGAACTTAGTTTATTGATAAAGATTGTGTATTTTTTACGTGTTTAACTACACGTGTAAGTTTTATGGTGCTTATTACCTAACGTAGCTTACTTAGTAGTAAGCCGAAATTAGAAATCATAAACTATTTACATTAAAATTAGCTATAATGTTTTTACATATAGATTACACTTATAAGTACTCGGATTACTCATCGTATCTCAATAACTTAAAACGAAACTTAAGCTACATTTAATGATGAATTAATTACGTACGTAACCGCAATTAAAGTCTCTAGATTACATTTAGATTTATAACCTAGAATTACTCTTTTACGTCCAATAAAACAAACAGCACATAGATGTATGTTATAAAGTGCGATTCCAATATTGAAGCAAGAGGTCGTAGGTCCTGTAACAAAAACTAATTAAACCGAACATCGGCATGTGTAGCCTCCAGCAGTAATGAATAGTAGACAGCCGAGTCTGTGCTCCGCCCACTCCCCCGCGTCTTTATAAAAAACGCTTTTAATTAAAGTACTCTGTGACCTCCCCAAGATGTTAATTGCAATTCAGAAAAAAGCAAAACTCTCGAGAGCAATTTAACGAAACGCGTGATCGGAAAAAAATATAAGTCTTTAGGTCACTTTTATGGCCAGTTTCCCAGCTACCTTTAACCATTTGTTAGTGTTTTGGTTCGATAATATCTTAAAGCGTATCCGAACTACGTAACTTGAGTTTCCGTAGAAACTTAGGCCATCCTAACACTAATGATTCGCTAGGTAAATACAAAATAAGATGTAAATTCAGAAATATGGTATAAGTATTGCAACAAACATATTTTACTGCTCTATTCGGCGACATATACTTATTTAAGTTACTTTACAGTAAGATGTCTCCTTGACCACTGAAAGTATTTGAGGGCGGCAGTTAAATGTTCTATAAGATTAACAACTATAATGTAGGAACATAATTAGCACTCCCAAATTATTACAAGTCGCAAGAATCATGTACATAATATTCACAGCTAAAATAAATTCAAGTAAGAAAGTACATAGCGTGAATATTGTAGACGTCCATTCGTCTTCATAGTGATGTATGGCAAAGGCAAGAACAGAATAGTGACACCTGTAGTGTTCACACGCCTCTGCTTGTAAGGATCGTGAGACTGCGAATTGCTGACTACTTATATCAAATTACGTGCTACGTATACTGAGGGGGGGATTTGGGGGAGCCGGGGAATGGGAATATGACGTAGGTACTTCGTCTTGCGAATTGCAGCCTCAGCTCGATCCTTACGTCCCGAGGAAATTCCTCATGACCTCGATTAAATCTGAACCTAGCACAAACCTATTTAAATTTTAATGTAGTTATTAAAATTCTTCGCTGGCTCCTAAATTTATAAGGACATCTTTGTGGAATAACCTACTTAATTTTCGAGTTAAATCTTTCTTGTTCAAGTATTTTTCTCAATGTTTTTGAGGTTCAACTTTATGAGGTTAGTTAAATATAAAATATACCAATGGACAAAAAATTTAAAAAGCAAAACCTATATTTCTTTAGCACTATAATATTTATTACACGTTTTAATAACACTGTACATAGTCACACCTACACCAGAACAAATTAAGTTAGGACTACAACCTTGCTCTATATCTCTCGATTTGTTTATCTGTACGAGTTTGAATTGAAATGCATATATTTATAAATTTAACTATCACAACATACTCCTTATAGAAACTATAAATTAGTAGCATATACTTTAATAAATTAAACTATTTAATACTAAAACTAAGCGGATTTAATGTTCTGTAAACATCGAATTGGATCTCGAATTTTGGTGTGGAAATAGACCCTCCCGACTGACAAGGCGGTTCGGATGTACGCGATGGCAGTAGAGGGCATGCATATTCATACGCCCGATTCCGTAGCGAGTATTAATTTGCATTCCGATCTGACAGCGGTCGAGATCCCGTTGACCATTTTCGTTTCTTTGCTACAAGCCTCTTGCGGCCGGCAGCCGACGCTTTGCTTGCTCGCAGATGATTCAATAGAACGTGAAATCGAAACGTTTGCTCGCAGTGGAGCCATGCATGCGGAGCACTTCAATAGAATTCCGTTCTATTAACGTTGCATCTATTTTTTTTATTACTAACTTCCAATTTACCTAGAAAACTCCTACATCATAGTCATACGTTATAGTCAAGTATGTTTGTAGTAAAATACGTTCTTAGATCCAGCACTAACTATAAAAACGTTGCAGTTTTTTCTACTTGTACTTACATGGAATAGTTCCTTTGAAATTGTCTACGACTACGCCTTATATTGCAACTCCAGTTGGTTTACGCTTATCATATTTCGTGTAATAATCCAGCGAAGTATTTGTACAATATGTTTTAAAACACTCAAGCTGTGGTGAGAGCGAGGGACATTGGTCTAAGTGGTTCATAAATCAAGGAACACAGTGGTTTATGTAAGATTACAGCAGCGGGGAGCGTCTGTAAAATGCCTCTGTGTAGCGCTTAAGTATTAAAACCATTTTATACTTGTAACAAAACAGAATATTGCCTTGACTGAAATAAAATTGTACATTTATATCACAGCTAACATAAAGCTTCTTAACCGAAAAATGCGGTCTTCTTTACGTATTGGCATCTTTAATTTACCTTCCGATTAATATATTTAGAATTTTCTCGGAACCTACAATATAAAAACTTTAATACACCCATTTCTAAGGCGTCTGTAATTGGATTTCATTTCTTTCATAATCGATTCCACTTCAAATATACTTCACGGTGATATCCTATTGTGAGGTCAAAATTATTTTGCAGTCTTTATTAAAAATCCAAATCAGAAACTGTTCAAAGTTAAACTGTTAATTCGTTTTTAAACCACATTTACAAATAAGAAACGTGTTTACAAAGGCGTTTAATTCACAGTTAGCCGTTAAATATTGTCGACCGCTATTTGTGCACTGTCGCTTAACGTGTGTAGTCGTGTGTAACATGTGCTCCGAATAGTCCCTGCCTCCTGTTATTTATCGCCATTCTTTCTATCTACAGCCACAACTGTTACTAAACAATATTCTTTTGCGTAGTTGACAAAATGTTTTACCTCTTTATTTACAAAAACACCTTCAAAGTGATGTATTACGTTGTTTTTCTTTTAAAAACATGTAGAGATATTCACACTCTAGCAGTTACTAATGGCTTTGTACATTTAAATGTATAGCTACCAATAGAATAGAAAAATTATCTCTATTGAGCCACCAGTTACATATATCAATATTTCAGTAATGTTTTTCTCCGGATTTTATTATCTTAAATGTTTCATAAGGAAATATTCGCGTGTAATATTCTCCGTAGCGCTCAGACCTAACCAAATAAAAACTAACTATTACGTCTATTTTGCCCCAAGAAATAAGTTCTTGCAATATTCATTACATGACACAGTTACACATTACATTGTTACAGTGGTAGAGCCCGCTTTAACATCTTCGCACGAATGGGCCGGCTCGCCCGGTGTAATACCACGACCACACAGAAAACAGGCGTGAAGTGGAAGCAATTCCGCGTTTTGTCTGATGAGTGTGGTGCCGGAGGCCTAATTTTAGTCCTTTTCCCTTTCCACCCTTTTCTTAAGAGGAAAGGATGCGAAGGAAAAGTGGATTTGACGGTGGAGGAGACGCATAGGAAGGGGAAATGTCCTCTTTATGTGCGTCTCATCCTCCGTCAATTAAGGGTAGGCAACGCATCTGCAATTGCGGATGTTTATGGGCAGCGGTCGCTTTCCATTTCGGTGGATTCAGGTGGCCGCTTGCTCGTTTGCCACCTTATATTATTATATAAAAAAAATGAAAGTAATTTACAAGTACGTTTCTATATGGCTTTTCTATAATTGACATTCGATGTCTCGTCATTTTCTTTATAACATCTGAGAGTGTTCAATTTGTTTTAAATGTATGATGAAAAATGTTAAATAACGTATACCAGCTCTATGCACTCTACTAACGTAAAACTCGTAGCTCATTTAATAAACAAACATGTAATCAATATACATATATGGACTGGATTTCCAGCAATTCCTTTGTATCAAAGGTACAGTAACCGCATTTTCGGTCTTATGACATCTGATCGTGGCTTTTCGACAACTAACATGTTTCATTCGCATTCCAAGTTTGAAATGTAGTTGAATAGATACCGATATTCTTGAGTATTAACACGTACTATTTGCATTTACAGAACCCTGTTTTAAACATTAAAATTTTAGAAATTTATAGATTAGACATAGTGAACAATTTATTATATTTACACGTGGTTTTCAGGACCTAACAATAGATGGCGTTAGTGTGGCATGTGTAAAATGTGAAGTGCCAACTATTCTTCCTCTAAATATTTTTAATGTCTTTGTAATGAACACTACACATATTAGGAATGTAAAAGGTGTGTGCCTGTTTTGATACTGAAATCTTTTTATATTAATCACATTGTTATTTTTAAAAAATTACACTAAACACGCATGAAAATTACTACGAAATTAATTTCGTGTGCTACATTTTTAATCTTCTTGTTGAATTCTTCTTAAACCAATTCACAAAGCGATTACGATACATTGAGGCAAAAACTCCTTGCTGGCTCTGTCTCATTCGTTAAAGTATTTTCAATTAATTTGTTTTCTAATTAAAGCTGAATATTGATCTTCCCTATCTATGGGGAAATTACATAATTACTTACGAGTACTTTATTTATTTAAAACTTTATGCACGACAATTAAAATACAAATGACTACTTGATCGACTGACTTGAATGAGTCCTTTATTGACTGTTGATTAATTCCAAATTTAAAACTAATCTTACTATCTTACTTCTTACTAATATTACATATATGCGAAAGTTTAGATGGATGGATGGATGTTTGTTATAGATATAGAGGATAGTCTGGAAGAACACACAGGCTACTCACTTTTGTTTTTTTTTTTAATTTCACGCGGATTGCGTCGCGGGCGAAAACTAATGTATACATAAATTATACATTTTAGCAACCGTATGATACAGTTATTTTACTTATGTTTAGTAACTTAAAAATTTTCCATCATTAACAATATTTAAATACTCATAAACGATCATTAGACGTAAAAAGTTCAAGATGATATTTCCATAAATATGAAAAGTATGAAATTATCATAGCAATAAATTTCCGGAAACATTCTTTCATAAATCAACAAACCATTGGTTTCATTTACATAAAACCAATTGAACGGGAATAGAGTTGAAACCAAACAACTGCCTGAGACATTTTTCATTGACATTCAGAGAGTGGTTCTCGGAGTAAGATACTTTGCAAATAATAAACAAGTGCTCCGTTTTGATGTTTCATAAATTGTTTGAAGACCACAGAATCGATAAAATGTAGATAGTTCAATATTTAAATTTTATATCTACACTAATATTATAAAGATAAAAGTTTTGTATTTTTGTATGTATTGAAATAACCCAAAAACTACTGGGCCGATTTTAAAAATTCTTTCACCGTTAGAAAGGTAATTTATTTGTGAATAACATAGGCTACATTTTTTATTATATTTTAATTTCACACGGGCGAAGTCGCGAGCAACAGCTAGTCATTGAGTAAAATGATAAACATATGCCTATTACACTAGTTTCAATAGGTAGGGTTGCCCTTGTACCAAATTATTAAGAACTATCACGCCAAACGCATAAATTAACTTTTGTGTTTTTTCTATTAATAGAGGTATATACTTTTATTATTTCTCGATGTCCCTTTATCTTTAATAATAACAATTTAAAGCCAATACACTGCGGTTACGCTGCATTAATGATAGTTTAGAATTTCACAGCAAAACCGAAATATTATTGGACTTCAGCCAATCGTAATCCATTCAGAATGACGCATTAATTCCGGCTTTCAGTTAGTCCTGCTAACTTTATTAAAATACTTCTCTTGTACGCGTAAAATTCTGTATAAATTTCTTTAAAAATATATTTCTACTTGAAATATTTTATCCCCTTTTTAACGCGAGTTTGTTTAGAATCCATTGTCCCGGTATCTGTAGTTTATTTAACACCCTTTTTATAAACTATATAAAGATAGTAAACACAAAAGTCTTGGCTATTGACAGCTGAAAGAACATTTATCTTAAAGGACAAAAAAGATAAGGTCAGCCGCAAAAATACTTCAAGCTTTTTTATTTTTATTTCCATAGATATTTTTATAATGTGGAAATTTCTTTTATCTAAATATAAAATATATTTTCAACATTTTTTTTACTATTTTAGCTTCACTATCATATTTCATACTAATATTATGATTGCGAAAGTTTAGATAGATGGATGGATGGATGGATGGATGTTTGTTAGAGTTTGTAGCCTAAACGGATTTCGATGAAATTTGGTATAGATGTAGAAAATAGTCTGGAAGAACACATAAGCTATTCATTTTTGTTTTTTTTAATTTCACGCGGACGGAGTCGCGGGCGACAGCTAGTTAATTATAAGATAACAAAGATAAAGTCATATTTAAGCGCGGGATAAACATCCGACTACTAGACTTTAGTGTCTTTGCATTTAATTAACTCTGGATATCACTGCGAGATAACTGTGTTCATTTAGTTAAGTATAAAGCTCTTGGTAACTTAAACTAGTACAGTTAAATCGGTCAGTTACCACAATAGAAGTTTACTACAACATTATACAGAAAATGGTATGCTTGGTTCCAGCATAACGGGTTTTTAAGTCGTTATTTAGGTAAAAGTTAAAATGCATTTTACTGTGTACTTGAAATATTTTTTAGAAAATAACATACGAAGTGAATAAGTATTCGTGCAACAATCGCTTATATCTGCCGCCTTCAATATCGCCTTGGGAGTTTTGTCATAGTCCTATCGTTGTATGAATTCGTCTCAGTAGTAGTCTATTTTAACCTAAAATGCGTTTTGTATTAAACTTTAGTTAGACATATTTATTGAAAATATCAAGTCAATATTGCCGTGAATTTCGAGGTATTTAATAATTTATCAAGTTCTACAAGTCCCTTTTCAAAGCTTATGTAAATATTTACTGACTTTGGTGTAAGTTGTTATTGCTTTCACTTCGAACTTTGTGTCAAAAGTAATTTATAATTGAAATGACTTCAGAAAAGACCTTTGTAACAAGCGTTATTGTGTACTTAGGACTATTCAAGCTCAAATGTTTAAATAATCTAAGAGACAGTAAACGTCACCAAAACGGCTGTTCTTATAAAAACTACGTTTTCTTGAACGTAGAAGTGTTGATGTGACTTCAATACTTATATAAAACAATACGTGTTTTCACATGTGTAACAGTGGAAACTCACAATGTACAGGTGTATTGTTACAACATTCTCTCACAATTTTCTAGAAAAATACGTTGCAATTTCAAAAAGATTTATTCGTTGAATAGCTTGAGTGTGGAATTATTTGCCAGCCATTTTTGGCATTCACTTTAGTTACTGTGTTCTATTTACACTGAATGCAGTTACACTCTCCGTTAGTTCCGATCTAACAACAAATCTGTTTTAAAATCGAACTAAACGTAAACACAATAATAAGCAATACTTAACTTTTTACCTTACCGTAATATGAGCTTTACCATACATTTTCATAGCGCGATTTAAAAAATGCTCTTTTAATGTAGGCTTTTCTGTATGTTTCATTGTTTTGTTAATAGTTAACTTAGTAATATGTTTTGATTTCATATTATTCTGGTTTGAAGGTCATCAATTTATTAGCAATCTGGCTCCGAGTACAATCAAGCACTTGTCGGACCGAAGCCTGGTTACGAAACGCCATTGTTTCAAAAGCCCTTTGCTTTCACTCCTTAAGAATTCATTTCATTCACTATAGTTTTGTTAGCTTTTGTTGTCGGAGTTTTGTTCGCTCGTTTTTCTTTTCATTTCATTACAGTGTATCTTTGATGTTCACTTTGCCGGAGTCCGGCGCGGTTCCTGTGGGAACGCGATACAATGATTACCTACTTTCCTTGTTTTCAATTAACGCAATTCAAACAAACGTTTTGTATGATACCTTAGAAAGTAACAAACAAAATTGAGCATAGGATTTTTAAAATAAATTATATTTAACTAAGCTAAAAGTACACGTACAACAAAACCACACATTCATCAATATAAAATTAACTTTTTATTGGTTGAACATTATTAAATATATATTTATAGATGTGCAAATGGATACACGATGTAGTTGGAGGTAAATAAAGCACACAATAATAATTATTGTAAGATAATAAGTAGTTATCTTTAACACACAGGATACTCATATTTATAACACGTATAAATTGATTTACTGCTTAGTGTTATGTATTGTTTGAATAGAGATCGAGAATAATTTCGCTATAGCAGAGATAATTTGTGAACGATATCGATTGATTCCATAGCTGGATTCTGGAGCGACGAATGTGTTACAATGTTCCCCGTTATTTCGTATTCGAATATTTGTCATCCTTTTGCGCATATTTGCGCAAGAATTTTTTTATATTACATCAAAGTGAAACTGGATGGAAACAATAAAAATATATCTGACTAATGGATAAAAATTGTACAAACACCATTATTAAAACGGTATGTACATCATTGAAATGAACCCTTTTTTATGATTGTTAAAAGAACAAGTGATAGCGAGATAGACTGTACAAACGGCACACAATCAATCCGTGTCGGTAGTGGTAAAAGAATAAAAACGGCACTAGAGGGATTTCCACTGAAAAACTGTGACGTTTCAGAAGATTGGATAGGAAGTATGAAATTCTGTAACAGATACGATGCTTGGATATCTTGTATCGAAATGTTACCAACTGTTTTAACTGCGTGTGATCTATGTTTCTGTCCTCAATATACTATAGACTAATTCTGTTGAAATTGAATCATAGATTATAATATTATATCTCGTTAGTTCACAGTATTAAGCCATTTCTCATTAGATATAATACACGAATTATATTAAGAGATAGGAACGATCTCGTGAATAATTATGCTAATTAGTAAATCGTTATCGTCTTATTAATGTAATCGCTATGTAACATGTAAAGTATATAGCGATGCTATGACAACGCAAGCATAAGCCCAACATATATACTAGTATAGAAGTATAGATATAGATAACATTATTTTAATGCTGCTTGTGAAGATACGTTATACCGCATTTAAAGAAAACTTCGCAAACGGATTGGAAATTTCTTTCATTATGAATTACAATCAAATGGCGATAAACGTACACCTCTAGCATCAACTATCAAATTAATTCAACAAATTAAATTATTAAATCAGGAATGTTCCGTTTATATGGTGAGTCATATTTCAAATTAAACAATAACGTTTCATAGTAAATAACTTGTACGACAATCCGTACCAAAGTTAGCTATTATATTGGTTCATAAACCTTAAATAAATTACATTAAGTCACAAACATATTAAATTCATACAATATATGAAAGTTTAATTCTCTCCACATTAATGGGGCGTATGAGCGCATATTTTCATGAATATTACATGCTATATTCAACCATTGTCTTAGGAAAATTATGTTTGTTTGCTCGAGTAGATATTTCGGCCGCATTTCGTATAATGCCAGACTACCTATTAGGTAGGAGCGTAATCAACAGAGTGCGTTTCATACTGGGACATGTTTGTTTACCGTCGCTCGCGAGGGAATATTTGTCTCGCAGGATTGTTTTTGCGGGTAGTAATATAAATATTAAAGGAATATTACCGTGTTTGCGCACATTCCTTAACACTTCGTAAGTCTTGAATAATTCAGAGGAGCGAGATTTCGCCCGCTCGTTCGCTTATCGTTGTCTTTGAAATACAGGGCCAAGTGGAGCTTGGTGCTTTTCTTTATAATACCTCGCCCATTAAAAATATTGAAGAAATATAATGTTTTTGTAAAATAAGACAATGTATTTGATACTTTGCATAGTTATACAAGTTTCTTGAGTTGTTATTATAAATATACACATTTTCATTTAAGGATTCTTTTTTCTTTTGTATCTGATAACACTACTAACTATTATACAAAAGTTTTTCTTACTTAAAGTTTAATGTTTAACTTATTGTAACTTTCGTAACACATTAAAAGCTGTCTGATGTCTAAACTGTAATTTCGTTTTCTCTATTTAGTTAACATGAAAAGTATAAAAATTGCTTTATCAGTGTGCGTATACGCGTACAACGAACCTATCTACAAAATCAATTTCACACGGTTCATTAAACATCTAACCGAAATCGCCATAGTATCAGCTTTACACGAAAACAGAGCTGCAGAGCAGTGAACTGTACAGTACTATTTTGCCACTAAGCGTTAGCGTTCAAACAATAGCCGTACTGCATGTTCTGCCTCATAGTTATGTCCTCGTGTAAAACTGGTACAATATGCGCTGTGCCTTGTGCGATTTCAGAGCTCTGTCGACACCGGTCATATTTAAACTTTCGCACGGGCTACGGCTCAGCCCCAAAGCGCTCATAAATCACCAAAACCTTACTCCACACGTCGCCCTCGAATTTAAATAGACCCTCGAGCGCGATCACAACTGATTTAATACTTTTACTATATAAATATTTTCATTTTTTTCTACATGATTTATTTCGTATTGTGTCTCATTTTCTCTGGTGGTAATAAATTCTCGAAATATCTGGTGAGATAGCGATAAAGGGTACAAGGGATTCATAAGCATAGTGCGGTTGTTACGGTGTTTGTACTGAAGGAAATTAATGACCCTTTCTTATACATGTTAAGGAAATTCGGAGGTCGGAATTATGTTGCAAGTTTCGGCGGATATTAAGGCACTTAATATAGTTTACAAGGTTAGGAATAACAATCAGAATAACGCTAACAATTGAATAGCATAATAAATATGCCTAGAATTGTATTCTAGTACATAATACACATATGTCTAGAATTATATTTTATTTTGTACGTTACCTAAATATATATCTCATCCACGTCCTCAATATTTAAGTAAATAGTTTACATTTTTTACTAAAACCAGTGATCGCACATTGGTCCAAGTTAATACAGTCGTCCATCTTATTAAAAGCAATTTTTTGTCCGTATAAATATGCATATAGTGTTAACATAGATAAGTGTTAAGAGGTATGTTTATGCGATAGTATTTCTGGTTCAATGTAATCCCTGTAGGTGCGGAGAGAACGTTTGTAGCGAATACGAAGGTAGCGGCGCTCATACATTATGTATGTAGAGGCAGCGGCATCTGATCGTCTTACTGGCGATAGCGCGACCCTTGTTTACATGCCACTTGCTAATCCTGTCGTCCTTAACAAGATTCCACCAATAGCCGAAGTTTTAATAACTTCATTTTACGCGAAGTTCAATTCTTTACTGTAATGAGTAGGATATTTGTATTCTAAATAGTGTTGTTTTTATCGTTTTGTATAACAAACTTATCTGGTAAGTTAAAAAAAACTCCGGTACAACTCATAGGTTGTTAAAATCGAAAGGAATGGATTGTTGCTATCTTGTTAAGGCTTATCTATTTAAAATTAATACTATTAGGTTGTTTATAACTTGTATGTTTTTTATACTTAAGTATTTTGTTATATAAATATCCGACTGTATTAAGTGTTTATTATCAAAAATAAGTAACTTTTTTACTTAGTTACTATGTAGTATTTTCGAGAAGATTCTCACGTTTCATTTTTAAATTAAGTTTTATGAGCTTAACTCAGTACCCACGGGTACAACATATTTTCATTTCTATGTCGAGTCACAACTTTTAATATTGCATAGAATACCTTTAATATAAAATACATATCTTTAATAACTTTTGATTCTAAAAAGATAAAAATTCGGAATATTTATTTACAATTTTCCAACACAAAACCCTTATCTTTCAACCAAGTATATAATGAAAATTGAAACTATGGTTAAAAACGATACAGTGAGCCAGAACGATATAACTGGCTGATTAACAAGTTGATAAGCAGCGTTAACATGCCTTTAGGGGGAACAGGTGGCGGTTGTTTTGTTCCACACTTCGCAGGGGTTTTGTTGGTTTACAACACTGATTACACAAACGCACTGTCTGAGTTTACACAACAAAATAAACAGTTGTAATTAAAAGTAAGCAACGAGACATTCCGTAATTATCAAACATAACGTGCTGTAAATTACAGTGGAAACAGACCGCGTTTAGTAATTTACTTCGAATTTATTTCCTTACTTTAATCTTTGTTTCTGCACACATTATAACACATAATTAGTTCCAGACAGTATTTGAATAGATTAAATTAATATAGTAGTAAATATTTGTAGTCGAACTCAGTTAATTAAAAAAAAACGAAACTGTTAAACTTAATGGAACATAGCAAAGAATAGTAAGCGTATTATTCGTAGTAGTTAATTTGCTTTTTCAAATAAGAAACATGTACTTTCCATGTCCATATATTTTACGTGAGCACATTTTATTTCCTCGTCTTTATTTTAACGAAGAATCCGCTTACAATTTTGCTCTACTTTATCTCGGTAAAAGCTTGAATTTGTGTTTTTGTTGACTATGCGGGGACAGGTACATTTGTTTATGTAAATGAAGTATTTTTTCTAAAATTACGTAAGTTGACGTATACATTTAGTTATGTTTTAATCCAGAGTGAAGTGAACACGTGTTGTGCGTTTTGGCGTCGCCGTTGGCCACTCTCCAACAAATTATAAAATGGCATCAGCTTTGTTTTATCAGATTCCTTTATTAACTATATACTAATACACAATTTAAGTTAGGATTTTACATGCTATAAACCGTAAATATTCTAGAAACCGTATAAATTTTTAATAAAGTCAAGTGGCTGTGCGTTAATCAAGCGTAGTGCGCGGCAAATTAATTTATATAAAAATGCAAAACCATCGCGTAATAATTTATTGGTAAAATAATTGAAGCCAATTTAATATAATTTTTTTATCAAGCCAAGAATGTTAAAGTCGATTCTTGCCAGTTCAACGGAGATTTTAAACAAAGTGCACCTTTATTCAAAATTACTTTTCTGTTTATAGTTTGAAGTTTCCTCAACGGAAAATAAATTGCTCTACAATATTTGATCGTTTTAAAATAACCCCTTGAAAATGGTAATTTATTATAACTCGGAACAGACGTGTTTTGTTCTACAAGTATCAAGAAAGTTATTCTTATAATTTTTAAGAAATTCTTGTATACGAAGAATATAGACTTTCGAAAAAGCTTTGATTGAATTTTTTAGTAAGGTTTTTAAAAATATTTACGGTCTGAGATTAATATTCATATTACATTATCTTTTTTAATCTGTGTAGTTCAGAAATTTTAGTAATGTAACAAAAAATGACTCAGAGTAACAGGAAACGTACAGGAAAAACATTCATTTTTCATATCAACAATCTACAATTTTCCTAACGATATAAAATATTCAAAGGTTCTTTATTACCATCATTCGTAACGAGTTCAAGATGGTATTGTCGAAACATCTCGAAAAAAAAAATAGTTACAAATTATTATACGAAGACATTCAACTTTGAATATACCCAGCGTTTTCTTTGTATAATAGACGTTTATATTTACGAGGGATGTTTTTTTCCTACTAAAAAAACCGACTCGTTGCTCATTTTCCGCATTCATTTCCCGGCTAATGAAATGCGAGTACAGACTCGCATACTGCTACTTTTTATATGCAAGTCTCTTGTTAAAAAGACTTTTTGAGGATAAGTCGCCCTTATTAAAAATATATGCAACTTATTTCCATGAAGCATTTATTATTGCAGCTTTTCGTAACGAAATACAAAAATCAACCATTAGTATTTTTGTGAAGATTGCTAAGACGGTAGACTCTCGTTAGGGGAAGGAAAGTCCTAGAATAGAGGCCACGGATGGGAACCGAGACCGTGGGGCGTAAAATAGTTAATAATACGTACGTTAAAGGAACGAGGAAAATTAAGCACTTGACTTGTAATCTACTGGTCTTGGGTTCGAATCCCGCCGTACCAGTGTGATTTTCGAATTTCATATGTACATAATTTACTGAAGGAAAACATCGTGATGGAACCTGCAAATATCGGCGAAGAAATTCAAAGATATGTGTGAAGTCAACCAACCCGCACAGGGCCAGTGTGGTTGACTATGGCCTAGTCACCTAACATAGGGTAGGCGCCGAGTCCCTCGATTCGTACTGTGCGCTGGTGATGATGATAAAAAGAGAAATTTTTTTATTACTTTACCAAAAAAACTTCGGAAATTAAAATATAGCGCTTAGAAAGCAATGTTAGCGTAATCAAAAAAACGAAAATGAGAAGTGCTCAATAAGAAGCGTACCTACATATATGGCTAGCGTAATGAACGCACGGCTACCGTTTTGGGACATTTGACCGAGGGCTCACTTTGAGCGAGGCTCACCTCATACGGCGGTCCGCCCATCTGTCTGCAATTTCCGCTCCCTAAATGACTCCCCTGATTCTGTGCTTGTCCATGAAAATATTCCGGGAAACGCCGACGTTTTACTTTTTTATCATATCGTTTATCTACTTTTATGTACATTATGATACTGTTTTACGCTACGGAAATATATAAACGAATACTATCAAATACATTTTACTATGTGAAATTAATTTGGGTTAGCGATTTTGGATATATAATATTTAATTAAAAAACCAATACTGCATAAATACTGTAGCGCATCCATTTGATACTTTTGTATACAAAATCAAATAGAAAATTTGATTAACATTTCATTAAATGTTCATTGAATGTTTTTCGTTATTATTTTGATTATTCAAAATAACATTTATATTGCGAAATGTTATTATAGAGACATTGTTTTGTTTATGGGTTACCGTTGTAAGCTTTTTAGCATCAAAATACAATAACTCACCGCCGTGAAAGGTTTCGTACCCCTGTAAACCGCAGTGAATTTACTTCTCTAAATTTAGTCATTGTTTGTCTCTAAATCAACAATGTCGCTGAAAATATTAATTAAAGTTAGCATTTAAATCTTATAAGAACAATAATCATTTTTATTTTTAATCGTAGTTTAAAATATACTCGTTATAGCTGAAATCAATATCAGTACAAGCTGACAAACTTTATGGCACAGGCAAAAAAATCTTTAGATATAGTGATCTTGTTAGAAAATGTTACAAAAATTCGTTTTTTGTCGTCAAAACGTTTTAATGCTCAAAACATTCACGTGTTAGCACCGAAAATATTATACAATCTGAACCTTTCTGCATTAAAATCTCGTTTGACCAATAAATATAGTTACGAGCTGTCAAATGTAGACCGATGGAGGATGAGTGAGTTTTTTTTTACTTTTTTATATAAATGTAACTTCATTAAGATCCGCATTCGATATTTTCACTACAAATACTGTTTTGAAGAAGAATAAATCTTTTTTTTATCGAATTACTAAAGTGGGGACATACATTCTGAGGTTGAAGGAGGACTCCGAAAGTGGCGGTACGAAAAGAACGCAAGTCGGTGATTTACAGCGCGGTCGGACGCCGTTCCTTGCATTATTGAATACTTCGTTCATTGAAAGAAAAATCGGATATTTGACGTCTCTACAATGGAATTTATGACTTCCATTTATCCCATCTCGCAAAAGGCAATTAAAATATGCGACCTATTTTTCTCGGTTTCTTTATCTTCCTTTATTCATCTTCTTCCTAATTTCTAACCATATGAAATTTTTTGTAGGTTAAAAAAATTAAGCATTACTTTTCATTTAATTTATCATCTCAAAGTAAGCTATACCTTGCTTTTCTATCAGTTTTTAATTGATTTATTTTTTATTAGAAGATTTTCTAGCGATTATAATTTATTTTGTAGACAATTGCCTTCCAATCCGAAGTGTCAAATCGTGTTAAATATTTGCTTTAGTTTCGTTATTGGCTTTTGTTTTTATTGAGACATCAGTCCGAAAGCAGAGGCTGTAAACACCACACAACAAACATAAAGTCGGTTTTTACAGCGACAGCAAACGATTGGCAGGCCTCGACAACAATGGAGGCCTGTCGTCAACCATTAGCTAGGTCATTTAGTTTGTTCCGATTTACGGAGTGCACCCACTCAATGCCAGCCTTCTTTCACTGACTTTACATCGCTTTCACGTGAAACGAGTACATAACAGACACGTCTAAAACAATTCAACTGCAACTCCTATTTGAAATAACTGGGACAGAAAACTAATCGTTTGTGTAAGCACAAATGAAAAATGTACATGCCGTTTTTCATTGTTATACGCTAGCAAAGATGAGTCGACTTTTAAGTTTTAAAATTCAAGTTAAATTTTGACATGCGTATGTTTATGAACTTAAAACACTTTGGATTAATATTTAATAAGCAACTTTAAAATTTATCTTTATTTTTTAGGATAAAAACTTTAAAAAACACTATTTTAAAGAGCTAACATTTATGTTATTTTATCATAGGTACTAAAGAGTAAATTAGCGAGAGGATTGAAAAGAAAACAATGTAATATAAAAACACAGACATTGTAAAGGGCGACCATTCTTTATTGCGACCAGCGCAATAGAGAGCGGTGCAAAAAGTCTCGTTTCTATAGAACAGAGCTTACTTTTGCGAACAGCTGCATGATATAGCACACGTGCTGTTTTCGATGTTTGTAGTCGGTAGAATACGATTGAAAAAATACTAAAGTTATATTTACATACCTATGAATTTGTTTTATAATTTTTCATTCAAGATTAGATAACAATTAAGCCCTTTATATTACTTCTTTCTTTTCTTATACTTAAGTTCGTAACTGTTTTTTCTTGAACCTTTGTTAGTTAAAAAAAAAAATGTCAATTAAATTGTTTAAACTTTCGTGAGACATTGTTATAACTTACTAGCTTTCGCCCGCGACTCCGTCCGCGTGTAATGAAAAAAATCAAAACTGAGTAGCCTATGTGTTCTTCCAGACTACCCTCTACGTATAAATTTCATCGAAACCCGTTCAGCCGTTTAGGCTACAAACTCTAACAAACATCCATCCATCCATATAAACTTTCGCATTTATAATATTAGTATGATTATTTAACGGCTATCACTTACGTCTATTTTTCCGGTGCCGCCGGATAGTTATAGAATTATAATAGTTGTAACAATATCTGTTTTAAATTAAATATATGGATATCTCAAAATTTAATTTTAGTCTAGATTAGTAAAGTTAAATTTGAAAATGTGTCGACTATTTATATACATTTTTTTCACACTTTACATAGAGCATCCATACCTTTGTTATGGAATTAGACCATACTTCATCACTATGCAGGTCACTGAACTCCTCTTGCCCTCAATCTCTATTCTTCACAGTTTGCTACAAATTCTAACCGTAATGACGTAAAATAATTACTCCGCAAAACACAATCCCTAATATTTGATTATAATCGATGAGACAGATTCAGACATCTCATAAAATACTTATCAGTACTTATTCTAATAATATTCTGAACTTTGTTTTCAAAAGTCGTTCATGTTTAGTATAACTTCTAATTATTTATAATCGAACTAGCTGTTCCCGTGCGACTTCATCCGCATGAATTTATGAAAATTTTATTTTATTGTTTACATTTGTCAAATTATCAATTGCAAATGTCAAAATGACATGACATGATGACAAATTATGGCAATCTTACTTCCTTGATGTTGGCACCTTGTAGCTTATGGTCCCTTTCGCACATTAGGGTTTTTATCCAATTTATTTACCCCCTAAGTTTAAGAGCGTGAAAATATATAGCCTAAAGCGTGACGTAAGTGTAGGGCTTTTCATTAAAGAAGGAATTATTCAAAAATATACTGTGATTGCTGACATCTTACGCCACAAAGTAGCGTGTGTTTACGCTTTATTATATTAGTATAGATAAAAATGATGTAATGGCTATTTTTTATCTTCAGCATACAATAGTCAATAGTACAATCATTTACGTAATCATATATTTGTTACCATATATCTTCAAGGCGGCTTAACGGATCTCAATTAAATTTGGCACATATATAGAAATTACGTTAACGATTGAAAGTGAAATTTGATACAAAAAATGTTTAATGTAAAATAATAATAAAAGCCTTCGTTTTATAATAGTATTTTATGAATATTTATAATATCTGATATTCAATAAATACATTAAAAACTAAAACATCCGATACGCGAGGAATATGCTTAAATGCTAAACCAATCATACTAATCATACTAATATATTTTATACTTTATACTAATATTATAAATGCGAAAGTTTAGATGGATGGATGGATGGATGTTTGTTAGAGTTTGTAGCCTAAACGGCTGAACGGATTTCTATGAAATTTGGTATAAATGTAGAGGATATTCTGGAAGAACACATAGGGTACTTACTATTGTTTTTTTTTAATTCCACGCGGACGGAGTCGCGGGCGAAAGCTAGTTTATATATAAGTTTATCTAATCCTAGGCTTACAATCTGTATTATATTTAAACTAGTTCTAATATAAACATACCTGTATTATTTCTCGGTATTCTATGAATAATTTTATGTCTCCAAAATAAAAAGACTCCATTTCATTCATATACCTTTACGAACAAAGGCATTCCTAAACAGGCATTCACTTAAAGCCACTGCGGTCGTGTGTAGTGAAATAAAATCCCGTCGCAGAGTAAGTAAATGGGCTCGTTCTTTATATGCCAATTAGTCTGAGAATACTGAATGACTTCATAACCAACATACTAAAATCAGTGGTCCACGTATACAGTGACAGCTGCCTTGCTAATCACTAGCTCTACCTACTTAAATGCAGTTTCATAAGAGATTACGCTTTAATTCCTTGTGAGTATGAATTTTATTTATGATTGGTTTTCCTTATTCCAATGTTAAAAGTTGTGACGTAACTAAATCAATACACTTTAATTACTATTTGTATAATTTAAACATCCTCATATAAAGTGTGCAGAAAGATTAATCCAAGTCTTATTCCGTTCTGTAATTAAAAAATCAACTACTCCGTCCGTCTGTGGCAGCCCTTAGGTTTCTTTTTGTTAAAGACAATATAGGATCCACTCACTACATTTATTTCGAACAGTTTTTGTTCGGAAACATCGATTTTTACAATGAAAATAGTTTTTGAACGATCATGTCGGGTTGAGATGTCTTTTTCGCCTTCAATTCTGTTACTATTCAAGACAAACTATTAAAATGCACTTGGAAGTTTTTTGCTACTTGGACTTTATTCATATTGCTTTTTAGTTGCAATACTGAATTCAGAGTATCTCTGATCTTTGAGATAAATTGAAATTAAACATCAACTTTCAATTCTAGATGAATGAGTGATTTAAAAAAGTTATTTTTGAGTGTTTCTGGACGAATTGATATAACCGACCGAGCGAGATGCTTCAAAGCCAAGTTAGGAAAAATATTTTTATGATTATTCCTAGAATTACTTTGAATGGTAACTAGTGCAAAGTGAAAGAGTTTACTCTTAACAAATATACCTAAGAGTAAATGTAAATGCTAAATGTATTCCTGTACTTTACTGGCTTTAAATTTCCGGCTCGATTTTCAAGAAGAAAACTTGTATATCAATTGAAAAGCAATCGCTGTTTAATATTCCAGAAGTATTTGGATGGTCGTGCTGCATACATACAAATAGGTTTTCCGCATTCCCATTATAAGTACAGCTAAGTGGCTATCTGTATTTGCGATATTTCAGCGCAATTCGCTCGGGGCTTTCAAGAGGTCTGATCGCTGCATGAACTGTTGTTTTTATGTAGTATTAAAAGCCGGGATTCATGACTTTCAGTACCGCTGAAAGCTTTTTCAAAATCAATATCTCTTCCAATGTAGGTTTTCAATCAATTATTAAATTGACAGATTGTATTTATTTTTGTACTAGCTATTGCTCGCGACTTCGCCCGCGTTAAATTAAAAAATAATAAAAAACATAAGCTATGTTTCTCACTGATAACGTAGCTTTTTAATGCTGAAAGAATTTATGAAATCGGCCCAATACTTTTTAAGCTACATATTGTTAAGTCAATACATACAAAAATATAGATCTTTCCTATTATACGAGTATTATTAGTGTAGATGAGTAAAATAATACTGTTAATATATCCTATAATACGAAGCTTTGTCTATAACTTGCAATTCTCAGTGTATATGTACAAAGTATACTGCACCCGTACATGTGTTGCTTTGATTCGGATCACGTGCCAAACTGCTTGCACGTGCAGAAACGAAGACATTTGGCACCCGCTCTGGAAAGCCTCTTCCTTTTTCTACAGCATTTAAATAGATAGGCAGACATTATCTTTATATAGAGATGGCCAATTGGACGAGCAGTTTTCTGTTACTGTTACTCATTGTTAGTCTTAGGTTTTTAATATCTGCAGATATTGATCCCAATCGTAGAATAAAAATATGTATTGGAGTTACATAAATGAAAAGTAAAAAGTGACAAATAAATAAAATTATGAACTATTTTTTCGTTAAATAAAATTCAGTCTTGAATTAACCATTCTCATGGCTTATTAAAAGTTGAAAAAGTTACAAATTGAAGTCTAAAGTATCAATTTCTTATCCTTTTACGTTTTATCTTTTCTCCGACCGCAAAGTGACGATAAACCCCACGATCACGTTCAAAACTCGAGTCGTACGGACCTGTAATGGAGGTTTTCTGAAACACTGGAAAACAGACAAATGAAAACGAGTGTGCCAATTGGACTATAGGGACGCATTGCGAAAATTTCCACTTCAAAATTAAATGTAACATCGGAGTTTTCTCGTACTGGTTAGTTTTTATAATTGTTTTTTTTATTGCAGCGTCGCGTATTCGATACGAGATCACGAGCGGGAACATAGGGGGCGCGTTCGCTGTCAAAAATATGACAGGCGCCATCTACGTTGCCGGCGCGCTCGACTATGAAACTAGAAAACGGGTAAGTTATCGTAACTATTACATTTGCAGTTTATCTCCCATTTTAGTTTACAATGTGAAAATAAAACGAACATGTTCTGTTTTTTACGATTTCCACACCACTATTTTTGGTAATATCACGTAATAGACGTTACAAGCTATGTACCAAAAAGTAAAAAGATTTGCATTTTAATGGTTACTTTTACTGTGGTTACTTAATACATTTAGAATAAGGTCTTAAAATTCATATGTGGAGAAACTTTAAACATAACTCAAGAGTACATTTTAATTAATATATCGTTGTTTTAAAATGTCGCTGAAATAAGTCTTTCCAGCAGTTTTAAAAGTTTATTTCAACATAGTTAAAAAGCTATGTCAAGGTAATGTCGTTTGAGTTGTAAAGGTCTAATTAAAACGTTTTTTGCTTCTTTGAATGAAACTTTCGCCTTCAATACTGCAAGTCCTCATGTATGTGAACATACTAGTTACGATAGTTAAATAAAAACAATGCAATATTTTTATATTGCTCAGTTTTATCGTGGTAGAGCAAAATAGAGCGATGTAGACCGATTTACAAATGACTACGTTCGTAGTGAACCCCGTTAGTACAAAGTTAAACGTCGACATTTACCGAACATTGGTCACACTTGCAACGTTAGAAATACTTACACTTTCTGTCTCATTATTAAATTCTTAGTTCTTCACAAATTTTAATAAAAACAATAATAAATTATTCCGTTCTTGTAATTAGGGACAGAACAAATTCTATTTATGTTGTATAGTGTTTTAATTAAAGCGAAGGTGTTCGCGTAATAAAGGATTAATTACTCTTTTAAGCGTAACTTAAAGTTAGAAAGACCTGGAACTAGGGAACAAAGTGTTTCAATTTCTTTGGCTGGGAGCTTCGCTCAGCAAGCGTCGTATCTCAAACACTACAGAGCTATCATAAGACGCTTCTTTCTTAGTCTTGTAGAGAAAGTTTCATCGAACTTTGTGCGAGATAAATTATTTAATCTTTAATATCCATTTAAACAGGCGAGCGTGCTCGCTACGGCCGGCTCCATGCTGCCGAGCTGCCGCGAATCACTAATGGAATAAACTCGTTTATAACTCGAATGCTTCCTTGTCCTTGTTCAGTTCTATTTCGTTGTCTTAATTGGTTATTTATCTGTTTGTCTAACAACAGTAATCCTTTAATTAGGATCTTTCTTAATACACAAGGTATTATTACAGAGTATAATTAATCTGTAAAAATCGCCAATATCGTATTTTATCAATTAATTAAATTGCAGTAATCTCGATAAATTTTTGAACGTAGAACTATGCTTTTCGAAATATTTCGATGACAAAAGTCTACTGTAGGATACTTAGTTCCTTTTGGCCATTGTTTCAGTAGGCAGTATGCTAATTGTGGCGTCGGTACTTTAAACAAATGAAGCATTTTACACAGTTAACTAGCAGTCCTCCTGACCTGCCGACAGCACACAGCCTTCTAAAGGCCAGTTAATGGCGCATCACCAGTTGAATTGTCGCTAATGTAATTGACGCATTTGAATTTCAGCCACTGGAGAGACTGTTTTAAACAGCATAAACAAATGATAATTTTATTTAAGGTACACGAAGCTTAAAGATAAGCATTTCGTTACTTTTTTTTTTTTTTTTTTTTTTTTTTTTTTTTTTTTTTTTTTTTTTTTTTTTTTTTTTTTTTTTTGTTTTTTTTTTTTTTTTTTTTTTTTTTTTTTTTTTTTTTTTTTTTTTTTTTTTTTTTTTTTTTTTTTTTTTTTTTTTTTTTTTTTTTTTTTTTTTTTTTTTTTTTTTTTTTTTTTTTTTTTTTTTTTTTTTTTTTTTTTTTTTTTTTTTTTTTTTTTTTTTTTTTTTTTTTTTTTTTTTTTTTTTTTTTTTTTTTTTTTTTTTTTTTTTTTTTTTTTTTTTTTTTTTTTTTTTTTTTTTTTTTTTTTTTTTTTTTTTTTTTTTTTTTTTTTTTTTTTTTTTTTTTTTTTTTTTTTTTTTTTTTTTTTGTTTTTTTTTTTTTTTTTTTTTTTTTTTTTTTTTTTTTTTTTTTTTTTTTTTTTTTTTTTTTTTTTTTTTTTTTTTTTTTTTTTTTTTTTTTTTTTTTTTTTTTTTTTTTTTTTTTTTTTTTTTTTTTTTTTTTTTTTTTTTTTTTTTTTTTTTTTTTTTTTTTTTTTTTTTTTTTTTTTTTTTTTTTTTTTTTTTTTTTTTTTTTTTTTTTTTTTTTTTTTTTTTTTTTTTTTTTTTTTTTTTTTTTTTTTTTTTTTTTTTTTTTTTTTTTTTTTTTTTTTTTTTTTTTTTTTTTTTTTTTTTTTTTTTTTTTTTTTTTTTTTTTTTTTTTTTTTTTTTTTTTTTTTTTTTTTTTTTTTTTTTTTTTTTTTTTTTTTTTTTTTTTTTTTTTTTTTTTTTTTTTTTTTTTTTTTTTTTTTTTTTTTTTTTTTTTTTTTTTTTTTTTTTTTTTTTTTTTTTTTTTTTTTTTTTTTTTTTTTTTTTTTTTTTTTTTTTTTTTTTTTTTTTTTTTTTTTTTTTTTATTGTTTTTTTAATTAAAGCGAAGGTGTTCGCGTAATAAAGGATTAATTACTCTTTTAAGCGTAACTTAAAGTTAGAAAGACCTGGAACTAGGGAACAAAGTGTTTCAATTTCTTTGGCTGGGAGCTTCGCTCAGCAAGCGTCGTATCTCAAACACTACAGAGCTATCATAAGACGCTTCTTTCTTAGTCTTGTAGAGAAAGTTTCATCGAACTTTGTGCGAGATAAATTATTTAATCTTTAATATCCATTTAAACAGGCGAGCGTGCTCGCTACGGCCGGCTCCATGCTGCCGAGCTGCCGCGAATCACTAATGGAATAAACTCGTTTATAACTCGAATGCTTCCTTGTCCTTGTTCAGTTCTATTTCGTTGTCTTAATTGGTTATTTATCTGTTTGTCTAACAACAGTAATCCTTTAATTAGGATCTTTCTTAATACACAAGGTATTATTACAGAGTATAATTAATCTGTAAAAATCGCCAATATCGTATTTTATCAATTAATTAAATTGCAGTAATCTCGATAAATTTTTGAACGTAGAACTATGCTTTTCGAAATATTTCGATGACAAAGTCTACTGTAGGATACTTAGTTCCTTTTGGCCATTGTTTCAGTAGGCATTATGCTAATTGTGGCGTTGGTACTTTAAACAAATGAAGCATTTTACACAGTTAACTAGCAGTCCTCCTGACCTGCCGACAGCACACAGCCTTCTAAAGGCCAGTTAATGGCGCATCACCAGTTGAATTGTCGCTAATGTAATTGACGCATTTGAATTTCAGCCACTGGAGAGACTGTTTTAAACAGCATAAACAAATGATAATTTTATTTAAGGTTAATACACGAAGCTTAAAGATAAGCATTTCGTTACTTTTTTTTTTATAATAAAAATATTAGTAGATTTTTGTTAATTTACTAATATTTCCTTTAACCATTCCAACTAAGCTCTAGGCTTGGGCTAAGATATGGTTCACGACAATAGTCGAATGGCAGAATTCGAACCCTCGACCTCACGATCGGTTGCCCGTACCCCAAACCATTAGGCTATTGGCGCTTAATCAAATACATAGATAACAAAAGGCTAACGTCATCCAGTCTCTGTCTAAACTGTTTTTAACTTTACAAACAATATTCAATTACACTTCGATTGAATAAAATATAAAAGCAATTCGATTTACGAGACTCATCATTAACCCTTTTTTAAGTTACCTGTTCGTAACGAAAACAAACTTCTGAAAAGGATAACTTTTGGAAACTCGAGAAAGCTAATTTATAGTCAATTCCACTTTAATTCAACTTTTTTATCATTGCTAAAAGAAAATACACCCATTTCATTACTTTTATAACGATATTTTTAAGTGAAACAATTTAAGATTTATCTAGAAGAAATATTGAAACTTAATTTATCAGAAGTTTTTTACTAATTGTACTTGGGAAACAGTACGAGTTGAAACTGGCGGCATCGGACAATCTGAAAGAAAATTATACGACAGTGGTGATTCACGTGAAAGATGTCAACGACAATCCTCCGGTATTCGAAAGACCAACGTACCGTACGCAGATCACCGAAGAAGTGGACCGAAACCTTCCAAAACGTGTCCTACAGGTCCGCTTTGTTAAGAAAATGATTTTTTATTAGTTCCCAGTTAGCTTTGTACTAAAGATTCGCATGAGTTTTATTTGGGTTGGCGTTTTTTTTTTTTTTTGTGGTGTTGTCCGTCGTGTCCGCATGGCATGAATTGCTACTGTTTTGTTAAAACGTAGTTTTTGTTAAATTCCCATTTGTTTCGCATCTATCGTTGTTAGTTTTGTTTTATTCGTATACAATTCGTTGCTAGTTGCTAATTATTACTGGTAAAAAATATTTTTGAAGCTGCTATAGTTATGGTTTTTTTGTTTGTTTTTTATTGTTCTTTACAGGTTAATTAAAAAATTGCTACCGATGAAATTATACACTAACTGCAACACTCTGATAATGTTAATTGCACACAGAGTTCTATATCTTTCATAATCTTAAGTATCATTAAGACTCTGTTAGCAAAAAAAGCGTGAAGTAATATGATTAAAGTGTCGTCGTAAAAGTGATAATCTTACTTTTTATAAATTTAATAAGACCTTTTTAAACATCCTCTTGAAACAAGAACGGTGAAAGTTGATGAATTTCAAAAATGGTCGCCGCGCACTTACTCAAAGCGCAGTTTTTAAGTAGAGTCTACTGAAATTCATTGAGGCGCGTAATACCCGGGCCGCTTATGACAAAGCTCTTTAAACAATCGCCCCCGTGATTCCAACATTTATTTACTCCGAGCCTGAGATCGCAGATTTAAAAAAAAACTTCTCTTATTTAAAATCTAACTTGTTTCATATTTTTTATATTGTAGTAATGAAAATATCTTGTCTTTTTTTCTTTGTCTTCTTTAATGATACTGGGTTTGTTTGTTTTATTTTTGTATTAAAAAATAGATAAGTTTCTATGAAAAATTTCTACTATAACACTTACTATTCTTTTAAATTCCCTACAAAAATCGAAATAATACTTTTGATTGTTTAAATGATTTTAATTATCATAGAAGATTCAAATCACTTGTTACTTTATCAAAACGAACTTAATTAAACAAAACTCCTACCAAATTCCAAAGCCATAAAGATTAAGAAAAAATTGCAAGTCGAAGGTAAAATTCCTCAGATATTAAGGCGAAATTGAGATGAAAACGATGTACCCCTCGGGCTCAAACAATAACTAATAATAACGAAGATATGGGGTTAGCGGAAAACATTTTTTCTTGAAAACAAACACATTCTAACTGCGGTATTATTTCGCAAGAATTACATTATAATTTACGTTTATTTATCGTTTCCTTGGTAGAAAATAATTGATAGATTGCTGAATTATTTATTTTATAACTATCTTTCGCCCGCGACTCCGTCCGCGTGGAATTGAAAAAACAAAAGTGAATAGCCTATGTGTTCTTCCAGACTATCTTCTACATCTATGCCAAATTTCATCGAAATCCATTCAGCTGTTTAGGCTACAAACTCTAACAAACATCCATCCATCCATCTAAACTTTCACATTTATAATATTAGTAAGATAGTAAGATATACATAAACTAAGCACATTTAATATTGTTATTATTTCATTGATAAATATAATACTTACTCTTTAAATAACTAAGTTAATTGTAATAGTGTCCAAACTAACATTGTAACTTTAATGGTTAAAAATATTAAATATACTTGTTTCAATTGGAAATGATACAATGAAATATGAGCTTTTTGTATTTTTCCATTATCTGAACAATCAAAAGCTCGATTTTCTGGTCTCGATTTAAAATAAAACAAACAAAGAGATCAACAGTAACAATACGTATCGTTTTCGTAATGAGAATAAAATTTATAATTATTATAAAGCATCTCAATCAGATGTGTTAATAATATGTATTATAATGAAGTCAAATGTGCATTAAAGTATTTAATTACAGACTATATTTGTATAGTCATTAAAATAATATTATTCAATTGTTTCCGGTTCTCAAAAGTCCAAATTAATTACAGTTTAACAATAACACATTCAATATTATTGTTAAAACTAAATAGAATAAATGTAATACTAAAATGAGATGAATGTATAGTTAAGGATTGATTTACTGAAACTTTGATAAGCGTAACTGCGAATTTAAAGTTTTATTATTCAAATAGTTCAAACAAAACTATTTCTTACACTCTATTTCAAATATTTCCACGTTATTTGTGGTGTGAAAATTTGCGCTAAATAAATTGTGGAATTGATGTTATAGGGAATTGAGACTTATTTTTTAAGCCCAAGGTTTAAAGAACCTTGTCCCTGTTGGTATTAAATATTGCATGTGGCATGGTGTGTGCGTGCGCAGTACGAGCTGACACTGGTCGCGTCCGATGGCCGCAACGAGAACTCGACGCGTGTCGTCGTCCGCGTCCTAGACATCAACGATATGCCGCCAAAGTTCTCTCGCAGCGCTTACGTCACACAAGCTTTAGAAGAGACGGGACCATTTCCTCGACATCTTTTACAGGTTTTTTAAGTTTTTTTTTTGTTTATTTTATTTATTTCTAACACAACCTTCATTTCCAAAAGGCCTATGAGCCAACAAAATTATTTTTCTTTTATTTTTTTATTATTTTCTTTAATTTAATTTTTTTTTTATGTCGAGGAATCATAAAATATTGTATTAAATAAATTAAAATGTTTTGTAAGTAAATTAAATAACGTTTTAAGTTATAGGCTACGAAAATTATAGCCTACCCGTACATCCAAAAAATGTTAGCTTAATTAATCGTTAAATTAATTAATCGCTGTTGTAAGTATAATTAAATGACTAATTTACTTTTTCTTTTAATGTATTTCTTTGCTACATTAAGTAGTTGTTATAAATAACATGATTTCGTTATATGCTTGTTCTTTCAGTGCAAATGTAGTTTAGTAGAAAGTAAGACGTTTATGTTTTTTATGCATGTAGCGTGTAGCAGCTTGCCTTTCATACATTTTTAATCTTAATCCGTGTTTAAGATAAGTAGGTGCTTTTCAAAAGCGCTTTATACTTAATTCCGTAGGCCTACAGAAAACTTGGTCTTTGTATTTACTTTAATCATAATTAAGGAGAAAATAATAAATCATTCAAGCGAGCTTAAGGATTAAGACAACGATTAACTTTTGACGTCCATTTAAGTTAAACAATCAAGTATTTTGCACAAAACAATCAAGTAAAACCAATTTACTTCTATTATTCATAATTAATTTGTGGGGTTTGACAAATAATTATTAGTTCTAAAGATTGCATTTTTTTTATTAAAACACAGAGATGCTTTTTTTAATTATTTAAAGTCAATATCATGAAAGCGACGCAAAGACAATTAAACCCGCGTCCCCAATCGCTTGTAGTGACAAGCATTTTTTTTTTCATAATTGGAATGAGATTTGCAAATGATCCGAGTAATTATGCTAACGTCGACCCTCTTCATTTTTTCGACTTAAAAACAGCCCGACGCGACGTAATTAGAATCCCCATATATTTTATAACATTTTTCCTAAAGTATTTTACTTTAATTTTTTTGCAAATTGTACAAATTTTTTTCGAGCTTGACACTAGCAAACGTTGTATTTTCAAAAAGAGAAGAATACACGCTTCAGTTCAAGCAAACTCAGCTGTTGTCAAACTCGAACAATAAAAAGTTATTTGATTTGTAACTTATTGCAATTTTACGTACGGAAACTATTGCTTCGTATTCAATAGTGACATAAAACAATGTTTTTCTACGTAGCCGGTTTAAAAACTACTTACCTTAGACTCGCAAGGAACATGTTACAATTTTTTTTAGGCAAGAGGTAAGTTCAATTTAATAAACCAAAGACCAAGTATATTCAATCTGTAATTTAAAAAAGCAAACATGTATCATATTGCTATTTTATGATTGTCATTTACTACTTGTGTTATTATTATGTTTGATATTTGACTCAAATTTACTCAAATTTTATCTTAGGTTACAGCGACGGACGGCGATAAAGATCGGCAACAAAACATCGTATACTTTTTAACTGGCCAGGGAATTGATGCAGATAATCCTGCAAATAGCAAATTTGATATAAATCGCACAACCGGTGAAATATTCGTACTTCGGGTTAGTGGCGATTTCTTTTATTTTAATTGTTTTAACAGTAATCCATGTGTGTCTCGTAATAAATTATATTTTTATTCCAGCCGTTGGATCGTGATCAACCAAATGGAAGACCACAATGGAGGTTTACGGTATTCGCTCAAGATGAGGGTGGGGAAGGCCTTGTAGGATACGCGGATGTTCAAGTGAATCTTAAGGATATTAACGATAATGCACCTATATTCCCACAAGGAGTATACTTTGGGAATGTTACCGAAAACGGTACTGCAGGCATGGTTGTTATGACAATGACTGCATTAGATTACGATGATCCCGCAGAGAGTAACAACGCGAAGTTGTGGTATTCGATTGAAAAGAATGTCATCGAAGAAGAAACTGGTTCACCGATATTTGAAATTGAGCCAGAAACTGGTGTTATCAAAACTGCAGTATGTTGTTTAGATCGTGAACGAACTCCTGATTATTCAATACAAATAGTCGCTTCCGATGGAGGGGGGCTTAAAGGGACGGGTACAGCATCAATACGTGTTAAAGATATCAATGACATGCCTCCACAATTTACTAAAGATGAATGGTTCACTGAAGTTGATGAAACCGATGGCACTAACTTACCAGAAATGCCTATTCTCACCGTAACAGTTCATGACGAGGATGAAACAAATAAATTTCAGTATAAAGTTATTGAAAACAGTGGTTATGGAGCAGATAAATTTACAATGGTTAGAAATAATGACGGTACTGGTTCGTTAAAAATAGTTCAACCTTTGGATTATGAAGATCAGTTACAAAGTAACGGTTTTAGATTTAGAATACAAGTCAATGATAAAGGAGAAGACAATGACAATGATAAATATCATGTGGCCTATTCGTGGGTTGTGGTTAAGCTAAGAGATATTAATGACAATAAACCGCAGTTTGAACGAGCTAACATAGAGGTATCTGTATATGAAAACGCAGAAGTTGGCAAGAGCCTTGAAACCTTTAAGGCCACCGATCCCGACCAAGGTGGAAAAAGTAAAGTTTCTTACGCTATCGATAGATCTTCTGATAGAAAGCGACAGTTCTCGATTAATCAAGAAGGCACAGTTAGTATACAAAGAGCATTAGATAGAGAAGACACGCCAAGGCATCAAGTCAAAATATTAGCTATCGATGACGGTGTCCCACCAAGAACAGCAACCGCAACATTGACTGTAATAGTACAAGATATAAATGACAATGCACCCACCTTCCTGAAGGACTATAGACCAGTTTTGACGGAACACATAACACCGAAAAAAGTAGCAGAAATCTTGGCAACCGATGACGATGATAGGTCTAAAAGTAACGGACCTCCATTCCAGTTCCGGCTGGATCCTGGTGCAGATGATATAATAAGAGCATCGTTTAAAGTAGAGCAAGATCAAAAAGGTGCAAACGGAGACGGGATGGCTATAGTGTCCTCTTTGAGATCGTTTGATAGAGAACAGCAAAAAGAATATCTTATTCCAATTATTATTAAAGATCATGGTAATCCAGCAATGACTGGAACCAGTACACTAACTGTGGTTATAGGAGATGTTAATGACAATAAAATGCAACCTGGTTCTAAGGAAATTCTTGTCTATAATTACCAAGGCCAAGCACCAGACACTGAAATCGGACGAGTATATGTGTATGATCTAGATGATTGGGATTTACCGGACAAAAAGTTCTATTGGGAAAGTTCAGAACATCCAAACTTTACTTTAAACGAAGAAACAGGGATGATTCAAATGAAACACAAGACAAGGGAAGGTAGATACCATTTGAAATTTAAAGTTTATGATAGAAAACATACTCAGACTGACGTTCCAGCTAATGTCACTGTGTATGTCAAAGAAATTACACATGAAGCAATTATAAATTCGGGCTCCATTCGGATATCGGGTATATCCGATGAAGATTTTATCCGTGTTTGGAATTATAAAACACTCAGTGTATCTAGAAGTAAACTGGACATTTTCAAAGACAAACTAGCAGACTTGCTTAATACTGAAAGGGAAAATATCGATATATTCAGTGTTCAACTAAGAAAGAAACACCCACCGGTAACTGATATAAGATTTTCAGCACATGGAGCTCATTTCTATAAACCAATTCGTCTAAATGGTATTGTACTCATGCATCGAGAAGAAATTGAAAAATCTGTAGGAATCAACATAACCATGGTCGGTATTGATGAATGTATTTATGAAAATCAAATGTGTGAAGGATCTTGTACCAATGTTCTTGATATAAGTAATCTACCTTACATGGTTAATGCAAATAAAACTGCTCTTGTTGGTGTTAGAGTTGATGTGATCGCTGAATGTACTTGTGGCGCCAGAAACTTCACTCAAGCTGAAACATGTCGTAATTCGCCCTGTTATAATGGAGGTAGATGTATAGAAGGGAAATACGGCTTAACGTGCTCATGTCCACCCGGATATACAGGTCCAAGATGTCAACAAACATCGAGAAGCTTTAGGGGTACCGGATGGGCGTGGTACCCGGCTCTGGAAATGTGTGATAATTCTCATCTGAGTTTTGAGTTTATAACAAGAAAATCTGAAGGAGTATTACTTTATAACGGACCCATAGTACCACCTGAGCCTGAAGAAATAATGGTTTCCGATTTTATATCTGTAGAACTAGATAGAGGTAATCCACGACTCCTCATCGACTTTGGCTCTGGTACGTTAGAATTAAGAGTGAAAACTAAAAAGTCTTTGGACGACGGTGAATGGCATCGAATTGATATTTTCTGGGATACTGAAAACGTAAGAATGGTAGTAGATTTTTGCAAATCAGCTGATATACAAGAAATGGAAGACGGGACACCTCCTGAATTTGATGATTCATCTTGTCAAGCTTCGGGTACTATCCCACCATTCAATGAGTACTTGAATGTAAATGCACCACTGCAAATTGGCGGCTTGTATATAGACCATTTCGACCCAACTCACTACCATTGGCAATTTATGCCTATAGGAAAAGGATTCGATGGATGTATTCGTAATTTAATCCATAACAGTAAACTATACGACCTAGCCCATCCTGGATTGTCCAGAAATTCTGTTGCTGGATGCCCACAGACTGAGGAAATCTGTAATCAAGCAGATACAACATCTAGATGTTGGGAACATGGAAATTGCGTTGGTAGTTTCTCTGAAGCTCGTTGTCAATGCCAACCAGGTTGGACTGGTCCATCTTGTAACTTGCCCACCACGCCGACTAGTTTTCGTCCACAGAGTTACGTGAAGTTTGCGCTGAGTTTTGAACCAGACAGATTTAGTACACAAATACAGCTACGCTTTAGAACCCGGGAACCACATGGAGAGCTCTTCAGAGTAAGCGACCAACACAATAGAGAGTATGGTATTCTTGAAGTAAAAGATGCTCGATTACATTTCCGTTACAATCTCAACTCATTACGAACAGAAGAACGCGACGTATGGCTCAACTCTGTGTCTGTTGATGACGGACAATGGCATATAGCCCGTGTCAGTAGATATGGTAGCGCCGCTACCCTCGAAATAGACGGTGGCGAAGGGAGGAGGTATAATGAGTCATTTAGATTTGAAGGTCATCAGTGGCTATTAGTTGATAAACAAGAGGGAGTTTACGCTGGTGGTAAAGCTGAATATACTGGTGTCCGAACTTTCGAAGTATATGCCGATTTCCAGAAAGGTTGTCTTGATGATATTAGGCTGGAAGGCAAACATCTACCATTACCGCCCGCCATGAACGGCACTCAATGGGGACAAGCTACTATGGCTAGAAATCTCGACCGTAACTGTCCATCAAATAGTCCTTGCATCAATGTTCACTGCACGGAGCCTTTCGTATGCGTCGATCTTTGGAATGAATACGAATGCACGTGAGTTAATTTTTTACATATAATAAAGAGTAAGCTTGATTAATATTCTCCTCTATTAAAAAATATACGTCAATCGTTGTTAGAAAATGATTTAAAATCACTAAATATGTGACTTGTTAAACGGTAATGTTTGAAATGACTTTGTTTTTGTTTTTTGTTTTGCACAAGTCTGAAGTTTGTGAAATAATTATATTTTTATCTATTTGTTGATCGCGCACTGAGTTTCTTTTTTATCAATTATTTTATTTCATGGGTATATTATATTATATTACTAACAGTTTATTAAATACTATATTTAGTATACATACTTTATAGGCTTTATACGCTTTAATATTATAAGTAATTATTAAATTATTTTCCTAACATTTTGTAATGGAATATACATAAATAGCTTATAATGTGTATATGTTAATATATTGCGATGGTGTCCAGTTGCGGTGAGGGTTTGGTATTGTCGCCGGACGGCAAGGGTTGCGTAGACAAGAACGAGTGCCTCTACTTCCCGTGCCGCAATGGCGGTTCGTGCGTCAACCGCGAACCTGGCTACCGCTGCCACTGTCCCGAAGGTTTCTGGGGCGAAAACTGCGAGCTTGTGCAGGAGGGACGCACACTCAAGCTGAGCATGGGCGCCTTGGCCGCCATCCTCGTGTGCCTCCTTATCATAATGAGTGAGCATAGCGTAGTCGCGCTTCGTGCGTGATCCTACCAACTAGGCTACCTTTCACCTACTCACGATCGCACTCTCATCATCATCCCATATATAGATATATGTGCATTAGTGGTATATTGTAGTGCATGCATAGGGGCTCAGTGCGCGGATGTCGGGGGAGGGAAGAGCGGGAGGTACAGTATGCGGTGTGTAGGTGTCCGGGAGGGTCCACTCGTGCTGGAGGCACGTGCGTCAACGTGAACGAGTGCCTTGGCCGGCCGTGTCTGAACGGGGGCACTTGCGTGGACCGTGCGCCGGCTCGCCGCTACGACTGCGTGTGCGCGCTCGGCTACGCGGGACATGACTGCGAGCTAGTCTTGCTAGCCTCCGGGATCATCACCCCATCCAGAGATTTCATAATAGCTATCATTGTCTGTTTGTTTTTGCTTTTAGGTGAGCACCTTCACATTAATCATTTGCATGACATCTTGTGAACTTAGTCATTAACTCCTTTTCCACCTTACGTTAAAATGACTTGATTTTTTGTTTATTTCCATCATGTTTAAATGATTTTATAATACAAACTGTTTTATTATCTACTTTTTTCAAATGTATTATATCATTCACCATTACCTAAGGACACTATAAATATCACCTACGCACAAGTTGTATTTGAAAGGATATTTTTGGATATTAATCCTACTAGTTATATTTTTCATTACAAAGTGAAGATTGAGAAAAAAAATGGTTTTAATTAAAATGTATTTCAGAGTAAGTCCACGTGCCGACTAATTAAGATGTTTAAAGACATCAATTTTGTTAGTTAGGTTTAAGTTAAAATAGCTACACTTTTAATTTTATTTTTTTACTTTCTTTAAAAATATTTTGTAATTAAAAATGTCACCTTCTTAGCTTATCAATAAAAATATTTTTAAGGTAAAAAATTTACCAAAACATTTAATTGTATCGTCTAAAATATAGGCCTACAACCTTTACATCCTATACCCATATTATGACAAGGCTACATGATGTAAATACATATTTCATCGGAAAGTAAAAGCCAAAAGTATTTTCCGTGCATCCTCACTGTACGTAAATAGAAATAGACAAAATGTGTAGTCTCATTTGCATTGCAAATGGAAGCAACGGCTCAGCCGGATAACTTCGTCTGGCGCTGAAACCGTAAACCTTGCGCGGAAATGATACAGTACCTACTTAAAATCTTAAATACAACCACAATATACTAATTGTATTTAAAAGTGTCCATGTAACCGATAATTGCAAATGTTACAATACCAGTTATTATTGTTACGAAAGCGAAAACTCTACTCGATGTTTCACGAAAATATAGTGAGGGTGTGCGGATATTATTCTATAGAGTCTGATCTAAATGTGCATATATTTCCTCGCAGTACTGGTGTTAGTCTTCGTGGTATACAACCGTCGACGTGAGGCGCACATCAAGTACCCAGGGCCGGACGACGACGTCCGCGAGAATATTATTAATTACGACGACGAAGGGGGCGGCGAGGATGATATGACCGCTTTTGACATCACCCCCCTACAGATACCGATCGGCGGACCACTACCTGACCATGCACCTACTAAACTACCTTGTAAGTATACGAGTATATCATACTAATATTATAAATGCGAAAGTTTAGATGGATGGATGGATGTTTAATAGATTTTGTAGGCTAAACGGATTTTGATGAAATTCGGTATACGAGTATATAGATGTAGTGGATAGTCTGGAAGAACACATAGGCTACTCACTTTTGTTTTCTTTTTATTCCACACGGTCAGAGTCGCAGGCGAAAGCTAGTATAGTATAATAACAAAAAGTATACCATAGCAAATCCAGCCCCATTATACTCTTAAGAACGACTTCCGACTTTTAAACTAATCGGTGCCGACACCGAACTAACTCTTAAAATTCTAATCTACAGAATAAAATATGTATTTCACATATTTTGAGTATATATTCCATTCGTGAAATTTCTTTTATCTATAGTAGGAATAAAATTCTCAGAGTTTCTTTATCAGTTGGAGTGTTTGTTAGTGAGGGAACTGAAAGTACCGTACCCTTGTAAATGTCATACGTCTTTTTATCTGTCTCGTGACTTATCCCTTACAACTAACAATACTTACGAGAGCTTACTAGTATTGATAACTTGATGTGCTGATACAATCTTTCATAGCTTCAATATAAACTCCAAATAAGATTAAATAAATTATGATTTCTTTGAATTTCGCCACAATGGTTACTTGGAAAAAAATATGTTTAAAAACTCATTAAAATAAAGTACCCAAAAGTTAAAATTGGAAAATCTTCAAAATTATTGTAATAAATAATATTTAAAACTTACTCGTCTTATCGGTATCCATCTAATAAGAAAATATTGGTTAAATACAAAATATATAATAGTTATCATATTATTCTTTAAGTAAATATAAATCATGAAAATATTCATATAAAGCCATGGAAAAATATAAAACAATTTCACTTCATTATCTCTCAGAAAATAATTGAAACGCTTTATAAGATGCCTTTACTAAAAAAATCTACGTGAAATTATTATGAACTTGCTACAATATTATCTTGTAATAATTTATGCTTTGTATTTAATTTTGCAGCACTGTTATTGTTTCATACTTTGTTTAATTAGAAATAAAAATATCTTTGAATTGAGGAAATGGAATTGAATTAATGAAGCTTGTATAAATCTTAATATTATGAATTAACGTATGCTATGTAACATCTGGAAGTGTAAACACGAGCAATGCATTATCCTATTTGACATTACATTGTTATTAATTACATTAACAAATTAATTAACCAAGCGTTCATCTTAATTTATATCAGAAGAATTTGAACCTAGTCACTCTTGTGTGGTTGACGAAGACCTCGCCATGTCCAATATAGGGAAAGTTCCCGCACTCTCGGTATTTTTACACGCTCCAACTGTTGCCAACTTTAAAAACATAAACGTCATAATGTAATTAACTTGTACTATCTTAGATCCACTGATGGGCGTGGGTATCGGCGTGGGCCCGATGGGGGTCGCTATAGGCGTGCCGCCGGTGATGCCGCTGCCGGGCGAGACCAACGTGGGCATGTTCATCGAGGAGCACAAGCGACGGGCCGACAGCGATCCCAACGCACCGCCCTTCGATGATCTCCGCAACTACGCTTACGAGGGCGGCGGCAGTACCGCTGGCTCTTTATCGTCCCTAGCTTCCGGTAAGTATCTACATGTTTTTTCGTTAAAAAAGCATGAAGATGTCTCATTAATATAATAGAAAATAGTATAAATAGTTGTTTATATTCAGATGAGACCTGCTTGCGTAGGATCAATGTCGAATCCAAGTAGAATATAAAATCCAAGCAGGATTAACAAGATTATTATAATTAAGTATATACATATTATATATCTAGATGTCAAAGCATAAGACTGGTTTTCATCTGCATCTGCATCGGTTTGTTAATAAACAGAAAATGTGGATAAAACGTTAGAGAAAGAATGCCAAAAATCAGCAACATAAGGTAAATAGTGGAACCATAAAACTATCATTGCTATCTTTGCAGGACATTTTCCACAAAATTTCATTCAGAATGTAATAAACAAAATTTTCGTTGACTAATAAAATTCAATTTGTGTTGGAGCTGTGAATGAAGAGACTGGAAAGTTTATATCAGAAAATAAGTTACTTAGTCCTTGAATAAAGTAGGTCGGAATAAGCCTCAAAGTTTCACCTAACAAGCGACCTAACGAACTGGTAAACAGAGTTTACCATTTGCGACTAACTTTTGTAACATTCGAAATTAAATAATTATTTACTATAAAATTTAAATATACTGATGATATACAGAAATTACATTGATGCAAAGCAGTGGCTTATTTTAGGGACATGAAATAAAAAAACTGCCAATGTAAACCACTGATGGCCGGTTTCCCAGCTACGTTTAACCATTTGTTAGTTTTTCGTTCGATAACTTCATTAAATGCGTTTCTGAACTACGTAACTTGAGTTTTACTCCGTTAAAACGTAGGTCAACCTAACACTGTTTAATAATTAGGTAACCTAAGTGGAAACTTCAGAAACCCAACATTGCTCCGTAAAAATCGTATCGGCATTGAAACTGTTAAAGTATTGATTGTTTGTTGTAGGTACTGACGACGAGACGCATGAATACGATTACCTGGGCGCCTGGGGACCGCGATTTGACAAATTGGCCGACCTCTACGGACCCGACATGGACGAGCAGCTCTAAGCACGGCAACCTCGCCCACAACACGGCATTTTAGTCAATTGTCTCCCATTACTCTAACATATAAGACATAAGCCGCTATAAAATACGCTCCTTAACTTACGTTATTTTACTATTTCGTTTGATATTAATCACGTGACACATCGCCGTGGCAAGCTGTTCACAACGTGTACTTTATTTAAACTAAGCTTGAACTAGTTATTCTTAAATTAACTTATTTTAAATGCGACTTTTTATAAAGTAAAAACGTACTCACCAAATATTCGATATAAGTTTTTATTATACTTAGCCATATTATGAGTCAGTATTTTATTGGAAGTTGTCGAGATAAGGGGCATTTCCACTGGAGGGCCAGACGTGAATCTGAATGTGGGTGTTTGTAGATAGTGTGCTATAAATGTGAATAATTTATACGAGTATTTTGTAAGTTCACAGCTTTACGTGATATCACTGTATGGATGGCCCTTCCTTAAAGTTGACAATCGATTGGATTATAGAAAGAACATGTTATATTTTATATTATTAAATAATTAGATAAATCGGTCCGTTCGGCCGCCGAATATGTAGAGCTCAGTGGATCCGTGGATTATTTAGGGGATGTATATACGATTTATTGACAACATCCACCCCTTACCTAGCTAAATATAAAACGTAACATTCAATTTGGAATTTCAGTGTAAAAACTGTACAGTATCTGGTGTTCCTCTCCAAATGTCTCTGTGTAGTGTTAGTTAATATTTAGAGATACGGACAGGACTACCTACGGTCTACTTCTTAACGTAGTACTAATACATTGTGAAGGATTGTGTGTTGGCATTACTACCTTGAAGCTGAATGATAGCGTGCAAGTGAATGAGCAGCGGAACGAATGACGAACAGCGACGAGAGAGTGAGTGAACGAGCTGGGGTGCTTCGGGGATTGAGTGCGTGCGGTCGCAAGGGTGAGGCGCCGCTGCGATATGAATGGGACTGTGCCAATTTTAGCGTTATCAATGCAGCTGACGACGGTAGGGTTAAGTGTTTGCACTTTATTTATTCGTATATTTACATAAATATAAATTTAGTCGCACCTAGAAAAATATCAATAACTTACTAAGAGTGTTGTGCTAGATTATTCCATCGATTTTGACGTGAGATAGTTGTTGAAACCGTTAGAAAGTCACTAATTTAAACCCTTATTTTTAAGAATTTATAGTAAAAAAAATAATTAATTTAATTGAAGGTTTATAATGGAACTGTCTCACTTCGACATCGAATTAGGATCTGTGTAAATTTAGAATATATTATACTTAATTGTTTTAAAATGACTGATTTTTTATTATGCGTTTGAAAGCCTAAGATTTTTCTAGATTCGGTTGTTTATAATCAATACCTTACTGTAAGAACACCCACTAGTTTGCACTCAAGATGAATACTCGAGTTATCAATAAAAAAGCAATTCTCGTTAATTACTATTCGTATAAGTAGACATAGTTAGGCCCAAATCGATGTGACGTTTAGCTTTTAATTTTTACCATTTATTTTTTAATACCATTATCATTACACTGCCAGTTATCATACATATTATAGACGAATTATGATAGAGTTTGTCCGATTTTATATTTCAGTCTTATACAATGGTATTTTATAAGTTTTTGAACTGTTTATGAGATGTATACTTTCCGATTCGATGTGCTCTACGTCACTGAGTACTAAACATTTTATTTTCCCTGTAGGCTCTGATGTCTTAGGGTGCGCTTTCAGTAGCCGTAAAAATTAACAATTTTTATTTACAAGCCATCCGAAACTTCAAACATTAAAAATCAACTCTCTTTCTTCGTAATTTATTCAATTATCTTTAAAATTATTGACGGAAAAGTTATAATTTATATAATTAAAATAACTTTAAATTCTGCAAGTGGTATGAAAACGCACCCTTATAATGTATACATTTTGTGCAAATTATATCCTAGAACGTATACACGTCCTGTGTTATCTATTCCGAAATCAAATTAGTATACTAGTAACTGCAGTACGTGTAATTGTAAATTACTAACCTACGTATATCCTTAATAATTCATATGGCAATAATAATACGATTCCGCTGCGAATTTGAGATATAATGTGTACACTATCAGACAGCAGAGCACAATCTCCCAGTACAAAGAATACAAGGCGCCGCGCCTTCTGCACCTAATTATTAATTTTAGATTATAATTACGATATACCTACATAGATTTGTTTTGTTTCAACTGTGATTATTAAGTTATACAATTCTGACAATTACATAAAATATATAATAAAATGTGAAAAAAAAAACAATGTTTCATTTCACTCCTTGTCTTATATTTATCAATAAGGATATATGCGATACTACCTATTGAGCGTGACTCTGTCCGAGTGGAAATAACCTTACTAATATTATAAATGTGAAAGTTTCGATAGATGGATGGATGTATGTTAGAGTTTGTAGTCTAAACGGCAGAACAGATCTCAATTAAATTTGGAATAGACGTAGAGGATAGTCTGGAGGAACACTAGGGTACTCACATTTGTTTTTTTTTATTCCACGCGGACGGAGTCGCGGGCAAAAGCTAGTAATAAATAAAAGTAAGTAGCCTTTGTGTTCTTCCAGACAATCCTTTACATATATGCCAAATTTCAATGAGATTCGTTCGACCGTCTAGGCTACAAACTCTAACAAACATCCATCCATCCATCTAAACTATCGCATTTATAATATTGGTAAGATTAGTAATTTTGCTTCATGGCTAATTGAATCGACAGCAACAACATGGATATCCCAATGTAAAATAAGTGAAATTATAAGATTATTCACCTAAATTTACAATAAATTATGCCGTAACACATAAATAACATACAGACGAATTGAGTACCTTCTTCTTTTGGGAAATCCGTCAAAAAATGAACAACAGCAGACAAATTACTTTAATTTAAATAGATCTGTTGCTCTTAAAATATATTTGAAAAGAATGTAACCGTATGTATGTATGTTAATAAAATATAAAAAAAACCCGTCCGCAATGTCAGCGATAAGATCGAGGAAGGGTCGGATGTAGTATAAACATGATATGTATTGTAACCGTCACGGTCATAGATAAAAAATATCTACAAACAGTATAAAAAGTTTAACCAAAAGCCTTTGTGTAACACAGATAAAACATTGAGAATATTTGCAGATTGGGTATCGATTCCTTCAGAACCTTAAAATAAAATAGTAAAATTAGTTGCTATTAAATTATAGTTATTTCATATGTTAGTACAATGAGAGTTAGAGAGACATTTTTAAATCACCTTGCATATAAGAGAATATGCCAACACAAACTTAATTAGTAACCTCTGCTTATCATCATCCTCAGCCTTTATCTGTCCACTATTGGAGATAGGCCATCCCCAATACCTTTCACAGATTGCGGACTTCCGCCTTCGGCATTCAACGACTTCCCGTCGTGCGCGCTAAGTCGTCGGTCCACCTGCTGTCGGCTTATACCTTCTACTAAAACTTCATATTTATTATAATTTTTTTTTTTTACAAAGATTGGAAATATGATATTGCGGTTTGTATTCTGAGTTTTTTAATAAACTTTTATAATTTGTATGTGGGTGTAGAGCACAGATACAATACTGTTAGGAAATAATAGGAAACTGAAGGAAAAGTGGGGAGTATTTTTATAAAACTCTTGCAAGGAGTGGCACAGGTCTCAGTCCGTCAGCTCCTTAGTCGCTGAGTAGGTCAGTACCTTTCTAGTTGTAGCCACAGACCGTGCGATATCTTTTTTTTTTTTTTATATATTATGAGGTGGCAAACGAGCAAGTGGCCACCTAAATTTGCCAAAATGGCGAAGCGACCGTTGCCCATAGACATTCGCAATAGCGGATGCGTTGCCTACCCTTATCCGACGGAGGAGGAGACACACATAAAGAGGATATTTCCCCTTCCTATGCATATCCTCTACCGTCAAATCCCCTTCCCCTTCCCATCCTCTCCTTATAGGAAAAGGGTGGTAAAGAGAAAGGACTTAAATTAGGCCTCCGGCACCACACTCTTCAGACGAAACACGGAATTGCTTCCATTTCACGCCTGTCTTCTGTGTGGTCGTGGTATTACACCGGGCGTGCCGGCCCATTCGTGCTAAGATGTTAAAGCGGGCACTACCACTGTTGAATCTTTTGCGTTGTGTTAGTTTTAAAGTAATTAACAAGTATTGTTTATATGGCCGATCGTCTATATTTTTTTTAATTATTTGTATCGAAATATCTAAAAATACTATACTACTAAAATTTTTACTTTGACATCATTAAATTAAACTCGTGTGCAGTAATTACTTTAGTTAGATGTCAACCAAAACGTAATGAAAATAGCAACGGCAGCGGCACTTAACAGCAGCATGTATGCGTAAAGTTTGCACGTCAAAAGCAAAAGACACGAGCTTCCTTACAAGAAGTTCTCATTTTAAGTTGAATATAAACTTAAATAAGATACTCCTAACAAATAACGTGAAGGAAAACATGCTTCATTAATATTAACAATGTCACTTTCTTTCACGTTCGTTCTGTCTCTTATCTATTATTGTCACTTGAGTCGACATTTTACTGCTATCAGGCACAAAAGATAAGACCCAACCTTAAAATTTAAGGAAGTTAATTACTACGACTTCATAGCGCCGCTCACTGTGAAATAAATACAATATATAATGATAGTTTAAGGATAAGTACTTTTGTATCTTATTTACTTAAACTTTACTTTTTAAAACACTAGCTGTTGCTCGCGACTTCGCCCGCGTGAAATAAATTATTAAAAAACATAGCCCATGTTACATACTGATAACGTGGCTTTTTAATGGTGAAAGAATTTTTGAAATCGGTCACTGGTCACAAACTGTTTTGAGTTATTTCAATACATACAAAAATACAAATCTTTCCTCTTTATACACATAAGTATAGATATAGATTAGAAGCTTAAAAATGTGATAATGTGTTGGTAAAGTAAGGTTACGTATAACGAAGAACAAATTGACAAGTATTAAAGCTTAGGTTGAGATTAGTTTTGGGTACATGTATGTTTTGGGTACTTATGTGTTTCAGACTGATTAAAGTTACGCCGTTTGTGTAATTTTCTACCGTGTACGAGTACGAGGTTTTGCTTTACTTTAAATTTGTTATAGACTACCACAAACTTGATAATTCATACCCAAATGGAAAATATATAAGATTAAAATTTTGGGAATGCTATATTTATTATTTGATATTTAAAATATCGATGTCGAGTTTTATTCTTTAACTGCATAGAATATTGATACCTACAGCTGTCGTCTAATGATAATTAATGAAATTTTAAATTGGACACGTATTCGATGACAATGATTTAAATAATTTACGGTCCAATCGAAATTCTGTGCACAATCATACTTCATGCTAATCATACTAATATTATAAATGCGAAAGTTTACATGGATGTTTGTTAGAGTTTGTAGCCTAAACTGCAAAACGAGTTTGGATCAAATTTGGTATAGATGTAGAGGATAGTCTGGAAACACACATAGGCTTCTCACTTTTTTTTTTAATTCCATCCGGTGGAATCGCGAGCGAAAGCTAGTTTTTTTTTATAATTTATCTACACAATTGTCCCTGGGTGGAACTCGTTTATAACATGTATGTAAAAACTTAAGCAATTTCGTTGTGTACTATTTTAACTTTGAGTTTATGTTTATTTTGAAATACACATTTATCTGTCTACAGTGGTATTTCTCAAGATAACTTGCCAAAATGTAATTAAGTTTTTTTTTTTATATTCGCCCAACATTTTATACATCTACTGAATATTGTTCAAAATAACAATTATCGTAATTGAAATGTTAACTCATATCTTTGAACATTATTAACATTGAATATTAATTAAATTTATTACTGTGGGTTTCCATACTATGTTTTTAACAGTAGAGTTTCACGGTTACTAAGCTTAAACAATTAGTCAAATACAACAGGTCAGGTTCCTGCGGAGTGACAATTAAATTGAGGTGAGAAGTTTGTATAAGTCATAACGGAGGTACGGATTAATCCAGTTCAATGGTCAAGTATGTCTCGTCCTGCTCTATTAAATTGATTACATATTTGCAATGACTGCTTTCAATTACGATAATTAATAAACTTGCTTTTACTTGAAACTTTCACATCACTAAAATCGTTTACATTAAGCTGAATTATCATCTTGTCGCTCTATGATTTATTAAATGATCTCTCTCACATATATCTTTATTACTTACTAGCTATTGCTCGCGACTTCGTTTACATCAAGTAAATAATATACCCTATGTTACTCTGTGATTACGTAGCTTTTCAATGGTGCAAGAATTTTTGTAATTGACCCACTAGATTTTGAGTTATTTCAAAACATACAAAAATCCAAAAATGCAAATCTCTTTATAATTTTAGTATAGATTTAGTATGTAATATATTTTACACGATTTTTATAAAAATAAAATAAAACATATTACATAAAAAATTGAGCACCACCGGCTGCGGAATCCGATGACTCATGCAACCAGTAGTCAGGGCAGAGACAGGAACCTCCGTACTATGCGTGCGGTTTCTAAAATAACTGCCTTTTGAATCGGGCCCTTAATCCAACTGTCTAGCCAGTAATTATCTCTGTTTATAACAATTTCATGTTAACCGCTTTGTATTTCGATGTCTGTATATTTTTCAAACAATTAACTCAACATCGCCCAACCACTCGCATACCGAAATTCCTTATATACAAAACTTTACAGCTCACGTCACGATTCAAACGTTTTTCATCTAATATTTACATTCCACTATTTTCTACGATATCTGCATCCACCGGTTTTCCAAACTGTGTTTATTTTATAGCCACGGAAAACATACGGAGAATGCAATTGTTGTTTTAGTTCTGTTTATATTTTATGTTGAATTAAATATTCGTTGACAGCGTACCATCGGATAACAATAACGTTTCATTATATCACTAGGCATGTGTATTATGATGTAGAGCTAGTGATGATGATGATGATGATGATGTGTATTAAATTGAAATAAAACATCCATCAGGGATTTTCAAAGGGGTTAAGGTAGACATTATGCTATCTAACAAGAGCTAGTGACGGAATAAGATTCCTAAAAATAAAATTTAGGGTTCAGAAATTGTAGACGTCATACAATATGTTTATCGAAAGCAATAATTTTGAATTGGATGTACGAAATATAAAAGTTTAGGAATCTTTGATAAAGATAGGTAAGTAAATAAACCAATAATTAATTCTCAGATAAGATTTTTCACGTCATAATCACGGATTGGGGTCAAGTTCTTGTCTTAACGGAACCATTCCTCCATAACTCTATAAATGAAGCTTTTAGCTTTTATCGCTGTTTTGAAGCAGCAAAAAGCGAGGTTAGGGTAAAAAGGTTCTCTTTCAATTTACTGAAGTTTTATAAAGTGTGTTTAAACGCTTTATGCAAAACTCACGTAAGCAGAATATAGTTTAACTAACTTTGTAAAAAATCTACAATATTACTACGAAAGTAACAAATGTTAACACACGACTACGTACTAACTAACATACTAAAAACATACTAAGTATTGACATACTAAATAACACACTATACCTACATCCTGTATGTAGTACTTCGTGTTTGTATCAATACACTTCAATCTGATTAATACGGGCGCGTTGCAGTTTCAAACTAACTACAAATTGACGACATTAAGTCGGTGAATGGAAATTAGTTTCGAGAGCATGTAGGTGTTTCGAATTGATTGAAGCAACTTCGTGTAACATTTGTGTTGATTGTTAAAATTATCTCAACATGTAAATGTATGTATTGGAAACCCAAAAGTGCTAACCTATACCTATAGTTGTATTTACTACTAATAATGATTTATATCTTATAGGATAAGATACGAAATGGGTATATTAGAGGAAGTTTAAGAGTCGTAGTGGTAGGGAAATTAAGGAGTAAAAGGTTAACATGGGCATGTACTGAGAAAGAATGAATCGCATGTAAATAGAAGGAGATTAGTTATGAGTGTAGAAGGGTATACCGGTAGAGATGTAGAGACCTACAAATATAAGGTTGAATTGCGTGAAATGTTATATGATCAAGAAGGAAGTGATGACTGAGATGACGGATGATAGAGTTATTTGGGAGTCGGATAAAGTTGGGGAGCTAATGATGTTTTATAACATTAAAAAGCGTTTATTAATTTTCACTACACTATGACGTCATAGCTCTTTAATAAAAATATTTTTCAATTAAATTCCTTTAGTTTCCTTTACTAGTTAATCATGCTAGCAACTTCGTGGTGAGTGGTTTCTTTGTAAGCGAGATAAAAAGTCTTGAGAAACCAAAATTCTCGTTACATTAAAAGTCTTAGTAGAAAACTATTGTTTTCTTATAGTTTATATTAAGTACTTAAAAATATATCAGTTCAGAGTCATTGAATTGTATGAAAAACTTTTTAAATTAAATTCTGATCTACATTACTGAAAAAAATCGGATCTGATAATGAACTTGAGTATTACAAAAGCATATTTCCTATTTCACAATAATGACGTTTTTGAGTTAATTTCACCCGTAGCTTATACGACCGTACTCGACGATATCCTCATACGAAACGATATATTCGATAAGAATCGTCTAACATACTCTAACAATTCCAGAAATGCAAGAGAATATTTGACCTGAATATCACATTTCAATATCACACTTACGAGTACTTTGATATCAAGAAAATGTTCACTTACTAACATAAAAGCTCATTTCATTGCTAGAACTACAACTTGCAGATTCGATAAGAGTAAAAAAGCTTCAATATCAAAGTTAAAACAATCCAATCAACCTCAACCCCATAGAGATTTATACAAATACGTATATATTGAACGAGTCCCGTTGTGCCAAAATAGTATGAATTTTTAAAATCATTCGAATTTGTCTAACAATATATTTAACCTTTGTAACATGTATATTTGAACACAAAGGCTTAAAGATCAAGAACATCAAGCAATGTGACACACGGGCAATCAATCAAGCAAACTGTGTTTTGATTTGTGTTATTGATTTACGTTTGGCTGCGCCGTATAATAGCGTAAGTGTCCGTGGGTCTCACACTTCACTAAACAAAGGTTCAAGTTAAGTAATAAAATCGTGTCTAAAATATCATGGTTAAAGATAAAATCAATAATACGACCTTAATAACTAGTGGTTATAACGCAGTATATTATATTTTAATGCCATAAATATGACAAGATTATATTAATTAGGAGTGAAAAATTCGGTATAGATAGACAAAATTATTAAAAGAACATTCATGAAAAAGTTTAAAATTAACTCGAATTAACTTAATTCTCGAATTAAATTAACTAAATTTAAATGTTTGCTCGACTTCAGTTTTCAAACATCTATACAGACTATACTATGTTTCGGTGGTAAAATTAATATAAATTTTTTTTATAGGATTTGTAACGACCTACATTTTCTTTGTGAAAAGGAACTCATTTCAGTTTCACGAACTACATACCGCGCGAAACTTGAAAGTGGTTTCGGATATTAGACGAAGTAATTCATAACATAAAATAAGAATATTTGATCAAAATTTTCTCGCACATGTCATATGCAATAACAACTTTTCTACAAAAATAACACCAAAAATATATAAACACGCAACTTAAAAAAATATAATATCTATATTATATTTTACCTAACATCTAACTTTACTCGGATTTAATTAAAATTGTGATGCCCTAAGAGTGTTTTTTTCTTTTAAAGCGGTAGCGCTAATTAACAAGATATCATATTCGTTTTACAGCGAAACGTTTCTGTAATACTTTTAATATAAGTATATTTCAAGTCTCTAGAGGTATGTATGTGTGTATGTTGCTGACCGATGACAAACCAGTGTACCAATCAGGGAAACGTTTATATTTTAAGACGCGCGAAGCGGCGTTGGCGCGGGAAAAATGTATTCCTTCGTGGACTTTGTATTTTAATCAAACATATTGTAGATTTCCTGATTATCGTTCCTTTTTTAACCATCTCTAATTAATCTATGTATATCTATACTAATATTATAAAGAGGAAAACTTTGTATTTTTGTATTTTTGTATAATATGTATTGAAATAACTCAAAAACTACTGGGCCGATTTTAAAAATTCTTTCACCATCAGAAAGGTAATTTATCTGTGAGTAACATATGCTATATTTTATTATTACTAATGTTTAGGAACTATTAATAAACAGCGTGTTTCTGGACGCCGGCGTTAAAAATTCACTAAACTTTAACTTTTCTCGGCTTACGCTGCCTAAACCGTTTGAGGTATATAAAAATGATGTATGAAAGAATTGTAGATTTTAAAAAGTTCTACAGAAAAGTCTGCGATAGCATATATCTATCTTTAACGGTTTTCTTACAATAACCACTTTTTTGTTTACAAAGTGAATTAAAAACCTTACGCTATTTGCAGCGTTCTTTTATTGGTTTCAATATTAATCCTTATCCAAATAAATGCGTTTGTTATCAGGAGAATTTAATGTAGAATAAAATTGTTCTTGACAGTATTTAAATTGGACTAATAGTTTAGAAGATATCGCGATAACAAACAATAAGGGTAACTGAAAAATCAGCTTACAAGCTACCGGGCTTAGAAATTTGGAACCTTGCATCGGTAGATTTCTGTTATTGCGTAGATTACTACTAAGTTAATACTTTTGGTAATAGGTTGAAAAAAGGGCGAACGTATTAGGTTATATGTATTTGTAATTACACGCGGGCGAAGTCGCGAGCAACAGCTAGTTATTAATAAAATGAACTATAAAGGCAAAGGTCCAACCAGTCGAGCAACCAGTCGAGCAACCACTCGAGCAACCAGTCGACCAACCAGTCGAGCAACCAGTCGACCAACCAGTTCGACCAACCAGTCGACCAACCAGTCGAGCAACCAGTCGACCAACCAGTCGAGCAACCAGTCGACCAACCAGTCGACCAACCAGTCGACCAACCAGTCGACCAACCAGTCGACCAACCAGTCGAGCAACCAGTCCACCAACCAGTCCACCAACCAGTCCACCAACCAGTCGACCAACCCGCTTTAACATCTTCGCACGAACTGGCCGGCTCGCCCGGTGAAATACCACGACCACACAGAAGACAGGCGTGAAGTGGAAGCAATCCCGCGGTTCGTCTGATGAGTGTGGTGCCGGAGGGCTGATTTTAGTCCCTTTCCATTTCCACCCTTTTCTTAAGAGGAAATGATGGGAAGGAAAAGTGGATTTGACGGTGAAGGAGACATATAGGAAGGGGAAATATCCTCTTTATGTACGTCTCCTCCTCCGTCAATTAAGGGTAGGTAACGCATTTGCAATTACGGATGTTTATGGGCAGCGGTCGCTTTCCATTTCAGTGGATTCAGGTGGCCGCTTGCTCGTTTGCCACCTTATATTATAAAAAAAAAACGAAAGATTTATATTTTTGTATTTTTGTATGTATTTGATTCACGCAAAAACTACTGAGCCGATTTTAAAAATTCTTTCACCATCAGAAAGGTAATTTATCTGTGAGTAAAATTAAGCCTTAAGCCTTAAGGATGTTATCAAGACATGACAATAAAAGCTAAACGCCAATTAGAGTCCTTATAATCTTCACTTAGGCTCCGATGCACTTGAGGTAAAAATAGGACAAGTATTCCCGAAGTTGTGTATGTTAAGTTCTCGAGACTGTAATGAAGTTCTGAACTGTAAAGAACCACAACTAGGTCATATTATGAAAAGATAATATAATGCTTTGAAAAGTAAATTCGCATTTCTCTTCATGCATAGAGGGGCGACAACTTTTTCATACTATTGAATTAAAAAATAAAAATATTTAATAAAAAAAACGCATGATAGACGCGACACGACCGCGAAGAATAACAAATGCACACTAACCCTGAAGATGGACCATTGACGGGTCCATAACTAGTCGGTCCTGTATATTAATTAGTTTATATTAATGTCTCGCGAAAGTTTAGACGATTTAACAACATCCTTAGTGGACAACTCTCTGTCTTTGAGAGTCAAATGTATCATTTAAAGTTGACATTATTGTTTACTAGCTTTCGCCCGCGACTTCTTCCGCGTGAAAATAAAAAACAAAAGAAAGTAGCATATATGTTTTTTCGAGACTGTCCTCTACATATATACAAAATTTCATCGAGATCCGTTTAGCAGTTCAGGCTACAAATTGTAACAAACATCCATCCATCTATATAAACTTTCGCATTTATAATATTAGTTAGATTAAATAAATCATTTCCTATAAACATGTATAAGTATGGATATTAAATCAAAATTCAGTGTATCATTATTTGAATTTGCACATTTCAGTAGTATTCCAATTTGTAACCAGATAGGAATGAAGCGATGACTGTTAAGGCCATGAATGAAAATTAGTTTCGTCAGCGCGTAGGTGTTTCGCCCACTGATTAAAGTCACGCCGTTTGTGTAATTTTCCAGCGTGTTTGTTATCGGCTTGTCACTGGCAGGCTTTAGACTGAATTATTTTAATTTAGTGAGCTTTTGCTGCCATGCATATAATTAATGAAGAAAATATTTTCCACACACAGAAAAACATACACAAGGCTCAAACTTACGACAAATACTTGTACAGAAAGTGTGGCAAAAGGACGCCATGGACGGACTGAACTGTCCCTTCCTTTCCAGAATTCGAAAAATCTTTTCTCACACGGTTAGTTCTTCAATTTTTAAAATTTATAATATACACAAAGTAGAAATGTACTATTTTAAACTACTACTGGCACTTTGTTGTCACAATTGATTCGTCGAATTGTTTGGAGTGCATTCGGGGAAAACGTTTACATGGCCGGCAACGCCCTAACTTTGGTTTGGAGTTTGCTCCCGAACTGTCAATGCTTACTACAAACGGATAAGTTTGGTACTTTGGAATGATTAAACTTTGATATTGAGAACGTAAATAATGACATTGGTTTGTATATGTAATGACAGTCACAATTCTGAAAGAATTTGGTAAAGGAGTAAAGGCATATTCTCTTCTATGTAATTTAATAACAAGGACTTGTTTTAATGTTACAGCAAAAAGAGATATAAATAGTATCAGTTACCAGAACAAAATGTTCTGTATAATAACAGTACAATGCCACAATCTGACCTAATCTAGATTTGAAAAAAAAATCAACAATCAAAACGTCAAAACCTTGATCTAAATTTGAAAAAAATAAAGCCGTACGATAATAAATGAGGGTCGCCACATTTGGTGACAATTTAATATGTGGGAATAAAAGATCGCGAAGTGTCGCAGAGAGCGGATATTGCGCGCCGTATGCCGCCACTTTTGTATAACGAGATGCTCCACACAAAAATGTTATAAAGCAAATATTAATCCAGTGACAAATTAAATTCTTAACCGTCATATTGCACGTGCAGCTCTCGTTAGAGAATTTAAAATACAAATATAGCATTGGGTTACTAGTTAATAAACATTTTTGTAATAAAATATAACAAAAAGTCGCAATTTCACGCTTAAATTAAAGAAATTGAAGGTTGGCAGAAAAAAAAAGTAAAAAAGTATTTTATCTGACAATATTTTACACATATAAAATTCTGCCCGGAACATCATTCGCAAACATCCGGTGACATCTATAAAATATTGTATTATTAAATACAAGGCGTTGAACTCTTATCATATGCCAGCATATCTGAAGAGAAATTCACAGAAATTCTCTATTTTCTATTTTTCCTTATTCAATATCCAATATCTGTTTATATCATCTATTGAATTGGTGCTTATCTCTTTGGCCCTACTTTGGTTTTTCACCATTACCTGTATTTATTTAACCTCATTATAAACATGGAACTTAAGTAAATAAATTGAAAATATTTGTATTCTATGTGTTTGTGAAGGCTCAAAAACAACGGAACTAATTTAAAAAAATCTATCATTACAATGCTAAGAAATATTACTCTTGAAAAACATAGACAGCTTTCACATTTTTTAATAAATGTCCATCCATGCAACGCCAGGAGGGATCGTTAGTGGAAAATATTAAAGTACATTGACCGATGTCGATACTGCTAACCGTTAGTAATATTAACAAAGTTGCTCTGCGCTCGGTTCTGTTTCAGCGCAGTAATAACTCCCGATGTACTCAAAGACAACTTTATCAGTGATTCGGATATTGAAAACGCTGTTATTCAAATAATATAATTCAGCATTTCTGCTACGAATTCCAACTTCACATTGAAAAAGGTGAAAGTAAATAAAATAGAAATCAAGAAATCAGATGTGTAAACGTAGTAGATATATCATATTGTTTTTGTAAGGCGTTACAAATAAATTTCAACAATTACAGCGCGCGCACACCTTTGTATGAAAGTAAACTATCGCACAACTGACCTGTGATTGTTGATTGTCAATTGTTTTACAGTCAATTCAACTGTTTAGTTGCACAACTAAAATCGAGTAGTGTGCGCACCTCCATATACTCGTAAGCTCATAGCAATCAAAGCGAGGCTAAACAGTTGTGCGATAGTTTGTGCGCACGCTCTTATGATTTACTTTTTGAGTCTATTGGTTGATTGAAACCAATGACATAAAAATTCGCATTTCGTATTTCAAAACAATAGGCTATCGGCGATTAGAAATTAATGTAAAGCCCGCTACTTTTCAATTTTGACTGAATAGTTGGACTGTCCAGGTGAAACTTACGACTTTGTGCAAAATGTCAAAGTGTCAGTTCATAGTTTTGCAAACAATCGGACGATTTAACTGATCAGTCCGACTGTTCAGTTAAAACTGAAGGTGTAGCGAGTTTAAGTATATTTAATAAAGATTTGGGGTATTTTATACATTCTATAAATCCCGATCCCATTTATAGATTTAACGACGGTCCTCAATAAACGTCTGCGGACAATCAGACTTTATAGTATTGCAATAAGTTTTTGTAACAACTCAATTGGAAATCATTGCGTGCGAGCCGTATCAATTTTTATGCACCCTTGATATAAATGTGAGCGTTATTTATGACAGTTTGTGTAATGTGTAATGTACACGCCCGCCAAGCTCAGTAATCGAGCGGTAATATTGCTCGGATGCTCCGGTCATATTTCGTGAGCACGTACTGAGGCAAGCTGTGTTGTGAAATGTCTTTAGCATAAACCACAAGCATAAATTTAACAAGCTATTGCACTGTGCAAACGGCAATTTAAATCAAACAACAAATGTTTGATTTAAAATTGTTCTATTCGGTTTGCCGTGTGATTTTTATAATAAGTTCCGACAATATTTAATTTAAACGCCAATAGCCTAATGGTTTGGGGTACGGAGTACCTATCTTCCGAGGGTTCGAAACCCGATATTCGACTATTGTCGTGAACCATATCCTATCACAAGCCTAGAGCTTAGTTGGAATGGTTAAAGGAAATATTAGTGAATTAACAAAAACCCACTATTATTAAAAAAAAATTCCTCTGCATTATAAATAAAAGAATAGGATGTTTCCTAATGTAGTCAACACCTACTCGTACGATTTTAGAAAAGATTTCTAAAAGCGTTGACATTTTAGTATGTAGATATGTTGATGTTACATTATAAGAAATATTAAACACGTTTTGCAAAATACTTATTATGATGTACGTTATCAGTGTTCTATTTCTGATTCAATTTTAATCTCTTCTGAAAAATCGTTAATAAACTCACCGCAATAACATTTATTTAGATAGGAAGAACGGTTTTATCTGGAAATGAATTTGCCGGTACCTTTAAATAATAAATTATTTTAGCTTCACGGAATATGGACAAGTTGACCAATACTGAAAATAGTATCTAAAGCTTTTTAGTTATTAAAATTTAAATCTTACTAATATTATAAATGCCAAAGTTTAGATGGATTTATGGTTGTTAGTTAGTTTGTAGCCTAAACGGCTGAACGGATTTCGATAAAATTTGGTATAGATGTAGAGGATAGTCTGGAAGAACAAATAGGCTCAATTTTTTTTTTAATTCCACGCGGATGAAGTAGCGGGCGAAAGCTGGTAGATAAATAAAGCAGACGAATTCGCTTTATAGGTAGATCTAAACAATTCAGTAGTAAGTCACAGGTTCATGTTTGTAGTGAGCTAATGGCTCGGGAGTTTGGTTAGCGGGATAGTCGAATACATAAACGTTCCGGTCCAATGCACTACAATCGCTTCCACCGTGTAATTGTTATCCTGTATGGGACATTCGCGTTGTTAATTGTTTGAAACGCAATTCTCTTTTTCAATTACAAATATAAATACATTTGAAAATTCAGTTAAATGGATTTGTAAATATCTGTTGTTCGACCGTAACAAAATTTGCGTAAATCATTTGGCACATTTTTTTTCTAGAACACTTTTACAAATATTTACATATTGTATTCCAATCTAATGGACGTCGTTAGCATATGATATAAGTCTAGGGGAGGGAGCTAAAATTAATATGGTCTTATTCCAAGTGGTTTTTATATTTACCTAAAAATCCTCTGAACTAGGGGCGAGGTCTGAGGTGATCAACTGACACATCCTCAAATATGGATTGTCACAAACCAAGAATGCATAGTTTTTTGTTAATTCAACCATCGATAGAATTTTAAATGTTTATTGATAAAGAAGTGGCCGAAGTTTAAATTCACTGCCAGGTCCAAAGCCATTCCGTTATTGGAATGCTGCGAAGGAGTGGATAGAATTTGTTCGATATTTGAAATACAACGAATAAATTACCACAGTATGCATTAGAAAGTTCCAAATGCAACGTCGATGATACAGAGTTACAGAGAAATAATGAAATGTTATAAATATTTAGTAGAACTTGAGTTTGGTCAAGATTTTCTGTGAAAATCTGAAATTCATGATGTTTTCAAAGTGCTGTTTCAAAAGCTTCCATGAAGTACAGCATTTCGAAATAAAAGTAATCTTTTATATCCTAAACAAGATGATTCAATATAAATCACCAGGGAATTTATAATAATAATTTTGAAAATCGAAATTTAGAAATTACTCTAATTAAAATTTTATAAAAACTAATCCTTGAACGATTGTAAGAATGTATCGAATGTACTAACCTAAATAGACAAAATGTAATATTAAAAATTAGTATATTTTAAACTAAATCAAATGCATACGTATTTAATATGTCAGCTGTACGCTATATGTTGACCTACATTTTCAGCGACGAAAAGCAGCTCATTACAGTTTCATGAACTTATCACACAACCGCACGAAACTTGAAACTCGTTCGGGAAATTGAACTCAGCAATTAAGAAAAATATACTACTGTTTACTATTCCTTAGCCAAAACAGACTCATTATAGAGGTAACTCTTCTAATCGTAATAATACTACCATCAGTTTATTCTTTATATGAAGTAATAAATGTACTCAACCTTTACTTTAAAAAAACTTTAAACTAATTTAATTCATAAAATGGAATTTATCGTTATTTTCCAATTAATACAGTGATTTTAGGATTCATCATATACCTTGCAAATGTTATTCCAAATGTTAATAGTCGAGAAGTTGCTATGTCGTGAAGTCACAACACTCAAAGGTAATGTACCTAACCAGCTTAAATGTAGGAACTAAGAAACATTTCAACAGATATCAGTGTAATTCAAGCTTTACTTTAATATTCTCTTTATTACTATGTAATTTAAACTTATTTGACACATTTCTCTTAAAATATAAACTATAAACCTGTGAACATATCTAATACTAGCTGTTGCTCGCGACTTCGCCCGCGTGAAAATAAAAAATAACATTAGCCATGTAGCCTATGTTACTGACAGATAAATTACCTTTCTAATGGTGAAAGAATTTTTAAAATCGGCTTAGTTGTTTTTACATGAATCGAATACATACAAAAATCCAAAAATACAAATCTTTCCTCTTAATAATATTAGTATAATAGAAAACGTGCAACATTAATTATACAAGCATCTTAAAAACACAATGAACTTTTAGATCAAATATTAATGTATGTACCTAAGTATTTTTATGAGATACAAACTCTAAGTATCATAAATCACACTTAACCATATACTTGACTATGTGTTTCAATTCCTCACTTGTAACCGTAAATTCTGGCTATGAGACGGAACGTATGTGAGCCGAATTATAAACTAAAGCCGGCTCGTTACGCTTGTTGAAACAAATTACATAACATGAAAAGCTTTCTGGTGAACGTTTAGTCACGTTTAAGTACTCTTATTTACTTCCACTTATTGTACTTTGAAAATAAAGTTACCCCTAAGGATATTAAATTTAATGAAGCAGTTAATATTAGAAGTTGACACTTTTGCTACCAAAAATAAACAATTATAAAGAAAATAAAATGTTTGATCAGGTTACTTCGCTCATTATTTAGTTTTTGGGAGCTGGGTATAAAATAAATGTTCAAGGGCCGTAAACCATTTTTTTATATAATAATTTAATTTATTTCAAATATAATTGTTATTAACTTCGAAAGGGTAAGTAAGATAAGAAGTTTGTACGTAATTAAAATAGGAATAAAAACTTTCCGCAAACTCCCGAGCATCTGAAAACGATTCAAATTATTTTAATTTCGATCATAAAGAAAATTTTAACTGTTCCTTAAAATTTCCATAATATATTTTGTAAAATGTATCTTATGTATACTTATCAAATTAGTTTTAAGTCGAATATGTAATGGAAAGAATTTGAGACTCTCCGGACGATGGACTTTTTTTGTTAACATTTATAAAAGAGCATTGCATTAATATATATGAGAAAATAGAGTAAGATTATAAAGTCGCAAATGGTATAAGTTTAAAACATCGGTGTTCAACAGTTCAGGAGTCTTAAATTTTATTCAGGACTTTTCAAGAAGTTTAAAGAAAGTTCGATGGTCACAAGATTTATTTTAAAAGGTCTGTCAGGAAAAGTAAAGCTTATTTTTTGCCCATAAGTCACTAGAAGCTTTTCCACTATTAAGTAAATACAATACATATATTTTTAACTAAAATTATGTGATTTATCATTACATTCATAATGCGATAAAATAAAAAAAAAATGTGTTCTCAATGATTTAATTTAACTATAATATAAAGGGTTCTCTCGGTCTGTCTTAATATAGAAAATATTTGTAGACATTGATAAGCATAACTTAAATAAAAGGAGGAAAATAAAATGATTTTCTTGCGAGGGGAGACTCAAAACTTTAGATAATAAAGATGCTAAAATTATTTAAAACCACCGGCTTTCCTGCGACCTGCGACAAACTTGATATATAAATCAAAACGAGATAGACTGAACGATCTACAAATAAATTAGCAATAATTGGGTACAGTTAAATAACTCGTGTGAGCAGCCATTAACGTAATTACTAAAGCTTAATTGATGGTTTGATTATTTGTAATTTGCCATCAAATTAATTACTTTGAGGTGTTACATAATAGTAAAGCATTAAAGTAACAAAATCAATTATTATCATAAACAAATATGTCGTTTTAAAAATGTTACTGTTTATTAAATAGATAACTAACTGTTGCTGGCGACTTCGTTCACGTGAAATTTAAAAATATAGCCTATGTTACTCAGCGATAACGTAGCTTTTTAATGGTGAAGGAATTTTTGATATCGGGCTAGTTGTTTTTGAGTTATTTCAATACATACAAAAATCCAAAAATACAAATCATATCTCTTCATAATCATACTTCATACTATATACTATACTATACTATAATATTATAAATGTGAAAGTTTAGATGAATGGATGGATGTTTGTTAGAGTTTGTAGCCTAAACGGCTGATCGGATTTCGATGAAATTTGGTATAAATGTAGAGGATAGTCTGGAAGAACACATAGGCTACTCGCTTTCGTTTTTTTTTAATTCCACGCGTACGGAGTCGCGGGCGAAAGCTATTATTAGTATAGATATAGATTAGAATAAATACCCTTGAGACAAGCAACTAACTTAAGCCTAATAATTTTTAAATTAGTCCTGTATCGTAGTCGTTTCAAATAAATCAATTAATTAGCGTCAGTAAGTTCGTTTTGCCGAAGCCTCGTTTCCATTCATTAAATAAAACAACGACCGACGATAAATGTCAACGCGAGATCAGACTTTATCGTATTGAAATATCTTTAAAAGCGTAAAGCGAACAATGTTCAATACCTTTATAACTTTAGTACACATTTACATATTTTAAATAAAACATATGAAATGTAAGGCTTACAGGGTAACAGCGATATTCTTCTGTCACTTTTCTCGAAGGCGATAGCAATTTAATTGCATGAGGTTTATAGTAGGAGGCAAACTAGCAGCGGAACGCGTAATGCTACTTGATACGACGTCCATGGACATCTGCAACGCCATAGGAACCATAGATGCGTTGCCGGCCTTTATGGGAGCTGTACGCCTTTTGTGAGGTGTTACTTGACTTTCAAATTTAAGTTGTCGCTAGTTCGACGGCTAATTGATTACCAACTTGTAATTCTTTTTGGAAATAAGCGAAAGGTACACTTTTATATATTAACTATCTGTTTGCGAGACTATTACAAATAGGAGCATTGAACTTTCTAGTTATTCATTATTGAATAAGCGACAAAATCAACGTAATTAATTTGTCTAAAGCTCTTATACAAACGCGTTCATTCGCTCAGAATAATTATACGCAGGTAAAAGCTCCGACGTCTACACAAACGTTTAGCAAAATTATGATAATTTACAGAATGTAATAAGGTATTTTCTAATTCACTTACCAACTATTTTAAAGGATTTTCTTGCGTTAAAAAATATCTAACATTCTTACTAAGGACTTTTCTAAAAGCTTGAATATAGAGGGTAATAAATAAACCTTTTTGTATCAAACGTGCGTTTTTCCATTTAGAAAATTTTTAACTGCAATAAAAAATATTTTATTTCCTCCTCTACCACAGAAATATCTTATTTCATTCAGTACCTTCTGTGGGATATCTCTTAATTAACCAAGATAATTACGCTACGTAAAAATGTCTAATAATTATCATTAATAGTAACTTCTTTTATAAAAAAGGGTGTGTTTATTTCCAATCGGATGAACATGAAAAAATATTTCAATACGATAAAATCAGATTTCACGTAGACATTTATTGACGACTACCATTAAAGTCAATGAATGGGAATGAGACCTCGGGGAAAAATTTACTTTATTGACCCGGACTAAATACCCACATGAAATTTATTTTTTACAATCCTGTATGCTTAATTAATTACCTACATTTAGTCACAAATACTATTGACTTATGCAAGTTGTAATTTTTAACCTCTTTTCATATTTAGATAGTTACTAGACGTAGCCAACAACCTGTAATATTATGGCAATAATCATTAATTAAATAATTTACGATAAAATTGGCTTTTTAAGAAACTTCAATACTTGGCCTTACCTCCTGGTGTTCGAAAATTCCAAAGTATGGTAAAATATTGAAACTGTCCCTGCTGCCCAAGCAGGTGCGATGCGTAAATGCATTCCCTGCGACAGCAAAAAAAAATGGTAAAAAATAACAAAGATACCGGAAGTGCCGAATAGAGGCGGTTCATAAAATTTGTATCCCAATATCCATTATATCAGTTTTAGTTAAAAACTCCTGGAAAACAAAGGGCTATTAATTACAAAACGTTCGACGTATAAATAAAACGCTTTTCGTTTTTACTTAGTTCCGAACTAAATACAACAGAATTTTAGGAAATTGAATTTTGGAAACCAATTTAATGATTGTGTTATGGTTCATATAATCTAAATATGATATTAAATTACATATATTATTAAAATTGCAAACCAGCTTTCGCCTTTAGTCCCCATTTTTGACCGACTTCCCAAAAGAAGGTACTCAATTCATCTGTTTTTTTTTTTTTATTTCTTTTTTTATTATCCCCACGAGTATCTAGGATTGTTTCTTTAACAGGCCGTAATTACTTACGTACAAACAAAATTACTTTGTCTCTATTATCTTCTAGGTTAAGAATAACGTGGACAATATAAAACTAGGTTAATGTTAACGGAAATGGCGCAACGTAGCAAGGCATACGGAAACGGTGTATCATTATTATACGTCAGCACATCTGCAATCTATTAATTATTCATTACGTAACAATGTTATTGAATAGACCGATTATAATTAAATCCAATCAAGCGCGGTACCGCTGTAGTTGTCGTGCCTATAACCTCAAATATAACACGATATAGATTAAATATTAGCCCCATGATTGTAAAGAATATTTGTAAAAATAGCAAAATACATCTATGAAGTAATTAAGTGATGGATCCGTACACTGTTGAACGCATTCGTACTTCCACTAAATTAAAAATTGAAATAATCCAATTAATAGGATAAATAATTAAAAAACGAAATAGATTTTGGTATATTTTTTTTTATTTCCCAGGAAGCAAATGATTCACAGCATTGGTGGGATACAGAGCTCTTACAATACTGGGTCGAAACACTCATATTCCTGAAAATAGTTTTTTTTTTACGATATATAAGTAGACAATACAACAGCACTTTATACATAAGTACCCAAATATAAAAATATGGGAAAACAACGCTATAAATACGTACGAAGTAGGGCAGTTGTAAGATTTAGTAAAGCGAGTTTTAATTGCGGATCAAACTATACCTTACTAAATCACAATCACTAATTATGTCAAATTTAATTATCACATTTATAACATTATGTACAAAGTAAAAAAATATCTTCATACTTTTGTTAGTACAAAATAAAGCTGCATGTCGCAACAACTGGTTTCTGACAGATTTGTAACAAAGAATTAAATACATAGATAGACAGGGCAAACAATTAAAGTCAACGAAATTTTTTTTTTAATAAAGATATGTAATATCACTATGTTTTAAGACCTGTTTGAAGAACGCCAGAGAGCTTACTACTTAAAACAAACACATTTTCGACAAGTATGTAAATTTTACAATTATGTGAATTTATTGAACATCTAGGACACGCAACATTAACAAAATAAGTCTATCGATGTATTTAAATCTTTGAGTGGTTGAAATAAAAACATTCCAAAGTGAAATTGTACTTATCACATGTCGATATTTCTCAATTAACAATGTTAAAAACTAAATTCATCAAATTCTACAAATTGTCTAAAGCCATCGCTGTTAAGGGCTAAGTATACTTATACATACAATTAAGTTAATATTCATCCTATTTTAATCTATTCAACTCGTTTAAATATCGTAATAAAATTATTAAGATTTAAATAAAACAATAATTACAATATGTGGACATACAACCTTCATAAGGATTGGTAGATATATGGATATATTTTAACACTAAAAGTCCCTTATTACTTGTCTCTAAAATGGAGAATCAAACAAGACATGACATACAGTGGAGTCAAAAACGTACAAGTGTCTAAAGTTTTTTATTATTTTAATACAAATACAAACAACGGCAAACATTTATTTTCAATTTCATTTGATAGAGTTTAACAAATATTTTTAATCCGTTTACAATTGTGCTATTTGTTTGCATTCATTAAATTAATTTTAAGATCATTAGTAAATTAGCAATTTAAAATGCTCTTTAAATAAACGAAATGTGAATGTGTTGTGTTGTAAGGTCGACCCGCAGCCGAGCCCAGTCTCCCACCGCCGCGTACATTTGTTACCATTAAAAAAAATATAATTATGCAAAAAAAAATCATACAACCATTTCAATTTGACTGTTGCCAACGAGCATACAAATGCAAAATTGTGATTTGTGACAATTATAGAGAAAATGATCAAATACATCAACACTGGGACACTCGAATTATTATTACAATGTAATTTACAAATATAATCAATCTCTAAATATTTACTAAATATATAAACCGAACTATTTACAAAATACGAACACGTCGACGTTTGACGAGTTACATCTCTTAAAAATTTGTAATTATTTACAATGACTATATGTATAAAACACTTATATTATATTAATTTTAAGAGCATTGCATTTTATGAGCATGATCAAAATAATCCTTAGTTCTGTAAGTTTCAACATACGGACTGTCATTTTATAAAATCAGATTTCATTATGTTGTCTCACATTCCCATATCAGTTTCCATCGAGAACGTTCGGAAATTTCGGAAATCAACAATTACTATTAGAAATCAGTCTTGAATCAAAGGAAACATTACTAACCAATCAATTTATGTTTCAACTTTGAACAATTGAATTTACAAATGATATTTTTCATTACATTGCAATTTTTAATTATTTATAAAAAATGTGGATAGAATTTCGGGGAATTCCAGCTTGGATGCAAAATCATTGTAACAATAAATAAAACCTTCATAGCAGATGTTACCACACCAGAAGTTTAATGTAACATATCATTTTTCATCGAACCATTTGAAAATGATAATTTTAAAATTATATTAAAAAACTCTTAAAATTATTTTGTCCTATACTGATTACACTAAAAACGAATCTACTTGTACTAATGGGCATGTACTAATTTATAGTTACACCATAGGTTTAAAGGTTAAATAAAATAGAAGATACTTGAACTAATTTTTCAGAATTTAAGACTTTAATCCTGACAAAATTCTTTACGACAGAATTACCTTCTTTTAATGTGGCCAATGGGAAGCGTTGGTTAGTTCCAATAGAAAATATGCAAAGCCTAAGGCATAGTACACAAGACATGACAAATCAATAAGTGACTTTGACATTGGCCATTTAGTTCCACTTATGACCACTAAGTAAGATAAGTTAGTCGGATAGACTATAAAGCAGTAAATATAAAAAAGTCACTATATTCATTCTAGTAAATTATGGCCAAAAGAAGAAATCTTATTTTATTTTTTCACTGGCATTATATTTAAGCATACAATTTTGATTATGGCACTAAAACTAAATTTTCTTTAATAATAATTTTTACTCTTTACTGGGGATGAACTAGGCATTTCAGTTTCTATCAATTCATTCGGTATTAATAATAAGAATCCTCGTATCAAAGGAATTAGTCAAAAATTACAATTTTCCATATTATAAGTTACAATACTTTACAAAAACTGTAAAGTTAACTTGCTTTACGAATACATAATTACGAATTCCCAAATATAATTTAAGTTAATAAGATTTAATGTTTTCCTATTTACTACAAATTCATAACTCAGCAATTCATTGTAATTGTTAACTTAAACAAAATTGTAGAAATACAAATATAAAAGCATATGAGTTATATTAACTTATATGCAGTATACACTTGGCCAGTACAGACATTTGTGTCGGCCAGTCGCAGATTGTAAGGACACACTGGTACCAGTTAGCGTTCACACTGTTAAAGTTGATTGCCAGTCCAGTTATTGAATGCTACAGACCAACTGTAATGGCCAAGTGCAAACCGCACATTACTCTATGTAAACTCTGACCTCTTTACTCCATTAATGTCAGACAGAAATTAGATTAGATGATATGGATACAATCTAAGAGGCCATTTTATAGATTTTTTGAACCTTAGGAATCTTTTAATAGGAAAATTGGATAATAGTAAATTTTTTAATTAGCTGAGAAGTGAATCTATAAGAGTCAAATATATGAAAGTTTACTGCAAATATTTTGATCCGTATTTTAACAGAAAAAATTATTATAGCAATTACTAAAACATGGTTGGATAACCGTAATTTCAATTTTTATACAAAGGCACAAAAAGAATTATTTAATATCTTAAAACACTAAAAACCTATACAGATATCAAGCAACAATTTTAAATTAAACTTTTTTTTTTTTGGTTTTCAAATTACTTTTAAGTTTTTTAAAAATATCCATATCTAATTTGAGTATCAGAATGTATCAAAACTGATTACCATCCATTATAGAAAGCAAAAACGCTTGAGTATGTACACTAGAATTTTTTAAATCATGGAATTCCCTCTCCATTCTAAAATTAATTGATTAAACAATACAGTGCTGCACTTTCAATCAATCATTAATAACCCTGCACTATCATAATGGCGTGGGCTCCTACGTAAACTATCGTAAGCTACAATTTGTCGATTCACATCTCGTTATATGTTTTTAAATTAATTTAATAAAAAGTGACGTTAGAACGAAAAGCTACATTTTAGTTGTCTATTGTATGGTCATGTTTGATGTCAAATTAATCGTATTAATTTAAAATGTCTTGCAAAATTTGCGTTTCAAACATAGGATAGTTTACGAGGGAGCCATCGATTTAAATGGGCAGAAGGGATCAAATTATAAAGTAATAATGCATATTTATAGCTTAACCGGGGATATAAAATTATAGTCAAATTGTGGGAAAATATGGTACTTATCCTCCGCACAAATTTAAAGTGATGCAATGAAGAGTATTGAAGCACTCTCATACCGCGATATTTATATTCTTGGTTTGGCCATACCGCATATAAACCCCTAATTCACATTGAAAAAAAATAGAAACAAATGTTTTGTACGATTATTTTTGTAGTCAAAGCACGATAACATACAAAAGTTTGTGCTAAAAATATTTAAACCGCTCAAAATGCGATTTATTACGAACTATATTTGCGACCATTTAATTATTGATCTTTAACAGACATATTACGACAATGAAAATATGTATAAAAGATGACTTGTGACATTCTACTATTGAGTAAATATTTACAGGGATTGCTAGTTTTTTTCATTTTCAATCAAAATAATAAATTCACTTGTCTATTCCCACTTATGTAACGTCAGATTGTTTAAGGTGTAAAAATGGATATTCTTGACAATCCCTAAAATAAATACTTCATGTTTTATAGCCTTTTGTGCATATTTTAACTACATAACCCCGTAATAGACTTTTTATAAATAAGGTTAACAAAAATACAGACAAGATTACCATATATTGGTATGGTAAGTAAATCATGTCTATACAGACTACAGAGATATGCTGGTGAGTATTTCTAGCACAGGAAGATTGCCCCGCTACTGATTTATATAACAAGTTGATTATCTATGCCTGCAAAATTCAAATTCAACCTAAATCTATAATTTTATAAAAATAAATTATTGAAAGTGCAATACACTGGAGAGCGTGATGCGTATTTACCACCACAATATGTTACAGCAAGCGCATGTAACACTAACACTGTACACACACTGTTAATTTTAATCTATGTAGAGAAATGTCAGATTGCATTAAACAAGGGTATCTGTGGGGCCCGGCTGAGCGGTCCTGCTGAGCGGCCAGCGCGCCGGCCGCAGTCGCTGCGCGCGTGCGCCCCGCGACGGACGTGCCGGACGCGGCGCTCGCCCTATAGTGTCAACAACTCACCTCAGCGAGGCCACCAATGCTACTTGTCCGTTGAATCCGGAGGTGCGCCACCGAAATCCAGCTGGTAGCCCCCAGCACGAGTCATCTCCTCCATGCTGGGCTCCTTGCAGTCGTGTCCCGCGTGCCCCGCCGCGCCGCAGTTCCAACACGACAGTTTAGGCGGCGCGTATATGACGGGCACGAAGCCGGCGTACGAGGCATTCGAGTATGGCGGGGGTTCGCCGTTCGCGAACGACGGCTGGGGCGGTCTGAAGCCCGGCGGGGGTGTCGGGTAGGCGTAGGGCCGCGGGTAGGGGAGGAAGGGCACCTGCGGCGCGGGCGCGGGCGCCGAGGGCGTGTGGCGGCGCTGCGCGGGCGCGGGCGTGCCGGGCGGCGAGGACGCGGCGCTGGACCCGCTGTCGGAGGAGGAGCGCGTCGCCGGGATGTACGCGCCGGCACGTCTCCTCACACCGTTCAATTTCTCTAGTGATCGATATTGTTGATGTACTGCATTGATTTCACGTAATCTATCCTCTCCTATATTATGTCGCATCTGAAATGTTAAAAGAAAAAAAATACCTTCAATGTAATTACTAATTCTTTTTTTCTGTTTTTCCCTTTTTAAAAATAATTTGAAAAAATGAATATTCAACTTGTTTTGACGAATTAAGGGCAAATGTTTGTATCAAATAGGACAAAGTAGGGAAACATACCTCGGCTACTGTTAAATTTTCGAAGTTGGCAGTGATGTGTGGCAAGGGGGCGGGCTCTGCGACGGCGCTGGGCAGCGGCGGCAGGGGCGGCAGCGGCGGGCTGCGGTCGCGGGAGAGGCGACGCCGGCGAGGCGAGCCCGCGCGGCTGTCGCCCGGGGACGACATCAGCGGCGACTGAGGCGCGCCCGCAGCCGTAGGATAATTTAATACCTGAAATTATTTGTTCTCCCTATAAATAAACTATCGCAATTAAACATTAAAGTCATGCTATAGATGTTTAACATGTTTAAAAATAAAGACTTATATCAAACCATCAATATATTTTAGTAACTCCGATTAAAATGATACAAGATAGTCTTTACTAGTCGTGGGGAGTATTTAGTTACTTAAAGTGAATTCAAACCGCATCTAAGACAAAAATTCATGTATATTACCTCTAATGGTTGTGTTAATGGTGATACAATAATATTTGCGGGCCATCCATGTTGTCCTATAAACTCTGTCATGTTGTACTGTGGCAGCGGCAGACCGGGAGGAGGGTGGGCGACTTCTGCTAGGATTGGCACTACACCACCAGCACTTGTCAGAACTGGTGGTGAACTTAATTCAGGTACACCGTCTGTGCTCGTAGGCTGGAAATTAAGATGTTTCTTTGATGAAAAATGTTCATACCATTCTCTATAATTATATCAAAGCTATTGTGCTCTTTCTCCCTAGCTAGTATCCTATATGTTTGAGTATGCTTGCATCATTTCTCCTTCATTACACCTTGACATCTCTTTCTGAGTGTCAGCAGTAACACAGTCTTTTAGCACATGTTTCTTCAGTATAAGTTGTTGAAAAATATAATGTTATCAACTTGCCTTATTGGTATACTTATGTTAAATACAGTATTTCATCTTAAAATATAAACAAATAAATGGAATTAAAGTGACTATAACACAATGTTTTTTTCCCTATTTTATATATTATCTATACTAATCTAACAAAATGTAATCACACACTTTATTGTGTAGAATGTTAGCAACTACAGCAAATTTTTAATAACACTTTTCAATTAAAAACCCAATACTTACAACATGCAATAAGCTATATATTTTCACACTATTTACTAGGAGATGGATAAATTGTAAAATATTGTCATGCAACAAAGGTACAAAAAATAGATAGCCATGCTATGCAATAAATTATTAGCCAATGGCAAAGACCTTTGTTGTAACTAAGTATTTGAAATTTGATATTTGCAAATGAAAGTGTCACAGAATGTAAACAAAAAAATAAGTTTTGATAATAGCTTGCAGATGAAGACACACAGGAACTTGACACAAGTAAAATGGTCAAAATGTGAGACACACTTAAATTTATGTAATTAAATTTTAAACAATACAAACTAAATAAACTTGTAGCAACACAAAAACACACAAGATAATGATTATGAAAGATTGGCAATAAATAACATCCTTAATTATTATGATTCAATAATCATAGTATCAAAGTTACACAACATTTATACACAAAAAACATAATCACATTAAAGTTAATTCAAGGCTTTAGAAAACTAAACTAAAAATAATAATGTTTTTAAAGCAAAGTTTTTTTTAGAGTAACTTGTCAATATTGTTTCTAGCACACTTACTGCGGTATGTAAATCAATATTATTTGTTTAAATAATATGCTGTTTGTGCTTTTACACTTCCTAAATCCTAATAGGGCACCATAAATACTGTGTTACTATTTTTATATTTTCACACAAGAATCATAATGGAATATTTATTACTTAAATTCTTTTTTTCTTTCTGGGGTTAATAAAAGCTATTAACACATAATACAAGGTAGCTATTAGACTATCAAGATTATGGATAATAATTATTTAAAAACAGTAATTAGATACTTCTCATTATTAAACACATATTTTAGTGATTCAAAATATAACCTCTATTACATTACCACATTTATAGGAACTTTTCTTTATGTATTGTTTTTCCGCTAGCAATAAAATTTAAATAATCATAGTTACATGCTAATAATGCCATCAACAAATATTTAAACATAATTAACATATTACACAAGCAACACACATTTACCAAAAGATATGCAATAAGTAGGACAGAATGATTCTAAAATGCACTTCATAATAAAAATATATATGTAACATGATTGTGACACTGACCTGAACGCCCGGTGTTTTGACAAACATGATACCAGGTGGTGGTGGTATCAAGCCAGACAAATTGGGTGGCGGAATAGTCAAGTTGGGTGCAATACTTGATTGATTATGGCAACCACTCACTGGGGCAATAATGTGTTCTTGCTGTTCTTGATAGTGTATCCGCTGATCTTCAAGTTTCAACTTCTCTAATATTTCACCAAAATGTGATTTCTGATCAAATGTAAACGCGGGATGATGTAACGCCATAGTATATAATAAGAGAATCTCCTCCAAAAGATCACCGTACAAACCCTTTAGTAGACCACTCTGCTCTAAACTGACCATTTCATTGTACAATGTGGTTGCACAAACAAAATTACATGAACGTAATAGTGACACATATAAAGCCATTTTTCGTCGCGTTCTTGGATCTGAATTGGCGCCGCCAATATCTGCTGCCAGATCTGTAGGATTGTTGGCTCTAAGTTCGGCACCACGCAACTCCTGAAAGTCCCGCTTACCGAGCTCTTCCAAATAAGTGCCAATAAAGCGCAGTTCGAATGGTAAGCACATGTTTAACAATGTACACATTGCGTCTATGCGTTTATAGCTTTCCAATTCTTTAAACCATGATACCACGTCCTCTTTGCAAACCATTTCCAGAACACATTGAAATTTTATGTAAAGAATCAACCGGTCCCCTGCAGTCTCAACACTCCTTCAGCTTATAATTTTTGGCACACACCTTTACGGTGATAATGTGATGGTAATAATACAAATCTTTTCGATTGTAACATTAGTAATAAAACTGTTAAAAGCTTTTTATCAGTATTCCACTAGTATACCTATTGGTTAAGCAACTAAGAGCAATGCTAGTAGTTTTGTCTTGTCTATACTGCAGGAGTCTATGGATTAGAAAGATGGCAATTCCAAGGCAAGAACTCAAACCCGCAACACTAATCTATATAAATGGATAGGTCTGCGGTGGGAAACGACAACGTTGGCTTCATTCCAACTTAAACGCGCCTGTTGATGTTAGTGATAATTGGTCAGTACAGTGGTACAGTAGCCCCCAACTGGACTGGAATCCAACTGCCATAATGCAATGGGTGACTTCAAGAGCAGTGTGATGTGAATCGGTACTTACTGAACTAGCGCGTACCATCCTGAGACCAAATTTTGGTTTAGGTGGGATCGTGGTCAAGCGCTGGTTTATGCATAAAAAAAACAATAACTGGCTTCCATGAAAGTAATGGCTTATTGAAATAATAATTTATTCGGGACGGTCTATAATTATTCCAACGAATATTGCCACTATTTGTTACGTTTAACACGGTCTTTTAGGTAGATATATAATAATTAGTGAAATCTAAATTAATTCTTCATATATTAATTTGATAACTCTTGGTGTAATAACGTTTAAATAATGCATCATTACTTTGTGTCCGGTAATTATGATCTATGCATGAGAATTCCCCAGATTTAATATGGCGATCGATGCAATATTTTATTACATTTTACTTTACATTTTATCGCAGATATTAAGCACAGGGAGACAGCGAGTGACTAATTGTACTAGCAATTTATGTTGTTTTTTTGATCATGGAAATAATAGCAGTTCCCGTGCTATACATCAATTTTCTTTTTTCATGTATAGCCGATAATTTTGCAACATATCTTAAGTTCCTGCCCGAAAAATGACAGTTTCCCGAGGGAATCGTAGAGTTTTTGTTTTTACAGTTTGTATTTTTTTAGTATTGCGCGGACAAAGTCGCGGGCAACTGCTAATAAAGCCATAATGCATTGGTTACTAATATTGCCATGTGAAAACTTTCAATTTCTACTATTATCGATAATGGATTGCTGAGTTGTGGTTGGACCACGATGGGGCTTTTTGTTATTAAAATTTTCATATTTTTATAATTATGTAATACTATGCTTTTTTATCTATTCGCAATATAGTTCAAAATGAATGAATTTTCCATAATTTCTATTAAGATATTACAAATATGATCAGACCAAAACAAAGGTAATTTATAAGTGTAAATGAGTGTATCGGAACGTAAGTGTTACTCGGCATTTTTTGACAGTCTGACGGCCAGCATGAAAATTTAATTTTGTGTTTGTCTAATATCATTTATTGTCCCAAATATACCAAATCTTAATTAAAGCTGATAAATAAATAACAAGAAATGGCTCCAGTGGAACAAGACGTCGAAATGAAAAATGCTGATAGCCCAGCAGGGGTCAGCGATGTAGAAATGAGTGAAGTGAAGAAAGATGCCGATGTTCTCTCCGTTCAAGACCTACGGGAACATGTCAGACAAATTGATAAGGCAGTCTCGTCAAAGGAGCCGAGATTTGCCATGCGAGTGTTGCGATCTATTCCAAGTACAAGGAAGAAGTTAAATGGCAATGTTTTGCGAGCCATAATAAATCAACTGTTTCCATCGACTTCAGACAAAGAAGCTCTACTTGCGTTTGTTGAAAGTCCTGTACCAGGTGCCGTAGAAATTGAAGCTCCTCGCTCAAGAAGTGCTCCGAAAACGCCTGCTCCTGAGGTAGATGCTTATGTGCATCTTTTAATATTGCTGCGATTGTTAGATACAAATAAGCTTGAAGAAGCAACGGAGTGTTCACAGCAATTAATGAACAAAGTGACTGCTCAAAATAGAAGAACCCTTGATTTGATAGCTGCCAAGTGCTACTTCTATCATTCTCGAGTATTTGAACTTACTAACAAGTTAGATTTGATTCGAGGCTTGCTCCATGGCCGTTTGCGTACATCCACCCTTCGTAATGATTATGAGGGACAAGCAGTTTTAATTAACTGCCTCTTACGTAACTACCTCCATTATTCGTTATATGACCAGGCTGATAAATTAGTCAGTAAATCTGTGTTCCCGGAAAATGCCAGTAATAATGAGTGGGCTAGATTTCTGTATTATCTTGGTAGAATTAAGGCAGCCAGGCTTGAGTACAGTGATGCTCACAAGCACTTAGTTCAAGCATTACGAAAGGCTCCGCAGACTGCTGCAGTTGGTTTCCGTCAAACTGTGCAAAAATTGGCTATTGTTGTGGAGCTGTTGCTGGGTGACATACCTGAACGTGCTGTATTCCGTCAAGCGCAGCTGAGAAAAGCACTCGCTCCATACTTCCAGCTAACTCAAGCTGTTAGGCTGGGTAACTTACAGCGGTTTGGAGAAGTTCTTGAGAATTACGGTCCTCAATTCCGGACCGATCATACTTTTACATTGATTTTGAGACTCAGGCAGAATGTTATTAAGACTGCAATCCGTTCAATTGGTCTATCATATTCACGCATTTCACCTAAAGATATTGCAAGGAAGTTGGGCTTGGACTCTGCTGAAGATGCGGAATTTATTGTTGCAAAAGCGATCAGGGATGGTGTAATTGAGGCTACTCTAGACCCTGAAAAGGGATACATGAGCAACAAAGAGAGCTCTGACCTCTATTGCACAAGGGAGCCTCAGCTCGCATTCCATCAGAGAATTTCATTCTGTTTGGATTTACACAACCAGAGTGTGAAGGCCATGAGATATCCTCCCAAGTCATATGGGAAGGAGTTAGAAAGTGCTGAAGAACGTAGAGAAAGAGAACAACAAGATCTTGAACTTGCCAAGGAAATGGCAGAGGAGGATGATGATGGTTTCCCTTAAATTTATATCAAGTTATATTTTGCACTGGTTGTAATAGAGTTGCAAATAATTAAATTAACAATGTAATTTCTGTTTGAATACTTAATATAGAGAATTTCAAAAATAATTTTTGTTTCTTTTGAACTAATATAACCTGTTTACTTATAACATCATGAAAACTGTGTATTACATTTTTCACAAGTGGAGTTTGACTTTATACACAAAATAATGTATTTTAGGCGTTAATTATTTGTTAAATCTTTGAGAATATTTTGATCCAACAGGAAACAACAATGGAATTTAAAGGAAGTAAATGAGTAGATAAGCCAATTGCATTCATTAGATAGACTTACAGTCTTACAAATAAACACTGTATTAAAGTTAAACTTAGGAATAAACTGAGTATAAGCAAATATTAGTACAAATTTTGCTTAAACAAGTTATATAAGTTTTGGAAAAAATGGTATGGTTTAATATTTAGTCTTAGGCAGTTTCAGAAAACTTAACATGCTATATTTTTTATATTTATAGAAATAGTATTCTATTTGGTTATAGTGTGTCTAAATAAGATAGATTAGTTTGATAAATGATGTATATGAAGTATCGAATTCAATTTGTATGAAGGCCAATGTCGTACTTTTATACATATTTTTATATTTTGTATCCCTAAAGTGTCAAAATAAGACGGTTGCCATAGCAACCATAGTAACATTTCAAATGTTATTGTTTTGTCAATATTGTTTGAATCACTGAGTTTGAATGCTCATTGTAGCAAAAATCAGCATTGTTTAGTGCATTGTTAGTTGTTGCAGATAATAGTAAACATGGAATTTACTGCTGAAACTATGACCAAATTGAAAGAATTATTAAGAGAGCCTGAACCTGAAGTTTTGCAAGGGGATGATTTACCATGTTCAGGTAGGCACTATAAACATTTTGGGGAAACCATTTAAATTAATGTTTTTGTAGTGTGTTATAAAGATTTTTAATTTCGCCCTAAAAACGTCATCTGGTGGCAATCGTTTGTCGTTTCCTACTCTGCCTCACTGGAGATTTCAATATGTTTAGTTTATATGCTTTTATTTAGATACGGTTGTTATTTAAATAAGCCGATAGGGACGGTAAATCAACTGTAAACGTTCATGTGTTGATTAAGTCTTCTATGTCAAGGTTAAACATTCCGCAGCTTCTAATGTTAAGTTACATTACGACCGATATGTTGCAGTTAAGGTCGTCACCAGTTAGGGGAAGGTGTGCAGCTAAATAACTGCTAAACAAAAACCACTATTATAACAGATTCCTTGAATTACAGGGAACCCATATCAAATACCAACTTCTATTTCCTTTCTTTACTACACAACAGGAATAGGCATATCCATTTCAGATTCATAAATATAATTTTCGTTATGTTCTTTCATAAATCCTATAATGATGATTCTACGTATTTTTCATGCGAAAAAAAAATCGTTCTAAACTAGCTTTCGCCCGCGATTCCGTCCGCGTGGAATTCAAAACAACTAAGTTAGTAGCCTATGTGTTTTTCCAGACTACCCTCTACATCTATACCAAATTTCATCGAAATCCGTTTAGCCGTTTAGGCTACAAACTAACTAACAAACATCCATCCGTCTAAACTTTCGCATTTGTAATATTGTAGGTTACCAAATAACATCAAATAGAGATAAAGTGCCGTGTCCTAAGGAAGGCACGGAAGCGCCGCGAACTATAGAGGAATATGAGGAGCAAGAAGCAGCAGAACTAGATAGTTTGGTCAGTCCCGGCGCTGGTGCAGGAGATAGGAAGACTCCGGAATATACTATGAATTATCAGCAATCTGTCAGCGCAGAAGATGTTTTCCTTCAGGTAAATTATCGCGGTCTATATGTAAGAGTAAAGAAGTATCGTTAATACTAAAGAATCAAATTTTAATACAAGCTGGGAACATCTTTCATAAGTAAAACTTGTCTTGAGTTAATTAACACTTAAAAATATTCATTTTATGTAGCAAAAATATTCTAGGTGTTTTAAAATATTCTTTAAAAGTATGGACAATAATTCTATCTCCGCTATGTCTAGTATGTTCTTTACAGTATAGATAAAGTTTTAGATGAACTTTAATGAAGAAAATTAAACTTTCCATTTTAAATAAAATAAGTAAATAGGACTTTTATTGCCACAAAAACAACTACAAATGAAATCATACATACAGCAACCATAAAGCTAGTAAAAAAATGTGTCAAAAGGTGGCAAGCTCAGCTAATGAAGAGAGGGTGTAGGCCATTTCTGCGCTGGTTTTCAGCAGCATAGCAATTTCATATCAATTTTTTAAACAGATGGGCCCGAAAACACCTTCGTCAGCGAGTTGCGAGAATCTTATCGTGAGGATCCAGCTCCCGGGGGACAAGAAAGAGAACGTGGAACTGACTGTTGACACAAAGAGTGCGACGGTTCAATCACCACAATATTACTTGAAGCTTGCACTGCCACATGACATCGATCCAGACAGCTCTAAAGCAAACTGGGATAGTTGCAAAGAGTCTTTAGTTCTAACTCTGAAATTGGACAGAGAATTTGATTTTGTCAATTTTTAACTTAAATAAATTTAAAACTGTTTGATACTGTGCATTTTTGTCGTACCTTATATTATTTGCCTCAAATATTTGTCAAGAAAAATAATACATTTGTCTAAATAGGAATTAATATTTTGATAGTAAATATTACGATATACTTAACTTCTAGTTATTAAAAATAATCGTAACCGTGAAGCCGTCAAGGCGCAATTTATTTTATTATTATACAATTCTCGACATATCAATGCCGATTTTAATTGTGTGAGTTGTAATGTGAGAACGTTTTAGGTTGCCAGTCTTCATGATCTTGATGGCAATAGATATTAAGTACTGACTGCAAGACCTCATTGAACATGTTACGTTAGTTATTAGGAAATATTTTGCATACTGTGATGTGGTTAATGGAAGTTGAGCAATTTATTGAGCTTTGTCATTACCTAGATTTGTATACTAACATGAAAATATACCTATGGACCTTCTTTAAAATTCTCTATTTCAAGGTCTAAAATTTTTTAGATGTCTTCAAGTTTATTTATTATTTTGGCTACGTTTAAACCTTTTGCTGTAAATCACAAGATATACAAAATATTTCTCAGATAGGCCGAAGGTCTAAACACTTACTTAATTAATCTAACTACTAAAACTTCCTAACGTTTTTTTACCGCTACAATTAAAATTGTTTTAATTGTTTTGAACACTTAAAATATTTGTGCATTAATTTGAGAATACATCAATGCTTTTTGTATACATATTTTTGTATCTTCCCAGCTTGTTTATAAAAACCAGCCAGTTTGATATAATTTAGCGACGAAGAATCGTTTTGCAGACAGCCAGTGCGTAGTCAGCGGTTATAGTGTCCGCTACTCATTTAATATAATTCTTGCACTTGTCCGATTCGGTAGTGAGCGAGAAATAATTAATCTAGACAGAAATAAATCTAGATATTTCGTGTTAAGAATTCTTAACAGATAGTTATGTTATTTGTATTCAAGTATAGGCGAATCTTGTGAATAATATTTAATACGAACGTTTTTAGCGAGTTTTTTTTTTGTTTTAAGAGGTAAGTTTTTTGCCATTTATTATATTCGTAGCTCAACACTATATTTATATACAAACACATGTTATTCTATTAAATTTTCTTGTCGAAGTTATTTTTTTAAAGATTTAATAATATTAGAGTTTAATTATCTATTTAATTAACTACTACTACTACTATCCTTATAAGATTATACTTTCTATTTACGAGTATATACAGATTCACGACACTTACCTTGCTTATTTGTTTTGCACTTTTTTTTACCCGACTGACCCGGGTGGGTACCATTTTTCGCGAGCATCTATTTAATCTGTACTAATACTAGCTTTCTCCCGCGACTCCGTGCGCGTGGAATTAAAAAAAAACAAAAGTCAATAGCCTATGTGTTCTTACAGACTATCCTCTACATCTATACCAAATTTCATAGAAATCCGCTCAGCCGTTTAGGCTCCAAACTCTAACAAACATCCATCTATCCATCTAAACTTTCGCATTTATATTATTAGTATGATTACTAAAAGGAAAAATTTGTATTTTTTCATGTATTGAAATCATTCGAAAACTACTGGGCCACTTTTATTATTTCACGCGGACAAAGTCGCGAGCAACAGCTAGTATTTTTTAAATTAACTGTCACAATTTATAAAATTCGCTGATTATATGGCATTAGATTATGTAACATCAGCCCCAAATAAATGATAGTGATATTTCGCAGTCACCTGATGTTAAACGCTGGCATCAACAATTTTAACACTAAAGTATGCAGATATTAGGTATCAATAATAGATCAGGTGATTTTGAAAATAATAAAAATAATTGATGTGTATTTGATTTCATTTCTGTTGATCTTCATTTTGTAAACGTGTAACATACTCGTATATCTAACTCTTCTTAAAATTTTAACACATACTCGTAATATTATGAATAAAGTCCTGATTGGTATAAACCTTGTACTATTAAGACACGTTTGACACCTTGCCATCTTTTTGAGAACGAAGCGGCAATATCCGAATTCTTCGAAAAACATTAAATTACAATTTATGAAGTATGCGAAACGACGTGTTAACAACTAATTGTAAATAGCAAATAGAGCTACTTAATTTTTAATGTATAGCATTCTAAGAAAATATACGAGTACTGACACAACGTTGAAACTTGAGTCGATATCAGTACGAATGGAAAAACGAATTGAATAAGCGCCTCTTCATTCAATTAAAAAATCGTTATACAAATTGACTTTTGTGTTCAATTTTAAACACCTACTTGTTTTATTGAATGATATACGGTTTCAGCCTTGAATCTGGGTCTTGAAACTAGATCCCATTTTGATGTTTTAAGTTAAAATTCATGTTTTTAGATCATGAGTAATTACGTATTGCGATTAAAGAGCGACGCGGCGACGTAGAAATTCTATTGGGTATGAAAAAAGTAATAAAGAACTTTTCTAAAAAGTATATCATAGGCTAATATTATGAATGCGAAAGTTTAGATGGATGGATGTTTGTTAGAGTTTGTAGTCTAAACGCCTGAACGGATTACAATAAAATTTGGTATAGATGTAGAGGATAGTCTGGAAAAACACATAAATACTCACTTTTGTTTTTTTTATAATTCCCCGCGAACGGAGTCGTGGGCGAAAGCTAATGTTAAATAATTGTAAAAGCCAACTCAAATTTAAACATAAAAACCACAGTTTGTAAGATTTAGTAGACGCTCGTTGTTGGTTGAAAATATAACCATATACCTATGTTCAAAGTTATCTCAATAAAATCTCAATTACTTAGTTACATTACATTGTTTTATTCTAATGAGTCGCTTATTTTCTGTGCAATAAAACTGAATTAAAATGATGTTTATCTTCATTTTAATATTTTATGCGAAGATTACTGTAATAAATTGTACAAAGTCCTGCTAGTTGAGCTAAAAGTACACCTGTGACCTATTTTGTCACATGTCATCATGTCCTTAGATACCTAACAGTATGTAAGATGTTTAGATAAACTCCTTTTGGAGAAAACACCAATTGGATGTTATAACAAAACCTCGACCTCCTAACGATTTGTATTCATTAAATATAGCCTTGTCAATAAATATAATTCACTGTCACGTTTTATGACAAAAACATGCTTACTATTTTGAGCATATGCAAGCATTGTAATCTTTCACTTGGTTAATGCACTTATAAAAATTTTTTGCGTAAATAAATTTTGATGTTTAGGGCTTTGCAATAAGAATAAACGCTGGCTGTATCTTAAGTTTATTCATTGTTTTTTTTTGATACCTTAAAACACAATACTACTATTATTTTCAGTGTTATCTGTGTTTTATAGTTTTATTGCCTTTTGTACAAAGTTCAAATAAGTCTTTAACGAATCTTGAAAATTACATGCATTAAAAAGCATAACAAACTTTTGAAACTGGTTTATTGAAAAGCGTTTAGTGGACTTGCATCTGCAGACGTTACTAATGGATTAGATTAGTGTTAGAATGCGTGACAAATGCGTTGTTTGTTCGACAAGGTGTAATCACTCCTTGCCATTATATACCTACAGGCGTAAATAATGTTATACATAGAAATATTACGCATTTAAGTACAAAATAATTGATTAAACTGTATTCATAAGACTAAGTTAGCTTCCTGACTTTCCGAATGAGCAAGAAGTTACAAAGTATAAGATGTTCTGCGAAAAATGTCACGTCAGTAGGTAAAAGATATTTAAAATGTAACCACGTTACAGTAAAAGGTCTTTTTGGTTTTCATTGTCCAAAATGATTTGCACATATCGCTCACACGTCCGAATTTAAGGTTATTGTCATATGAGTTGTATGTTAATGAGAATTCACCTCAATTCATTATTCGAACCCTGATGCATCATATATCCGCCTTGAAGTGCATCACGAATAGTAAATATGTGTTACTTCGGAGAATTTTCAGTTTTTAATCGACTTTAATAGTGCAAACAACATAGTGTTGCATTTAAGCGTTCACTTCTAACGGTGTTTTAAATTATCATATACTAATATTGAAATACACACGGATTCAATCAAAATAAAATAATAAGGATAGCGTGGGAATAGACGTGGCAATTTTAAATATTATTTAGGATTAACAGCTATGTTTCTGAAACTGGTATGTTTTTATAGCGGGCGTTTGATAATTATTCGTGTGATATGACACTCGCAATTGACTTCTATTACACGCATCGAAATCATAAGTCAAGGAAGGATCTAATAAGATTGATTCGATTTAAAGAGATCGGTTGGAGATTTTGTACTTTTTAAAAGAACATAACTAGGAAGGAACTTAGTAATGTTAAATTTCATGATTAAGATGTTCAATATAGATAGTGTTAGGGTTTACCATAAAGCGACCCAGTTTTTACAAAGTTTGAGCACAATGTAGTCTAACTCTATAGTGAAACAGTTTGACAAATATGAAACTCGAAGATTAATTAAGCCAACGAATTTGATTCGTGTTGACTGTGTTATCAGATTTCTGGAATCTAGGTCAGTCTCTACTGTAGTCTATTAGACTAAACAAACGCTGCATTACGTTAATGCATTTTTTTAAATATTAATAGGAAGGCACTTTACTACAAATAATATTATAGACTAGCTTTCGCCTGCGACTCCGTCTGCGTGGATTTAAAAATAATAAGTAGCCTATGTGTTCTTCCAGACTATCTACATCTATGCCAAATTTCATCGAGATTCGTTCAGCAGTTTAGGCTACACACTCTAACAAACGTTCATCAATCCATCCATCTATCTAAACTTTCTCATTTATGATATTAATAAGATAACTAACAAGATAGATATTATTAATGACTGATACTGACACTAATATCTCGCTTTCGCCATAGGACAGTGTATTTAAGTTTTTTGAAGAATTAAATATACGAGTTTTGTTACTCTATGTTAAGTAAAATGTTAATTTTTAAGAATAAATGACCATACAACATAAGAGTATACTAGGCATTATTTTTCTTTTCGTAAGCCAAAGTATCACATGAAGCAACAACAGTTTGTTGAAAAAAAAAAGTATAGTTAATTATTGTTTGTACATCCGTAAAATAATAAATTTCCTTGAGTTTGGTTTTTGTTTTTTTCCAGAATGATGGTGCGAAATATAGTTTGGCTTAGTATAGGAATATTTTTAAATAGTGCTGTTTTATTAGAAAGCGTAAGACAATGGAGCAACAGACGTAAGTTTTATGGTTTATGGTTCTGACGTAAATCCATTATAACAATCTCATCTCGAATTCAACTTGATGTTTTTTAAATAAAAATTGTTAATTGTATTAAAAAACTCAAAATATATATGGAAAATGTTCTAATACCATGTTGTGATTAAGGGAAGTCGATTAAAATAAACCAAGAAAAAGTTATAAAGGTATTTAATTTAATGATTAATAATAATTTCAGAGCTAATACCACCGAATAAGATCCCAGATGAAGCCTTAAATCCTCGAAGAACTGTTGTTAGACGAAAAATAGTGCTTTACCATAATTTTTTTAGAAGTAAAGTACAGCCCACTGCTTCAAATATGTTACTAATGGTGAGTAGTTTTATATGAAAAATTTACATAAATGTTTTTAAAAATAATGAATAAACACAGAAAATATACTTTTGTACATTTTTCGTTTATTTTTTTTTTACTACTTTTCAGTCATGGAACCCAATCGCTGCAAAACAAGCTCAAAGTTACGCGGACAAATGCATATTTTTGCAGCACAACGACCCACTTGAAAACACGATACCTTATTTGGGATCTTGTGGACAGAATCTGTTTGTTGCAGCGCAGAAAACTCCATGGTGAGTTTTATTGCTTTATACTTATGAAGGTGGATACTTACTCAAATATAATTGTGATCATAATGGTTCAAACTTCTTTACTGCTACTTATTTGCAGACTTCGTCTAGTGCTTTGTGTGGTACCTAAGGTACTATCCTTGCTTGTTAGACATTCCCATTATTCTTCTTTTCCTTGAGCAAGCTTAAACATAGTTAAAGATCTGCACTTAGACGTCTTCTGATGGCAATCATGGTCACCTCGTAGTTTGGAGCATTATGTCATTACTAAAAATGCATGCTTTATTAGTCATTGTTAGAATAGGATGGATGTTTCAGATTCATTTACGGAACAAAATCAATCAAAAGCAAGTATAGATCGCAATTCATAGCACAAATGGTAATAAAAATTAATATGTAGTTGTAACGAGCCTATTGCGCGAACAAGCCTTGCGTTCCTCACGTCCATGAATGAAATGATAAATTACATGTCGACATACGAATGGTACCTATACTTTTTGTTAATATCCACTTGTTTCCTCGTCTACTTCGTCTCGGCATTCACGACATCAATTATTCTTTGCTTTGTTTTTTATCACTATTATAAAATCGTGATCTTCTATTTTAAGTACCAAGTTTTTATGAATATCCATTTTAAAAATTATAAACAAAATGTTATAATTTCGATTGTAATTATTAGGCATTGAAGAGTTAATGATAGGTCTCACATTCTGTGAATAGAATAACAATGATAAAATATAATAGATAATGTATGAATAGTAGATCATCAAATATATGTAAAAAAATGCTCATGACCGTAACTAAGGAAGGTAGGAAAATATTTCTTCAGATTTTTCAACTGCCAAAGCTGTCGGCGAAAAATCCTGATATCGTCTTTTGTTTCAGGTTCTTTGCACTTAAAACATGGTTTTTGGAATACAAGAACTTCACGTATGGAGAACCAGTTAAGAATTTGAAAGCTGTGGGCCATTATACACAAATGGTTTGGGCAACGAGTCACAAGATTGGTTGTGGACTAGCGCACTGCACGGGCGGACCTTGGGGAAAATTTTACAACTACGTGTGTCATTACTGTCCTGGGTAAATATCGCTGATGTTTTGCTTAACATGTTTTAAAATTTGACAACGTCTATAGTACCATATATCAACAATAACAGCTAAGTAGGTCAATTCTAAGTTACTATTTCTGTTGCCATTCTTATTTAGCGCTAGTATTGTGCTAGGAGTTGGTCCACGACACGTCGATTGTTGGGATTTTAACCCTTTACTACCTGATAGGATATACTTTTAACCATTGGCACTTCAATAGAAATACTATCGTTAGTAAATTGCATGTTACTAAGTGTTGATTTTCACTGCCACAACGACTGCTATAAAATATTGTTATTCCTGTTTTTTCCAACGAATATGAAAGGCAAGACAATATCTTGTAAGTGTGTGTTTTGTGAGTGTAAACCCACGGTAAATGAACTTTAACAAATCTTATATCGTCACGTATCCATCGCAATGTATTTTGAAATACGTTACGCGAATACTAAATAGCTTCATTCGATTCAAAGGCTATTTACCAAGTCTAAGTAACCAGCATTTCTAAGAACATTAAACTCTTATGATAGGGACGGTAATATTAAAAAAAATATTTTTATTTCAGTGGTAACTATGATACGATAACCCATTTCCCCTACAAATCGGGACCGACGTGTGGTGATTGTCCTAAGAATTGCCTACAAGATTCACTTTGCACAAATTATTGTCCAAGAAGGGATTATTATTCGAATTGTAATTCCCTGGTCCATATATCGGACGTATGTCAACATGGGACGTGCAATGCTACGTGTATTTGTGGAAATAAACGTATACATAAGAATTATCCTTGGTAATATAATTTTAGTTAGTTCATTAATGTATTATTAGATATTATAATAATGTAAAATATTTCTCTATATTAATATAATAAATTAGTGAAACATTTCATGGTTTTTCTTTTTTTTTTTAATAGTTGGTCCCAACGTTATTTGGTGATTTTAGACTTGCATGTAAATATTAGAAAATATTAGTATCTAAAAACCTTAGAAATATAAGTTGTACTTTGTAAAATTGTAGTACAATTTAGCTGTTGCTTTTTCTATTTAGCTTGCAAATCCTTGCAAGTCAAAAATTGTAACGGAACGTCGTTAGTTTGTCTACATGTGTATTTTTCTGGGATACACACAAGAGCATTACATTATGAGTTAAGGAAGGGGCTCTCGTAACAGCAGGTGACTCAGCAGGTGGGGTGATCACTGATGCGTATCTACTATTATATCACTTACATACTTTTAACCTACATAGCTAAATAAATTTTGACCTCATATTTGACATAAACTTCTACATATTAATCTTAAGAAAAGATATCTGTGTACATTAAATTAAACAAGTCATATAAATAAAGAAAGTTATTTGTTACTCTATAATACTATTCCCGATATTTGCATTCTACCGTATTCCCGAGTGACCGAGCAACATGTTTCCCACCCCCACTCCGAGTCCGACCCAATTGTAATTCAACGGCGATACGGAGTCCGGCGCGCGGGCATTTCGACGTCGGCCACCGCACCTCGCGTCCACCTGCCGGCTGCCGCCGTCCGCCGCGTCATGGTCTGCGACGATGGCTTGCACGCCCCATCGCCCCACGTCCGACGCAAGTCGCTCAGACGTCTCGCCTCTACACGAGGCTTCAAACCAAGGTCCGTCAATGAACACGGCTGGATACGCGTCTTCGACGGCCTCGAGCCTTTCGCTGTTGAAGCTCCGAGCAAACTGATCAAGATATCAACCAAAGCCACGGTCGAAGACGTAAATAAGAAGCTCGGATTCAGTGACGAATTGACGCTATGGTTGCAAATAGGAGACAATTTGCGACGCTTGGAACTCAATGAACAACCTTTGCAAATTCAAGATGAAATTCTTATAAAAAATGGTTGGTCTTCTGAAGCTCGAAGATTACGATTGGCCGTGGATCCAGAGTTGCGACACAGTCTGCGCTGGAGTGCTGGACCTGCTGGTTCAATGGGCGGGGTGCTACAATCGGGTACTATTCACGTCCTGAAAGGCCATGTCTTCCCACAGTGGAAACCTCGACAAGCTTATATTCATGGATCCAGACTGCACACCTTAGGTGAGCTAACATTTTCTGTGCACAAAGATATATTATATAGTGATTTAGAAATAGACTAAATGAAATGTGTTTTTGTAGGTGTACAGTGGGATGTTCTAGAACTAAGCGGTGGGACTATAGAGCTATGTCAGCCGAAGGCTCAGAAGTTGGTGTTATGCGTGAAGCCTAGTTGTCATAGCAACAGTTTAATTGATGCCGGAATCAATCACCTCTTCCTTGGTTTTAGCACAGTTTGGGAGAGAAACATGTGGTTTTCCTGGCTGAAAGAGGTATGGTTTACATTGTTTTTTTATTATCACGGTGCTTATTAAATATCTGTGAACATCAATTAGTTTCTATAGTTGCATTTGAAAGCTGTTTGAAAAACTACTTATGTCTCTTTCGTTCCGTCACGTTGCGCCATCAAGTGGGCTGTAAGCAGATGATCGGGAATTCGATTCCGGTACAGTTCCACAACTAACGAACCGTAACATAACAGAAGAAAATTGTTAGAAATTTCTTTGCTTAATCAAATTTTAGACATGCCAATGCAAAACTTTTAACAGCAGTAGGGCTGTACCATGTTTTATTTAACAATAACTTACCAAAAATTAGAACGTGTAGTTAGTATTAATAAAAATGTTCCGTCAATTATAGTAATCGATGATGAAAGTACGCTGTTGGTCACTTTGTTTTTAATTTTATACATCTCTTGTAGTATTGCTTATACATTTTCTTCACTCTTAAATAAAATAAAACAAGTAAATCGTTGGTAACTAAATCAGGTGATACGATGATGGATAATCATTTTATTTGTATCTCATGTACGTACAAATGTTAAGGAATATTTTAGATAATAAAAAAAATCAATTAATGTATGCGCATCGCCCTAGAAGATTTGTTACGGTTGAGATGTCCAGAGTGCGCGTGCGCAGAGATCGTTCCGGCTACAGTCAGTCGAAACAACGCCGTTAACATATCACTGTCGCGTTTTTGTGCTCATTTAATAAATCAGTAAAACACCACAGTACAAAATTTAGTGAAAATCAAGTGCTGTTAGAGAAATTCCCAACGTTATAAGTAAATATATACGTATAAATGTTAAAAACGCTTTATAGCAAGGCCACCTAGATGTCATTTATAAAGCGACATGTTCGTGTACGGAATAATGAATTCGCAGACAGGAGTTATTTCGTAGTCTTTGGGAATAACAATGCTGTGGGGAGTTCGATGGCCCTATGCGGTTACGCTTAGAAGCAAAGCTGACTCGCTCGATACTAAAACACCATTTGTCTTTTGTTCTTAAAACGAACATTGTCTAAACATTAAATGCAAACTACAAAGGAATCTATTGCACGGTGACAGTAAACAAATGCTTTGTTTCTAAATAAAGTACAAAGAAACCATGATGGTTGAAAGAAACGTGATGAAGTCGGAAGAAAGTGAAATAGATAGTTTGGATGTATTTAATCAGCAATACAACGAAGACATATTTCCGGACAGTTTAGAACCATCAACTTTAAAGGAAAAACTTGAAAATTCGGTACGTTCGTTGTCATTTTCGTGATTTATTAGACGAAATGTTGTTATACGTTGAACCCATCTACGAGTATAGTTAAAATTATTTCAATTATCAACAAATATCAAAAAGCCACGGTGACTCAGAGAAAATCTTGTAACGTGATTACGTCATTTTTCTTTTCTTTCGTTTTATTTTTTCAGTATACTTGCATTGGCATGTTTTAATAGAAATAGTTTCGCCATTATGCCGTAACACACATAAAAAAAAACTTACAGACGAATTGAGTACCTCCTTCTTTTGGGAAATCGGTCAAAAATACCATTTGCTATTAGGCATCGAATTGTAATAAATAGTGTGATCTAGTATGCGATAGTAAGCAGTGATTTAAGCATTTTAATGCATGAATACTTTAATGTGTTAATCCTCGTTGTTACTTGTTACAACAGTCCTGTCAGCTTATCATTTGTTTGTCCTTATATCAATATTGTTCTTCCAGGGCACTCAAAGCACTCAACCACCGAGCATTCTGGACCTGAGCGGTGGTGGTCGGACATCACTAGAAGCGGCGCTAACCCGACATGCTGGCAGTGAATTTGCGATTCACGTGCTAAAGATGCGAGGCAGCGCCCTGCCAGTGTTGCCTCAGCAGACTTGCAGTCTCACAGCCCTAACATATCTAGACATCAGCGATAATAGGATCTGTGATCTACCACCTGAAATATGTCGACTCACACAGTAGGTACTTTTATGTTTTTCTACAAGTATTTAATAGTTATAGATTGCTTAACTCACACTGCCTTACGCTGATCGTTAAGTGATGACGAGGGAAAAGTATATTTCTCTTAATTAAACTGAACTAAAGTTTTTGTATAAAAATACACTAAGCGACTGTTAAAGTAACAATTTATTGATTCGGAGTGTGGCCATAATTTGCTCAAGTTAAGGATTGTGCACCTACTAACTAATTACGTCTGTTTTTGAGACAGCTGCCTTTTTCACCTAACAGAAGCAAACACTTTTAGATTAGTAGCAAACCTGCTAATATAATATGTTTTCTCATGAATCCAAATAATTGTTTTAAAAATATTTAGGAGCCCCATAGAAATAGATGATCTGATAAAGATTACCTGGGTTCCCGATAAGGAGAATCTCGAATATTGATCAGTAGTATAATCTTACTAATATTTATTATATAAATGCGAAAGTTTAGATCTCGATTAAATTTGGCATAGACGTAGAAGATAGTCTGGAAGAACACATAGGCTACTAACTTTTGTTTTTTTGAATTCTACGCGGACGGAGTAGCGGGCGAAAGCTAGTAAAATATAAGCTTATTTTATGAAAACACTTGGCATGTTGTTTGAGCACATCTGTATAATATCTCCGTACGTGGCCATTACAGATTCCATTTGTTAACGCTCCGCTGACGAAGCGAAGCGCTCCGTGCCTTTCTGCGAAGCGTCAGACATCGTTTTCTTGCGTTAGTTAAGATTAATTCACATTTACTTCTTAGATCTGATTGAAAGCAACAGAATTTAACACTTCTATAAAACTATATCGATTAAAAGTAGGTACACAAAGCATCAGCAATCTCGGACGTCTATGGGCAGCAGTTGCTTTGCTATTTCGGCAAATTCCGAGGGCCGCTTCGTTGTTTGCCACCTTATGTGATAAAAAAAATAACAGGCGGTGAATACTTAGTTAATAATTCATATCAGTAATTGCCTCGTGATTTATACTGTTGATATCTTTATTTACTAGCTGTTCCCATGCGACTTCATCCGCATAAAATTATAAAAAAAACATTTTATTGTTTACATTTGTCAAATTATCAATAGCAAATGTCAAAATGACATGACATGACATGACAAACTTTAGCAATCGTTCTTTCTTGATGTTGGCAGTAACTTATGGTCTCTTTCCCACATTAGGGTTTTTATCCAAAATATTTACCACCTAAGTTTCATGGCGTGAAAATATATAGCCTAAAGCCTGACGTAAGTGTAGGGCTTTGTATTAAAAAAAGAATTATTCAAAAATATGCTATAATTGCTGACATCTTAGGCAACAAAGAAGTGTGTGTTTACGCTTTATTATAATAAGTATAGATAAGTATAGATAGATGAAACCAAACTGCATGTATTATTATAAGTACTTGGGAATCCAAGACTGAAAATCTGGTTCTAAATTGAATTTTGTATAACATGCAAGAAGATGTTGTCTCCGGTGCTAAGTGGCATCTGTCACCTTGCATCAATCTTAACCTACAAACGCGAGCGTCACAGTGAATTGATAAGCGGTGCTAAGTTTCCGTTGTGTGCTAATTTTTTTTTAACCCAGTGCAGGCGTACGTGTTACAAGTACCACACTATCTTCATCTGTGCGCCGGAGCGTGTAAAGTTACGTTCACTTTGCAGTACCATTCGCGCAACCCCTGTTGAGTAACATACAATATACTTTAGAATTGTAATTTTTTAAATCCTCTATGATCATAGAAATATCATTTCTGGATTCTTGTCTTAACATCTCTCACCTATTTTGAAAGTGGTCTGTGATCTAAAAAGATGATTTAGCTTTTAATTTTTTAGATTCATGTTGAGGCAAACTTTATAACTGTAAGGTTCTCGAACGTCTTGCAAAAGTAAAAAAAGAGAATGACAATAAATCACCCCTGTTGATAAGAGGTCAATAGAAATTAGATAGTTTTCATTTACAAAGAAGTAGAAGTATTGAATTGAGTTTCTTCTGGTAAGGCTCTTCGAGGCTCCATACGCGTATTCCCTTTTCAAAGTCAAAAAATCTGGGGAGCCGTTTGCACTTTTGTCGCCTTTGAATATAAAAAAGATAATTAGATTCATTGAAAAATAATAGACTTGTATATCTGCATGATTATATCATTCATTGTCCATGACTTGTGAATGGTGCTTAAAACCCATTATTGCTTGGAATCCGCCATTTCCGTGCGTTCTGTGAATAATGGTAAATGACTAATTAGCAATCATATATCTTAAGTCGAAATCTTGAAACTTTTTTTACATATAATACCGTAGTCCATACTTGTTTATTAGGTAGTACATTTTACGTAGTAATTAAAGTTGTATAAAATCACGTTCTTATCTAATTTTTGTATGAAATATGAAAGGAAGTAACGCTGGAGAGGTAAGCAGAAGCCATGGATTCAATTGTTGCAATGAACGTACTAAGTAATGAGATATTTTTTTTTTCTATATTGAAGATCTGTATATTCATGCATTCTTATGTAGATGTAGTATTGTTTTTATCAAGAATAAGCGATAGAAATGTATTGGAACTGTGTAAAATAGAAATTCTGATGTTGCCTGTCGATAGTTTTAGTGCTTGTTCCCGAACAACCATCGATTTTGTCCACGTGTAACGAGGTACAACTTGTATATGCATTAATGCAATATATTATCGTTTAAATATCTTCGTAGATAAAAATGCACACGAAATACACGATAGTGACTTCGATTGTTATGGCATTGCGCCTCGTTGCCAAAGACGTGTGGGCAGCGGTGCGGCGCGGACGCTCGCCTGCGGTCAGTCTTGCAACGAACCTACTGTGTTGCCAATATAGTGTGTACTTATACGTTGGTAATTAATGATGTTAATGTCTGATTCTTGATGAATAATGGACTTTATACATACAGTGAGTTGTTTTTTGTGATATGGTTATTAAAATGATTTTTCTTGATGTTGGTAAAATACCATATCTTAATGTGTAGTTAAAGATATGTGAGTGATATGAAATAAGTTACGGTGAATTTTGAGCTTATATTTCTCGTCAGCTTTCAAATGTTTTTGTTGTTAAAAATGCAATGTTAAACTTTAACTGAAATTGGTTATGTTGTTTACAAGAACATGTTTATGGAATTGACAAAAATATTGGAACTTTAATTACGTATTTTTTCTCTGTATGCTTATTTTCTCTTTATATATATAAACGTATTTTGTCTAATAGGATACGTAGAATGTGAAATTTGTATTCTTTTTGTTTAATTAAAACTTTAATAACTTTTCACGGTTTATAATTTTGGAGGGCAAATATTAACATTTGCCATTCACCGCCTCTAAACTTACAAATAACGAAACAGTACTCTGTTAAACTTATGCAATATCGATAAATCCAGTATATTCCAGAACAACACTAAATTATCATATTCAGAAGTCAGTCAAATCTTTTTGAAGAATAAAATTCCTATTTACATTTTAAGCTAAGAACATTTTTGCTCTTAGTACCTTACTTTTAGAAATACTTGTTTCTATAATATTTGTTGCAAAAAGTTGAAAAGCCTTTAATGAAATAATTTGTCAAACACGTGAAATTTAACAAAAAAAATCTTCGTTTAACGGTCAGTAAGTCTAAATTGTCTAACATCATACATTTTTTTTTAGATTAGAAGAGTTGCATGCGAGCGACAACGAGCTAAAATCGTTGGATTGCGTGCTAAAGTTACCACGACTCCGTACTCTCGTCGCCGTCCGCAATATGATCACGAGCTTTGAGGTGAATCACATTTGTCTTTAACATTTTAAATGAAATGAATAATGATCGTATTTTGTCATGAATATACATTAATTTTAGCAAAACATATTTTAACGAAACAATTCTTATAAAGTAGAAATGTAAATTGAACTGATAGATGTAGATTTAAAATGTTATTGTTTATAATATTTCAGGACAATAACTCGCGGCAAATGGGAACCGAGGATGACATTCGGTCACAGCATCGCGCGCCCCTCACTACAGTCGATCTCAGGCACAACCGATTGAAAGGGAGCATAGTGCTTGGGAACTATGAAGTAAGTTATAGTTTATTAAACAAAAATCTTTGGCATTTAACTGATTTGGAGTAGATAGATTTTGATTGATGAAGTTGTAATAAACCAGTCCCGAAAAAAACTATAAATTATATTGAATTCAGTCATGTACTTAAGTACAAATTAATTCACATCGTAGCTCAAGCAAGGATCAAGGATTTTCATTTGAGGGATACTTGCTAATCTTGTTTATTAATTGGATCGAAGTATATTGAATGAAATTACATTTGCTTTCAGCATTTAGTGACATTGGATATATCTCACAACTCTGTCGAAGTGCTGGTTCTATCTGCTTTACGCGGCCTAAGAGAACTGTATGCATCGCACAATGCTCTGCAACATCTGGCATTGCACGGTGGTACCTTAAGAATACTACGAGCCCCGCATAACCGTGAGTATTTTTCAATGTGTTACGTAATAGGTATATTCAATATTATTTAAACACGAAGTGTTATATTTCCTTTCAGAAATGGAGACGTTAACAACCAGCGTGCCACCGATCAACTTAATAGAAATTAATGTATCACATAACCGACTAACGTCACTGCCGCAGTGGCTCAGCGGGTGTTCCGACCTTACGACCCTACATGCCAGTAACAACTACCTCACCTCGCTACCGGAACATTTGTTCTGCAGTGAACTCTCCAGCCTCAGTAACTTACATCTCGCCCATAACAAAATATCAAACATACCCTCTATGCCTCGCCTAAGGTCACCATTAAAAAAACTATTATTACACGACAACTGCATACAAACCTTGCCAGAGAACTTCTTTTCAGCGTGTGATAGATTAAGTATTCTAAATTTATCAAATAATAGACTCAGTCGATTACCCCGAGCAAGAGGACCAACATCGCATTGCTTAGAGCGTCTCTATCTAACAGCAAACTGTCTCACAGATGATGTTGTGGACGTAATCATTGCATTTCGAAGGCTAAAAATACTTCATCTGGCGTACAATTGCTTAACAAGTTTACCTGATAATTCATTCAACTTTTGGCTTGAGATCGAAGAACTGGTGGTTTCCGGCAACTGTCTAACAAAACTTCCGGATAATTTACCACAGTTAAATAACATACGTGTAGTACGCGCACACTCAAACAGATTACGATCGGTACCTATGTTCGCATGCAGTGCATCCGTTAAGATATTAGATTTTGCTCACAATGAACTTGACACTGTGGATTTGAGGTTACTGGCTCCGAAACAATTAAAATTCCTAGATATATCCTGCAACAGAAAGCTGCAAGTGGATCCTTCACAATTTACATCTTATAGATGTCAACGACCTTTAAGCTTAGTTGATGTTACTGGTAGGAAATCGCTGCCATGGACCCAGAAAAGTGGATATCATGAAGAACTAAATGGACTTACGCCATGGAGTACAGGATTCTCTGAATGTCCAAATAAATCATTACAATTGTCATGTGCTCAAATTCGACTTCCTTCATTTTGCAACAAGGAAGGTCTCTTTGCGATAATTGATGGGGAAAGCGATACTGAAGTTCCAAAAATTCTCCAGTCTAGCTTACCAGGCCTCCTTTTAGAAGAAAAATCAATCAAAGAAACTGTTAATGAATATATGAAATACGTCGTGTTATCAGCTCATAGAGAATTAAAAGAGAAAGGACAGAAAAAAGGAGCTTGTCTGATTATGTGTCACCTGTCACCAATTACCCAACCTGAAAATGGATTTGGAAATACAATGAAAAGATATAACATGAGGCTTGCTAATGTCGGCGACACTCGTGCTGTGTTGAGCAGACGAAATGGTCCTTTGAGTTTAGGTATAGAAAACAACAAGCGTTTAGGTTACTCTTCTCGCTATCCAAATACAGTACCTGATCCAGACGTCATCCAAACTATCATTAAAGATGATGACGAATTTTTAATTTTAGGAAATGGAACATTCTGGAATGCCGTTAGTGTTGAAGCGGCGGTGTCAGAAGTACGCGCGGAGAGGAACCCTGTTCTAGCAGCAAAGCGATTACAAGACTTAGCCCAAAGTTATGGAGTAGAAGACTGTATATCAATTTTAATAGTACGCTTTGATACAAACGGTAGATCCGATGTAGATTTGTTAATGAGGGAATTGAGACAAACAATTACAACGAATAAAACTGTATGTAGACCTGACTGTTGTTGTTCCAGATTGGAACCTTGTTGCCATTCTATAACTCCACCTAAACCTAGTAGCGATCGGTCTTCGCCGAGTGGTCAAAGTGATCTTCCGCCTATGGAAATTGTCAGTACTCAGCATTACGCAAGTGTACGATCACAGAATAGGGCTTCTGATCGAAAAAGCCACGGCGGGGTCGCTCGAGCGATAAGAGTTCGTGTGGAAGAAGAAAAAGAAGACGAACAAAGAAAGGAAGAATCTCCATCGTCCGAAGAACAATTCAAATGTTGGGAGTACATGCTAGAACAAAATACGCAAATGATATTCGACAAGGAATTGGATAATTTGTCTAAGGGGATAAAATCAAACGTTGGCACTCTTAAAAACATAAAAGGATTGTCAGGTAGTAGTCCGCAGTTACACCTCACTGGTAAACAGTCGAAAGGTGTTCCGTTCCTTTCGAAACATTTTGGTAGCGCTCGTTCATTTGGCACGGCACTTAAACCTGAATTCAGATTCGGTTCTGGTCGAGTACCGAATGGCGGACCAAATGCTGCATATTTCGGTTCCCTACAAAGGCTGATGCCTTACCACTTGGAATACGATTTTGCTGTGATACAGGAGAAAGGAGCACAATCACAAGAATCTTTAGACCTAGAAGGTCGTATGCAGCAATATTGGGGTGTGGCAACTACGGAACTGTAAATAAAAAATGTAACATAGATTGTAAATAAAATTGTCATAAATTACCATAATAATATTTATATACCATTTATCTCTCGACTAGATTTTTTTTTGCACAAAGTGTTATATTTTTGTGAACTTATTAATAAGCTTAATATCTAAGTATAATATAAGTTTTATTTACAACGTTGTGATAGTATCTATATTAAATATTATCTCTTAAAAACAATAGTATAAATAAAATATCATTTCAAAGACGTCTTAATTATTTAACAACAAATAGTTGTAAGTACAGATTACCAAAAAGACCTCTATTCACTAGCGTTGTTATTAAAATATTTTGTATAACTTAGTGGATCTTCTTGATAAACAAATAAATAAGACTACATACATAGTAACTCATTATACGTATGTTACATAGTATACAAATTAAATTATTTACATACCAAATTATTAAAGGTATACACATTATTTGCGATTTATCTTTTTACATTGTCCTATTTACAAGTTACTTATAATTCTACAGAAATTATGATTTGCATTTTCTTTTCTTTTCTTGTATCATTGTTTAATTTACAATTTATTCTAATCGGATTTTTAAACTGAAGAACAATTGTTGGTATGAACGAAATATTGATCTTTATGAAAGAACAAGTTAGAGTAAAATGTAAAACATCAAGTTACGTAAAATTATTTATGCACATTCGCCATTCATTGTAAACAGAGTTATAATGAACATTGTTGGCTTTTAAAAATACCTCGACAGGTTATAGTAAATTACTCTAACTTACTTATAATTCGACAAAAATTGACCATTCAGTAAATATTCTAAGTCTTGTCATGTTTTTCGACGTTTGATACAATTATTTGACATTTCGGAAACATACTATTTGAGATTTTGTTTGATTTCAGGGAATATTATTTTAAATTGTGATGGTGGTCACTATTGAGGAATTGCATCCAAAGTTTGTGCTTTTATTTCAGTGGACAGCTCAATGGTCCTATAAATTTGAAATAACTTGCTGCGTTTCGATAATATTGTAACTTTAATTTTAAATCTTACAGATTTGATGATGATCCTAATAAGAGTAGCTAATAAATTTGTTTGTTTACTTTCATGCCAGAAAGTTTTACCTTATTATATGTAATAAACTTCACTCACTCACTATTAGAGTCTGCCCTTTGATTTCTCGAGACCCGATTTTAACATATATTTCACCGTAACACTATTATAGTGTATCATTAGAGTTCACGTTTAACAACCAGCTCGAGGGGCTGTGCGGGGAGAGCGGGAGGCGGCGGGTGCGCGGGCAGCGCGTGCGCCGGCGGTGGCCGCCGCTAGGGGAAGCCCCGCGGAGAATAGTGGTGAGGCTCTCCTAGCCACGAATCCGGTGACGGGGGGAAGTCCGGGTACCCCCCAGCCGCCGGAGACGACGAGCTGCTCATGTCAGACGCTCCTCCAGTGCCTCCAATACCAGCACCGCTCATCGCTTGACCTGCAATTTAGACATGAATAACAATCAAGTCATTCTTCGTCAATCTGACTAAAACTGTACCTAGGCGAAAAAAGAGTATAAGAATTGTGCGTACCTATATTTGTGTAGACGAGATGGTCCGGTGGATAGTGGTAGTGCGCATGCGGAGGGGAGTGGGCGCGCAGGTATGGTGGCGTGGCACCGCCGCCGAAGCGCGCGACTGTGCCCGCAGCGCCGCCGCCCGCCGGCGAGCCCTCCTCGCCGCCCAGCGCCACCGTGCTGTAGCTGTCGTTACTTAGATCTGCAATCATATTGCATTGCTATAGAGTAATGATTAAAAGTATTAAAACTATAAAGTATGCACAAGAATCTGATGGTGATGACCAAATCATCTTAGTGACAATTAGGTAAGCTCTTATCTTTCGCAACGTATTGTATTTAGAACATTTTGTATAGTGGTATTTGGCAACAAAGATTCACCCATAAAGGCCATTGAAGTTTTCATTAATTATCCTACTCGCAATTCTATAGCAATAAATGTTTCACACAACTTAAGTCGAAAGGTATTAAACAAGTTGCGGCAATTTGTTGTGAAGTGGTCACTTACTATAAGAGGATTACCCTACCCTGTAATATTGAAAGAAACATGTTTTTGCTTATCCGACCTAATGTTTTAAAATACAAATTGTATTACATTACGAAAACTCTTTGTCGTTTCTAAACATGGAGATATTTTTTTGCAAGAGGATTTTTACGGATTGTGTGACTAGTGGAACAATAGATCGACATACCCGTTTTTACTTGTATGAAAAACTAAAATTAAGATATGAATACTACGTACCGTGATGGCTGAAGGAATCCAGGTCGATCTTGAGTTCGTCTTTGTCAAGCAGGCGGTCGTGTCGCGGGGAGCCACTGCCTGAACTCTTCATGGATCGGAAATATTGCGACCACCGCGTCCGTCCCGCGTCTTTCTTCAAACGCTTTTCTTTCGCTCGTCTGAGTATCGTCAAATTGTATTAGAAAGATTAACGATTTACGTTTACAATATTCTATAATCTATACTATTATAATAAAGCGTAAACACACACATCTTTGTTGCCTAAGATGTCAGCAATTACAGCATATTTTTGAATAATTCCTTTTTTAATAAAAAGCCCTACACTTACGTCACGCTTTAGGCTATATACTTTCACGCTATTAAACTTAGGGGATAAATATTTTGGATAAAAACCCTAATGTGGGAAAGAGACCATAACTTGCTGCCAACATCAAGACAGCAAGATTGCTAAGTTTTGTCATGTCATGTCATTTTGACATTTGCAATTGATAATTTGACAAATGTAAATAATAAAAAAAAATCATAATTTCATGCGGATGAAGCCGCACGGGAACAACTATGCTAAATATTAAATCAAAACGTATGAAATAATAATACCGAATTTAATGTATTAAGTTATAGGGATAACTGTATTATCAATTCTTACGGTCTGGTAGTTTACGATTAAAGTGAATAATATGTTAAACAAACAAAACAAGCCGTACGGGAATATTTTGCGTGGTAGGTTATTAGAATGTCGACAGGGCGCGGGAGCGAAGGGAGTGTGGCGGGTGGGGCGGGGGCAGGAACAAAGGGCTTGATTAATTAAAGTGCCTCCGCCCTGTCCGCGGGGACACCGCGCATGCCGCGATATGTCTACCCTGGATTATTGGACAACCATTGTATCGTTATTGCGTACGTTTCCTATGCAACGAATTGTTGCTTGTAGCTTGATGTACTCACAACAATAAAATCCACGAGTACAAGATACGTGTGTACATAAAGTACCTAAGAAGTCGAGCGTTGTGATAACGCAGCTAGGTTTACGAGGCGAGGCCAAAGAGCAGAGCGTGACGCGCACCGTGACCGCACCCGATCGCGCGCGACAAAACATCGTTACGCGTCTGTGCCGTACAGCAAATATCGATATCCCTAACCTTTGACTTTTAATTACAGGATCTGGCAGACTCATTCCCCGCTAGTGTGGTCGTTATGCGTGAGTGTTTAAATTTTTGAATCCGCATGCGTTCTTAAAGCCGCGACAGCAGGATATGCACTATGTGTGATTGTCAATTTAATCTTATCCCCCCACGAAAAATCACTGCATTTTTAGTACAGCGGTGACTTTTTGCCTAGTCCGTTTCTCTATATTCAAAGTCCCCGCAATCACATACATAGTGATGAGACTATGTATTAGTGATGTTTCAATGCTTTTTCCAACAATACTTGATAATGTCTGATTTTCATGTATGAAGGTCGTCGATATCGAATAGCAAGGTCTCAACACAATACCCAATATATCCTATTCTGACTGCTAATTGTTATTGATCGATTCTATTATATCCCCATTTCAAATACCTGAACATGTTTCCCATTTAACTATAATAGTTTATTTTACTTGTCTATACTTATTATACATTTTATAGAAGTTAGCCGCTGTACATTTGTTATCTCATAATAATCTGCGTGACTTTTTTAAAAATCGAATTTAAAAATAAAGTTATTTCGAATCTAAAAAAAAAGTATAATAAGTAGCTGAATGGTATTTAAGATTAAGGGCCTGTCCCACTACTGGCTGGTAGAGGTTCAAACAATTTAAAACGACGTCACTGTCAGATAAGGTAACAAAATCCGATATTTCCATCACATATTTTACACATTGGATTGTTATCAGACAATTTAAAATTTGGTGGTACAGGCCCTTATCCTTCTTCTTTTGTAAGTGCCATCTCCTATCGGAGGTTGGCAACCATTATGGCAACTTGTATTAAGTCTTATGTAGTTTTATTGTGATATTCCAATTAATTTGTGTTGCCATTTGAACGTTTAGCTAGAGGCGGTCGTAAACTGTTAATCTGTGTTTACGTCTTGTTAAATCAGCAACCATTTCAAAATCAACTGCCCCAATACACATGCCCGGTGGAAACGCGCGTGCAAAATTGATTACGATACGAATATCTCGGTTTATTCATTTTAAATGGCGATACGCAACGGCGCGAAGCATATCAGATTTCCGTAAAACATTTAGACGACTGAAAAATCACTTAGTACTTTTTAAACTGTGTGATAGTGTTAAAAATACGGCCAATACGCGATAAGAAACAATGTAGTTTCTATTGATTGCATTAAATATAAAACGTATGACCTGTTTAAAATATTTTTGATTTTGATTGTCCTTAACGTATAAAACACATCTTTGTTGAAATTTGAAACAATAGTATTGTCATCTATCTATACTATGTATCTACGGAAGATCAGCATTTGTGCTGAGTGGAAAAAATAAATATATAAGAAATAGACAAATAAATCCAAATGAAATCTAACAGAAACACCTTTTACACGCATGCACAATGTAAACTAGTAAACGAAAGAACTTAGAACTAGGACTTTGTATCGTTGACATCAGCACCGCAACTTTTAAGTTAGATTTTTATCTTGGGAGATGCACAAGATACTAATAACAGCACATAATTTTCTTTTAACAAGGTATTTTATGTAATCAGTTTAAGGTCTTAGCTGCAAGAAATATTGGCATCGGTATCGCATAGCTTTTTTGTCTTCAGTATCTTACCTGTTCTGGAACCAGACTTGCACGACACGCATATCGAGGCCGGTGTCCTGCGCGAGCTGCTCTCGCACGTGTCGCGCTGGTTTCGGGCTGCTGCTGTACGCGCTCTTCAGCGTCTCCAGTTGCTTGGCTGTTATGGTAGTACGCGGCCGCTTGCTCGCCGCGTCGCCGTCCAGCGAACCCTCACCTCCTTTTGTATATAATAGTGTTATAAGTGGTCGTTTTTAACTAGGTTTTTTTATTATATTAAGCAAAATCTTGTTTAAATTCTTTGCTACGTCTATTCATATACCTAAAAAGTAACAAAAAGTTTTGCAATACAAAGTAACAGTACTTAAAATACCCTTCACTGTCCACCTCTTTTCTTTGTTCTACATATGTAAATATTACGGATTTTAGGATAATTTGCTTTTTACTATATTCATCTATACTAATCTATATCTATACTAATATTATAAAGAGGAAAACTTTGTATTTTTGTATTTTTGTATTTTTGTATGTATGGAAATAACTCAAAAACTACTGCGCCGATTTTAAAAATTCTTTCACCATCAGAAAGGTAATTTATCTGTGAGTAACATAGGCTATATTCTATTATTACTAATGTTCAGGAACTACTAATAAACAGCGTGTTTCTGGACGCCGGCGTTAAAAACTCACTAACCTTTAACTTTTCTCGGCTTACGCTGCCTAAACCGTTAGAGGTATATAAAAATGATGTATGAAAGAATTGTAGATCTTAAAAAGTTCTACAGAAAAGTGCGCGATAGCATATATCTATCTTTAACGGTTTTCTTACAATAACCACTTTTGTGTTTACAAAATGAATTAAAAATCCAACGCTATTTGCGTCGTTGTTTTATTGGTTTCAGTATTAATCCTTATCCAAATAAATGCGTTTGTTATCAGGAGAATTTAATGTAGAATAAAATTGTCATTTCCAGTATTAAAATTGGACTAATAGTTTAGAAGATATCGCGAACACAAACAATAAGGGTAACCGAAAAATCAGCTTACAAGCTACCGGACTTAGAAATTTGGAATCTTGCATCGGTAGATTTCTGTTATTACGTAGATTACTACTAAGTTAATACTTTTGGTAATAGGTTGAAAAAAAGGGCGAACGTAATAGGTTATATTTGTAATTTCACGCGGGCGAAGTCGCGAGCAACGGCTCGTCGTTAATATTTATACATACATATTTGGTGGATGTTTAATTGTTTTCCACATTATGTAAATCAAAAACAAAACGACAGGTGTGATAGAAATCTACAAAAGTTATAAAGGATACGTAGATCTACGACACATACCTTTAGCCCTGGCCGCTTCATAATCAGGCTTACAGACAAGTTTGCCATCCTCCATGAGGTAGAACTCATCTCCAGTGTTAAGAGTGCGAGCACAGGCGGCGCAAGCGAAGCACCTCAGGTGGTAGACGTGAGCTTGAGCACGCCGCACCACCTGCGTGGGCGGGATGCCCTGCCCGCAGCCCGCGCACTTCGTGCCGAAGCGCCTGGGACAGCGGCCGCAACCACAACAACATTATCAACGTGATATTGTCTTTGCACCACACTTTAAGGTCACTTTATGATCCGATAAACATAGACTAAGTGTAGCTTAAGAGAAAACGCTGTGATTAAAATTGCATTTAGATAAGATTGCATTTGAGATAAGGCAAATTGAAATTGAGTAGTGGTGAGTGTTAGAAAGGAAATATTATTTGGACTAGTTTAGTTACTCGTACATCCTTAAAAAATAGTGTCATAATTTCAAGATAAGACTAATCTTATTCCCTTAGAAATACGCTAGTAAAGAGACTTACTTGAAGAAGTCATCAGTGCAGTAGAGCTGGTTATTCCTGGCGAAGCACTTGCCGGAGAGCATGGCGCGGCACTCAGCGCAGCGCAGGCAGCCCGCGTGCCATGTGCGTTCTGACACCTTCAGCACGTACCGGTCCACGATCATCTCGTGGCAGCCGCCGCACTTCGGGATACTGGCTGCACAATACACGCTACGTCAATCACTAAACGAAGGAACTAAGAGCTAGTTCTTTTTATCGTCCACATCAGTACCGAACTTTAAAGATAGATTTTTATCTAGGGATATACAATGTTCAATATACTGAGTAAGGCAGACATTTGTATCATGAATCTTATACGATAATCTTTATAAAAGTTAGTTCGGGGTATAAGCTGCACAATACTTTCAAATTAACACAACACTGGGTCGAAATGTTCTCTCTATTACCGGTATTTTTAGCTACCAGATTAAATAAACGTATACAGTTCCGTGAAAGATTAAAAATCTATTAACTATCACTTCTATATCGTTGAATATTACACAAGTTTATGTTGCTATGATAAACAGCGCATACCGAGTCAGAAAATCCAATAAATTATCGAAGACGAATTTAAGGTAGGCATAAATTTATATTTGACACAAGTTAGGTTGGTTGTTTACATCCTATCCTATACACATTAGACTGGTCTAAACTCGAAGTCAGTTACAGATAAGATGCTCGTATAAAATTATTCGTATGACACTAGTCTAGTAAATTCTGTGTTAACACTGCCACTCATATTTGCATGGTCAATTTTCCTTATCACTCTTCATTCATCCTTTCAGCGCTTTATCACACGTTCAATGTTTTAATATTATTGTTTGTTAATGTAACTGCCTTCTAATTATTTTGAGTAATTATTCATTGACACACATATTGGGAGTATTGACGCAAAACGAAAACAATTGAATTAGACGTTAAGGAAAATACGCACAAAATCACAGTCACGAAAATTAAAATTTACGTACAAAGAAACACTTCTGGCAAATGTTCCAGTTGTATCGGCGGTACACGCATGTCGAGCTCCTCGTCTCCTGGGTACATCATGGCGAGCATTGCGACCGCCCCGCACCGCGCCGTCAGCCGCACTGCCGCCCGCCGCCCGCACCCGCCACCCCAACCCTTATCACCAGCTTGCCGCCATTGGCTGACACATCTTCCCTGATAACGACCACCACGCCCTCCAACCAATACAACGATCACGGCCCTCCCATTAATCGATCGCGAATCCGGCCCTGTGTATTGAACGCTTTACATAGCTCAAGTGCTTCGCGGCCGTATGCTTTTTTGTAATTTCGATGTAGACACATTTAAGAGGCTTTCGTATTTCGTCATTAAAGTTGGAAGCTGATTTTGTTTTTAGTTCACGTATGAACAACAAATAATTGTATGATTATTAATTGTTCTAACTGTAATAGAACTTCATACTTTTATTTTATTAACGTTTTCACTTGAGTATAAAAACACGTGATTGCAAATGGGTTTGAGTATTATTTTAACTTTCTCAATATTTAAAACCGATTCTTTCATCTTAACAATTGGTAAAAAAATACGAGTAATTAGGGGTAAAAAGTTGATATAGTGTTTAATGTTTAACGTCTGAGATTTTAATTTTTAACATTTAAAAAAACGTATTTATTTAACCCATGCCTAAGTACCACAAAAGTAATGCCACATGTACTAGATATAATGAAGTTTAAGTTCATTTGGTGCTTTATAAATTTAAGCAAAGTGGATTTATTTGTGTTCAAATCAAATTTTACGAGTATAGATTCACACTAAAGTCCCGTTTATGTCTTTCCTTCTAATTAACTTAGTTTCAACTTATTTGCTGTTTACAAGATTAATATGTATTTATAACACTGCTTACAAGTTATCTACTTAGTAGAGTGGTGATATTTAATACTTTAACAGATGACTGTGATGTAGAGCATTAACAATGTCAGAGTAATCCTGAAAACGCTGAAAACCTCTACTAGAAAATTCTGAATCGTGTAATTAAATGGTTACCAAGTTATGATGTCACCGTCAAAATTCTATGTTAAATATCAGCCATTATTCTACTTAAAGATGTACTACGTGCACTTATTTATAGATTTCGTTTTTTAATAAAATCACATACGATATTGCAACATATTGCAACACTGAAGTCCAGGTGTGCTTAACTCTTGGTACTTTTGCATCGTTACCAATACATCTAACAACTCTGTCGGGTAAAGCGTGACTTGTATGCGTACAATAAATTATACAAGTGAACGCGAGGGCAGCCGCGTGTGCAACTTTACGAGGGCATAAATCACTGCCGACGTCACTCTGCCCCCCTTCCTCCCTCCCCTTTGGGATCAGTGACGTCCAGAAACAAACTGAACACGATATTAAGCAAAACAAATCATTTGTTACGCTACGTGTACGTGATTATTGAATGTTTATATTGCGAATAACGTCAAAACATTCAATGTATGCTAATTTCGCTATTTTATGCATATAATTTACAGTTTTATGTTGTATCCATATCAGGTAATGGCTAAATTAATTCCCTTATTCATATAAAAGTTTAAATGTAATAGTTCAATATGTTGAACACTCTCATTAAAATATTTCCTAAATATATGACTACTAGCTGTCGCCCGCGACTCCGTCCGCATGGAATTAAAAAAAAACAAAAGCAAATAGCCTATGTGTTCTTCCAGACTATTCACTACATCTATACCAAATTTCATCGAAATCCGTTCAGCCGTTTAGGCTACAAACTCAAACAAACATCCATCCATCCATCCATCCATCCATCTAATATTAGTATGATTTAGGTGTGGTTTTATTTCAAAAGCTGCGTCTTAATAAAAAGTTTTTCATTATCACATTTTTCACGTTCACATCATATTTTATTTTCTGAAACCATACTTACAACTGTAACAAGTGTTAGCGTCATAATTATTTTCATGAATAGATTTATAAAGTTCGATAAAATATTTATTTAAAAATCGATTACTAGCCTCACAATAGAACTTGTCGCAAATTGAATAAAAAAAGTTAGTGTAGTCCTGATTCGGTTGATAATTGTTGCGGGCAGCGGCAGTCGCGTGCGGTCTCCCCCGGGTGCGGGCGCGTGCGCGGGCGCCGGTCCGTAATTGAGGGTTGATGCGCATTGCTAGCGCTTCACTCCTTCCACTATTTGATACTTGATGTGATGGAGCCCGACAGCCGTGTACTCGGAATCAATAAGTGCTCTACGTTCGTTGAGTTTTACCAACAGTTTATGAAGTAGATAAATATACTAGATGTAGAGAGTATAGTATACTAACATAGGTAGAGGAGAATAAATAAAACTAATATGTATTGTTCGTGATGTTTTTACCTGTTTTTAGGTTTCAAGCAGTTAGAAAAAAGGAAGAATTCGAATTATTGTACTTAGAATGTCATCTTGCTTTCTATCTTTTTCTGTACATATTACCAATTCACTTGTCTTTATAAAAAATAATATTTTTAAACCTTTACTCTATAAATTGTGGTCCTTCGAGCCGAACACTTACTACCAAAATACCTTAGTATCACGGCTTGTTTTACATTATTCCCTTATGTATAATATTTTACTGGTTTAAATTTTTTACCAAATTCAAGTCACTACATTAACTTAATGTTATAAAAGCCAAATCTTGACAGATATAGAATTGGATCTTAAAAACCCAAACCTTAACGTGGCCTACAAAAATACCTAATTAATACTCATTTACCGTAAAAATGTTAACCAATACTTATAAAATGAATTGCTTTTAGATTCATATCAACAAAATGCATACAAGTATTCATGTTTAACATCATTCGTATTTGTCGCATTCCTTTTGATTTTCCCTCAGGCGTCGGCGGGCGCGTGCCGCGGCGCCGGCCTTCGGTATTACGTTTCCATGGGAAACTAGCGACGTATAGAGCCGCCCTAATAACATACAAATATATGTAACAATAATATTTTATCATCTGCTTAAAGTGCATCGCTCTATTGTGGTACTAATGAATTATTATTAAACTGGTTTGTTTAAGAATAACCATCATAGAAAACAATCGCAACGGGTAACTAATTAATAGGCGTAGGAAAATTTACCACAATATTCAGACTTAAATGTAAATTCGACCTACATTATTTAGTAACTAGCTGTTGCCCTAGACTTCGCCTGCGTGAAATAAAAAAATAAAAAAGCATAGCCTATGTTACTCACTGATAACATAGCCTTTTAATGGTGAAAGAATTTTTGGAATCGGCCCAGAAATTTTTGAGTTATTTCGACACATACAAAAATACAAATTTTTCCTCTTTAAAATATTAGTACAGATAACTTAATAAGAATTTCAATCGTAAAATGACAATAAAAGGCAATAAACAATCATGTCAATTACCATTCACTATAACTAGAAGTGATCTTGGACATTACTTTAAACACCACTAAACATTTACGTAAGAATCTTATTGCGATATTTGATTGTTATCAATTGCCCCAGGTCGTTGCCATTTTATGGCATAGAGTTTAAAAATACAACTGACACGATATGAATATTGTTTTGTGGTAATTTGGATTCATAAAAGGAATGCTTAAATACGTTGAAGTCAAATGAACTGTAGTATTCGATATTCCTGTTTACTGTTTACCCTAATTAAGTTAAACTTAAATTATAAACATGAAAGCAGAGACGTGTCACCCGCCTGTCCCCAAGCATTCTAATTCGATAATGTCTCTATTATTTGATTATAAGAGAACCGAAAAATTATATCATCTGATAATTAGATTAAAATGCAATTTAGAGATGCTCGGCGGGCGGCGCGCGCCTACGATACAGACAGTTTTATGGTATCTAACGCTAGGGGTTCGTTAACTCCCAATGATACGGTAACTAAGCAGGGCCAGACGTACCAATGTAATTTTTTACACTATAAATTGTGGTCCTTCGAGTCGAACATTTACTACTTACCTTATTCCCTTATGTATTTTACTGGTTTACATTTTTGAAATTCAAGTCACTACATTAACTTAATGTCATAAAAGCCAAATCTTGACAGATATAGAATTGGATCTTAAAAACCCAAACCTTAACGTGGCCTACAAAAATACCTAACTAATACTCATTTACCGTAAAAATGTTAACCAATACTTATAAAATGAATTGCTTTTAGATTCATATCAACAAAATGCATACAAGTATTCATGTTTAACATCATTCGTATTTGTTGCATTCCTTTTGATTTTCCCTCAGGCGTCGGCGGGCGCGTGCCGCGGCGCCGGCCTTCGGTATTACGTTTCCATGGGAAACTAGCGACGTATAGAGCCGCCCTAATAACATACAAATATATGTAACAATAATATTTTATCATCTGCTTAAAGTGCATCGCTCTATTGTGGTACTAGTGAATTATTATCAAACTGGTTTGTTTAAGAATAACCATCATAGAAAACAATCGCAACGGGTAACTAATTAATAGGCGTAGAAAAATTTACCACAATATTCAGACTTAAATGTAAATTCGACCTACATTATTTAGTAACTAGCTGGTGCTTGCGACTCCACCTGCGTGAAATAAAAAAATAAAAAAGCATAGCCTATGTTACTCACTGATAACATAGCCTTTTAATGGTGAAACAATTTTTGAAATCGGCTCAGAAGTTTTTGAGCTATTTCGACACATACAAAAATACAAATCTTTTCTTTTAAATTATTTGTAGTATAGATAGCTTAATAAAAATTTCAATCGTAAAAGGACAATAAAAGGCAATAAACAATCATGTCAATTACCATTCACTATCACTAGAAGTGATCTTGGACATTACTTTAAACACCACTAAACATTTACGTAAGAATGTTATTGCGATATTTAATTGTTATCAATTGACCCAGGTCGTTGCCATTTTATGGCATAGAGTTTAAAAATACAACTGACACGATATGAATATTGTTTTGTGGTAATTTGGATTCATAAAAGGAATGCTTAAATACGTTGAAGTCAAATGAACTGTAGTATTCGATATTCCTGTTTACTGTTTACCCTAATTAAGTTAAACTTAAATTATAAACATGAAAGCAGAGACGTGTCACCCGCCTGTCCCCAAGCATTCTAATTCGATAATGTCTCTATTATTTGATTATAAGAGAACCGAAAAATTATATCATCTGATAATTAGATTAAAATGCAATTTAGAGATGCTCGGCGGGCGGCGCGCGCCTACGACACAGACAGTTTTATGGTATCTAACGCTAGGGGTTCGTTAACTCCCAATGATACGGTAACTAAGCAGGGCCAGACGTACCAATGTAATTTTTTACACTATAGTAAGCAACAATAACAATATAAATCGCAATAATTTTTTTTTTTCGAAACAATAAAGTTGTATTTATGTATTATTGCTACAAAAAATCTACAGGCGTTGACATGTCTTTAAGTAGCCAAATTGTCTTTAAGAAAGATTTCTATATTAAAGTTTGGCATAAGTTTGATGTTTTAAAACGCACAAACGAAGTACCAGGCATAAAATCAAAACTAATAAAACAAACTTTGCTTAGTGTCGACGCCCCTTCAAAGAGTCACCCTACTTATTAAAATTAATAAGTGGGTTCTTCGTCTGTATTAATGATCCCGCTGTGTCAATAACCGTGTTATATATTGAGTAAACAGCGTTAACCAGGCCATGGTAAACATAAAATAGCCTGGAGAGACTTTGTATGGTTTTAGCCATAATTTTATCCTGCTTTGTAAGGATCAAAAAATGTGTCGCGCTTAGAGGCGTTTTTAGTACGTTCGTCGTACATTTTTTAGGTTGGTTAAAATGTCCCATATTAATGAATGCATACTTAACTTGCTAAGTATTTGTAAGCACTGACAAGTTTGTAGGTTATGAGAAAAACTACATTATAAAAACTTTAAAATGTTTAATATGGTTAGTCACAATTTATCATTATTTTTTTAGTAATAGTAAGTACAAACCAGCGTGTAACTCGAATGCAACTTCTTGTATTATGCCTAAGTGAAGGCAAACGCTAAGTAAATGCAAACATTTATTACTGAAGTTTATATGCAATTCAGAAGTCTAACCGTCGACATGAGAAGAATCTGAAACGTTTTACTTGCTGAAGTGCCTGCTCGACTCTTTGATCTACTTTTATTTGCCAACCACTACAAGCCCCAAGTCTCTGAGGGTAACCACGAAAAGGGGCGGTGTGTTTGCCAAACAAATATTTTTAATAAGCGTACCCGCTCTATTTGCCTTCTAAGTTGTTATGATTAGTCGATTAAAAATTTTGCGTCGATAAACATTTTTTAAATCTTAATATTTTTTTTTTCGAAACAATAAAGTTGTATTTAAGTATTATTGCTACAAAAAATCTACAGGCGTTGACATGTCTTTAAGTAGCCAAATTGTCTTTAAGAAAGATTTCTATATTAAAGTTTGGCATAAGTTTGATGTTTTAAAACGCACAAACGAAGTACCAGGCATAAAATCAAAACTAATAAAACAAACTTTGCTTAGTGTCGACGCCCCTTCAAAGAGTCACCCTACTTATTAAAATTAATAAGTGGGTTCTTCGTCTGTATTAATGATCCCGCTGTGTCAATAACCGTGTTATATATTGAGTAAACAGCGTTAACCAGGCCATGGTAAACATAAAATAGCCTGGAGAGACTTTGTATGGTTTTAGCCATAATTTTATCCTGCTTTGTAAGGATCAAAAAATGTGTCGCGCTTAGAGGCGTTTTTAGTACGTTCGTCGTACATTTTTTAGGTTGGTTAAAATGTCCCATGTTAATGAATGCACACTTAACTTGCTAAGTATTTGTAAGCACTGACAAGTTTGTAGGTTATGAGAAAAACTACATTATAAAAACTTTAAAATGTTTAATATGGTTAGTCACAATTTATCGTTATTTTTTTAGTAATAGTAAGTACAAACCAGCGTGTAACTCGAATGCAACTTCTTGTATTATGCCTAAGTGAAGGCAAACGCTAAGTAAATGCAAACATTTATTACTGAAGTTTATATGCAATTCAGAAGTCTAACCGTCGACATGAGAAAAATCTGAAACGTTTTACTTGCTGAAGTGCCTGCTCGACTCTTTGATCTACTTTTATTTGCCAACCACTACAAGCCCCAAGTCTCTGAGGGTAACCACGAAAAGGGGCGGTGTGTTTGCCAAACAAATATTTTTAATAAGCGTACCCGCTCTATTTGCCTTCTAAGTTGTTATGATTAGTCGATTAAAAATTTTGCGTCGATAAACATTTTTTAAATCTTAATATTTTTTTTAGATATTTTTTTAGGTAAAATTTTGTAGATATGTAGTAGATGCTTCCAGATCGTAGTTGTCCTTAGATAATTAGATAAGAACTTTGTGTAAGCCGTGCAAATTATCATTTAAGCAGTTATGGTGTTATAATATAGCGTAGTTAGTATTTTTCACAATAACACAATAATGCACTTATAACAATAAAGCTGTTTTTACGTTCTGTGCCTTAAAAGGAGACCTACAGAACAAGAAATAATGGTTAAATGTGTGATTACGAGTCGAATTTCGTGTCGAGAGAATGTGCACATTGTTTCGTCTCGAACAGGGTTTCGTTCGTTAATGAGGGTATATTAAGAAAGGCTTGAGCGTGACGTCACCGTGTCGAAGTCCCGGGCTCCGGTAGCTGTAACCGAAGCTTGCATGCATGCTTGCCGCGCGACAACACATTTAGTCATGCTTGTTGCTTACCGCTAAACTTGGCACTGAATTTCCATTGATCCCGCCATTATGTTATCAATTAACTAGTATTCCATTTGTTTCAATTTGCATAGTTCTTGAACACTATGGATACAGAGTCTTGAACAATTTTTTGTATCTGCGAAAAACTGTATTAAAATTACAAATGTCTTAAACCAGCCATTCGAAAATGATCTCGAGTTGAACCGCGCACAAGAAATGAGAAAAAAAATCTAAGGCGTTCAATACCTATTTATGTTGTCAGTATCTTAAGTCTGAAATACAGTTTTTTTTATTTATTTTGAACTGAATTTATTACTTGCGAATTGTTGCTATGCGTCATTTCACTAGATACAATGTATTCATCACGCAAACACCTAATAGCTATTTACAAACGTAGCCTTTGAACCAAAACACACTAATTGCATGAAATACGTTAACTTCCTGGTTGTTTTTATTGTATTAGCTTAAAAAATAGGCGTAACTAAAGTCTAGATTATCGGGGTTTCCCTTAACGGTGAGATAATACAAAGATAATATCGGTTTTTATATTTGTTACATTACATCAAATTTAATACGAGGATTTAAAGACAATTATTATTTTCTGCCAGTCACTAAGTTAAATACACTTAACTTCTTAATAGATTATCTCGAAGTTTGGAAATAAGAATATTTAATTTAATAATTAAAAATATCAGAAACAGACTAACCTCAGCAAAGAAAACATTAGTTATGAGTGTGGAAGAGTACACCGGTAGAGGTAGACCTAGAAAGAGATGGATGGATTGCGTGAAAGGTGAAATGAACAAAAAGGGAGTGATGACTGAGATGATCTATGATAGAGTTATGTGGAGGACAAAAACCTGTTGCGCCAATACGGGAGTAGGATAAGGAGGAAGATGATGATGAAACAGACTAACCTCAAAATCCAATTATGTCTCGCAGTAGTTATTGGTTGAACTTGATTCTACTATACTACAAGTGTGGCCTATTTCAGCTGACGTGAACACGATTCATTTGCAAAATTTCAGTTACACGTGCCCAGAGACATGTAAATGCTGAGCGGAAATAAGCATAAAGAATTCAATTTGGTGTGGATAGGTTACATTTTGCATTTACGTTTATTATTAAAGTATTTTACTTACACGATACGGCTAAAAGGTACGAATAAACAATTGAATCCTTGGACTGCTTCAAACCTAAGGATATAAAGTTTTTATCTATTATAATAATTGCCGTTACCTTTCGTTTTATTTAATTTTTACGATTGTTAATTTGTTTTATGATTGTTGTAAAATCAAGGTTATTAATTTTATACAGTTCAGTGGCACAGTTTTATGATAATCATATCCTTATAAAAATGTATAGATGTATGATAAAAGATTTTCTTGTTAACGACCGTGTAAACAATCAGAGTTGAATTACAATTTAGACGTCAGTTAAAAGGCTTCTTTTCTGATCAGCAAACATAATACAGCTCCATCAAATTAGATGAAAAACCCACATAATGGATTCTATTTATGGAAATTAGAGACTCAAATAGTAAAAACACATTATGATTTAGGGATATATTATTGTAAAAATCTTACTTCTCACTGATAATATAAATATGAAAGGATGGATGGATGGATGTTTGTTAGAGTTTGTAGCCTAAATGATGTTCGATGATTGTTAAGTATATCGTCACTTCAATTTTTACCGTTTTTTACTTATTTTTCGGTATTCAAAAACATGTAGTATTAATATCTATTGTGTGTATAGTAATTTAAAAATGTAAATCAGACGACTATTGCGTTTTAGTATCGTACAAACCTGCTTTTATGTTTCAATTTTATTTTTTGTTAGGTTTATGTTATTTATCTATGGAATAAGTTGTATTATCTGTGATGGAACGTAGTATTATCAAATGGAATTGTAGTAGGGTAATAGAACGTAGAATTCATATAATAGGAATCAAATCAAGAGAATTGATATCCTGCCGTATAGCGAGGTTATTTGTTGACCTCAGTGAAGTCATTAAGCCTGCTACCGAAGCGACGCGCCTTTAGTACAAGATTAAATTTAAAATCAATCATTAACTTTAATTATTTTAAGGCAAACAATTGAAAAGTATGTTGCAATATTTTGTTTAAAATAACATGTTATTTAAATGTAAATGTAAATAATCGAAAGAGGAAGAGCCAAATACAACTTACATACGCTCTTACATATTGAATTATCGCTAGCAATTCTCATTAAGGATCGACATACACAGGGTGATCCAGGCCTCATTATCGGCGAAATCAATATACGGTAGAAGTATTGCAAACTACAACTGCTGAACTCCGAACATCAACAGCCTGTATATGAACTGTTTTAAGCAATCCGTATATCGGCCTTAACAAAACATTATCATTTCGCGTTATGTATATTGGCAAACATGAATTTAATTTAAACACCATGTAGAATATTATTCGTATTGTATGTTCACTACCCGGTTTAAACCTATATATTAAAATTGGATGAAATATTTGTTCAGCCAGCAAATTGAAAGAAAAAGATTGATACTGGATAATATGTACAGCTTTCCATTGCGTATGTTCTAGAAAAGATTAACATGATATTATTTTACATATTAAAAAAAAACATACGGACGAATTGAGTACCTCCTTCTTTTGGGAAGTCGGTCAATAACAAAAGAAGCTTTCCTAACACCATCAAAGCACAACATGATAAATTTTATTTTGTCGAAAAAATATCGATAAAACAAAATCGATATCGACAAAATTTTTATACAATTTGGGCACGACCCTATTGTGTAAAATACGTCTAAACATATAACTTCACCGAAAATTCCATACAAATTTTCTTTCACCGCTTTCGAGTTAGGCCTATTTTCTGATTGTGTGTGCTTTTAATTTGGATTATTTGAATTGCCTTCTTTGTAAGTTTGGGACATATGTAATTAAATTGCACATAAAGTACTAGTGTATACAGTTTAGATTTACATTGAAAATATAAAAGTCATGTATATCCACAACAATGGTTAGAAACATAATAAAATGATTGTGACCTTGTAATACATTTGGCGACACTAAGGTTACCGTTACGTATGTCTAGTTCATGTAATCATATCAAGAGATAATATGTCTAAAGATGACGATGATTAGGCTAAAATACGAACTAATGCAGCTGATCGTACAAAGCAAAATTCACTGAAAGCGAACTGTAGAAAAGCATCCTGGCTCAAAAACCTAAGCCAGTGATTTGGAAAGAGCATCCGTTCACTTTTTAGAGCCGCGGTGTCAAGAATGCAAGTTGCCCTAATGATCGCCGAACTTTGAAAGAAGATGGCACTTAAAGAAGAAGGCTAAAACAATGGAAAAGGAATAAAATGTTTTATTTATTTATTTATTTATAATAGGTTAGTATGTTAATTAATTATAACTAGTTAGGATGTTAAAATTTCGAACAGTGATTATGTTAACTTTTGTGGTTTCAAATGATCGAACATTTCTCGTATTGATAAACTTTGGTCTTCGTTAGTTTGACATAATGGTAGAATGATAGATGTCTAATTCTATTTCTAAATCACATACATACACGTGCAATAACTTTCTTAGTTTTATACCCATGAACTGGTAAGCAGTTTATTTTTGTAAACATGTTTGTGGACACTTTTTTAATTAAAATTTACAATGTTAAAGTAATAAGATACAAAGTGAAAATAAGGAAAGTACAAATTAAACGTGGATAGCAAATTGGTATATGGTAACAGTACACAATTTTTTTTTTTGTAATTCTAGTAGTTTTAAAAACTACCAAAAAGCACTTTTTCAAATCTTAAAAGAAATTCAGAATATAAGTTCAACTCTTTTAGACACTTTCTTTTAGAATAACGACCTCGAAAGATGCTGTTATGATTCAAATTTTGTGAATACTTAGCATTTTTTATTTAAATTGCGTCTAACTTACCAGTTTTTGAACCTGCATGATTAGGCCCAATGCCGTCTTGCAGTGACGGTGTGAAACCGCCTTTACATGAAAACAATGAAGCGAAAACTAATAACCATACCGTTTACAATTAGCAAAGCAAATCGAAACATTCATGCAATATTTATAATTGCAACTACAAAGTCATCTTTAGTTAACATTTTAATAATTACTTGAAATTGCATATCTTTTTGTTTTACGTGGATTTGAAAAACATGTGTAATCATTACAAGGTATAATGTATGTACGTATGTAATGAATTGTCAACATCGCCTTCCTATTTTATCAATTGTCATAAATTGAAAGAAGTCTATATTATAGTGAACTCAAGGAACGTTGTCTTTAAAATAAATGAAAAAAATAATGTATTATAATAGCATCTAGTAATGATACAAAAGCATAAAACGAATAATGTAGAAGACAGAAAGAAAAATAAATGACAAAAATCAATACTTATATACTTATACTTATTACTTATCTTACTAATATTATAAATGCGAAAGTTTAGATGGATGGATGGATGTTTGTTAGAGTTTGTAGCCTAAACGGCTGAACGTATCTAGATAAAATTTCGCACAATTGTAGAACATAGTCTAGAAGAACTTATAGGCTACATATTTATGTTTTTTTTTTAATTTACCGCGGACGGAATCGCGGGCAAAAGCTAGTTGATAAATAAATAATCCAGAAATGTCGTTACAAATTGCTAGGTGATAAATACCTAAAACCATTTGAGCGGAAAGCAATAAACAAGATAATTTATTTGCAAGTGAAAAAGTTTGCACTACTGAAACGTGTTCCGCTATTTTAATTCGGTTATTTAACTATAATTGTACAACTTCAAGGTTAACTGAATACAGCTTATAAATTGTAGGAAAAAACTTTAACAGCCTTACAAATAAACTCGGTATAAAGTTAGACTTAGGAATAAACTGAGTATAAGCAAATATTAGTACAAATTTTAGAATTAGATTTAGAAATAGATAAACGTGGAACTGGCGCGTAGTTCGAAAAATACTCGTATATTCGTAATGTAATTGACATAATTTGCACAAGGAGTTTTGGTGTAGGTACTTTCCGCCCGCTGCACGATTCTCTTACAAATTTTGTAGATATAGCAAAACATGTGACCCATTTCCCACTAAAACGTGTTAATAGTAAATAAAATATGGTACAAAATTACAAGAAAAAAAAACAAGCTTCTCAGTATTTTTTATCATTGCAGCTACTTGTTTATACTCCTATAACTTACAATACGTAAAACTCGGCTGACTTGCTAAGATTAAATGTGCTAAACATGAAGATATTGTTACATTCAGTGTGCAAAATTAGTAACATAATGTGCAATTCCACGGAAGCAAATTCGATCACATCCGTATTTAGTTTCATAATGTAACATCGGAAATCATAATGTTCCGGAGGCGATGTAATCAGGATGGGTCAGCTGTGGCGCGTGGCGAAGCCCTACTGCAGGGCTTCGCGTGACGTCAGAGCATCTGCCCGACAGATGGCGCCTGTACGGAGATAATATCGCACGCCACACCATAACTATTTGGGGAAATTCAAAACAATGAATGTGCTTACCCATTTCATTCATAAAAATATATTAAAACATCACTTTACTTTGCTCATCTCTTTAAAAGATTTTATTTAAAAGTCTTCTAATAACGTTTTAATAATAATGTTATAACACTTCTTTGTAATTGTGCAAGATTGAATTATATTGGAAGAATAGTTTTAGACATAGGCAGGAATAAATTTTTCCTTTACATAATACAATAAATCTTATTACGCTTAATGTATTTATCTTACTAATATTATAAATGCGAAAGTTTAGATCGATGGATGTTTGTTAGAATTTGTAGCCTAAACGACTGAACGGATTTCGATGAAATTTGGTATAGATGTATAGGATAGTCTGGAAGAACATATAGGCTATATTATACATTATATATTCACTTTTGTTTTTTTTATAATAATACCACGCTCGCGCGGACGGAGTCGCGGGCGAAAGCTAGTTAATTATAGTTTAATTAGTGTTATAGGATTGCACATTGTACACTTTGAACGCGCGTTTGCTCCGTACACCCCATTGTTTTTATTACACACTAATGGGTAATTACTACGGCATCATCGCAATAAATGATTTGTTTTGTTATTACTCTACGCCATATGTCAGCGCAACTCATCACTATTTTTTTAACTTTGTAATCGACTTCTTGTTCAATTGCCAAGATTATATCCGTGTGTTCTTTTATATTTCTAATGTATTATACGAATTATATATACTAATATAGTCAAGAGTAAAGATTTATATTTTTACATCTAACAAATAAACTAAAAAACCAATTAAGAAAATACTTTTTCCATTAGAAAACTACATTATTACTGACTAAGATAGTCTATGTTATTTCTAGATTTTTTTCTTTTTATAACCTTTCAAGCAAAAACTATTTGTTTATTAGTACGAAGATGTCGTTTTAATTGATTTTTACTCTACAATAATAGTTAAATTGAGAGCCCAAGCATGTATTTTTGTTCGTTCTTATCTAACGTATTTTTGGTATATCGATAGCGTTAAAATAACCCATTATAAATATATCTTCCTTTAGAGAAATCGTTATGCTTTCATATTATTCTCATCAAATACTGCGCAATTGCGCATTAATAAAAAACATTGTTTCATTGTTTACTTGAATATGAAGAGATCCCAAAAACGTATTCACATGAAAGCTTGATTCATGTATAGATTAAGTGCGAGCGAAGGAAAAATTTAGTGCCTGGTGTACACGAAAACAATGAACTTTCACACGTAGCTCGGCTTGATTCATAGTAGTTTGTTGAATCAAAGCGAAGTCAGCTTGCGGTTGTTCGTAATTGAATTTGGTAAACAATACGTTAGACCCGAGCCCGTATTCGCAACACGGACGCTCTACGCACCTGTTATCCATTTTATTTATAACATGCATCTAAGCAATTGTTTACCTCTGTTTCCTTAAAGGAAATAAATAGAGCAAAGGAAAATAATCGTAGAGACGTAACAAATTAAATAAAAAAAGGGATTTTCTCTAGGGCTTTATTCAGATATACATTATTTCTGTTACTTTACTGTGTATAAGTGATGTCTTTTTGATCGTAGGAGTACTAAATAATAAAATTGCATACTTGAAGTCTATATCAGATTAACATGTTGACTTGCATACTAAATTTGTTATCATACTAATATTATAAATGCGAAAGTTTAGGTATATGCATGGATGGATCTTTGTTAGAGTTTGTAGCCTAAACTGCTGAACGGATCTCGATGAAATTTGATATAGATGTAGAGGATAGTCTGGAAAAACACATGTACTACTTACGTTTGTTTTTTTTTTAAATTCCACATGAAAGAAAACGCGTGCGAAAGCTAGTTATAACGTGATTCATGACATAGAAGACATTGATTAAAATATTGCTATAATGCATTTAACAAAATATTTACACTTCATTTTTACCCTAAAAAATACATAGTACGAGTAACGTTTTGGCCGCGAGAAAAAACAATGGAACGATCTCTCACAAGTATCGCTTTCACCCGGCAGATCAATGTAAGCCCCGCGCGATAATTGAATTGCGAGGGTCAGCGGAGCCCGGGGCCTGTATTAGTGTAACATTTGATTCATATGCGGCTTCCCTAACCAGAACTGTTCTCTATTTAGGGGATGACTTAAGTGATTTCAATAAGTTACAGTCATTATAACATCATTGCAACTTTTACATTTATCTTATCAAACTAACTATTGCTACAAAATGTCAAAGTAGACAAAATACGGATACATAGTGCAAAAAACGTTCTATTCTAAAATTAGCGTAAAGCCAAGGCTTTAAAGTTAGATATAATTAATTGTCATCTATACTTTTTCGTTTATGGAAGCATGGCTCATTATATTATTTACAAAGTGTACGTAAATCTTTGTCATTTGTTCGGTTTAATTACTTAATAGTTTACATACGCATAATAATAATTTTGAAAGTATATGAAAGTACTGGGCATTCCAATTTAGCAATATGTCAACACTTGATTCATTTTTCACATTTATACTCATAAATATAAAAAAAACAATGCAACTTCTCCCAGCGGGTTGAAGTTAGTATTTTGCTTCTCTCCGCGAGGGGTCATTACTAAACTCCATTACACTTTTTGTGCCAAGTGTTTTGGTGGTATAACAAGGGTGAAAACGACCCTACAAAACGAATGACACGCTCTCAACTGTCTGTGTTTTTATCGATGGTGAGAAAGAAAAACATTCAGTTAGTCTCTCCTTATTTATTTTGATAGTTAATTATCTTCGTGTATACTTCAGACAATAAATTTTGGGCGATTGGAATTTATATAAACAGTCAATTGCCATATCCTAGACTGTTGCTCGCTAATTGCCCGCGTGAAATTAAAAAAAGTAAATACATAGCCTATGTTACTCAGTGATAACATAGCTGTTTAATGGTGCAAGAAGTTTTGAATTCGGTCCAGTAGTTTTTGAGTTGTTTCAATGCATACAAAAATCCAAAATACAAATCTTTCCTCTTTATAATATTAGTATAGATCAATGTAAAAATTAGTACAGGAATTATTTTAATCTTTCAGTACAGGTTTCTTAAGTAATATATCTTTTATGTAAAACATAATGTTTATGTATGTACAGAATTCAATAAACGCAAATATACTATCCCTTTCTTAAAGTTTCCGAGCTATTTGAGTGAATGATCACATGGCTTAATGCGTTTGAATACGCATAGAGGATTCGTCATCAATCTGTAAGGGGTGTAATGTGCCCTGTGCTTGCAAAGTCTAATGCGATGGGCATATGGCGTCATAGCCGACGTTACGCTCCACCGCCGCCCAATGCTCCCGGTTCTACGACCCGCTTCGACCTTAGAGAACCCAGATTATATCACTACAAGTGGACACCTTTACTATGTACGGTCCTGTTCCAATCTTTAAATGAAATCAGTAACAAATGTACCCTAAATTTGGAGAGTGCTTGTGTGTTCTAACTACACATTACCCGCATTTTTTGGATCACTCGTAAATAAAATTAAACGACATTTGGTTTTCAATATTCTATCTAGAAGAATTTGTAATCTATCCCGGATACTGAAGTTTAAGGTGACACAAAAATCAATGTTTATGAAAAATAAAGTTTATTTTGCACATAATTTACGGGTAGCGAAGAGAGCTTCTGCGTATTACGATTAATTATGGACTTAACATAAACATTTAAGAACACGAGTCTTCGCTGTCATACTGTCTTCGCTATAACTTATGTCTTATACCTTACTAGCTTTCGCTCGCGACTCCGTCCGCGCGGGATTTAAAAAAAACAAAAGTGAGTAGCCTATGTGTTCTTCCCGACTATCCTCTACATCTATACCAAATTTCATCGAAATCCGTTCAGTCGTTTAGGCTACAAACTCTAACAAACATCCATCCATCCATCTAAACTTTCGCATTTATAATATTAGTAAGATGTCTTCGCTATGTAATACTGTCTTCGCTGGTTTGACATGTGGAGACGTTTCCCAGTATTTAAATTATGATTCACATAATTCTAGAACCTTCCTAAAGTGTCTTGTATAGTTTTATTGCTTTAAAAGATTGTTTTTGTCTGATGAATATTATGCGACTTCATATGAACCTGTCTAGACATCTGAGTAATAAAAGGTTTTTCTCTGTTGGATAGCCTAGAAATAAGAACCACGCCACTATGTCAAAAAGACTTAAATTTATCAAGATAATATTTCTATCAGTATAATATTGTCTTTTTCTATTGTACTTGTTATTAAATCTTAGAATATGCATACTTTGAATATATAAACCATTTATGACTCTAAAGTCTAGACAGATTTACATGATGAACACGTCAGATAAAAACTCAAATTTATTTTTATTTGTAAATTGAATGGACAAAATAAATTTAAATATATTTAGTCAATACTTAGATTGCGTCGCGTAAGTCGTACGTGTTAGGGGGAAGGGGACTGTAGCGGGCGCGCGGCGATGTCACAGGGAGTGCTAAGTGCTTCGAGGCCACATGTCGCTATCGTCTCGCTAATCTCCAGGATTTGCCATCCGATGTCCCTCGACATTCGCCGTCCCTTTCCCACCCATTCGAATGTTACCACCATCTCGTGTGCCTCATTGAATATTATTGCTCTATGGGGATTTTGAAAATATGGAGCCGTTTAGCGAAAGCCGTACATTGTATCCGTGTCGTGGAATTATTCATACTCGGCCCAGTGCATTTATCACTTAATGGTATTAGCTATTAGACCGTTTAATCGCTCGATTTGCGACTTTATAGGCCGAGATTAACTTTATAGTGTAGTGAAATTTCGCTCATAAATAAGCTTAAGCGATATACGATATTTACCTACTGAAGCAACTAATAATATAAATTATCTATAACTTGGAACGGAAAGTAACCGCCGCCTACCGGACCACGTCACAGCGGCTACCAGCGTCGCGTCATTTAAAAATAAACTTAAGTCATGGCTTGGCAAGTGCATGGCTATACAAAACGCCTTCTATAGTGTCGAAGAATTTTTCCTACCATGATTGTTTTATGTACACAATTTTCATGCAGAATATCTGTAAAGTTTTTTTTTTTATTTTTTAACATTATGACTTGTAATTCGCTTACCAATAAAATATTTGTATTTGTATTTGTAACATAAAAAATATATTAGTGTTTTCGAAAGAAATTAAAAATTATTAATAAACAAAGCAGCATTCGCTTTATAAGAGTATGGTTTTGATACATATAAAAATGGGTTAAAACTCGAGCAGTCTGTTAATCCGTTGAATAACATGGTCGTGGGAAATCTCTCACAAACGTCGTTGTTACGAAAACAAAGAAACATTGTCACTTTAGTGCTTCCGTAAAAATTTAATGTGGGCTTTCACACTATCGAAACACCTTTCCATAAATTCATTGCCATATCTTCCATTCTCTTTTATACTATCTATAATTACTTACTTACTAATATTATGAAGAGGAAAGATTTGTATTTTTGTATGTATTGAAATAACTTAAAAACTACTGGGCCGACTTCTTACACCATTAAAAAGTTATGTGATCAGTGAGTAACATAGGCTATATTTTTTTATTTTCACGCGGACAAAGTCGCGAGCAACACCTAGTTGAAAATACAGTGGAAGCCCATGATTAAATAAGAAATCATTACTGCAAGCTGCATTTGATATTAATCAAGTTTAACTCAAAAAAAAACTTGTAAGGAAAACCTACTAACTTAACGTATAGTTGATACTATATTGAAGAAACAAGTATATTTGCTATACTGTTTTAATCATAATTCGTCTACAATCTTTCTGGTGTTGTAGAAACTACATTTGGTTTGATAACTTAGGACTATTATATTCGACGTAAAAAGTCAATGTCTACTCTTTATAGTGCTGTATAGTGAACATAATGATCGTACGGGCTGTCATCGCACCATGCGGCATTCAATACATATGCCAACTTCTGTTCGTCAAATGTAGAGATGCAATAACAAATACGTAAACTTTATACATATTGTACTAAGGTTGAAATTGCAATGTATTCTTTCAGTATAGTAGAAACATTGGTTTTAAAATGAGTGCATTTTAGGGAGGCCGCTTGTCATTGCTTCCCTAACCCTAAATACATCCCTTTCCGTCTAGCCGGATGGGCAGACAGGTTAACTTTTGTTGTTCTACAAAAGCCGTGCATTACAAGTCCGATTGTTGGCACAAATGTCGGGAATTACACAGCATTTTGTATTTGCCGATGATTATTTCAAGCTCTAATTCATTAGAGCGGTTCGCCGTTCCCGTTCAGTGATTTGTTTGCTATTATATTAAAAAAAATAATTACGTCGGTTGAATTTAAACAACCTATTGCACTTTTTATTCAAATTTGAATTCAGCAGACTCATTTATATGGTTGCTTGTATTTTTTTTTATCAGTTTTTAACTGTCAATTTTATTTATGTATATCTACAGTAGAATTGTCAATACATTTCGAGAATAAAACAAACAGCCCTGATATACCGGGGAAGAATACTAATCGAATTAGGTTTACATCATCAAAATCGGTACATCCCATTCTACGTGAGGTCACGATGGAAATGGACTTAAATGTCCGATTTAAAGATTGTCCTACAGTCAGTTGGCTAGAATGTTTAATAAAATCCTTTTAAAAACTTGATCAAATCAATTGATATAAAAAATCTCAAAGACGTCACATCCTTATTAACAAAACAAAGAAACAAAAATCCTTCCTTTAATATGACAGCTCGTTTGAAGAGATATTGACATTTTGTATAAACAAAAGAAATGTTGGAATATTTTCTTCGGCGAAAGGAAAGTCAATAAAGGTTTTGAGGCATCGCCCTCTAGGCGGGTTTCAGGCGGGGTGCGGCGGGTTGTGGGGAGACGCGGGGGGAGGCGCCAAGGGACGGGGGTACTCTTCTTGATTACAGACCGCCCTACAACCTCGCAGATATCCCCTCGTAGCCTACGTACAGGTTCACAATATGCATCGCTTATTATTATCCATGCAAATAAAATTAACAAGTTATTATTTTAGATCACTTAACGATGCAGTAAACAGTTTTGTAAATATTTTTCATCTTAAAAAAAATAGTTTGCAGTTTTATAAAAAGATTTTTTTTTCTACAGTAAATAACTCCGACATGACGTAGTTGTATACACATTTATATTTTGTAATTAATTTCCATACTATATAATCCAATAACTTCCGTGTTTCCTTCATACGACCGTCTTATTGGTTACCATGGCAACGACTATATCTAACGCAAGACGATAATTGCTAGGTCATTAAAATCCCATTTGTATTCGACATGATGTAGTACTTTGAAGATACTGGTACCTAAAGAACTATATTATAAGTTAAGAACGGATAATAAATAAGAATAAAAAACAGATTTATAAAAACGATAAAATAAAATATCTGTGGACCTATGTAAGTGTTCCAATTATAATATAATAGGTACCTTAAGCTAATTATACACTTTTTTTTTAATTTACATGTGGCCTTTGATACTTCGCTCGAATGGGCCGGCTTGCCCGGTGAAATACCACGACCACACAGAAGACAGGCGTGAAGTGGGAGCAATTCCGCGTTTCGTTTGATGAGTGTGGTGCCGGAGGCCCAACTTTGGTCCCTTTTCCTTCCCACCCTTTTTCTTATGAGAAAGGATGGGAAGGGAAAGTGGATTTGACGGCGGAGGAAATGCATAGGAAGGGGAAATATCTTCTTTATGTGCGTCTCCTCCTCCGTCGATTAAAGGTAGGCAACGCATCTGCAATTGCGGATGTCTATGGGCAGCGGTCGCTTCGCCATTTTGGCGGATTCGGGTGGTCGCTTGTTCGTTTGCCACCTTATATTATATTATAAAAAATAAATAAATAAATAATAGTTCTAAATAATAAGTTCAGAAACACGTTGGTAAAGATCACAAATTGTGTAGCGAAGTCTTTGCGGGCGTGTTGTGCGCAGGTGGCGGCGCCGAGATTGCTCGCATCAAACTTGCACGAAGATACGACCCGAGTGCTCATAAAAATACATATTCTAGCAGAAGGGTCCCCGCTTTTAATACGGAGCAGTAATGAGCAGCCTTAGGTCGTGAATCTTCTTAATTTTCTCTTCAACTACCCATTGAAGCGGATTGCCAGTCTTTAGTAATTGTTTAATGAGGTCGAGGTGGAAACGTTTAAGGATACCTTAAGGTAAATTTTGTAACAGTTTTGTACAGAATAGATGACAAATTTCAATGAAATCGCTCAATTTTCTTATCCTTAAATACTAAATTACTATTTTAAAAGGATAAGTTATCTTCTGCGATTCATTAGTTGGTTTTAACTACTCCGTATTTTATTTTAATAACTAGCTTTCGCCCGCGACTCCGTCCGCGTGGATTTAAAAAAAACAAAAGTGAGTAGCCTATGTGTTCTTCCAGACTATCCTCTACGTCTATGCCAAATTTCATCGAAATCCGATCACCCGTTTAGGCTACAAACTCTAACAAACATTCATCCATCCATCTAAACTTTCGCATTTATAATATTAGTAAGATATAATATTAGTATGCTAGTAAGATAAGATATATATAATATTAATACTGGTACGCCTAAAATGGAACACCAATTCTAATTCTTGACTTTTCTAATAATTAACAGAGACTATCTGTTCATTCTCCTTGCCACGATGTAAGTTTAACCAACGCATCCACCACTCATTTGCTCCTTTGAGGTCTTCCTAGATAAAATTAGCATCAACATTAAATAGAACAAAAACTAAATACCTAAAAAAAAGTTTTTCTTGTCCCGTCAAATCAAAATTCAATTTAAAAAATAATAAAACTTTCAAAGAAGACATAAACAAATAATTGAAGATGTCTACGTAAGTTAGATTAATAATAAAAGTTTTACCTCGAATTCGATTTAATATGAAGTCAAAAAGTGGCTACCTCCATATAATTACCAGCGCAACGTTCCCCTCAACATCTGCCCCACGCGCCGCACCCACTTTGTTTTCATATGAATTTAATAGGGAAAAAAAATTATTCTTGTTAAGATAAAAATCATTCGGTTAGCACAATTAGTTATTTAGTAACATCGAAATTGCCGTCTAATAGCGACGAGTGCTGATTTCGTACACAGTGCAATATATTCTTACAGGTAACTAGCGATGCGCCCCGACTTCACACGGGTGAACTTTTTTATAACAATGTTAAATGTAGCCAATGATACTCTGACAGAAATAAAAAAGTTATACAGGAATAAATTCTTTATACACTAATATTATAAAGAGGAAAGATTTGTATTTTTATATGTATTGAAATAACTCAATAACTACTGAGACGATCTTAAAAAATCTTTCAAAGAATGGAAGGTAATTTATCTGTGAGTAACATAGGTATTTTTTATTATTTTTTTTAATCTCACGCAGACGAAGTCGCGAGCAACAGCTAGTAACATATACAATGTTAAAAAAATATGTACTTTCGTTACCTGAGTACCTAAAGAGTAGTATTATTGCAATATTATGATGTTTATGTTGTTAATAACATAATAAAAAAATCGTCTGTGAAACTAACATTTCCAAGTTCACCGATTCAACCGACGTCCCGCCATCTCTCTGATTGATTAAAACTCTAACAAAAGGATAAAGCTGATCACCGGGAGCTTTGTACAGAAGCCCTTTATGTTCCCGTAATCAAAGAATCCACCCTATACAAAATCATTGAACAAAAATATGAATTTTCTTATGATTATAGCTATAGAAAAATGCGGTATGATTATTTTTTTCGTGTGCGTAGTCTTTTTTTTTGTTGTGAACTTATTTGAACTTTCATACTTAGATTCACGACTCTCGATTTAATTATTTTAGTTTTATTTCGTGGTTAAGTTTGCACAAAACTTTTTCTTCAATCCTATTTCGTAACCATAAAAAAATTACAAAATTCAAATAACCCGTTTAATAGTATTTTGTGGAAACATATAATTTATTGTTTATTCAAATAATAATTAATTAATATTCTTACACTACAAGTAATCTTTTCAGTTGAAAAATAACTAAGGTAATGTTTTTTTTTTAAATACCCCATAATGTAAGTTTTAACTGGAGTGATTATTACACTGGTCGCTACTATTCTCATGGACTCCTGGTACATCTAAATTAAAATCCATAATAATTTAGAAACAGTTGGCAATAAAGAGGATCATAAAAGTCAGGTAGGTCACGATAGGTAAGTCGGGCAGGGGTCGCTACCGACAGATGTCGCCCCCCGTCGCGAGCCTGATGAACTCTGCCCAACTAGCCCACATCATTTGTAATCTTTCCTTTTAGATACTTGCAAGGGTCTTATAAAACTTAAACTGATAATTTTGTAAGTACAATATAAGGTAGTAGTTAATTGGGCTTAGTTTAAGTTCAAGATGTTCTTATATTATTGAATTTGAACAAGGGAGTTTTTATATAAAATTTTCGCATTATCATTCAAAATAAACTACTAGTTAATTGCATATACTACGCTGTTATTTTGTAGCTTGTATACAAAGCTACAAATCTTTGGTTCACCCCAAATTCTACTAAAACTGTATGTTATCCATATGTCAATTTTTTATTTACGTTTTTTTGTCTTCATTTTCTCTTGATTAAAGAGTGATCGTGGTTAAACACTTTAAAAGTCATGTAGTTGTGTGAAAATACGACACCGGAAGGAAGCGATTCGGCGCGCGCGCGACGCCACGTGGCCGCTTCCGGCGTTAATGCGGTAATATAATAGGAGACGTCTCCACTTCATTCCTGTTCCATAAAATAATAGCTCAATATTTGCTCAATCATTTTCTCACACTGACAATTTATGTTACGTTAAAAATACCTTTCGTTAGTTTGTGTTGTTTTTTTGGCTGAAAAGTTAAAATTACCTAATAATGAATTACTTAATTTTTTAGAATAATGCATAGGTATATACACAGGTACTATGAAGGTCAATACTTATGGACAATTCCCTTTTCTAACTTGAAGTTTTTTTTCCCTGATATTTTAATTATTCTTCTTGATCCAATTCTAGTATTTAAAAAGGTTTACAATCCATTCTGAATAAAAGATAGCAATAGAGCAATTACCCATATTTAATGTAAAAGTGATTGTGTACAAGCAATACTAGAAATAGCACTTTAATACGAACATTACAAACAATACCCTCGTATAACAACAATTTGCTAAGTGCGACGTTATCGGTATAATAGGTGCGCGTCGGCGTTTAAATCGAAAAGAGCTCATCGACGCTCCTGTGTTGTGCGAGCACTTAACTTGATTACGCGAAGCCCCACAGCCCACCGCTACGCCCGCGGCCCGCGGCCCACGCGAGCGCGGCCGGCGAGCGGACACGCACACTCCGCGCCCGCCCTGCCGCGTGCCCGGCGACACGTGTCCCACGCGGTAATTGTAGCTTACTTTATGGATTACTGGTTCCACTTCGACAACAAGAGTTGCCTCTTTTACATTGCAATTATCTAGCTTTCTTTGTGCTTACAACAATAATGGATATTCAAAGAAAATAATTTCTATAGTTAAATATAAAAGAAAACAATGCTCACCTTCTAACGCTTTATTTCTAGCTAAGAGCGCCAGAAGTACATCAGGCGGCGGCGGATCTAGCGGATGCATGTCTAGAGTCGTGCCCATAGGGACGTCACGGGCTCTGCAATCCTGCACCAACTCGTTATATCCAGATTCCATGTATCACAACTACGTCCTCGGAACACCACACATACATCGAGCGTTGGCTCGAAAGTTTCGCATTCCGTGCGAGCCGCGCGTGCTTCCCGGAGCCGGCAGTAGCTCGAGCGAGGCGACGTCAAGGGACCGGGAGCGGTGCGACGCACCGGAGGCCGCGCGCGGAGGAAACCTGCCCCGCGCGGTACCGCCCACGCCCGCCCAACACGCCGCGCTTTCTGCGCACTACCCTCCTACCTCCCATTGAGAAGTCATTTTTTACCCCCCCGAATCTGATAAACCCTCGGGCGAGAGGGGCTGCCGGGGCTCCCCCGCCCCGAACTAATTTGCCGGAGTCGTACGACACACCCCTGGTGCTTACATCCATCTACAATATTACTCCGGCACGTTATCCCGTTCGCGGGGGCACTGCGCCGGGCACCGCTAGTCATCTAGCCTTGCCGTTGTCAGGAAACTGAATTTTGAAATTGTAATTGTGATGATATTTTCTACAATTTCATTACAGAAATCTCAGCAGTTATTTTTAGCATACCGGCCCTCATTAATGTTAATAACTTTCTAATTAATAAAAAATATTGTAAGTTAATATTACATACTCTTTGGCCGAATTGTAGGCAAAATAAAACACAATATTGACGTTTTGTCAAATGTCAGTACACTGCTGTTTTAATTATATATTTTAATGATAACATTTTTATTTTTTTAATATAGAAAAGTTTTAATTTATATCTCTTATTAAAAGTAAAAATGGAAAACTGCGACAAGTATGAACCTGATAACGTATTTAAAGTCTTCGAATTAATTGAATTTCCGATATGTTTCGTAGGTTTAACTATATCAAAACAGATTAGGGTGGAGAGAGATCTGTATACATCAGCATATTTTAAAACAATGCACGAAGGCACATTAATGGTAGGTAACTTATCACTCTATTAGTTGCTTAGTTATAATGGACTGGTTGCTTTAGCCCACACTTTCGTTGCGTTTCATTGTGTAATTAAATTTGCATAAATAATTATCAAATGTCCCAGATTTATATTTTTTGGAACTATTTTGACCAAGCAGCTACTTTCAAAACCATATTACTAAACATATTGATTATATGTTTTATGTAAACAATAATTATTTTTATTCTAGAAATTCGAAGAGGCTCGCGAAGTATCCGCATCGCATAGAGCTTTTATTATAACGAACATTGACAATCATACAATAGAAATAACGTTTAAACCTACCAATGAATGCATTGTGGGACCTAAACAATTAAAAAATAATGATAATAGATTTGTTGTTGATTTGAGACTAATACATGTAGATGGAGTAAGATGTTGTAATAATGAATGGCATGCTGAAATTGGAAGATATTACATTAGTGGTCAATTTGAATATATTAAAATGTCACATAAACCAAAGGTATTAGATTTTGGAGAAGTATCACTTAGTAAAAAAATGACAACACCATTAGTCATACGAAACGATTCTAAGTTCACAACAGCTAAGATCTATTATCTAAAATCAGTCAGCTTCGAAGTATTGCCGCAAGTGTTTTGTATAAAACCTGCCTCATCTCAAGACATATTAATTACAGTAAAGCCTAATAGTCTAAAAGTTGATAATCAAATTGAATTTCATATAACAAACCCTAATGAAAGCATTTATAAACCGACAACGAATAAGAAGTCCGTTGAATACAATGACAACATTTTACCTTACAAAATCTCGTGCAAAATAAAAGTTATTTGCGCTCAAAGATATCGTCCTCCACTTGCTAAGTCATTACATACGTTACGACATGAGCCAGATCCTTGCTACACTTATGCCGAAGAAGAGCTATCTATCATTAAAGAACATAAGAAGAAAGCTATAGAATTTTTGACAGTTTGTAAAATGTCAGCTCTAACTAAATATGTATCTGAAAACAGAATCATAGAGAAAGACCAGTGTTATATCGATGTAGATAATAAACCAAAGGTACCGGGAAATTTGTTTTGTACGACGTTTCCTCGATTGCTATCAATTTATGACGTTTTCTTTATATTACCCCAACCTACAGTCGTTGAGTTCGGCCGAGTTGGATTAGAATCTTATGCCGAAAATCAAATAACTATTAACAATAACAGCTTGTCTGATATCACGCTAGATTTTTTTCAAAGTGAATATATACTTTACACAGAAAGAAAAGAACGCACCTTACATGTAAAGTTAAAGGCAACGAAGGAAATGAAATTAAACTTATTCTGTTTCGGTCATTCGGAAGGAAACTTTGTCAATTACTTCGAATATACTATAAATAACAAATATTATCGACAACATTTATACACACTTCAAATTGGGAACGCAAGTCTCGTGTTGTCTGATAAAAGTTTAAAGTTTGGTATGGTCACCATGGAAGCTTTTATTACATCACTTCCGATAAAAATGCACAACTATTTTAATGTTACCGTGGACTTTACGTGGAATACTCCAAACGATGATATGCCATTCGAAGTAGTTCCAAATACGGGCTCACTCCCAGGAAATACTTGCAGGCTGTGTAACGTGATATACAACTGTAGACCCACAAAAGCGAAAGTATTTGAAATCGACTTGAACTTGGAAAAGAAAGTCATTCCTGTGGAACTCTATATCGTGACACGCAAACTTTCGATCAAATTCTTAAAAACTGCTTTAGCATTAAATGATATTGCTTTAAATTTAGAAACAGTTGAAAAACTCAAATTGGAAAATTCTTCAAGAGAAGTTGCTTTCTTTTATGTGGTCGAACCTCTTTTACCTGGAATCAAAGTAGAACCTATGAGTGGAGTGATAGGTCCAAAGATGATAATACCTTTTGATGTTATTGTAAAGATTACTTGTGTAATAGAGTTCAACTTTGACTTGGTACTTAAAATTAATAATAAAGAAATCAGCTTTTGCCGCATCAATGGTGTTATAAGTTTACCACAGCTAGAATTTTCTGTTGATAATTTTGAAATAATTTACAAAATGAATGCTAACAATAGTATTGAGTTTACGATGAAAAATGTTTCTAAACACACATTGCACATTACAATATTAATTTCAAAAATACCGCCAAATTTCACCTTAAATTTAACATCCGAAGAAAATTTACTTATGACAACTGAAAATTACCTCAAATTCGAATTGATTACATTAAAGGCCGCTTACTTTTGTTTGAAATTTCATCCTAAAGGACCTGGCCGATTTGTGTCTGTTGCTTTATTATATCTTGGTACAAACACGACACCTTATTACAATCTAACGTTTGTCGGTGTCAATGAAATGCCTACCTTAATACCAAGCAAATCCCGAATAGTATTTCCTGCGATATATGTTGGTAAAACAGTGTTTGACATTGTAACCTTCACACTCGATATTGAAGCAGATTTGAGTTCATTTTCTTTTGCATCGAATAAACAGAAGTTTGTAACAGTAGAATTATTGGATTATGAAATTATTGAAAGCAATACCACAAAGAAACATACATCTATAAGCGCTAAGATATCGTCCTCCACTTGCTAAGTCATTACATACGTTACGACATGAGCCAGATCCTTACTACACTTATGCCGAAGAAGAGCTATCTATCATTAAAGAACATAAGAAGAAAGCTATAGAATTTTTGACAGTTTGTAAAATGTCAGCTCTAACTAAATATGTATCTGAAAACAGAATCATAGAGAAAGACCAGTGTTATATCGATGTAGATAATAAACCAAAGGTACCGGGAAATTTGTTTTGTACGACGTTTCCTCGATTGCTATCAATTTATGACGTTTTCTTTATATTACCCCAACCTACAGTCGTTGAGTTCGGCCGAGTTGGATTAGAATCTTATGCCGAAAATCAAATAACTATTAACAATAACAGCTTGTCTGATATCACGCTAGATTTTTTTCAAAGTGAATATATACTTTACACAGAAAGAAAAGAACGCACCTTACATGTAAAGTTAAAGGCAACGAAGGAAATGAAATTAAACTTATTCTGTTTCGGTCATTCGGAAGGAAACTTTGTCAATTACTTCGAATATACTATAAATAACAAATATTATCGACAACATTTATACACACTTCAAATTGGGAACGCAAGTCTCGTGTTGTCTGATAAAAGTTTAAAGTTTGGTATGGTCACGATGGAAGCTTTTATTACATCACTTCCGATAAAAATGCATAACTATTTTAATGTTACCGTGGACTTTACGTGGAATACTCCAAACGATGATATGCCATTCGAAGTAGTTCCAAATACGGGCTCACTCCCAGGAAATACTTGCAGGCTGTGTAACGTAATATACAACTGTAGACCTACTAAAGCGAAAGTGTTTGAAATCGACTTGAACTTGGAAAAGAAAGTCATTCCTGTGGAACTCTATATCGTGACACGCAAACTTTCGATCAAATTCTTAAAAACTGCTTTAGCATTAAATGATATTGCTTTAAATTTAGAAACAGTTGAAAAACTCAAATTGGAAAATTCTTCAAGAGAAGTTGCTTTCTTTTATGTGGTCGAACCTCTTTTACCTGGAATCAAAGTAGAACCTATGAGTGGAGTGATAGGTCCAAAGATGATAATACCTTTTGATGTTATTGTAAAGATTACTTGTGTAATAGAGTTCAACTTTGACTTGGTACTTAAAATTAATAATAAAGAAAATGTTATAGTTCCAGTCACCGGGAATGTGGTAGAGCCCAAATTAAACATTCAACCAAAAAATATTTACATGTCACGCATACCTTGCAATATGTTAACTTATGTACAAGTTATTATACAAAATACTTGCAACGTAAAATCTGAAATAGAGGTACTCGACGGTGATGATGAAATTTTTAATGTCTACTATAACAAAGGTAATGAAAAATGTAGACTCACGAAATTTGATATTGAAGGAGGACAAACTAAAACAATTTTTATACAAGTCCAAGGAACATTTCGACGAGAATATGATTTTTATATGCCTTTTAGAGTAAACGGATTAATAGGACCACCTGAAATTAATTCTCAATCACATGATCTTAGATACTACATCGAAAAGAACGTGGAGTAAGTTCAATTTCGTAATAAACGGAATAATATTTTGTACAAAACGAATAAATTATAGTATTATTTAATTTGCTATTTCAGGTTGTATGAGAATAATCCTAAGGTGAAACTAAAATCGATTAATAAAGAAATCAGCTTTTGCCGCATCAATGGCGTTATAAGTTTACCACAGCTAGAATTTTCTGTTGATAATTTTGAAATAATTTACAAAATGAATGCTAACAATAGTATTGAGTTTACGATGAAAAATGTTTCTAAACACACATTGCACATTACAATATTAATTTCAAAAATACCGCCAAATTTCACCTTAAATTTAACATCCGAAGAAAATTTACTTATGACAACTGAAAATTACCTCAAATTCGAATTGATTACATTAAAGGCCGCTAACTTTTGTTTGAAATTTCACCCTAAAGGACCTGGTAGATTCGTGTCTGTTGCTTTATTATATCTTGGTACAAACACGACACCTTATTACAATCTAACGTTTGTCGGTGTCAATGAAATGCCTACCTTAATACCAAGCAAATCCCGAATAGTATTTCCTGCGATATATGTTGGTAAAACAGTGTTTGACATTGTAACCTTCACACTCGATATTGAAGCAGATTTGAGTTCATTTTCTTTTGCATCGAATAAACAGAAGTTTGTAACAGTAGAATTATTGGATTATGAAATCATTGAAAACAATACGACAAAGAAACATACATCTATAAGCGCTAACATATCTGTTTATAGTGAAAAACCAATTGTTGCCTCTTCTACGATTACATTAAGACATTCTAGTGGCTCAAGTTGTGACGTAGAAATCAAATTCTGTTTTACATATTGCCCTCTCACTTTACATGTAGAATCAATTGTCCACTATGAAGATAATCCATACCCATATTATCCTGAAGAAACTCAAATTGATCTCTATAACTACATGGAAAAAAGTTCTCAATTCCTTGAAAGGTGGATGTTTTACCAAGGATTTAGAAAGGAACTGTATCCTAAAATTCCTGAAACACTTAATGCATTGTCAATTGCTATGTCATCTCAAGCAAAAGAAAAATCTAAAGGGATTAATGTTTCTTATCTTAGTTTTATTAGAAGGATTGCAGGACCGTTACTAAAGCATATACATAAAGTGGAGTAAGTATTACAAATGTGAGAATTGTTTACCCAGTTAAAGGATGTTGATTTACATTAATTAATCTATTTCAGAGTATTTGACGCAGACGAAGCAATCAGGCAAGTGAAAGATATTCATGGTGTTTATGGAGAAATTATTAAGTTACTAAAATCTCGCGGAGCAAACATATGGGCATTAGAGGCAAAGTTTCTCTTAAGTTACGACCAATTCGTTACCTATGTGTCAAATATACCACCAAAAAATAATGCAGATAAATGCTTCATACAGGAAATTTTAAATGATATGATGTTGTTCAAGAGATTAAACAAACAATGTTGGATAGACTTTATCTTGCAAAGCTACAAAGTTTTCATATTAGATAGCTGCTTTTTTGATTGTGTCTGCGTTAGTTCACAACCAAGAGATATATTAAATACATTAATTAATTGGTATAACGATCAGCTGAGAGCACATTATGCGCAACGTCTGAAAGGGGAGACTGTAAAATGTATTAAAAATATAACAACCGACTTATGTGATGGTATTGCTATTATTGCAGCATTTTTAAATCACTGTTCATTTCTAAAAGATCACTTCTCGATATACAGTATGGAAAACGAGTGCGACACTGATAATGGAAAAATTAATAACGCTTGTCTCATCATTGAAGCTATCAACCAATTACGACTCAATTTTCCCATAAGTAGTTTAGAGTTGCTTGAACCAAATTTCTTGCAAATGTTTTTTTTATCCATTACTTTATATGTTGTTTTGCCTATGTTCAAACCAAAGGACACCATAAAATTTAATCCGCCACTATTAAAAAGTTCCACACGAAGAGTTTCAATAAATCCAGCAAGTCAAGAATCTTTAACTCTTGCATATTTTCTGCTCGATAATTCAAAGAATACTTTTAGCGTTGAAAAAATAGTTGCTGGTGAGAGTGGTAAAAAAGTTGCCGTCAATGTTACTTACAATGCGAACTTTGTTGATGAATGTAAATCAATTCTCTTAGTACATGGGTATAATAAAACACGAATTTTTGATACCTACATAGTATTTATGCTCTCCGGGAAAGTAGAGACTTTCGCCCCTTTAAGAAAATGCAAAGTTTCGGGGCCTAATTATCGACAACAAAGAGTTGATGTTTTCGTTTCGTCTCCCTTCACAGCAACGTCTACATTTACAATGTATATCTTAGATGAGGAACCGTTTTTACCTGTAGTACTTGAAGCTAATCCAAAGCGTAAATTCTATGCGACACGACTCCATCTTATTGACAAAGAAGTAACATTACCCGGTATGCCTAAAGAAACTGGACAAGAAGTTGTAGAGCATAAGGTTCATTTTCTTATGTTCTGTTTAAATGCTCAAATCAGTAATACATGGATCTGGTTTAAAAGTACTGTTGGAGAATTCTTTATAAAAGTGACGTCACAACCACGATGCGACATATATCTCGATACGCTGTTTGTCCAAGTTCCCGAATGGCCGATGCCGCCGTGCAGCTGCGGGGAAGAGTGTGAATGTTACCGCACTACTTTTCTGACGATACCTCATCGCAATGACATGATGATAAAATCCTTACGCGGAGCAATAACAGAAAGGGCTTCCGAAAAGATGGTTGAAATATTTGATCAATTGATAGGTATATATTTACTAATGATAATAAAATGTCTTTAATAACTAATGTCTGTAAATATTTTTGTATAGTTTAAGAACTTTCTTGAGATCTAACATGATTTTTTTTTAATTTGCAGAAACATCAACAGGAAGGGTTGTTCTTGGTATGCTTTTAGCTGAAGGTGGTACAAATATATCCGAAGTGCAACACATTCTGCGCAATGAGACCTCGTTTCGTGTGACGGCGCGCTCGCTGGAGCCGCGAATCGACCGAGTGACACTTGCCCAGCACACTGAAGACACCTTAGCCCTGCCGATAACGGTACCCGTGTGCGATAAACCTGAGAAATTCTCAGTCACTTTCACCTCTGAATGCGGTATGGATATACGCACATACAAAGTCGTATTTACTGAGAACGAGCAAATTTAATATTTTATAATCATGTTTTTTGAGTATCTAACATTTAATAGAAATGATAATTAGTTAACTATAATCCTTTTACTATGTTTGTTGTAATTTATCTACATCCTTTTTAATTTATTTTTACATGTATAAAATTACAATATTTTTAGTTACTAGCTTGCGTTTGCTGTATCGTTTTTTTTTTAAAGAGTAAAATTGACGTTTAATTTCGTCAGCTTTTAACATGTTTTGCGTGACGATAAATTTTTTTAGACTTCACTTTAATACAAAATCTGCAATGAATATAGCCTTCGGCCTTGAAGTTGCAGGCTCAGGCAATCAAATTACAACAAATGCTTCCTTGAACCAATGACTTCCTTGTTGTATAGAAAACTAATGAATTACACTCGAATTTATTGTAATAACTTGAATAAATATCCTGTTGACTTAGTTCGACAACTAGAATTTTAAACGCTTCAAACAGACCGACAGCTTATAATTAGTATTACCTGCTTATAAAAGTGTTTGAATGGCAGCCCTTAAGTTGGTCTAACAATATAAAAAGAATTGAAAGAAGCAGTTATCATTGCAGATTCTCATGATCGTTGTTGTGTTTGGAAGTGTTGTGATAGCACCACATCGCACCGCTCCGCGCCACCTGCCGCCTTGACCGCGGCAGCGAGTCATGCTAGTCCGGTAGTCATGTAAAAACACTAACCGCACACGCAATATTTGATAATAGATAATTCGTAATTCCTGTATTAGGACAATTCAATACATCTCTAAAAATTAAAGGCATAGCTCGTAGTAATCATGTAGTGTAAAGATGGACAATACAACGAACATTATCTTAGGGGCATGATGTGTTTTTGAATGTAATATTTACTCGCTCATTCGTGAATAACATTAAATCGGCGATTTCCTTGGTAGTTCTAGTTTTTGGTAGTACGATTTAAGGCTTTGTGAATAAGAAAAAATGACAGGAACATATTATTGTTGTGATGATAATGCAGGTTGTGAATTTGTCATACTTTATATTTACTGAAAAAGTATCCTTGCGTCGTATAACATTAATTATACGAGTAGCTGCGAACGTGCACCGTAGAAAGCTGGTGTACGGCTATAAATCCACTTCTCGACACCACAACCTCCATTGTCTTGCCAGTCGTCATCGCGGCTTCATACCTTAAAACATCGTTTTATAACAGTCTTTTGTTTTCAATATTGTATGAAATTGAAATATATTTTATTACTTTTTTAATTTTGCTAGTGCATCAGTGTGAGTGTTTATAAAGTGCGCAATGGAAATGGACAGTAAACAATTTCGGGAGTTCGGGAAAGCTGCCATTGATATATTGGCGGACTACTACGATCACATACGGGATAGGTATGTGGTTTTAACATATCTAATTGTCTTTAGTTTTATCTTTAGCAATTCGCGTATTTTAAAATCCGAATTGGAACATTTATCTTAATTTCCGTATCATGTTTGTAAATTTGTATTGGGAAAGTAACTGATTTGGAACAATTTTCCGAAGTTTTGTAAGTGAAATGTTCTAACCACTAAGCAATATCTGATTGTAGTTATAATACAAACATAACTAACTAATATATGTTTTATATGGGGGGTTGAATTTTTTATACTTTTCCATTTATAGATGAATCGGCTATGCAAAACTGACTACTACTGATAACTGTGAAAATAAGGAAGTTCAATTATTAAACTAAATAAAAATATAGTTAAAGCTTTAAAACAAGAAAATAATAATAATATTACTTTTTTATTACTAGCGAAAACGTGAGATGTCATTATGTAAAAAATCGATAAAAAATGCTTTGTAGCTTTGTTTGTATTTTTATTTTTTCATTCCATCATGATCGGAAAATTGATGCAATCTCGAATCTTGCATCCAAGGGAATCCATTATCTGGAAACCTGTACAAAACATTTTTTTAATCTTAGTTTTTTAAACATATTGGATTGATAACGATGTTTTGCACAAGTATCTCAGCAGGGGAAAATCAAGGTAATTTAATTCTTCAGTTTTCATCTAAGACAACATTTGTATCGTCCCACGCACACGCTAATGATATAACAATCTTACAATGACTTCACAATGAATGATGTTAATCAACAAAGACACGAAACCCTCCATCAGTTCAATTATTTACCGGTAGTGATTGCACAATGTAATTATGTTAGAATTTGCAGAAATTATTAAATATACTTGACAAACAGTTAATGTTTTAGTTATTATATGATGCTAGTCTGAAGAAAATGATTTAACAAAAAAAGTTACACGTCAAGAAAATCCGTCTTCAAAATGGAAAGATTAGTTAAATTGCTTAACTCAGTTTAAACAAATGTTAACTATATTATAGTGTTACTAGCTTTTGCCCGCGACTCCGTCCGCGTGGAATAAAAAAAACAAAAGTGAGTAGCCTATGTGTTCTTCCAGACTATCCTCTACGTCTGATTATTATGTGACTCAGTTTTCTTAATACATTTTTTTTATTGTTATTACTTGATTTTTTGAATTTCCTTGAACATCTGGTAATGAAAAAAAATATCAATTAAATAACGAAAGCCAAAAACTCACGTTCGCATTTATTTTGAAACAAAGATTTCTTAAAAACAAATCACTTGATAATCAACAACATAGAACCAACAATTTTAAGCGTATAAATCTAAAATTGCACTTTCTACTATGTTGTAACAACTCATGTGAAATTTTAAATTAGCTTCCTTGTTAAGCCTTAGACTTATATAACAGTAACAAGTAAATAGTGTTTATGCAACTTGATGGGAATAGGTAGTAAGATAAGTCAATGCTACGGGAAATCTTAGCACCGTATGTTTGTGATTACAAATACGAGTATATTGTGCAATATAAGTATTTTGAAGTTCCAGTCTTCTTTCGGTACAAGAAATAATTGCTTTTATACTTATAATTTCACAGATGTCACAATTTGATATACTGAAATAAGGAATTGACTTTTTAAATGTTTTTTTTTCTTCAGGAATGTCCTGCCATCCGTAGAGCCGGGACAATTAATAAGACAAATGTCAGAAGATGCCCCGGAACAACCCTCCGAATGGCAAGACGTTTTAAAAGACTTCACTGAAAAAATTTTGCCTGGCGTAAGTACAAATATATTATGATACATGTCGTAATGAAAATTAGAATTCAACTCATAGATTCATATTTTTTAGACAACTCACTGGCATCATCCTCAATTTCATGCGTATTATCCAACTGGAATCTCGTACGCCAGTATTGTGGGCAACTTACTTAGTGATGGCCTTGGAGTTGTTGGGTTCACCTGGGTAAGTGCACGTGACGTCATTCTATCAATATCGATATACCTTTGCAACTTGAAGTCGCACCGGAATGATCAAGCGCCTTTAAAAACTTATTAGCAATTCATAAGATAAGCAATTTTATTAAATTTAAAATATGAGCATATTGTTACACTCTCTATGACACGGGTTTCTCACAAAAAGTTAAATGTGAGTAAATAATTATTGAAATTAATAGCCGTATTTAATTTATACAGATTGCGAGTCCTGCTTGTACTGAATTAGAGGTAGTTACAATGAATTGGCTTGGCAAGTTACTTGGTCTACCTGAAGAATTTCTTAATTGCTCTTCAGGACCTGGAGGAGGAATAATTCAGGTAAATGTTTTTTTTTTAAATATTCATAATTACTAACTAAATAGAAACGGTTTTATTCAAAACATTTATCTACTAATAGGGTTCTGCCAGCGAGTCTACACTCGTCGGACTTCTTGCTGCTAAAGATAAAATGATCCGAAGACTCACCAAAGAGAACCCCGATCTTGACCCTGATGATATACATAAGAAGCTAATTGCTTACACTTCAGACCAATGCAATTCTTCAGTAGAAAAAGCTGGAGTGCTCGGTTCAATGAAAATGCGCTTATTAAAATCTGATGCTTTCGGTAAATTACGTGGAGATACACTAAAGAAAGCCTTCGAAGTCGACGTAGCCGAGGGACTCATACCCTGCTACGTTGTTGCAAATTTAGGAACGACAGGAACTTGCTCATTTGATCCTCTTTATGAACTAGGTCCTATATGTAGAGAAAACAAAGTATGGTTACATGTAGATGCTGCGTATGCTGGTAGTGCTTTCATATGTCCTGAATACAGAGGTTTTATGAAGGGTGTAGAATTCGCCGACTCTTTTGATATAAACGCACACAAATGGTTGCTTGTAAACTTCGATTGCTCTGCAATGTGGGTACGAGATGGATACGACTTGATCAATGCATTCGATGTTCAAAGAATTTACTTAGATGATGTCAAAACTAGTTTGAAAATACCAGACTACAGACATTGGCAGATGCCGTTAGGCCGCCGATTTAGATCTCTGAAGTTGTGGTCGGTGATGAAAACTTACGGTGCAGAAGGCTTGAGGAGACATATCAGAAATCATATTAGTCTCGCACAACATTTTGCGAAGCTAGTGAAATCTGATGAAAGATTTATTGTTGAGCCAGAACCAATAATGGGATTGGTGTGTTTTAGGCTTAAAGATGGGGACAATTTAACGCGAAAGATGTTAGAAAATTTGACTGCTAAGAAAAAAGTATTTATGGTGGCAGCGAGTTATCGTGGCCGCTACATAATACGTTGGGTGATCTGTTCTCTCTTCACAACGAAAGAGGATGTTGAATTCAGCTGGATGAATATTAAACAGGAGGCTGATATCGTTTGTTTAAATAATAAAAGCATCAAATCCAAAATATCAAACATTGAAAGTATAGAAAGCGTAAGCATCTCTGAAGAAAAATCGAAATAACCTCTACTCTTATCGATTTACTTTATTTGTGTTTATTCTTTGACGTATAATAAAAAACATTTCAACTATTGCTAAAAGGTGATATTAAATTTTTCTTTCGTCATTTAATTGGTCAACATTTCAAACAATTTGAGGTTGAATGAAATGCTTGTAAGTGCTTAGTTATGATAATTTAAGTAGTAGTAGGAAAATGGTACAATGTTAATTTAGGTAAATAGAAAATAAAGTGCAACACAATTTATTTTTGTTTTATTTACTAGATCCCCTTTTATTTTAATAGGCAGTTACAATACTTTTTAAAAATTGAATTTTTAAATTAAGCAACAGTTATTCTTTAATTCACGGAAAACTTGAAATGTTAAAAAAGCTGACTTTGTTCTTCTATGCTATATTTTTGTTTTAAAATCATATACAGCTGCAAGTATGACCGACACAGATGCCATACGAATATCCTTTAGGCAGACAATGTTCCTGGCACACGATGTCGTCTGTGGGGTCTTCATATTTACACGACACTCTTCCTGGGATGTGGTATTCTGGAAAATAATCGTACTAATATTATAAATACGAAAGTTTAGATGAATTGATCTTTGTTAGAGTTTGTAGCCTAAACGGCTAAAGGGATTTCGATGAAATTTGATATACGAGTAGTTAGATGTAGAGCATAGTCTGCCAGAACACAAATACTACTCAATTTTGTTTTTATAATTTCACGGGGGCGAAGTCGCAGGCGAAAGCTAGTAATTTATAATTGTTAATGTTAATCGAAAGGTAAAAGTAATATTGAATGACAAGCAAGTATAATAAACGTTTTAAAACTACGTTGAAGTCAAATGGAAATAATTTAAAAACAAAACATACATTGAAGTCATTCAATTGCATTTTTTTTAACCTTTAACCCCGATATTAAATCGTTTTACTTAAGTTGTATTGTATTAAGAATATTCTGCTTACTAAAATTATAATTTAAACTGTTTCCGGGTACCATTGTTTCACATCACATACTATGACAAAAAAAAACAAAGAAAAAAAGTTGCATCATTATATCAAGTAATAAAATAATTACGTACCTTTATCAATGTCCACACTGGGCGTCGAACTTTCTTTTGTTCCAATATTTAATTCCGGTACAGTTTCTTGTTTCACTATACTACTATCCCTGGGAAAAGCATTACTAACAAAGAAGCAACTTATAACCGTGAAAAATAATACTAAAGTTTTAAACTCCATTTTAATTAATGTGAAAACAAGTTGGCAGCACAACAATTGTCGCAAACTAACAAATGATAAACAATGACCACACTATTTATGCGTTGGACGGTAATGAGGAATACATTTGCATTTCCTAAGGTCACTCAATGCCCTCTTTTATTATGCATGCGTCATGCAATTTCTGCGTATTGTTGCTAGAATTTTCAAGTATTAATCATCGTAAATAACTCACAAATTATGATAAAAATTACACGAATTATGTTTGTTTTCCTTTAAATTTATTTATATTACCTCTAATAATTACATACACTAATTAGACGTAATACAAATTATGCAAACTAAATACAAACAATAGATCTATATTTCATTACTCAAATACATATTCCTTAACAAAAAACGAAAGTACAGTTTATGACATTTATTTGGCACGTGAGATACAAGAGTACTCTTTTTTTTCGACGTGCCAACTCAAGCTCTTATCCGGTATTGGATTTGGCACGTTAACAAAACTTATAGTCCGACGGCCAAACACTACGTATACTATATTTTTTTTTAATTTGATATGTTTAAAATTAATTACACCTACACAAATTGTTAATACAGAAACCAAACGAAAATCCTTTAGGTAAGCAATGTTCCAGACACACCATATCTTCAGTGGGCTCATCGTATTGACATTTCACTTTATCGCTCAGTTTTATTCCTGCAAAAAATATAATTTAAGGTAAATTAATCTATACTAATATTATAAAGAGGAAAGATTTGTATTTTTGTATGTATTAAAATAACTCAAAAACTACTGGGCCGATTTAAAAAATTCTTTCACCATTAGAAAGGAAATTTATCTGTGAGTAACATAGGCTATATTTTGTATTATTTTTTAATTTTACGCGGGCGAAGTCGCGAGCAACACCTAGTTCCTTATAATTACGTCCACAGTTCAACGAAGACCAAAAATTGGGATGTTATTATGCAACATTACCCAATGCTGAATTTTAGGCAAAAATCGATGTTATAGATTTCGTGTATCTAAATGCAGTTTTTATTAAATTAATTATCTGTCCAGATCTGTCTGTCTATTTATAACTGAGTTAATTAAAAATCTAAATTACTTTCACAACCACACCATATTTTAAGTAACGTGCACACATAAATAAAGAGAAAAATCTCAATTTTAGTAAGTACCTTTTTCAATAAGCGACATCGAGACATTGCTTGCAAATAAATTCGTTATTATAACCATAAAGAAGAACACAAATTTTTGGAACTCCATTTTATATTAAAAGATTTTTAATTAAATATAACTAAATAAAAAAATCAATTGCCAGCGTACACGATTCCTTGTCGAACAGTTAATGAGAATGCGGTTAAATTTTTTTATGATGTGTGATTGCTAGAATAATATACATAAATAAAAGTATTGTTCACCATCATTACTCATATCAGTACCTGAATAGGTTTTGTTTATAATAACAGTTTTATTTACCATAGAGAAGTCTATTTATTTATAAATCGAATTAAAACAATGATTAACAATAACAGTCTCCTGAGTCACCAATTTTACCCAATTGAGGGAGCGATCATCAAATCTATTGATAAAAAATTCTAAATCGAGTGGTCTTTCCTAAAGTCTCTCAAGCCTCGGATACCTTCGATTCATTTTAGTGATACAATTTCTGCATCTGAATTGAAAAATTGTATCAATACAATGCAATTAAATTACAAAACTATGAGCAGAAAATTGTAGCTCGAAATAAAGTTATTTTGATAATTTCCCCTTTCATTACACAGAGGGTTATAAGCCGTCTCTGAGCACGCTATCGTATCACGAACAACATGGCCTAGCACCAAAGAAAACGTACTCACATTGCCACTCGCTGACAGGACCAAGACATCCTAAATACTGCTCGTCAGACTGTCGTAACCGTTATTATGCTTGTTTAGAGTTTCTACAGCTCTTTAACGTTACTGAATAGCGACCAAACTATTCGATATCCTTTATGAAAGGTAGGTTTTCATACTTCTGAGAGCCGTATACTTTCTTCTTACCTTACCTTCTCAATCTTACCAGACGCAACTTTTAAAACTCTTAGAAAAAGTGTAGGCGGCGATTCCGCAAAGCAATTTTTAAGAGCTTGTTTTCAAGAATGCCAAATGGTTGTAATTGTGTAATTTATGTCGATTATTAATGCACTGGTAACTTTTACATATTTTCCGCCCTTTCTATATCGATTTTTACAAAATGATGGTATAAGGAATAATAAGTAAGGTTCGAATAGGGGGTATACGTTACTTTATATTTATATCGGTGTTTTCAAGTATATTCGAATAAAAAAGTGTTGCATATAACAATACTATCTGTTCAGTTTAAATCAAATGCTCGTTTTAAGATGCAGCCAATAAATTTGCTATTACATAAATTAGAAGCTCCGTCACTCGGATCTTCTGTTTTTTTTTTATTCAGGTCAGGTTATTTATTTCTTCTTCAAGTGGCAGCAGCAAGACTACCTATAGCCTAATCTCTTGTTTACAAAGTCTTTGCACTGACGTAACTTGTGAAAATAAAATAAAGTAAATATGAACCAACAAATGTTTATTTCATTACATTTCAAGAATACAATTTTCTTTGTTGTAATCAAATACAACTGCACAAATCGTTAATACAGATTCCAAAGGAATGTCCTTTAGGCAGGCAATATTCCATGCACGAGATATCTTCTGTGGCGTCAGAATGGCATACTCCAGGTATTTTCATTCCTGTAAAATAATAAAATAATCTTACTAATATTATAAATGCCAAAGTTTACAGTGACAGATGGATGTTTGTTAGATTTTATAGCCTACACGGCTTAACGGATCTCGATGTAATTTGACATAGATGTAGAGGATAGCCTGGAAGAACACATAGGATACTTACTTTTTTAATACCACGCGGACGGAGTCGCGGGCGAAAGCGAGTAGTGATCTATTAGACCATGAGTCTTAAATTAATTACACATCACTGTGGTAAATATTTTAAAAGAAGTAGAACATGTAAATGTTTTAAGAACAGTGGAACATTTACATGTAACTTAACTATACATACCTTGTTGGAGAAACACATTTGGGTCCGGATTACCATTGTTCACAGAGACGTAACACGCTAAGATTATAAAAAAGAATAAAAACCATTTGAACTCCATTGTAATTTAATTTAATTTGTATTTTTATATTTACGGTGATCAGATGTGAATGAAAGTAAAGGTTCGATTCCTAAGATCTTAGAGATATCTCTCGTATTTATCCATTCTCTCAAGGCGTTATTATTTTTAATCAATTTGTTTAAAAATAAATTTATTGTTAAATAAAATATTTTTTATCAATATTTAACTGCAAGAATTTTATTTACAAAATGCTTTATACTTGCATAAAATACTATGACTAACGTTGTTTTAAATTAAAACATTCTCGGTAATAGTAAATATGATAATTTGCATATAACAATAATTTTGTATTTGTCTTAGAAATGTACCTTATATAGTCGGCTATCATCTATTAGTCACTAATTTATGTTTCTTTGATGAACAATATAAATATTTTAATTGTGTAAAAATTTTGGCGGACGCTATCGTATTTGTGAACATAATATGGCTAAAGGTAAACCACACCCCGATTTTAATATTTTAATAAATTTTGCGTGCTCCTTCAATATAATCTATAGGCAAGTAGCCTATGTGTTCTTCCAGACTATCCTCTACATCTATGCCAAATTTCATCTAGATCCCTTCAACCGATTAGGCTACAAATTCTAACAAACATCCATCCTTTTATAATATTAGTAAGGTTAGGGCCAAAAAAACAGATGGTAATTCTAATTAGTGCTATGTGGTGGATATAATCACTAATCCTCCATTTTCAGTCATTCTATGGGTTATGAGAGTACACTCTAAGTGATTGTTATCACATCCCTAATTGGTCTTTAATTACTACTACTCTACATTCCTTACTTTGTATTTGATATATTTAAACCATGTCAGTATGTCAGGTTGTGATATAAATAAATAAGGACTCATGGTTTTTTTATGTTATCTGATTCTTATTTTATACGTTTACGATATGTTTCTGATACCTAAAATATATTTTTTATAATACAAGGTGGCTAATAGGAAAGCCAACTGGATTCGGAGGCGAATATTGCCGATAGAAATCTGAATAATAATTAAAGATGCGCTACCTATCTTATATCGATGGAGGAGGGGACGCACAGAAAAAAGACATCTCCCCTTCATCTGCGTCCCCTTCTAAGTCAAATAGATTTTGCTATTACATCTCAAAGTAGGAAAGGAAAGTGGAAAAGGCCTCCGGGACACACATTCATTAGAAATTAGAACTCGACATTAAGCCTATTTTATGTGGGGTTATTTTATGTCTATTTTATGTCATGTTTTATGCCATGCAAAAATTTTATTGTGGTCTCTACCACTGATTTCTTTAAATTATCCAATTAATAAAAACACAAATTTGTCTTAGGTTAATTAATTTATTGAATACTTCTATTCTTAAATTATAGTACATAAGTTGTAGGATTTTTCACAATTTTCTTAAATTGATACGTCTGTCAAAAATCAAAGCAAGTACATATGTATCGAAAACAGATGCCGTGTGAAAATCTTTTAGCGAGACAATGTTCAAGGCAAAAGATGTCCTCAGTCTGCTGATCAAACATGCATCTCACTTTTTCAGGAATATCGTATGCTGAAAAAAAATACATCATTGAATAAATTTAAGATGACGTCCGTCGTCCTTTGCATCATTATTTTTTAAAAATTAATTACTCCAATTAACAATTAAATCTAAAACACTTTAATTAGAAAAACCAAGTTGCACAACTCGAAAGTTAAGTACGAACCATCTTGAAGAAACACATTCGGCTTCGGTAAAGCATTACTTACAACCAAACAATTTATTGCAACAATTAAAAAATATAATTTTTTAAACCCCATTTCGATATTAATATTTTAAAAAGCCGCTGATGTTAGAGACTAATAAAAAGCGACCGTAGTACTTAAGCTCTGGACAGGAAATGAGAATGTCTTTAAATATCTCAAGAGAAGTATGCAAATAAACACTATCAGTGTCTAATCCAGTCTTTGTTTTTATTTCTTTATGATAACAAATGAATTGTTCTTCGCAATTATTCATAAAAGATTGTGTAAATATTTAACTACCATCAATCAAAAATGTCGATTTTTTTTAAATTGAATACTAACAAGGTATTGTGTCAAAGAACGAGATGTCCAGTGCTTCATTACTCGTTATCTTAATAATAAGTTGCTTCTGCCGAACCACTTATACAAAAACAAAAGGTTCTTACTTTTATTTGAAAAACAGAGAGACCTATTTTTGAAAAATAAAGCTGTTATTTGAGGTACGGCAGAATTAACGCCACGCTTCTGCACTGTCGTCGCATCGCAGCTTGTAGCAGGAGTAGATGTTACAGGATGTAAGCACTTATTTTTTTAAAGGTAGGTACGCGTTAATCTTTCAGTTATAAATAAAATAACAAATGTTTGTTTGTTCTATAATTAATTGAAAATCCACACCATTAGTTTTACAAGAACAATAGTTTTTACTTTCTATTATCGAACATTCAATTAAATTAAAGACAAGTGCATGTATTTCCGACACAAATCCCATACAGATATCCTTTAAAGAAACAATCTTTCTGGCACATTTTATCTTCAGTGGGTTCTTTAAACATACATCTCACTATTTCAGGAATATCAAATCCTGGAAAAAAAATTAAAGATTGGATAAATTTTGCGAAACCAACACCCAAAGTGCGAATGAATTCCAAGTAGCTGAAATCGTGAGCAAAAGCCACTTTAGGGTAAATAGGAAACCAAGTAACTAATACAACTAATCTAAGTTAACATACGGACCAGCTTGGAAATATACACTAGGCGACGGTAACGCATTGCTCGTATACAAGCAACATTTAATAACAATATAAAAGAAAAGTAACTTGTTGAACTCCATTTCAATTTCTGTATTTGAAAAAAAAAACAGTTAACGGTGTAACGAATGTCTTAAACTGAAAAATCTCAAACCACGACCGAAGTCTTTATCATTTATAGTAGAAGTAGATGATAATATTTTTTTATTTTTCAAGATAAGTAAAGCAACGCCCGTTATTATTTTGTGTATCGCTGCACAATACAGTTTTTGTCTTGGTCTTGGTATGACAACAAAATTGTTTAATGTGATTATTCATCTTGTATTAAAATTCTTTGGCTCTGATTATTTAAAAAAATATTATTTACTGTAAAGAATACGATTAATTACTAGACTAGCTGATTATAATATAACGTTAGTGGTGTACTTGTAAAACTGCCTTACTATAGCCATTATTGAAATTACACGATTTTAATCGAAGAACTTTATTTTTAATTTATGTCTTTTCGAGTTTATTGAACACATTAACCTGTGGAAGTGATTCTTGATAACAATGTGAAAAAAATAATTTTGTAGAAAGTAATCTACAACTTTGGTTAATTTTTTATCTTTTATCAGGGTTGTTCGAAATTAGTTTTTATATCTATGCTGCATCGTTGAAGTCAGGCTAGCGAAACTTCGAACAAAAAATATTTTGTATGGCATAAACGGTCTTTTTGATGGCAAACTTAACAAAATTTAATGTCATGACATTAAATTTTGTCAAGTTGTCATTATGAGCATGCTTTCTCACTCTATCGTCAAGAGTTCCTTTTCTACCACAAGTGTCATTTCAGTTGAAGGTCGTTGTCAAAGTCCGTCAAAATCTATCTTACGGACAAACTAATTATATAATACTAATTACATATAATTTTTAGTTGAATTTGTGAATAGTTCGTTTAACTGTTAAGTTTTTTAAATTTTATATACAATGTCGATCAGGAAACGATTTATAAAATGTGAAATTTGTAGTGTACGGTCCTTTAATAAAATAGGACAAAAAAGAGATTTTACGGCGCAATTCCCATTGGATGAGAACCGGTAATCATTTATTAATAATTTAATTATTAAAAAACGTAAATGTAAACCTATCATGGTACTTTTAATTAGTTGTATAAAGTTAAAATTTGAACAATTTATTTTGTGCTAGTGATGTATCTAGTTTACAGTTGTCATTGTAATTTTATTATCGATATTTTTTGTTTCTCAATGTAATGGGGAGTTTCCACTGTCGATATGCTTGTATAAAACATTAATATCCCTCACATTTTCAAAAACGAATTACACTGTCTTTAAAAAAAATGAGACATGTATGTATATACCGTTAATTGAATCCTTCACATTTTACAGAAACGCACGTGTAAACATAATTCTAAGATACTTTTAGCAGTCCCACAAACTTGAAATTTTGAATATAAATACAGGTCAACGTATAATTAAAAGGAAAAAAATGTAAAATACCGGAATCTGGGTGGATGGATAGAAATTGTTACCTGAAAATTTTTGAAGGAAGGAAAAGGTTTTATCGTAAATTCTAATGTGTCTATTAGGAATTAAGCCAGGTATACAAAATTAATATTTGACTGTTACCCTAGACAATTACTATTTCACAAAAATTTCTTTTTGTTTTCATTATACTTAAAATATTACTTGGCGATGCCTTGTAAATAAAACAAATAAATGTAATTTTGGTGATTATTTTATTTATTTGCTTCCCTTTGGGTAATTTAGGTTCAATGTCAGTAAATGAAAAATTACATTACGAATAATTTTACATTGAGCCTAAATGCAAAGTTATTTGAAATATGAGATTGTATTAAGAAGGGCCACCCAATCACCCCACATTTAATCGATATCGATATCGATATCGAGGTATCGATTATAAGAGCCCTTCACTAATGATTTTTGTTAGGTTGGTGCACATGTTTTTTCATTGTGTCGGAAAAATTGAAATTAAATATTTTTATCCTGGTAACTTTTTGCCACGAGAAGTGAGTTTGGCAGGTGTCAGACCGAATTCATTCTTTGTTCTAAGTCCCGACTCTTACTTATATGCTCTTTGGTTGAAGTTTGTGTTTTGTCAAATGTGACATTGTCAACTTGTCGTTTTAAAAACTGTTTTTCTTACACGGTGCAGTGTTTTTATAGTAATAAGGAATTAAATGTAATAATACAGATTTGCAAAAGTCACATTATTGTGGAAAAAAATGGTGTATTTACATTTCACTTCAAATTTGACGGAAGAGGAATTAATGCTGCAAGCAAAATATCAAAAATTAAAAAAGAAAAAGAAAGCTCTACAAGCTTTGAAAGCACCAAAACAAGAGCCCGAAAAGCCGATATTACCGAAACGACCAACAGAGGCACGGGATGCTCGAGAAATCGCTCGAAAACTAATTAAAAGCGGTGCAATTCAAGCTATCAAAAGCCCTCCTCCACAACCACAAAATGCTACTTTTAAACGTCCCCGCGCAGGTAAGACTACTGTAATGTACACCTCATAAGAATGAAAATTACTAAATTTGTACAAATTTGTACTATAATATTTCAGGCAGGGAAAGAAAACTTAGTGGGTCAGCAGGTACAGCTGGTGGTGTAGCATCATATCAACCCTTCAGTGCTTCACAAGAACCTCCACCTCCTGAAGAGAAACCTTCTCCTCGTGTCAAATATCTCTATGACTCATTTGTCACAGCCAGAGAGAAGTATGGATAATTTTACAAACTCTGTTACTATTAAACTAACTTTACTTCAATAAAGATGTATATGAAACTGCAATATTTATGCATGAAATAATAAAAGTTTGGGTTCTTTCGCTATATAGAAACAATCTAAATAATATTGAATAAGTAATAATAGGATCAAAAAGTTTTAAAAGTAGATGTGCATGAAGCAAAAGCATAATCAATAAAAATTGACTTTTTACAGAGAAGAAAAAGCTACTCGTAGCCAAGGTGGTGAAACTGCTAATTCAAATACAGCAAAATGCAACATGGTACAAGTAACAGGTGCCAATATAACGGAGGAGGTGATCAGGCGAAGACTAACTACATTTGAGCCGTTCACATATGTACAGGAGGATGATGAAAAGTGAGTAACAAATGTCCTTCAAATAGACATTGCATATTAAATCAATTAACAGATTTTAACACATCTCCCAAAAAAAGGCTTATTTTTTATGATAAGTTTTGTTTAGGAAAGGTAAGTAATTAAAAAGGTATATTAAAACTAGAGGATGTTTACATTTAATAATATCTTTATTTAGCAATATCAAAAAACATGATACATTCTGATATTTTTATAATAACATAAATGATTATTAATTTCAGGGTATTATTGACATTTGAGACTCCAGATCTAGCAATGCATGCTTTAGCAGCATTAGAAGAGTCTGAAGAAAATTGGAAAGCAACATTCACTCGGCGACCATCTGCAGCGACTTGGGCGACAGCTGCGGCCAATGCACGGAACGCCCCACCGCCGCCAAAAGACACAAAACGAACTCTTCTAACTTATGATGATATATTTGATTGATTTGTAATTATTGCAATAAATTAAAAATTAATAAATAATTTAAAGCGTTTTTGTAAGTTTTTTAGTTAAAGGCTCAAGCTGCCATAATCAAGTATCGTTTGTAGGTAAAATTATCGTTAATGTTCTCATTTTTATTGTTTTTGCAATGAAAATTAAACGACCACTGAAATATCGAAGCACTTATGATTAGAGAATGAAGTTATAGGCTAGGTGCAAAAGTGGAAGTACAAACTCTGTAGAATAGTCTTCCTGAATATGCAAAAAGAAAGATTGAGAGTCAAAATTGTGAATGTGTGAACAATGAAAAATATAGCGATTTTTGAAGATTTGAAACTGATGATTTTTATACTTTCACTAATTATTGTCGAGCACGTGAGTTTTAATACGAATTGACGAATGTTCCACACGTCTATGCCTTATAAGAAGATGTCAATGTCACATTGACATTAACATTTAGTGAAAAATAAAGTCTTTTTCGATTTAATTTTGAGTCGGCAAATAAAGATTTTATGTAATTTACGAGTTAATAATCGTTTTTGTTAAAAGATGTTTCGAGTAATCAATAATATTACGCAGTTATGCGTAAACAATTCTTTGAAACGAATATTGCAACAAGAAAATGGTATCCTAATGGTAATTCAAGGAACCAGAAATTTATCAAACAGAGGTAAACAGTTTGTTCATGCAATTAACATGCTATTTATTTGTAGCTTAACTTTAATCACACTTGTATATTTCAGCCGATAATGATAAGTTTTCGTTAAAACATGAAGAGATCGGTCGTCCACTTTACTTTGACGCTCAAGCGACAACTCCTATGGTAAGTGTAATTTCCTTTAACATCGGAGCAAATTCTAGGAATAATAATTAGTATAAAAACTTTAGGCGAGCCAATCAGTGTACATGAAGGACAATACATAATAAGAAAATTATAGAGAGTATTATATCTTCTATAAATATGTCTTACAGGATCCCAGAGTACTTGATGCAATGTTACCATATTTAGTAAGCTACCATGGAAATCCACATTCTCGCACACACACTTACGGATGGGAAAGTGAAGCAGCTGTAGAGAAAGCCAGAGAACAAGTGGCAAATCTAATAGGAGCAGATCCTAAAGAAATCATATTCACATCAGGAGCTACGGAGTCTAATAATATATCTGTCAAAGGAGTGGCACATTTTTATGCACCAAGAAAAAAGCACATTGTTACAACACAGATTGTAAGTATGGTGTAAATATTTTTATAGTTTATTTAAACTGATTTATTCAATGAAGAGAGCTTAATTTTATTTAGAAAGCCAAACTGAAACAGCTTGAATTCAGTTTATTTTAAAGAGCAATCTTGTGAATATGTAGAATTAAAAGAGTTGCAGTATTACTACTAACATATGAATTTATTTTTGTAGGAACATAAATGTGTCCTTGATTCATGTCGTGCATTAGAAGGTGAAGGTTTTAAAATCACTTATCTGCCAGTTGGACCAAATGGAATTATTAATCTGCAGCAACTAGAAGAGGCATTGACACCAGAAACAAGTCTGGTATCCATTATGACTGTCAACAATGAAATAGGTATAATGCAACTTTTAACAATGTATTTTGTAGAATGGAGGCAAAAAGTAGCGGATTGCCTAATGCTATTTGATTGGATTCCTATGGACATCTGCAACATCAGGGGATCTGCAGATACATAGATAATACATAGATTTTGTATGTGACAAACACTATATATTTCAATAACTAAAATATTTAGGCTATTTACATAACAAGCCTGTATTTTAAAGTTACCATTAATTATTAGATGTTACTCTCTAAAGTTTGTTTAAACAAACTCATAAGAATAGATGCTCATTTTTTCAGGTGTAAAACAGCCAATAGCTGACATTGGAGCGATATGCAAAAGCAAAAAGGTATTCTTCCACACTGATGCAGCTCAAGCTCTTGGCAAAATACCACTGGATGTTAATAAAATGAATATAGATCTTATGTCAATATCTGGTCACAAAATTTACGGCCCGAAAGGAGTGGGTGCGTTATTTATCAGACGTCGGCCCCGAGTACGTGTGGAACCAATACAAAGTGGCGGTGGTCAGGAGAGGGGAATGAGAAGTGGGACTGTACCTACACCATTAGTAGTGGGATTAGGTAAGTTTTTGTCTCACTAATATTATAAATGTGAAAGTTTAGATGAATGGATGGATGTTTGTTAAAATTTGTAGCCTTAATGGCTGAATGGACTATGAAATTTGGTATACATGTAGAGTATAGTCTGTAGGAACACATAGACTACTTGCTTTTGTTTATTTTTAATTCCACGCAGACGGAATCGCAGGCGAAAACTAGTATATTTTAAGTTATAAATATACAATACTTTACATATGAGCCCTTTGTTTATAATGATTTGTGTTAATACAAGCTATTGTGTTGGTCCTAGGTGCGGCATGTGAATTAGCACAAAGGGAAATGAAATATGACCATGCTTGGATGGAGAATTTGTCTCAAAGATTTCTTGATAAGATTTATTCAAAACTGTCACATGTGATTAGAAATGGAGACGCGGAACAAACTTATCCTGGATGTGTCAACTTGTCATTTGCTTATGTTGAAGGTAAGAACTACTTTTTTAATATACTAAAACTGCAAATATTGTTTCAAATACATTAAAACTTTAGTTAGAATAATATTACATTTCCTTTATGCAATGGTCAAGTACTGAAACACTTCTCTTTGTAAGCATCGCTTGAAGTCTGACATTTATTTAATATGTAATTTGGGAGTATAATTGTGGCATTTAAAACGCTTTTACAAAATGTCATTTCAGTATTAGGTCTTAAGTGTATAAAACCACAGTAAAACATGTAATTGTTTGTTCTTTCAGTTAATTAGGTCACCATTATATTGTTATACACTTAAAGATAAGGCTCATAATATATTTATTATTATTCATTATCAACTATTACATTGATAACTGTCCCTAGGTAATTTTAGTTATTTGAATTACTAATTTCACTGATAATGTTGTTGACTAGAAAAATCAACTCATGAAAAGCATGATGTAATTATACTAATCAAATTCAGTAGAAAAGATAAATAATAACAAAACAGTTTGTCAATTTTACCTGTATAACACTGTAGTCACAAATTCATTAAAATAGACATGTTTAAACCCGCACCTTTCTGAAATGATGCAAATAAAATTGCTCATTTCTATTAATTTTGATTGCGGATTTTTTGCTGAAATCAGGCTTAACACATACAGAAATTCCACCTTCTGTCGCATTTGTGGCCACTGAAGGGGTTTTAATGGGTTGAACCCCACATAACTCTGTCTTCATCGTAAAAGACAGGATATCTTAAGATGATTTCACCCTGAATAACAAAAAAAGGAATATTATCTTATTAAATGATATTAATGTAGAGTTGCAAAGAGATTCAAAAAATATATAGGAGGAGGCATAGTTGACACGTCGTTTGAGACATTTTTCACATGATCTTACTAATATTATAAGTTTAGTTTAGATGGATGGATGGATGTTTGTTAGAGTTTGTAGCCTAAACTGCTAAACGGATCTCAATTAAATTTGGCATAGATGAAGAGGATAGGGTGAAAGAACATGTAGGCTACTTACTTTTTATTATTTTAAATTCATTATGTTGAAACTATAATTTTTGTAAAATGTTTTATAATGTGTCAATACAAGGACACAAGCATATTAAACTAGATTAACATAGCACCTTTCAAAGAAGTTACCGGTGAAAAAAATATTCCCTATGTCTAGTCTATATATTTCTTATGTCTATGGTGAGTTAGCAAGGCCAGTGTTTGTGTCCGCAGGCGAGTCTCTGCTGATGGCGCTGAAGGACGTGGCGCTGTCGAGCGGCTCCGCCTGCACCTCCGCCTCGCTGGAGCCCTCCTACGTGCTCAGAGCTATCGGCACCGACGAGGACCTCGCACACAGCTCTATTAGGTATACCTTATACTTCTAACTAATCTTGCTATCTTGCTAATATTATAAACTAGCTTTCGCCCGCGACTCTAATATCTACAGCTTCTAATATATTCTAATATATAATATCTACGGCTCTACGCTAATAATTAGATATATGTTAACATTTTTAATATGGATTTATAGGGAATTTCCCGTTGGGCCGATATATCAAACCATTGAGATTTTTCCCATTGGGTCGATTTATTGTATCGATTGGCCATATGGAAAAACTTCCGTTAGTAGCACACGTTAGACACTTTAGATGAATTTTATATGCACACACTTTAGATGGATTTTACACACTTTAGATGAATTTTATATACTATAGCTATGTATTTGTGTTCAGATTTGGTTTAGGTAGGTTCACCACAGAGGAGGAGGTGGATTACACGGCGGAGAAGACGATACGCCACGTGGAGCGGCTGCGCGACATGAGCCCGCTCTGGGAGATGGTGCAGGAAGGCGTCGACATCAAAACCATTCAATGGTCACAGCACTGAACATATATATGTATTGATCATATGTAAATGTTAACATAGCATTTCATATTTGTAGAAACTTATATTATTGGCAGATCTGTTTGTTTTTAATTTTTTTTTGTACGTACTGTTTTCGAAATTACATTGATGTTTGATAATATTGAAAGATCAATTCAGTATTTGTTAAATGTATGTCATTAGATGACGAAAATATTGTTGAAAAATTATAAAAAATTATTACAAAAATCAATATTAAAGCTGGCGCATTCCACTTTAATGGCCATTTAGGTAATTCCGTAAACAATTGGAATAATAGATGCTTCAATTGTATATTAATTCCCCTTTTGCACCACTGTAGTTAACATTAGCTACTTTAGGTATAGATTCTAGACTTTAAAACATTTAAATAAAAAAATAATCCCAAAGGTATATTCGAATAAACGCAGTCTGACAATTATTCTACTGTAGATAAGTAGGTTAAAGTGAATATGCAAAATGTATTGCAGAAAAAAATGTATCACAATTAAAATCCAGAATACACAATAAAATAAAAGATTATTTTTGTATTTATTTAAACCTCACCTTTTATATTTTTTTCTAAGAAAAGCATTTGTAAAGTTTAATTTCTGGAAAGACACAAGGCCTTGGTTACTCACTTTATGTTATATATTTTTACCAAATATTCATATCTGTAAGGCTTAACCAATAAATAAAAAAAACGATTATGACACATTTTAAAGCTTTATTAAATAATTTTAAAATGCACTTCAGCATAAAATTACATAACTCATTGTTACAAATAAAAGAGAGCTCCATTGATGAAAATGACAATAATACTGCTACAAAAATATTAGCATAAATTTCCATCATTCAATATGGTATTTGAAGCGATGAACACATTATTGAAATTATTAACATAAATTATGTTTACTGTTGGAATGGAAATTTGTATTCATTCCATTATTCTTTTTATACAATTCCAAGGATCAAAGAATCAAGAGAAAGGTAAAGTTCTAAATAAACGAAATTACTGGATTGTGTCTAGCGTCATGTTTTATTTATAGTGGAGTTTTTAGAATTAGGTTGGTTAACTAAGGCGGAAACGACATTTTATTCGAGGTTGTCTTAAAGGTGAAAAGTTTTAGCACATTTTCGAACATGATTTAAAAATTACAATTAGATTAAAAATTAAATTTCTCAATTGTAGAGAAAAGATCTAAATTATTCTGAGAAATTTTATATAGCGAAAGATAGACTAGAGTTTAGGCAGTAATGTCTTGATAAAACCATTTATAACGACAGTACACAGACAGACAGTTTTGTAAAACTGTGAGTGTGGTAGTCGATTTTATGTCCATCTACTTTACAAGATCTAAGTTTGTAATTTTTCTGATAAATGGTAAAACAAAAATATAGGATTTTACAGTTTTTAACTTGGTTAGTATAGCAAAAAGGCAAACTAAATATGTATTAGTATCAAGATATTAGTTCTTAATACACAGTATAAGTATAATTAATTGAAGTTTGTATGTAAACTTCAAAAACATTGTGAGTAAAAAGCTAATCACACTTTCAGTGATAGGTCACAATTTTGCTTATTCTGAATATTACAACATTTCATACCTTGTCAATATAATATTGACTAGTAATATAATTAATTCTACATAAAACTTACACCAATTATTATAGTAAATATCAACAAAAAATATAAAAAAATATCAGCAGTACATTACAACATTAACGGATTGTGTCAGGTACTTTTAATATCCTATTACATCTTAGCATAATAAAAAGAAAATAATCCATAGATAAAAAAATAACTTAGATATGCAATAAACATTTGTGAATTATAAAATTCAATTGAAACCAATACGAAATTTATCCTATTGGTAAAACATATGAGCAACAACTGGCCCACGGGCCGCACCCGGTCCACTGTAAGATATCCGGCCCGCGAGGCATTTTGAGAATACCCATTTAACAAAAAATTACATTAGGTACTTATACACAGGGAGCGACAGTGAGGCGGCAAACATCAAATCCTTTGATGTAGCGGCCCGCGAACGTTACAGTTTAGCCATCAACATGTCAAAGGTTGCCCATACCTGTGGTAAAAGCTAGTATATTTTTAAATTTTTGACAATCATTGTATAAAACCTACACCATAAATGATATCTTTTGTATTGATAAAAATTGTATACAAATCCAAATATTCTTATGAGCAAATTTTCTAGCAAAAGCCTAATTGAGTATTAATTATAGCAAATCATCTACCAATACGCAAATACTCCAAAAATAATTCTTATGTAAATCACAAATACAGAATTATGATTAAAACTGTTATCATTCGATTAGGCCATGCTGAATACACACGACAGTAAATAATTCATATCAGAGTTGTAAAATACTGGATACTTGTAAATTATATACATAAAAAAGTAGACATTAGTCTATGGTCTAACAACTACAATGGGGTTCTTCTGGAGGTTCAGGCTGAGTTATTTTAAAACTGTTATGGTCCAAAGTCTGCAACTCTATCCTCGACCTGTTAGAATCTACTAACTGTAGAGCAATATCAGAGAACATTTCTTCCAATCCCTTACCAGTTTTACAAGATGTTTTATATGTAGTGCTGATAAGATTGTGACACTGTTCACTGAAATAGGAAATATATTTAATACTGTAATACTAACACATATGATATTTGTTGGAAAAAAAATTAGCCCAGCACTGTATGTGTTAAATAGTGGTAGTGGTGCTATTGCACACACATGTTATTACATGTTTTGCACATATTCGATGATTTGGTGTAATACTACAACAACACTGAAGACAGCCAAGAAGTAATTCTGCATTTCATCTAATGACTGAGTGTGCTGTATGCCTAATTTTAATCCACTTCCCTAATTCATAATTTTTATATTACAAAAGGATAAGAAGTGGTTTTGGTCGGTCTATAGGCAGAGGTCACTTCACTATTTCGACAATTTCTACTGGTTGCTTGCTCATTTGTCACCTTATATAAATTAGATATGGTATGGTAACTTACCAAAAGTTTTCTATATCTGCATCAGTTACTTGAGGTGATGATCCTTCCAGGTCAGATTTATTTCCACATAAGAATATTTTTGCATTTTCAGCATATGTTACTATTTCTAACAAATGTTGACTTAACACATGGAATGAAGATGAATTATCCAATGAAAAGACCAGTATTGCCGCTTCAGCAAATTTGTAATAACTGGATGTTACTGATGCTATCCTCTCCATACCACCAGTGTCCCATAACTGTAACTAAAAGATTAATTCATGTTTAATGACTAAAAATGCTAAGACAGGTTTTAAGAATAACTTTTATTGTCATAACTAATTTAACAATGTGATCTAAAAAAGTAAAGGATTATCAAACTTTTTTAAAATAAAAACGTATCAGCAGTGCTTTATGTTTTTATTTAACAATACAACAATTAATATAATTAAGAATAATGATGTCTACTTATATATATTTCAAAGTTTATATTTCACATGATATGTTACATTATGCTACTGAAAATCGTCACAAGTTTTTATTTTTTTTAGGAAGGAGGTAATTACATACTTTAACGTCCTTGTCGGCGACTTGATAGAGCTTCTCGAAATGATCTAATCCTAATGTTGATCGTCTGTCTGAGCTTGGTACAAATGTGTTGTTTATAAAACGCCTGAAAATAGAGCTTTTTCCAACACCATATTCACCACATAAAATAACTTTGAGTACTGGTGTTTTTACAATAGCCATTGTTGTTAAATTATATTTTGCCTATTTTTTACTTATATATGGGAAAGAATATATATTTAGAACTCTTTTAACAAACTTGTATTTACAAATACAATAATGAAATATATTATTTCGCCGATAATGTAGTCCAATTGCTGCCAATAATAATCCTTAATTTTAAAGGTTTTAGGCAATTTTTTTGTGTAATTAGTCAATGTCAAACTCTTTGACACTTGTTTTTTTTTTAGTTTTTTGTAGCACAGCCGTAAAAAGTCTTGCCAGTTGCCTTTATGTTTGAACTTTCTTTACAATATAGCTTTACGAAATATAATTTTCAACACCACTCAACAAAAAACGCTTTGCAAAAGTAAATATGACGTACTAATACACACCCTGTTTTTAGTCGATGTCAAAAAAATATTTTTATTTTTTTCATAGTAGCAACACTGTCTCATAGATCTACTTGTACGTCAAATTGTCACCTGTCAGTTATCAGTAGAGATGTGTCATTCTGTTTTTTTTTTAAATCGTACCTGAATCAGATTTCGATTTTCAATATCAGATATCAAAACTATATACTATAATATATAGATATTGTTGGCTCGCGTAACCATTTTAGAGTCATAAATCATAACACGGTTGAAATGAATCATTAAAGTTCCACTAATATATTTATTTTATTATAATGAACACTAATATAATTTTGTCTGTTATTATTTTAAATTGGAACTATTAATTAGAAAGTCTAATTCGAACAAATTACAAGGTCTTCAAAAATCGTATTTCTAAATTTTAAAACGTGTAGAAAATAAGGCAAACTTTCTACCGCAATTACACATTTCGAAAAAATTTAACTGAAACGATGCGACGAGGTCGAGTTCAAGGTTAAATAAACAAAATTTAAAACATAACAATTTAAATTTATTTGAAACTAAGCTTTATTCATATAGCAATAGACTTTAAAATAGTCCATGACAAAAATACCGTGTTTAAATCTCCTAGTAAGATATCAGAAAACTAAAACACGATATTTTACAGTTATTTGAAACTAAGCTTTATTCGTAGAGCAATAGCATTTAAAATAGTCTATGACAAAAATATCGTGTTTATACGATATTCTACATTTATTTGAAATTAAGCCTTATCTGTATAACAATAGAATTTAAAATAGTCCATGACAAAAATACCGTGTTTAAATCTGCTAGTAAGATGCCAGAAAACTAAAACACGATATTTTACAGTTATTTGAAACTAAGCTTTATTCGTAGAGCAATAGCATTTAAAATAGTCCATGACAAAAATATCGTGTTTATACGATATTCTACATTTATTTGAAATTAAGCCTTATCTGTATAACAATAGAATTTAAAATGTCCATAACAAAAATACCGTGTTTAAATCTGCTAGTAAGATGCCAGAAAACTAAAACACGATATTTTACAGTTATTTGAAACTAAGCTTTATTCGTAGAGCAATAGCATTTAAAATAGTCGATGACAGAAATATCGTGTTTATACGATATTCTACATTTATTTGAAACTAAGCTTTATTCGTAGAGCAATAGCATTTAAAATAGTCCATGACAAAAATACCGTGTTTAAATCTTCTACTAAAATATATGATTTTTTGAATTGCGACGGATATACCGTACCGCTCTAATGCATATATGTCTGTCTCTTGCGATTTGACGCTGTCGTACAGACGATGCCGATGCGTGTCGTACGCGTAGGTAGAAATATATAGTTATTGAAAATACATAGTTATCGAACAAGCCCGTATACGATTTTGAGGTATTAATTCAATATATAGTTTTTGAAACTATATATGATTTGTATCGCCCTCCTCTAGTTATCAGTCAGTGTCATCAGATCTCATCGCGTCGAATCGCGTCCTTAATTTATTCACTGATTGATTTTCGCATTTTTGCAATGCAAACGACAATTGCAATGCTGCATTGATGAAGCAGTTCCAGAAATTTGGCAATAGCTGTATTTAAAAAAGCTTTATGACCTTTAATTTTCACTGAAACTGACCAAGTAATAGAAAATGTTTTGTGGCAGTATTTTAAGATAAAACATAAATGAATCAACAGATTTGAACTATTTATTAGAATTCTATTATGGAAGTACAAACATCTCATTTGGCTGCGGCCTTAATGTCCACTACTAGCACATTTAATAACAATGTTACAACTTCGGAAACAATACCGACCGTGTCTAATATCGGACAAGATGAAAACAAAAACGAAAAACCAAGTGAATCTAACAAGGAACCTTGTGAAGAAGAGAAAGAAGAAGCTGGTACTGGAGATGAATTTTCTGATGAGGTAGGTGTTGTAGCATTTTACTAAAAGCATACATTACTAAAGTGTAACAATCATTTGTAAATATTTTTTTCTCTTCAGGAATCGGAAGCCCAGCCTGGCAATAAGTCTATGCCCGGAAGAGGAGTGACTCTACAAATGCTTATGGATGAAAAAATGTTAGTTCCTGGAATCGCTGCTATGACTATTGAATATTTGGTAGTGTATTTAACTGAATCATTTTGATACTTTTCTTTAAATTAAGGACTCATTTTTTTATTAAAATTATTTCCAGGGTCAAAAATTTGTAGGTGATTTGCAAGCAGATGGTAAAATAAAATCTCATGAAACTGAAACAATTTTCTGTTCACCATCTGCATGGGCTATACATTGTAAGAGAATTATAAATCCAGACAAGAGATCTGGATGTGGCTGGGCATCTGTTAAATATAAAGGGAAGAAATTGGATACTATTAAAGCTACTTATCTTCGTAGGAAGCAATTGCAGAGGGAAAATATGCACACTGATGGTACAATCACTATTTAAAAAAAAACAAATTGATTCTCTATTACCAATGATTTTGATTTACAAATAAATATGATATCTTTTTATTTATTTTCAGAAGAGAATGAAATGGAAGTTGAAAGTCCTCCAGAGCCTCCTCCACAAAGGGTTGTAATGAAACACAACACTGTCCCAAACAGAATGATGCAACAGTAATAATTACATCATAATAAGATTTATATAGCTATTTTTCCATAGATCATTTTTGTCTATTACTTTGTTCCAGTGATGCCAATATGTTGATAGAGGCTGTATCATTCTCTACGGCTGGTAAAGTTCAGCCATTCCTGGTCTCAGTAAGCTCCAACGCGTCTCTAGTGCTTGATCTTCATTGTCATTTGAAAAAGGAAGAAGTTCATGGTTATTTAGCTGGAACATGGGATTTAAACAGTCATAGTATGTATTTCTTAAATGTAACTAATATTCATAGAGGTTTGTACATACAAGTATTTATGGTAATATAATTAATGGTTTCAGCTGTGATGATAACTCACACATTTCCTTGCTTGAAAAGTAAGAATGATCCAAGACCTAAAGTGTTGATTGAACTTGAGATTCAAATGGAAATGGAAAGACTTGGTTTGACATTATTAGGATGGTATCACTCACATCCAACAAACCCTGCAATGCCAAGTCTAAGAGACTGCGATAATCAACTTGAATATCAGATTAAAATGAGAGGTCCATCTGAAATATCTTATGTACCATGCATTGGTGTCATATGCTGTAAGTAAGTTATTCATATATTAATTTGTGTTAAATTATTTGTTTTTTAATTTATTGTTCTTTTTTACAGCTCCTTATAACCCTGAAAGTCCAGTTTTAGAATCGTCTTTAACATTCTTTTGGGTGATGCCGCCGCCGGAACAAAGACCCACAGAATATCCTCGCCCTCTATTTCTCCAATACAACATGGTTCACGATACTCACCTCTCGCAACATGCAATGGAACAGATTAAAAATACAATCAAGTATTACTTCAATTACGCAGATGAAACATTCATTAAGTTCAAAGATAATTACAAACCTGATATAACATACTTGGACAAGTTGAAGTCCACTTTAACCCCGAAATTTCCAAGAGAACAAAGTGATGGTTTGTTGTGGCATTTCATTCGCGATGAATTAGGTTGTTCATCGGAACAGGATGAGAAAATAGACTTGGATGCTCTTTTGGCAGTTCCCCAGGCGATTCCGCCGCCTAAAACTACGCAATCCACGTCAATGTCTAATTTCCCTTCAGTTAGTACTCTCCAGCAGATGGTCAGTCGGCCGGCCGGTGTTCCACCTATAAACGTCTCATCGGGCATAGGTTCAATATCTCCTCATAAATTTGAAACTCCTCAATTGAATATTCCTGTATTACCGACGTCGTCGAAATCTTCAAAATCGAGCTCGTCTTCATTATCCTCTGCGTACCCTGGCTTAGACATGTTGACGAGTATGGCTTTAGGATTAGGATCTGCGAATATGCCACTTCCATTAGGAGCCGGTGGTTTAGAAAGCTTAGCCGCAGCCAATAGTATGCTAACAGGACTTTCACCCGGGCTATCGTCAAACTTAGCTGCAAGTCTCTCGAGTACCAAATTATCGGATCCACCATCTTATGCTGCTTCTTTACAAAATCTAACAAGTATGGCTGCTTATGAGAAAACTTCTACGAGTACTTCAACAAGCAATACGACTTCTACTGCACCGATCCCAGCCAGTATCGCTTCTAGCCTCATGATGAGTTCTGCAGATATAGCTAATGCATTATTTTCTGCGAGCAAGTATTCCAGTGCCGGTATACTAGGCATACCAGATCCAATGTCAAAGTCGACTTTAGCTGCCAACAATATGTTCTTAACACCATCTTTGTTGAAAATGCAAGAGACCCTATTAAAACCTCTAGCTAATAGCAGTCCTATTTCTTCAAAAGTTGGTTTAGATCAGAATGTATTGATGAAATCACCGCATGACTTATTAAAGAGCAGTAAAGATTATTTGCCTCCAGATTTTGGAAGCATCGGTAAAGGTAAAATGGAAAGTCCGTTGGATACAGGAAAACATGCAGAAAGCTCGTCGAAAGCTGATTCGTCTAAGCCTATCGCTTTGACTTCGGATACGGCGACTGATTTTAGTATGCCGTCACGGGTTGGCGGGGAATCATTTTTGAATCAAATGCTAGAGTTGACTAAGAAGACTACGATGTCAGATTACATGTCGGATTATAATCAGCCATTAAAATTGTCTGAAGAAGAAGTTTCGAGTGCTTCACAATCGAGTCATTCATACACAAATACGTCTAGTATTGTAGACACTATTGCGCAGGTAGCGATGGGAAATTATTCCAAGATGGACGACGTTATGGATTACACTAAAGGACAAGATTATAGCACATCTAAAAACTCCTCGAATGACGATAACTAGGATAACTCATTAAAAGCGTAATGTTTAAAAAATAGATTTTGCATTTATCTGATCTGGACTTTTAGACTGATATAATTTATTAAGATATTTGCTATTGACTATTAGTCGATTTTGTATTAAACGTAGTATTATAGGCTAAAAATATAGGTTTAGGTTTTATATTTGTAAGTGATGTTTTAATTATTACAAATATTTATCATATACATGTGTATAAAAATTTAGATCCTTCATTGATTCTTATAACCAGTCAGTTTTTGTCGCTCTTTAATAAACAAATAATTGAAAACTGACATATTTATTACTTGTAATGACAAAGGTATTTACAAATATTATATGTGGTAATAGAAATAAAATGTAATTTAATTTAAAATATCGTTTCTTTTATAATCCTTCTTAAAGCCTGATGCTTTCCACTTATATTTTTTTCATTGAATGTGAATTTTCCCAAACAAATTACAATACACATGTACACTATCATTCCTGTGCTGTTATTTTTTATATAAATACCTTATAATGTTTTTGTATTGAGTCATTTTATTATCTACGTAGAATTTCTAGAGGGTGTGATTAACCCAAAGATAATGGCCATTGTTTCAATGTCGCTTCAATCGATCACCCACCAATTAGAATCCTGATTGTTAATAGATAAATTTTAATCAACATGAGATAATAAAATGACGTTTGCATGATAAAAGTACTTTTCTTGTAATCACACATTCTTAGTGTTGATTGAACAACAAACTCGGTATTGTTTTTGCGATGTGTTAAAACTTCTAAACGTTAAAAGTGATGAAGTGCTTGTAAATTAAGTGTCCTTAAGTGCATTGTGAGATTTACAGGTCAGCCTGTTTCGTAAGTGATAAATTTTTCACATCTGTAACTAAAATTATTTAAAAAAAAAACATACGGACGAATTTAGTACCTCCTTCTTTTGGGAAGTCGGTCAAAAAGTATTTGTTTTGAAAACGCCAGACAATTGTGCTGCTCTTTGAGGCTTATTCATCTACGTAATAACAATGTATTATGATTCATTTAATTTATTTAAAAACACCGTATGGCGAGAAAATAAACGGCTGAAAATGCTGGTTAACATAATGTTAACAATTTATATGGATTTCTTCTAGAAATCTACCGTTAAAGTAGTAGTTTGTTTCTTATAAACGTAGTTTTAATTGCTCCGTCTTGTTCAAATGATAAATTGTTCTAACGTTGTAATGTTTTACTTTACGTATTATATCTAAAATTGATAAAAGTCTTATTGAATTGACTTTTAGTCTACGAATAATAATTTAATTTCCCTTTTAATAAATCTTTTGCATTGACTGTGGATGTTATGCGCAATAGAACAAATCGTAACAGAATAACTTGGCTAATCTTAAACTGCGGCAGCGCAAGAAAACAAAATCACTGTTTTAGATAGTGTGGAGTAAGTAGAAAGTTTAGTAAGTACTAGCTAAGAAATTCAACATAGTGTCATTTTTGTATGTTTCAGAGTGATAGGTAATGGCAACAACTCCAGGGTTCAAAGACCTTCAAGATGACAGCGACCAGTCGGATTCAGAATTTCAGCCGCTCTACGACGACACTGACGAATTAGAGTATGTTTTATATTTTAGATATGTTTTATATCATAAATTCGAAAGCTTAGATTGATGGATGTTTGTTAAAGTTTGTAGCCTAAACTGCTGAACAGATCTCAATGAAGTTTCACATAGTTGTAGAGTATAGTCTGGAAGAATACATAGGCTACTTGCTTTTGTTTTTTTAAGTCCACGCAGATGATGTCGCGGGCGAAAACTAGTAATATTTGCTTAGGTTTTTTTCATAATAAAATTAAACAACGTAACCATATGTTGACTCTCTTAGATAAATCTACCTGTGAAATTCCTTTTATCTGAAACCGAATGCAGTCACTAATATTTACACAATCTGGTTAAATAAAGCTTTGGATAAAATTGATGGACAAGCATTTTCAGTTTTAAGCAACTTTTTTTAGTTAAAATAACATCAAAGCATAATGATGTTCGCCCTACTGTTTATGTTATAAATTTACCTTATTCTATTCTTGAGAAATTAATTATCTTGCGAATATACACTGATAATAGCTACTCGTATTATTGCAGTTATCACTTAGATCTTATAGATTATCGTTATATTATTCCTTTGTAGAGATTTTGATTTAAATTGATTTCCTGATTAAATATTATAGTCAATCGAAATGTGACTATCTTGGAAAATAATTACATTATAGTTTTTATTGTTTTCTAAACAGTCAAAGAACAGCACAAGAAACAAAAGGATGGAATCTGTTTCGAGAGATCCCTGTGAAGAAAGAGAGTGGGTCGATGGCATCGACGGAATGGATCGACATAAGTATGAAGGTGTTCAAGGTCTTGGCATATATTTTCACCTTCGCGGCTGTTTTGGGGTCGGCTGTTATAGCGAAAGGAACTTTACTATTTATAACTTCGCAATTGAAAAAAGATCGTCTCGTCAGCCATTGTAATAGAGCTTTAGGTAATAAACTAGCGATTATTGTATAATTTTAAACTAAATAAAAACAGCAACATAGAACTAATACATACAATTCTGAATATTTTTAAATTAACGTATATTTGTTTTAGCTCTGGACAAACAATTCTTAGCAGTTCTCTCGCTAGAAGAGCGAGTGTCATGGCTTTGGGCTGTGTTGATTGTGTTCGGTGTACCAGAATTGGGCATGTTTATTAGATCAGTACGAATTTGTTTTTTCAAAACTGCAAGGAAACCGACCAGATTGCAATTTATTATAGTAAGTAATGTATCAAAGATACATCATTTTATCAAGAAAACCATTATAGAGCTGAAGTTACAGTTTCCACCGAAAAAGACATGATATGAAAATACATTTTTTTTAAAGTCGTCTCATTTTAAGATCCTTTATACACGTGCTTTGGCAATGTAACGGCTAACAAAAATGTCTCCTTAGTGACGACTTACATGAATAAAATAATTAATAACATCTAATGTTTCCAGGCTTTCTTAATCGAGACGTTACATGCAGCCGGTGTTGCTATATTAACCCTTATTATCCTGCCTGAGTTGGACGTCGTTAAAGGAGCCATGTTATTAAACTCCCTATGCTTCGTACCCGGACTACTTAACGCATTAATCAGAGATAGTAACGAAAGTCGATATTTAATTAAACTTATTCTGGATGTATTTGCGATCTCCGCACAAGCGACTGCGTTCGTCGTTTGGCCACTTCTAGATGGAAGCCCAGCTCTATGGGCCATACCGGCCGCTTGTGTTTGCATCTCGTTGGGATGGTGGGAAAATTATGTGGACTTTACAGAAAACAAAACATCCTGTACGTATTAAACTTAACTTTGGTTCATAAACTTTTAAAGCACTTCTTTAACAATATGTTGGCATCCTTCTCATTTCCTTATTAAGTGTGTGTGTGTATGTGTGAGACAGAGGGAGAGAGAGAGAGAGAGAGAGAAATGTATTACAATGTTACTCTAATATTTGTGTATACAGTATGTATCTTATTATAATAATATTTTTTAGTTGTTTTCTACTATTTATGCGAATTAAAAATGGCACTCAAGAAAACAAGGTATTATACTCAGAGAGTTCTTTCTTTGTGGAAGATTTGCGTGTTTATGGTTTGCATTATAATTTCACTGCACGTTCAAGACGACAATCCTTTCGCCATCTTTACATCCACCAGCGAGGGTTTCGCACCGCGCAACTACAGTGTCTACGAAGTAAGTGATATAGTAAAAATCTTGAATAAATAAAAAAGCTTATGAACTTTACACACTCTAAAATATCTACAATTATTACATTTTGAATTTTGTCAGTCAACATTTAATTTGTTATGCGTTACTCTATGATGACCTTTAACAGTTTGAAGGTTATTATAATATATAATAATAATTTATTTAAGAAGGATGAATCATAGATGTTTTAATAAGATGTTTTATTTTAGCTCAGGGTAATATTCGAAGATGTATACGACGGCAATTTGCAATTCGATTTGTCAGAGGCGGCGTTCATCTTACCTGTTTCGTGGACGTCGCCGCTTTGGGTGGCTCTGATACAAGTGGCGGCGGCATATTTCTGTTTCGCGAGCGCAAAGTTCGCCTGCAAAATCCTCATACAAAATGTCAGCTTCACATTCGCATTGAGCCTCGTCGGACCGGTTCTAGTCAATCTGTTGATCGTATTCTGTGCGATGAGAAATGCGAATCCTTGCGCGTTTCACGGGACAATACCTGATTATTTGTTCTTTGAAATACCACCAGGTTAGCAAGATTTTTAAATGTAACATTAAAGCGAAGTATATTTTATTCATAGTATGATATACTAACTTTCACCCGCGACTTCGTCTGCGTGGAATTGAAAAAAAACAAAAGTGAATAGCCTATGTGTTCTTCCAGACTATCCTCTACATCTATGCCAAATTTCATCGAAATCCGTTCAGCCGTTTAGGCTACAAACTCTAACAGACATCCATCCATCTAAACTTTCGCATTTATAATATTAGTATGATTAAAATAGAAACAGCACGCAACAACATTCATTAAAATTCATTTCACCTGACGCTCTTCTTTTGATTTGGAAGTAATGAACTGCAGTATTACTTAAGGTTAAAGATGAAAAACTATTGAAACATCATTTGCAAATAGTACTAGTTGAAAGTATATGACTGATACTAAAATCTCAGCTCAGGAATCGGCGCTTAGAATCTCTATAGTGTCATCGGTGTCTACTATCCTGTCAGGCATACTAAGCGAGAGGAGTCTAATCATAGATAGAACAACGATCATCTGCTGTACTGACTTACATTAGGTTTTTATAGTTAAAATTCATATCACGTTAAAAGTAATACATGAACATTATGATTTAAATAATCTTTGATATCACAGTTTACATAACTAAAATTAAATTTGACTAAGGTTTTGAAACATACATATGTATGCTTTCAGTTTACTTCTTAAAAGAATATCTAAGCAATGAGATGGCTTGGATCTGGTTGCTGTGGTTGGCATCTCAGGCGTGGATAACAGTGCACACGTGGATGCCGCGCTGCGAACGTCTCGCTGCGACAGACAAACTGTTCGCCAAGCCGTGGTACCTCGGACCACTCATTGACCAATCATTACTATTGAACCGTACGAAAGACGACGAAAATGACATACCGATCGAGGTAGATTTCAATACATGAGGCTTTAATAGACTTATTTTTTGTGGATTTCTAATCCAAACATACTTTTTTGTTGCATAGGACTTAAGGGAACTCCAAGATGAAGATGATCGATCTCACGCTAGTTCTGAACAAGTGGCTAAAGATATAAAGCCCTCTGATAGTATAACTAGGTATAACTTCAAACTTCTGTTAAATACCTTGTATAGCTCTAAAAATCATGTTTAAGTTAGCGGTTTTATAAAAACAATAATCTTTACTATAGGATTTACGTTTGCGCAACCATGTGGCATGAGACAAAGGATGAGATGATCGAGTTTTTAAAGTCTATTTTCCGTTTGGATGAAGATCAGAGCGCGCGACGCGTGGCTCAGAAATACCTGGGTATTGTGGACCCTGATTATTACGAACTGGAAAGTAAGTATAACTACATCATATAAGTAACTGATACTCTCTGATTATGGTTCAATCGACTAATATTCTTTTTAATATGTCTATAGGTCACATATTCATGGACGACGCTTTCGAAGTCTCAGATCACAGTGCAGAAGATTCTCAAGTGAATCGCTTCGTGAAATGTTTAGTAGATACTATCGATGAAGCGGCTTCTGAAGTGCATTTAACAAATGTACGACTAAGACCACCCAAGAAGTTCCCCACACCGTACGGTGGCAAATTAGTTTGGGTCCTACCAGGAAAGAACAAAATGATTTGTCATTTGAAGGATAAATCGAAAATTAGACATAGGAAACGATGGTCTCAGGTAATTTGTACAAGACAGTTTTACTATTTAATTAGCTACGAAACAAAAATAACTAAAGACTTGCTTGATTTTTTTCAGGTGATGTACATGTACTATTTCCTAGGTCATCGATTGATGGATTTACCGCTATCTGTGGATCGGAAGGAAGTGATCGCAGAAAATACTTACCTGCTCGCGTTGGATGGTGATATTGATTTTAAACCTTGCGCTGTCACATTACTTATAGATCTAATGAAGAAAGACAAGAACTTGGGAGCTGCTTGTGGACGAATTCATCCTGTTGGTTCTGGTGAGGGGTACACTAATTACAGATGTTAAACATGTCTTAGAGGAAAGGATATCCTCACAATACTATCGTTATTGATTCTATCCATACTTATCGTAGGTTTTATGGCGTGGTACCAAATGTTCGAATACGCCATCGGTCATTGGCTGCAAAAGGCGACGGAACATATGATCGGCTGCGTGCTCTGTAGTCCGGGATGCTTCTCGCTCTTCAGAGGAAAGGCTTTGATGGACGACAATGTTATGAAGAAATACACATTGACATCAAACGAGGCTCGTCACTACGTACAGTATGATCAGGGTAACACACAATTTGTACTAAAAAATCTAAAAGTTTAATGGCTTACGTGTTCTTGTAAAGTAGGTCTGCAAATCAAGAAAACAGTTTTGAAAATGGTGTTTTTTCATATTCATATATGTCGTGATAGGCGAGGACCGATGGCTGTGCACCCTGCTGCTGCAGCGCGGCTACCGCGTGGAGTACTCCGCCGCCTCGGACGCGTACACGCACTGCCCTGAACGCTTCGACGAGTTCTTCAACCAGCGTCGCCGCTGGGTGCCCTCCACTATTGCTAACATTTTCGATCTGTTGGCGGACTCTAAACGCACCGTCGAAGTTAACGATAACATATCTACTCTCTATATTGTATACCAGGTGGGTTAATTCTTAATTTTTTTCCAATGGTTCATGGGTTATTTTGACTGCCTAAATATCACAACCAGTATACGACGTAAGTTACATTTTTTTTACTAATTAATTTGCTTTAGACGCTGCTCATGATGGGCACAATCTTGGGTCCAGGCACGATCTTTCTGATGATGGTGGGCGCGATGAACGCGATCACCGGCATGAGCATCATGAACTCTCTGCTATTGAATCTTGTCCCGGTGCTACTTTTTCTTGTGGTCTGTATGACTTGCAAGTCTGAAATACAGGTACGTGTTTTTGTTTACTTTCTCCTAATTTCGTTTGGTTGTAAGCGAAGGACTCAATTTTATGCTTTCATTAGTTACTAAGTTATTAATTTGCTTAACAAATAATTGAACTTTTAACAAATAGTTGAACTTGGCGTTCCGCATAGAGTCAGAACGAGGGAATTATAAAAAGTTTAATTGAAATATCCAGGATCCAGGAACTTATCGCATATTAAAGAAGATTTATAGCTTCGTTGATGTTTTCAGCTAATGCTGGCTAACGCAATAACATGTGTATACGCCATGCTGATGATGATGGTGATCGTGGGTATAGCTCTCCAAATAGTGGAGGACGGCTGGTTGGCGCCCTCCAGTATCTTCACAGTTATCACTTTCGGAATATTCTTCTTGACTGCAGCGTTACATCCTCAGGAAATTATCTGCTTATTATATTTGGGCGTGTATTACATAACTATTCCAAGCATGTACATGTTGCTCATTATTTATTCGTTGTGCAATTTGAATAACGTATCATGGGGTACGAGAGAAGTCGCACAGAAGAAAACACTCAAGGTAAGAAAGAAAGCTTTAACGGAAATATCTGTTGGATCTTTCGAAGAACTGTATAGTTTATTGCATTATTTTTCAGGAATTAGAAATGGAGAAGAAAGCTACAGAAGAAGCGAAGAAGAAAATGGATACTCAAGGAATGATGAAATGGTTCGGTAATAAATCTGAGGAAAGCAGTGGTTCTTTAGAATTCAGCGTCACAGGCCTGTTCAAGTGTATGTGCTGTACGAACCCTAAAGATTACAAGGAAGATTTACATTTGCTTCAGATAGCCAATTCTCTTGAGAAACTTGAAAAGCGCTTGGAATCATTGTACGTAAACAAATGAAAAGACAATTTTTAATTAACAAGTAAAGATTGTGACAAGCCCACACTTGTGTGATTCGAGAATTAAATCAGAAGCCAGATACTAATTAACATAGTACCTTATATTGGAGGCTTTTTTTTTTTTTATACCATAAGATAGCAAACGAGCAAGCGGTCACCTGAATCCGCCAAAATGGCTATGCGCTCGCTGCCCATAGATATCCGCAATTGCAGATGCGTTGCCCACCCTTATCCGACGGAAGAAGAGACGCAGATAAAGAGGATATTTCCCCTTCCTATGCATCTCCTCCACCGTCAAATCCACTTCCCCTTCCCATCCTCTCCTTATAAGAAAAGGGTGGTAAAGAGAAAGGGACTTAAATTAGGCCTCCGGCACCACACTCATCAGACGAAACACGGAATTGCTTCCATTTCACGCCTGTCTTCTGTGTGGTCGTGGTATTACACCGGGCGTGCCGGCCCATTCGTGCTAAGATGTTAAAGCGGGCACTACCACTGTAAAATGTGTTTGTGAATTGTTCAGGGGTGCTCCGCCGGAGATGGAGCCTGCGCCCCGGCGGCGCTCTTCTATGCCTCTCCGGGGCGATACTCTATCTATGCTGCCAGAATACGCAGATAGTGAGGGTTCTGCCGATATTCCAAGGGTATGAAAGTCCAAACTGATTTTTTTTACGTTGTACGTACTTTGTATTTAAACACACCTTTATTTGATTATCTACTTCTTTCTGTTCTATTTTTTTTTATTTAGGAAGAAAGAGATGACCTAATCAACCCCTACTGGATAGAGGACCCGAATCTGCAAAAAGGTGAAGTAGACTTTTTGACAACAGCTGAAACCGAGTTCTGGAAAGATCTGATTGACGCTTATTTGCGACCGATTGATGAAAACAAGGAGGAACAGGTAATATCTCGGCTTTTGCTTATAATTAATAAGAAATTATTTTTTACTGGAATAATGGTAAAAAACATTGGAAACTTACATAACATTGTGTGTATTTTAGGAGCGTATTAAAACAGATTTGAAGAACCTACGCGACACAATGGTGTTCGCATTCGTGATGTTGAACGCGCTGTTCGTGCTGGTTATATTCTTGCTGCAACTCAACCAGAGTCAGTTGCATTTCAAGTGGCCGTTCGGACAAAAGATCGGTATTATGTATGACGACGAAACAAACATAGTAAGTTTTCTTCTTTAATTATAAGTTTTTGATATGGCTAGAAGTGACTGAGCAAAAAATATTGACGAGAGTTTTATACGTATTTTATAGGTTTACTTAGAACGTGAATATCTGATGTTGGAACCAATCGGGTCTTTATTCCTGATCTTCTTTGGTACAGTGATGGTCGTTCAGTTCATTGCGATGTTGTTCCATCGACTTGGCACTCTTACTCATTTGCTGTCGACAGTCCATCTCAACTGGTACTTTACGAAGAGGGTGAGTTGAAAATATTATCTTAACCAATAGGTGTAAGTAGCCAAGATAAAATGCAACATTACCCTTAACATCTCAATTAAGACACCTTTCTAGAACAAAGGAAAAACTAGACTAGACTAACTTTAGAAAGCCCCTTAAGTATTAGACTTTATGTCTTACACATTTGAAGTTTATTCAATCCATAGTGTTAGTTTTGAATTATCTGTTATGACTTTTATGTACAGGCTGACGAAATGACAGAACAAGCGATGATAGAAAAGCAGGCGATAGAAATAGCGAAGGACCTCCAGAAATTGAACGTGGACGACCTGGAGCGGCGCGGCGTGGACGAGGCGAGCGTGGCGCGCCGCAAGACGCTGCACTACCTCGAGCGCGCGCGCGACCACAAGCACAGCGTCATCAACTTGGACGCCAACTTCAAGAGGCGGCTCACCTTGCTGCAGAATGCCGATCCCGGTAGGTTTACACATATACTGTCTAACATACAGTCGGTAAGCGCAGATTTCTAATTTAATATTAACACTAGAGAAGTCTTTTAGTGTCCAGGTAACGATTTTTAGTGTGGCAATTTAATCTTGTATTATTGAAGGTATCAACGAATCTCAGCATATGAAGACCAATAGTCAATAAGTTGTTAAACAAAATTCATTTTCTAAATCGCGTGTTTGCGTAGAAGTACTTCTTATGCTCACTGTTTCTAAGGTCGTCTTAGATTAATAGTGAAAAGTGCAGGCCGATATTTATTTTGACTATTCAGGGGAGACCGGCAATGGACAATGGACGTCTAATCTATCAGCGGTGGGTATACCCTACCCACCACCACCCATGGCTCCACCGACACACAGGTCATACGGGCCGAATCGCGGGAGGGCCCACACGGTCTGACCGCATGTACCCTGTCTCCCTACAAGTTATATCGTCTATTAATTTGTGACAAGTTTCCCCTAATGGACACGACGACACAATGTACACGAACATGTTCGCCGTCGGGCATCCACACCAGCGCCTACTCCAGTCTATACCTTCGCTGATGCTAAAGTAACTATCCTTTGTTATGCGTAGATATGATAGCTCGCATGCCGTCGCTGCGCGGCAGCGTGTCTGCTCGACGCGCCACGCTGCGCGCGCTGCAGGCTCGCCGCGAGTCGCTGACGGCGGAGCGGCGCCGCTCGCAGCTGCAGCGAGACTCCACAGCCTACCTGTACGACGAGCCTAAAGCCACGGTACGTATCTATAATAATCGTCCTAGGCTGATATATCTCAGAGGTGCTCGAAGCCTCCCCAAGTGAGGTGACTAGGCTTAGGTACGGATTGGGTGAATTCACCAAACATCTTTGAATTACTTCGAAAAATCAATAATATGCTTACTGTTTATACAGTAATAATTACCCAGTAATTAGTTTTAAAATACCATTTGACTGTCCTTTGACAATTCGGTGAATACAAACCAAATGACAAATTCATAACACTTCAAAATTAATATAACGGAATAATTAGAGGGAAATGATAACGGTCGATTGCTAATTGCCTTGCATGTGTCTTGCACTAGTTTGTTTATTATGAAAATATGCAAATACAACATTTATCGTAATTTCATTATTTACATTAATTGAGATTGCGTATTACTTTTTATGATTTATAAATTCATATTAAAAGTTAAATAGCAATACTTTTTAGTCATCTTCATACCTAAAGCTTGTAGCTCGTGAAAAGGTTACCTGGTACCCGCAAGGCCGAATTCCTTTATATGACGTCATGCTTTACTATTAAAATCGCTTTCAGTTAGTAGTACACTTAAATAAAAACCATTTTACTATTTAAGTGCATGTTGACCTTGTATAAACGCAGGCTATAGGTATTAAAACAATAGACAAACAGATATTTTTATTTTTACAAAATACTAAGAAATGTAGTTGTGTAATGACATCGTGACGGGAAATGTTGCATTGCAAACTCGTATGAATGCGCAAGTCCACTGTTGCAAACCTCATTAGTCTGTGTAACTCATTTGACTTCCTTAAGCTACGAAATATGACAAAAAATAAACTAGTTATAGATATCTATCCAATTACAATCCATTATTGCTAAGTAATAGTAGCCGTTTAATTTTTATTCTTTGTAATAAGTCGAATGGGATTTGAATCCCGTAAGTAAAATTGAAACCTATAAAAAACCCCAAACATTTTTTTTGCGTTAATATGAAAACCGTTATCACATTATTATCATAATAATCATACATTTGTTTATACGATTGTAGGATAGTAATAAATGCTACGTTTTATTTAGCAATTATTTTCATGGTCCGCTGACTTAGGTGGTACTTGCTATCTAAGTCAAGGGCTTTGAGTTCGAATTACGCTCCGTTCCTTATTTTCTTGACAAAGTATGAGAACTTTTCTATTTCGTAACTGGCTGGTTTTAATTTAATACTAGCTTTCACCTGCGACTCCGTCCGCGTGGAATTAAAAAGAAAACAAAAGCAAGTAACCTACTCGTATGTGTTCTTCTAGACTATGTTCTACATCTGTGCCAAATTTAATCGAAATCCGTTCAGGCGTTTAAGCTATAAACTCTAACATACATCCATCCATCTAAACTTTCACATTTCTAATATTAGTTAGATTTATTTAGGTGTGTTGAATTTGTCTTATTTTGGTAAATAGGTTTCCTAGCATATTATATTAGTTATAATATTTCTATTAATTCATTGTATTTGTTACTAGTTGAGCGATCTAGCGGGCAGGTCGTCGATGTCTGGCGCGTATGTGAACAAGGGCTACGAGCCAGCTCTAGACAGTGAGGACGACGGCTCGCCGGCGCCGCGCCGCAGCACCGTGCGTTTCAGAGACAACTTTAAATAATCACATTGCTCTGTATATCTATTTATTAAACGTATTTTTATCATGATCTCTAAATTAAATGGTTTATTTGAACTGATTTTGAATGACTGGGCTTTTAGTTTTTCTCAAAAAAGGGCACTACATCGTCAGAATAGCCGTCAGTTTTAAGTTATTGGTTATTGAATCTTTAATAGAACAGTAAGTAATCTAAGTGACTACTTGTAAGTAATCTTGTAATTGAGTTAAATTATATCATCATAAATGTTTAATAAACCAGATTTGATTAAATTACAAGAAACTACGCATCATTTAATATTATTCATAACGAGCCGTTGCTCGCGACTTCGCCCGCGTGAAATTACAAATATAACCTATTACGTTCGCCCTTTTTTTCAACCTATTACCAAAAGTATTAACTTAGCAGTAATCTACGTAATAACAGAAATCTACCGATGCAAGATTCCAAATTTCTAAGCCCGGTAGCTTGAAAGCTGATTTTTCGGTTACCCTTATTGTTTGTGTTCGCGATATCTTCTAAACTATTAGTCCAATTTAAATACTGTAAAGGACAATTTTATTCTACATTAAATTCTCCTGATAACAAACGCATTTATTTGGATAAGGATTAATATTGAAACCAATAAAAGAACGCTGCAAATAGCGTAGGGTTTTTAATTCATTTTGTAAACAAAAAAGTGGTTATTGTAAGAAAACCGCTAAAGATAGATATATGCTATCGCGGACTTTTCTGTAGAACTTTTTGAGATCTACAATTCTTTCATACATCATTTTTATATACCTCTAACGGTTTAGGCAGCGTAAGCCGAGAAAAGTTAAAGTTTAGTGAATTTTTAACGCCGGCGTCCAGAAACACGCTGTTTATTAATAGTTCCTAAACATTAGTAATAATAAAATATAGCCTATGTTACTCACAGATAAATTACCTTTCTGATGATGAAAGAATTTTTAAAATCGGCCCAGTAGTTTTTGAGTTATTTCAATACATACAAAAATACAAAAATACAAAAATACAAAAATACAAAGTTTTCCTCTTTATAATATTAGTATAGATATAGATATAGATATATAATAACATAGAAGTTTGTGTAAAACAATAATACTTGCCAAATAAAACTCTTCTTAACATCGTTTAAGCGGAACGTGTCCTTGAATAGAGTCGTGGTGTCGATGACTAATTTGCTTAGATATTTATTGTCTGCAACATAAGGCTTACAAAAAGATTGAGTTGAAAAATAAATCGCGGAAAGGTCATAAGTTCGTAATAGGACAAAGGTTGGCCACTTTTTTAAAGAATGATTAATCCTTAGTTATTTAAAACGGACATTATTGATTTAATCTATTTTATTTTGCACATTATATTGATGTAAAAGAAAATGAATTTAAAGTAAATTATAACGAAAGCTCAAAAAAGTTCATTAAATTGATATAATTAAATGAATACAACTAACTCATAGTTAAAGAGCTGAAGTTACATGTATATCGTCAGTTTCTTTTGTAAACGACTTGCGAATGGCTAATGGCTAGTAAGGTATGGTCAGTGGCTACTGGCTAGTGAGGTAGAGATTGTCGAAGTGACAGGTCACCGCGGCCCCGTGTCGACTGTTGTCCGGAGTGGAGCCGCAGTGAGTGCGCGGCAACTCTCGCGACCGCACCGCGCGCACGATGCGCATACGCAACGTAAACGCGAGTGTCCCAAACCAACAGGAACATTGTGAAGTGATAACATATAGGATTTAAGTAGGCGTCGATAAAAAGGTAAGCAAAGTTTAAAAATAATAATATGTTTTTTTTTTAATTTTATTTGACATTAAATTTTTGGCGAGGCCAGAGTGCGTGGTGCGAAAGTATGCAAGGGTTATTGCGAATGATAATTTGAATATTCGTTAGATTACAAAACTATCCTATATTTAGAATGTTATTGCTAGTATTGACTTAAGTTCTTGGTATCTATTGTAAGAAATATTTCTTTGAACTCTATCTTGCGTTTCGCTTTCGAAAGTTCAAATCCGTCTCACAAGAATTAAACGGTTAAGTAGGTTGAAAACGAAACGTGTGATATTTTAACATGTTTTAGTATTTACGTGCATAATATGAATTTATATCGCAACAAACAAAAGTGAATGTAGGTGTTACGCGAGTCGACTGATCAAGGCAGTAGAACCTTCAAGCTTTAATCCCAGTCCAGCCTTGCGTTATAAGTTCTATGTGTTTAATTTCTATAAACAAAACGTGTTAAATGTTCAAAAATTACACGCGAATAAAATTATACTTGACCTTCCGTTAGTTTTAACAAAGGTCATTTGTATAAAATCAGTGAAAAATTGCCCGATTTCACTTTTATGAGTATATTCAAAACCTATTAAAACACAATTGCCATTGAATTTCTTTCACTTTTTATTTATTACATCGTACAACGCATTCCTTAATAAATAATTGCCTAAACCATTAAGCTAACGGTACCATATACTTAAAATTATTCATTAACTAAAATAAATTAAGTTGTCATAATTGCATTATCATTTGGTCATGACATACTAAACAAAAGGAAAATATATTTTAATTGTTATAACAAAGCCGAATAGAATGGCATGGCATGTTCAGGTTTGTGAGAGCCTTAAGACCTCGCTTACATCCGGTTCCGGCAGAGGGTCGTTCTCACTTCGAACAAGAGCAATTTTGTTACTTCCGTAGCTGTAATTAACGTAATTTTATGCGTGCCTTTTGCACTTGTTACTTATGAAAAAACTTTATTTACTACGATTATACGAATACGTAATTAAAAAGTCAACCGTGTTTTGTCTTCATTCATCTAAAGATGAGTTTCCAAGGAATTAAAGAGACGACGAATGTTTTGTTTGTACATTTCAAACATTGGTTTATATTAGGTGAATTGGGAATTTGTACCCACGGCCTCAAGTTACATAGTTCGCGCTCTAGTAATTTTAATGCCTTCGACAATACTTGGCAGAAACTTGCCAAATAAATTCTTCTCACAGTTTATTAGACACCATAAAACTTGTATAATCTCGGACCACGCACGGTTAGCGGGGTAATCCAGCTTAGTCATCAAAAGTCATAAACTGGTCATATCTTAATTTCTATTCATACAGGGACTTTACTATTTAATACTTGGGAAGCATAATTGTATTTTATCTACATACAAAAACCGCAAAACAGGTTATGTAGTTGACATTTACATGTAAATATTCTCCACAGACTACCAAATAAAATATGTTTCCTACAATAAACACAAAAATATCTTTGATATTGGCGATGGAACTTTTTTCTTATGGCAACAAATAGACCGAGGTAGAAGAAATTGCTTAAGCCAAGGCCCACAAAGGCTGTAGAGCTAAGAAAGAAGCTTTTGCTTAATTATATCATTTTTTACATTAGTATAGCTAAGTAAAGAATGTCGTTGTGTGTGTTAGTTATTTATAACTGCTTTAGTGATTTGATCTAAAACCATAAACACTGAACACTGGCCCAATCCGCTAAGGGAGTGCCATAGACAAGAAACTGAACTGAACTGAACTTAGTGATTTGATTTTGATAAGCTTTGATTAACTGTGTGTGAACAATAAAGTTTTCGCAACTTTAACCGTAACAGAAACATTAAGATTCGATACGGAACATTTACCTATATTTTAAATTTTCCACGCTCCACTTTAGAAAATTTTAGAACAATTTTATACTTTTCGCAAAATAGCAGATATTTATAACATGTAGGTGACATGCGATAATATTTAATTAGTATTAATAAGTTAAGTTAGGTTATGTTTTGTTATTAGTAATAGTAAACGATTTTTAGTTAAGGATAAAAGGTAGTTACCTTCTCAGTATGATTAATACGGAAAAAAATTCTTACTCTGCATAATGCGTCATCTCGAGTCCATAACATGTTTCTCTCACCGTGAGTTTCCATTGCCAAAATAACTATATTAAAACATAATCTTATCTATCTCATTTACTTGAAAGAAAACAGAGATAACAAAATATTTCGTGTGTTTCGTAATGTAAAAGCCAAGTCAGACGCGCTTTTCTATATAAAAGACTTCAACGCATACTTGATTATGACCATAAATATTAGTCACTCGTAGTTTATGTTGTGGTTGATATTTAAATTTTATGCTTGTATTTTCCAATCTTTGTTTGAAGCATGTTTATAAGAATTGTCATGTTTTTTAATTATTAATATTTTGTCGATCTATTATCGAAGGACAATTTGTCACGATTTTAAAAATTAAGTTTTAGTTCGATGACAATTCGTGTTAAACTATAGCTTATTTTTTACTGATAATTAAGTTAAAAAGGCCTTACAACCAATTCGTTGTTACAAACACAATAATAAAACATAAAAAAAGTTCAAGTCAAAGAAACATGAAGCAAAAAAAATTCTTTTTTTGTAATCACTCCATTTAGTAAATTTAGTGGAAAGGAAACAATAATAAAGAAATCAACGTCTACATGTTACCGAGCAACAATAAATTGCAAACTGACTTATTAACGGATGACGTGGTGCTTAGTGACGGATCATTAGTGAATACGAAATAAGTTAATGATTAAGTTTATTTTACGTCATCAAAAAAAACACAAATGTTTTTTTTTTTTAATACTAATATTAAATTAGACAAGTGTGTATAACCAGATAATAATACTGATTACTAGTATTAGTAATACTGATAATGGTAAGAAAGGTATTTAGTCACTAAAACCATAAAATATGTTTAATTTTACTACTAAGTACTCTAGCGGAAGGTACTTTTTATCAATTTTATCCGCAGTCAATATTAAATCAGATCCAGTAATATCTTTGTACGGCATCTCGTAGTTGTGACGTAGCGAGGCCTACTTTCTCTTTTGTTTAGTACACATTTTCTCATGACTTCATCTTACGATCTATTGATGTCGTAACCATCACTTGCAAGTAATACTTACACTTGTCTCTTTATAGTCAGTACTTCTAATGTTACCTGACTATTGTAAAATAAAGATTATTTTGAATAATATTATTGGGTGTCACCTGTTTTTTGCTATTCTGCTGTCATTTATTACGTTGGTTTGTTAACTCTTTTTAATGAAATAAAATGTTGCATTTTTAGAAATAAGGGGTTATTTTACAGTTGTTATTTTTTTCGTAATTCAAGAAAGTATAAGTAAAATGTCGTTAAGGCGTGTTTTGAGAACAGTAGATCGCGGCGTCTGGAATCGGAATTTCAAGAAAGCAGATGGATGAAACTGGTAAATGCCTCTTACATTTAACATGATTCGAATACAGATGTACCGCATTGTACAGTTACATTGTAAATTCGAGTTGTAGTCTTTAAAAAAGAATAACATTCGAGTCAGGACATAGTTGGTGGTCATAACATTATCAAAATGAAGCTTTAGATAACTATTTATGTACTACACTAACTATAATGTTGAATAAATTGCTGTAAACTTATTAATTAACAAAATTGAAAAACATTCAAACAATAGCGAAACAATCCATTATTATGTAACAACTTAAGCCAATTGATTCTTAAGATAGACCTTCATGGATATCATGAGCACCAGTTGAAATAAAAATATATAACGGTAGTCAACATTACAGTGGAAGGCATCTGATTATAATTCATTGGTACTGTTCTAAGCGGAAACACCGAGGCCGGTCTTCACGACCACGAATCACGCACATGGTATACTTGATTTCTAACCGGCTTATCATATATTATGAATTCCCAATAACAGAAACATTAATTTAAATATTAATTTATCACTTAACGTTTAGCATAATGCTTTTTTAACAAAAAAGCGAAGTAGAGTTCTTTTTCGTGTTACCATTACCGCATTTTTGAGTTGACAATTATTATTCTAATTTAGACTTCAGATGAAGGGATTTTTAAAAAAAATTCTAATTATTACTACAAAATATCAAAGTTTAAATGTTAAATGATTATTAACTTAAATATATCACCAGTTAGAGTTTTTAAGTATTTATTTAGCAACCGGCAATATAATGTTAAAGGATATGAAATCAAGTGAAACTTATTATAAAAAGAGGCAATCGACATGTTTTAAAACTTGTTTGTTGCCTAATTAATCAGAGTTCGACATATTTTTTGCGCATACTTTGGAAGGCTTCTAAGGCTCTGAGATTATTTTTATCGAATCTTAATTAATTATTCATGTGCGAAAAATTCTTTAAGTAAGGTTATATGGTAGAAATATTGACTACCACTCTATGTATGGAAGATGTCTTTAGTAATGTATGTTCATTGAAAAATGCTACCTTCCAAATATAGCATGCTTGGTTATACCTACTAGGCGGAAGAGAGAACAACTTATCCACTGGGCTACGAATACGTTTTATTCGAAATATTATTCGTTACTTAGCGAACTGTAATCAAAGTAGTTGAGTGTTAACTAAGGGAGACTCTAAGTGTAGATTTTTACACTAAGTGCGATCACTTGACCACTCTGAAGGAGCCAGTTGTTATTATTATGTGTGTTATTGTGAGTTATTACAAGTTAGAGAATTGAAAGGCATTAAGTTTGTAGTAGCCAACAAAGAATGTAAGGCAGTGTTGCGTAGTGGCGGTGGAATGGAGGCTGAGGCGCTCGAGGGGTGGAGAGGGGAGCTGTGCGAGGGGAGGGGTGGGCTGGCCAGCTGACGGCCGTCAACAGTGAAAGTGAGACTAAGTAACTCTACACTAATTTTAACGTGCTGACTTAAGATACTTACGCAAACATGTTAGTTATACCATGGCAGTTGTTACACTTTTATTATAGTTAAATTTTATCAAAAAAAAAATCGGGTCTTTTATTAATTGGACAATTGATATTAGAACTAATGAAGAATAAATGAAGTTAAGACAATTTGGTCACGAACAATAGCATCACATAAAAAACAATTATCAAAATACTAAATAAACTCAAATTTAAATATGAATAAGTAATCAGAATAAAATCTATACTAATATAATAAAGAGGAAAGATTTGTATTTTTGTATGCATTGATATAACTCAAAAATTACTGGGCCTATTTAAAAAAATATTTCACCATTATAAAGCTACGTTATTGCTGAGTAACATAGTCTATATTTTTAAACTATATTTATGTGGACGAAGTCGCGAGCAACAGCTAGTTGTTTTATAAAACACTCTGAATAATACTGTTCGCTAGTATAACGATCACTTTATATAACTGTATAAAGTAAATATAATTCAAATCACGATTGTAGTTTGTCTCGTTGTCCGAATGCACAACCCTGCAGCAAGCTCGCTCAGAGTCGCTGACCTTGCGGCCATCGACGCCGGACAGCCCTACGCCTCCGCCAAAACTTTGGGTTTCTACAATATCATTTGTCGTGGATTTCCACTGCCTAAAAGCTTATATTAAAACATACTGTTGTTTCGGTTCTTTCGAAGTGAGTGAAAGGGATGACAATATGTTTTATACAAGTTTTTAGACAGTGGGAACCCACAGTTATTTTTTTACTTTTATACGAATCATGACAACATTTCTCGCAGTTCCATTTTCAAATTAATTTTATGAAAAGAAAATGTCGATGAGTATATTTTTAATTATCTATTGTATTAATACATTTCCTATATGTATTTAAACAATATAAATGAATTTAACGAAGTTTTAGATTTAAAAAACCCGCAGACATTGTGGTAAAGTTATTTTACAGGTCAAGTAAAATGAATGATTAAATTCATTTCAAAATGTAAAACATGGACACATTTCTTGGTCGTCATTTAATCATGCTGATAAAAACAAATCGTGAAAATGTAGTACTTTTAAGATAAATAAATAATAAGTGTGAACTTCACAGAAACCAAAATGGTTCGTCTCAATTTGTGAGAGTGCATATGAACGACCCGCAAGGTCGAGGGATTGTACGGAATGCGAAAGGCCTGTAATGATTCATTGGTCCGGGAGAAAGATGCAAGCAAATATTCAATTTCTTTGTTACGCGTCGACAGTTAGTCCTGTGTAGTATCTTGTTTATACAGATTTACATAACCTTTGTCCAGTATTTTTTTAGTTTTCGCCATTTTCTTAAATTTCATATTGACCAAATTTAGTTGCAGTGTTAGGATGCCCTCACATAGTATAGAAAGATCTAGATCGACGAGGTCATCGCGGTCAGATATTTTTTTCTTTATTTTTAGATGTTATTTTTTATGCCTTAAATTACACAAATTTATAAAATTGCATTACCGATTTAAATTAAATATTTAATGTCCTCAATTTTCATTATCTATAAATTGTACAAAATGTTAAAAAAAGATTAACTATTGTTTCAATGCACATGTCTCCACAGTGGAAACATACCTTTGTATGGCATATGTAACGTTACTAATGCATGCTTTGTATTATTTCAGACATAATTTAAGATGGCGACTTCGGGAGGGAAGTCGCGGCGGGAGGAGGCGAGCGACAACTCCGACGACGAGCTGACTCCGCTCGCCAACGAAATATATGGCGGAAGGTACATTAAATAACTATAACCATGTCAGTCATTACTCAAATCAGGAAAATAGGATAACTTCGTTACAATTTATATCACGGTAAACTTCTTTTTATCTCATGAAATTTCATTTCCTTATTCATATTCTCAATACGTCTATAGAAAAATATATTTCAGAGAAGGACAAGAAAATATAGCTTTTATATTTGATTAATATAGATTTTATTGGTACATAAATAATGCACACAAACAAGATAAGTATACAATAACTCGATACTTATATAGCCTGTACCAACAAGGAACGAGTGAGTGGGCTTTATTTGCGGTAAACTAGCGTTTAACAAGCACTAGTCTATAAAACTTAAACTGAACATAATAACTTTTTATTTCTTGTTTACGCACATATCTAGCAGATTTTTTGGCTATACGTGGAACACGTTAATAGTTCACAAGTCGTGATTGTGTACAAATAAAAAGAATAACAGATGAATCTAGTGTGCAGCTTAGAGGTCGGTTCGCAGTTGGTCGGTCGCGGCGCGGCCCGGAACCCGCTCAAATGCCAAGGTTGTCAACTCTGACGACACAACTTTCGATCGATCGACTGCGCTACATTTTTGCGCCCCACTTCTCTACAAGACTTAACTCTAGCTGTTAGTCAGCCGTGCTTAAGTCTACTTAAGATGCCATTGATCATAATAATGTTTATTGAATCATGCGAAAGATAAATAGCAATTTACGGCATTTCCGTAGCAAACATTCATAGCATTCAAACGCTATAACAACTTTAAAACTGTTTTATTTTATTTAATATCGGATGGATTGGTTAATGAAGATTCTTATTTATTTCATAGATTTTAATGTTGTAAGAATACGACTCAAGTGGAGCGACTAGCATTTCCAAGCACTGTTCGAAACCAAATGGCGCGCGGCGGCGCGGGGTCGAGCGTGCCCCGAATATAAGATTTCAACGAGACTGACCCGACTAGCATTCACGCCATCTTTGTCTATTTTTCATACTTTTAAAGTTACTCCTTTGTTATATATTTAAATATTATGTCGTTACCCTATTACTGTAACTGTACTAAAGTATTTTCATTATTAATGTATGTATTTATATGTTGAAAGTTTCCTTACCAAGAGACTTGGTCATTGACCGTGATCGTTGGGCCCAATTTCGAAGTAATGGTTTGCATACTAAAGTTATCGGACGAAATGTTCGGAATACATTAGAAAAAGTTGATAATTATTTATTTCCTTTTAGTTATAGAGGCGAATAAAAATATAACATTTTTAAAAGCTCTTTTTGGTGACGTCAAACATGCTGTTCATACCTTCGTTTAACTGAAAACCATAGCTATACTGATATCAATTATCAACACGGCTCTTGCCTTTATTATTGTTTACTACTAAATTTATTACACGTGTAATAGACACGTTAATTTCCCCTTTAACATTTTTAACTATAAAATTAGTGATGATAATGGTGTCAAAATGTTAACGCAAAGTATGCGTTTAAAAAGTTCATTAGGCCAAGTGTTGTGTAAATGGTCGTGTGTATGTAGCGTGTTCTATTGTTACAAAATATGACGGCAAAAGTTAGAAACAGCCTGAGGCGTACGAAGTTTAGGTGTCGCTGTATCGTGATATTCCGAAGGCCATACTAGTTTCGTATTAATCTTGCAACGATTCAATTGAATTTCAATATTCGAACAAAGACAATCGATAATATACAATGTTAATTGTACATTACGATCTCAGAAACGTTAAATATTTGTTACTTTGTACAAAACCAGCAGTGTATTTGAAATCTTGAACTAATCGCCCGTTTGTTTGGGTTTATTCCATGAGTTAACGAAGTCTGTACATTGAATTAATCAAAATAACAAAAGACAATCTTCAAATAATCGTTCATAGATTTGAGAAACTATTTACAATAAGATTTAGGATCGGCATTAAGTTCATAATGTAGATTTAGTTGTAGCATATTTTAATAACTTTTTACTTATCATTCATATACTTTCCATTGGCTTAAGTGAACTGCATCGTCCACTTAATTTTACGACAGTTACAACAATTATGTAGTAAACAGCGATAATTTCTCTAAACCACTGCCGCAGAACGGAGAAAACTACAAGGTTTCACTCACTATAAGAGAAAAATATTAAACCAATTTATTTTATGAATAAAAATTAATCGACATACAGTAATATTTTCACGAATATTCTTTTCCATAAATCTCAATTTTATTTACATTTACATTTAAAGAACGAAAACATTGTAATAAATATAACACGGCGTCCACGATTATGTATTCAAAACATTTTTATTTGCAAAAATTATTAATATTCAAGTATAGTGTAGGAAACAATAGGAACGCGTGGTGGGTGCCCGCAATTACCACTGGCCGATGCGATCGCAGCGCCGACAACCATGAGTTATTGACGGAATATCGGACGGGAAGGACATAATCTAACACATTCTATTACTTTCTTTTTCCTAAAAATATCCAGTATATTCCACATTACAAGGTCTTACTAATCTAAGTTAATTTTCTGTGTGTGAAAAATGGTGAAGTGTTAAACATGAGTGAAGAAGACGGTAAAATATATTACGAGCGACAAGAATTAGGAGAGCAAGTTTATATCGCAAATAATAATAACTCGATTTATAGTACTGGAACTCTGCATTATTGTAGCATTTACAGGTAACGCATTGCATATTATATGATTTTTTATAAAAATATTGTCATTATTTTCCAAATTAACGGTCCCTTTTGATTCCAAGTCCAGAAGAAGAATGTATCGATAGTTAAGAGTTTTTTTATTCTTTTTCCGGAGTAACTTTAATTTATAAAAGTTTAAAGCAAATTGTAAGAAATCAAATTACCCTTTCTTCACTTGTTTATTTTAAGAAAAAATGTTTAAAAAACATTTTTAAGCGTATCAAAGCGAGCATAATAGCAAAGATAAATGTGGCAACGGATTCATTTCATAACTTTCTAATGTGCGAAACGGACGACGTATGAATGTTAAGCGTAAGACATAACTGTCCAGATCCATATTGAAATATAATGTACTATCTTTATTACGCTTGTCCAAATATTTGAATAACAGAAGGTTCAAGAAGATGTTTCAGTGAACTTAATTTAGAAAATTAATACACCCAAATATGTTCGTAAAACACTCTCAGAAAGAATACGAAATAAATGCTACCTAATTCAACAAAATCAAGTTTTTACTGCCAAAACATGTACTTAAATCTTTTTATTATATGTTTTGTACACGTTTTCGGCAATGGAATCTCAGGGTTAGAGCTTGGGTATAAAAGTTTCTAACGTATAAATATCGTAGTGCGACATCTAACTTCAAAAATCACGTACAATTAGGTATCCAAAGTTACGCAGACGTAGTAATAGGAGGGATTGCAATGCTTAATTGAGTTACGATTGATACCGGCTCCCTTACGCAAGAACACTGTCACAACCAGTTGCAGTAAGTGTCGTAATCATTGTATAGAGAATAATTACGTATTGGATATCAAGGTAGAGATATTTTAGACCTTAAAATTTGCGTTTCTGTGGCAATATTTTTAGTTAAATAAAATAATTCTTGCCGTCTAGGAAATAATTGCGATGTGATATTGTAAAGACTGTAGATTGAAATCTTTGTAATGCACGTGAAAGTTGTTATTTTCGCATCAACGCATTGCTCTTGCTTCCGTGTACAAAGTAGATGTTTATAAATGATCAAATACATATTTACCACAAATTTCAAGAAGAATCTCAATAAGAATTCACACTTACATCCCGTATAACATATTTACAATTGCAATATCCATATTTAATGAAATGAATTCTATTCCATTGTTTTTAAAGTTTATTTTTTCTCAATTCCAGTCAAAGAACAGTACAAGAGACGAAAGGATGGGACGTGTTCAGGGAATTTCCACCGAAACAGGACAGTATTTCTATGGAGACACAGAAATGGCTGGAGTTCACAGTACGGATGCTCAAAGTATTGGCGTACGCGGTCACTTTCATCGTAGTGCTCGCGTCTGGTGTTATAGCCAAAGGCACCGTGCTATTTATGACGTCACAGCTGAAAAAGGATAGACGGATCGCTTATTGTAATAGAAATTTAGGTAAGAATCTTATTCACTTTTAAAACCTCAAAGATCTAAATAAACTCTAGTCAAATAAAAAATTGAGTCCAAGAAATTTGTTTGATATTCAAGCTACAGTAGTTTGATACAATTTTAATTTCTTGGTATCTGTGATGACTATACTAACAAATTAAGATGACCAGTTCGTTACGTAGACATATTATACAATTTATTAAGCTAATTACATGCACGTGTTTATGATTTCAGGTAGAGACAAGCAATTTATCGTGAGCCTGCCGGACGAGGAGCGTGTTGCGTGGATGTGGGCAGTGTTCGCTGCCTTTGCCATACCAGAAATAGGAACATTCATAAGATCTATCAGGATATGTTTCTTCAAAACCTCCAAAAGGCCATCACCTGTTCAATTTATAGTGGTATGTAACATTAAACAGTAACCACTGTTACTTGTTAATTTAGTTTAATGCTAAAACCATTTTTCTTTACAGGTATTCCTAGCGGAGTCCCTTCAAACGATAGGAATGGGTATACTATTTTTCATAGTACTCCCGGAACTTGACGTGGTCAAAGGAGCGATGTTGACGAACTGCCTGTGTGTCATACCGGCGATCCTCGGCCTGCTATCACGCAACCATCGTGACTCGAAGCGATTCGTAAAGGTTATCGTCGATATGGCGGCGATCGTCGCGCAAGTCACCGGCTTCATCGTATGGCCGCTATCAGAAAACAAACCAGTGCTGTGGCTGATACCCATTTCTTCAATCTGTATATCATTAGGATGGTGGGAGAACTATGTAACGAGACAAAGTCCTATTGGTAAGAACGTCTAAGATTCATAATAATAAGAATTAAAAAAATATTAAGTGTAATTTAGTGTCATCTAGAGAACGAGAGATGTATTCCTATTCAATGATATGCAGTTCTTCAAAAATATTAACTAGAGCCTAACGAATTAATATGAAAGAGGTATCTTTATGGTAATTCTATCGCTAGTCGCTTTATGTCTAATTTTGTTATTTCAGGCATAATAAAAATATTAGGAAGGATGAAGGAAGAATTGAACGCGTCCCGGTATTACACGTATAGGTTTATGTCGCTCTGGAAGATACTTCTGTTCCTCATGTGTATTCTCTTCAGCATATGGATGGATGGCGACGAACCTGCCATGTTCTTCCAACTATTTAATCCAGGTTTTGGACCACATAACATTGTTGTTGAAGAGGTAATTACATTTAAATTCTTTAAGCATTTGCATACTTTTATTTACTTTTAATTTTTTTTTATTTCTTTTTGTATTTCTATTTTTAGATACAACTTCAACTCGGCGGCACTACGATACCCGATTTGGTGAATGCTACCTTAACAGGAGATTCAGTGGAGGTGGCCGCAGCGCATAAGTCCGCATTTTACGTCATGCTGATTCAAATGTTTGCTGCATACTTCTGCTACATATTTGGAAAGTTCGCCTGTAAAATTCTCATACAAGGATTCAGTTACGCATTCCCTATAAACTTGGTCATACCGCTAGTTGTGAATTTCTTAATTGCCGCTTGTGGTTTAAGAAATGGCGATAATTGCTTCTTCCATGGGACAGTGCCAGATTATCTGTTCTTTGAGAGTCCACCGGGTAAATATCTACTTTTTTTTCAATATTCTTTCGTTGATTGTTTTACTAAGTTTAGCGTTTCATCTTTACAGTATTTTCTCTAAGTGATTTTATATCACGACAAATGGCGTGGGTCTGGCTCCTATGGTTACTATCTCAGACCTGGATTACCATTCACATTTGGACTCCAAAAGCTGAACGTCTAGCATCTACTGAGAAATTGTTCGTACTACCAATGTATAACGGCTTGCTCATCGATCAGAGTATGGCATTAAATCGAAAGAGAGATGACCAGAAGGATGTTAAAACTGAGGTTGGTGAAATAAATAATTTTTCACAAATATTTATGAAATTAAATGATAAATTTAGCAATTTATAATCTTTTTTGTTTTAGGATCTTGCTGAAATAGAAAAAGAGAAAGGAGACGAATATTATGAAACTATATCTGTTCATACTGATAATACAGGATCTTCTCCTAGAACTATTAAGTCATCAGATCAAATTACTAGAATCTATGCATGCGCTACTATGTGGCATGAAACGAAAGATGAAATGATGGAGTTCTTGAAGTCTATTCTTCGTTTAGATGAGGACCAGTGCGCTCGGCGAGTTGCTCAGAAATATCTACGTGTTGTTGATCCTGATTATTATGAATTTGAAAGTAAGATTCTGTTATGATAAAATAATTGATGGAATTCCCTATAAAGTATAATCAGGTCTGTAGCATTGAAAACAACTAATAATATATTTCTTATATTTTAGCCCATATCTTCTTGGATGACGCCTTTGAAATATCTGATCATAGTGACGACGATTCACAAGTGAATCGATTCGTCAAACTCTTAGTAGATACTATCGACGAAGCTGCTTCAAATGTGCACCAAACGATTATTCGCATCCGACCACCGAAGAAGTATCCTGCGCCTTACGGAGGCCGCTTGACATGGGTGCTACCAGGAAAGACTAAAATGATTTGTCACTTGAAAGACAAGGCTAAAATTCGTCACAGGAAGCGTTGGTCTCAGGTATAATCAAAGTAATTTGAGTTAGCGCACAAATGTGAAAATAATAAAGAGAAGTTTGCCAAAACTCATTGTATCGTGCTTTAAAACTTTTTTTTCTATATTCAGGTCATGTACATGTACTATCTCTTGGGTCACCGTCTTATGGATATACCGATATCCGTGGATAGGAAAGAAGTAATGGCTGAAAACACATTCTTGCTGACACTGGACGGAGACATTGATTTCCAACCACATGCTGTTCGTTTGCTAATTGATTTGATGAAAAAGAACAAAAATCTGGGAGCTGCTTGTGGTCGTATTCACCCCGTTGGATCTGGTAAAATTCTCATCTATTTTTTAAAGTAAAAATAAAAAAGAACTGTGTATTTACATAATTATGTTTTAGGCATGATGGTGTGGTACCAAATGTTTGAATACGCTATCGGTCATTGGCTGCAAAAGGCGACAGAACATATGATCGGCTGCGTGCTCTGTAGTCCGGGATGCTTCTCGCTCTTCAGAGGAAAGGCTTTGATGGACGACAATGTTATGAAGAAATACACTTTGCGATCTGACGAAGCCCGGCATTACGTACAATACGATCAAGGTAATTTAAAAATGAGTTGAAGCGCAATTGCTCATTATAGTAATTAAAAAGTACTTCCATCGAAAGTTGCTATATTTTTTTACTAATTGCGCAGGTGAAGATCGTTGGTTGTGCACGCTACTTTTGCAACGTGGTTACCGTGTAGAATATTCAGCTGCGTCTGATGCTTATACCCACTGTCCCGAAGGATTCAGCGAATTTTACAACCAACGTCGTCGCTGGGTACCATCGACTATTGCGAACATTATGGACCTGCTAGTTGACTATAAACACACCATCAAAATCAACGACAACATTTCGACACCTTATATTGCTTATCAGGTGAGCAAAGTGATTTAGAAGGAATACAATAGGATAGAATTTTGTATTCAAATAATGTATGTCTGTTTACAGATGATGTTAATGGGTGGTACTATTCTCGGCCCTGGCACTATATTCCTTATGTTGGTGGGTGCCTTCGTGGCGGCTTTTAGAATCGACAACTGGACATCTTTTGAATATAACCTGTACCCGATTGCGTTATTTATGTTCGTTTGCTTCACGATGAAATCCGAAATACAGGTAAGAAGACAAAGTATTTTAATTAAAAAAATGTGAATATATTTTCAGTTTTAATTTTGTTTTTTATTTTACAATTTCTTTCAAAATGACCTGAGCTTTCTAAGAGGTAGATGACTACTGACTTTATATTGATCACTGCTTTATTTCTTTTTTAGTTACTGGTGGCTCAAATTCTTTCGACTGCATATGCGATGATAATGATGGCTGTAATCGTCGGTACAGCGCTCCAGTTGGGCGAGGACGGTATCGGATCACCTTCTGCTATCTTCTTGATATCCTTGTCAAGTTCCTTCTTCATAGCAGCGTGTTTGCATCCTCAAGAGTTTTGGTGTATTGTTCCCGGTATCATTTACTTGCTATCTATACCCTCTATGTACTTGCTTTTGATTTTGTACTCCATCATTAATCTAAACGTCGTATCATGGGGTACTCGTGAGGTACAAGTAAAGAAGACTAAAAAGGTAAGAACGATATTTTCTATAACACAGTTGTATTTCGAGGATTCTTAAATATTTTTCTTGATAGTGTATATGATATGTAATCATTAATTTTAAAGGAAATTGAACAAGAGAAAAAGGAGGCCGAAGAAGCGAAGAAAAATGCGAAACAAAAATCCCTCTTGGGCTTCCTCCAAGGAGTTAATAGCAATGAAGAAGAAGGTTCAATTGAGTTTTCGTTTGCTGGCTTGTTCAAATGTTTATTGTGCACACATCCTAAAGGAAATGAAGAGAAAGTACAACTGCTGCATATTGCATCGACTCTTGAAAAATTGGAAAAGAAATTAGATACAATTGAAAGGTACGTTTAAGTACGATCCTAATTACAAACCAATTATGTTTAACGTATGAAAAATCTCTGTTATAAATAGCAATACCATTTTACATAATTAGTTAAATTCTATATCTGAATTTTTAAAATAACTGAATTATTTCAATTTTACAGAACTGTGGATCCCCATGGATTAAATAGAGGGAGAAAGTTATCTGTAGGACCGAGAGGAAGCAATGCTGGTGATCATCAATTAGATCCCCTAGCTGAAGGGCCCGAAGAAGACAACGATCTAACTTCTGAAGCGGACACAATGTCGACCGCACCTAGAGTAAGGGAGAAAGACATAGAATAGAGCGACAGCGTTTAAAAAATTGTTACATTTTGAATAAAGAACACTGAACACATTGTTTGATTCTTTTTTTATAGGAGAGAAGAGATGACTTGATAAATCCATACTGGATCGAAGACCCTGAACTGAAGAAGGGTGAAGTTGACTTTTTGAGCCAATCTGAAACACAATTCTGGAAGGATTTAATTGATAAATATTTGTATCCCATTGATGCTAATAAAGAGGAGCAGGTAAGCTTTGATATGCATGTATTGCTAATTAAGTTCTTTAAAAGTATCTGACTTTGAATAAATACTATAAATCTTTAAAACATTAAAAATTAATGAGTAAAAGGACTCGACACATGATAATATGGACTTTACAGTAAGTATGTGCGGAATGATATTTTTTTATATTTTGAAATTTTATTTTTCCTTCAATACATTACAATTTAAATTGCATGCACCGATATGCTTATTTAAATTCAATATTTAAAATATGAAATTTAAGTTTTTAAACATTTGCACCTTCCCGTAATTTTAGGCACGTATATCCAGAGACCTGAAAGAATTGAGAGACTCTTCTGTGTTTTCATTCTTTATGATCAATGCTCTTTTTGTACTCATTGTATTTTTGCTACAACTGAACAAGGACAACCTACACTTTAAGTGGCCTTTTGGAGTTAAAACTAATATAACGTATGATGAGGTTTCACAAGAGGTAACGTGAGAAACTACTTCGTGGCAATCGGCCTTCAACGGTGACTGAGGACGGCTCATTGTATAACACAGAGAAAAAGTATTAGACCCTAAGCCATTATGTAGCACCATGTGCCCAGTCAACTTTGAAAGTCGATGCAGCTAATCTTTATTGTTTTATGTAATTTTACAGGCACGAATTGCACGTGACTTGATAGAGCTTCGCAATAAGTCAGTTTTTGCATTTGTAATGTTCAATGCTTTATTCATATTGATAGTATTTTTATTACAATTGAACAAAGATCAACTCCACGTGATTTGGCCTTTGGGAGTAAAGACAAATATTACGTACATCGAGGATACAGGCGAGGTATAGCCAAAGTTTACCCGGTTCTGTGTGTCACTTCACAAGTCTAACGACCTTCTTCTAACCGGTCTGTTTTGGGATGGCACCAGCATGGATGTCCCAGTTTTTTTTTTCTACACCGACAACTAAAATTGGGCGACAACGGTTCTACACATAATCTAATTATAAGCCCTGAACCCCTAGCCTTGGAAACCCTTCCTTCTAAAGTTTTATCTACAAATAAGATAGAAACAAGCCGTGTTTCTAAATTAATGTTTGAGTTTTTGTTTTTTTTTTCGTTCCTACCTACAATGTTTGCACTCAACCCAATACCCCGAGGAGTTTTTCTGTCTATTAAGGTGGTGGATTTTTCTATTAAACTTGGTTGGATGGTTATTGATTTTCCTTGTACATATTATTATCGAAGAACGTGGTGATTTGTGTAACATAACTGTCTTTAATTTTTCATTAATATAGAGCGTATTATTAAGCCAGTCCGTGAATATCAGAAATCACTATCATAAATATGATATTATATCTCGCACATCATTATATGTGTTTTTGCTTTTTTCATATTCACGATAAATCATTATTTATTCTCAATTGATCATATTATATTATTTGTTCATTTTACCACGTTCTGATTCAAGGAATGATTCGAAATTGCTATTGTGTTCATGTATATTAAAAATGCTTTTTATGCGTACTTTAAAGGCTTTTACTTATGCGCAAAAATCTAAGCAAGGATAGAGAATTTAATTTTAATTTCATATTTTTAGGTGCTCATTTCGAAAGAATATTTGCAATTGGAACCCATCGGTTTGGTTTTCGTGTTTTTCTTCGCTTTGATTTTGGTTATTCAATTTACTGCTATGTTGTTCCATCGATTCGGAACCATTTCACATATCTTGGCGTCTACAGAATTAAACTGGTTCTGCACCAAGAAGGTAGAGTATTCATTCAGATTGTAATTAAAAACTTTAGAACTTAATTTTGGAAATATAATGATTTTATCTTTTTAGTCTGAAGACTTATCCCAAGATGCTCTACTAGACAAGAATGCGATAGCAATAGTAAAAGATTTACAAAAACTAAATGGCCTTGACGATGATTATGACAATGATTCGGGATCAGGGCCACAGAATGTGGGACGAAGAAAAACTATACACAATTTGGAAAAGGCTCGGCAAAAGAAGAGGAATATCGGAACACTTGATGTAGCCTTCAAGAAACGTTTCTTCAATATGAACGCTAACGAAGGACCAGGTATTTTTTGCTTCATTTGTATAGATGTATAAGTAATAGATTTTTTTCCTATTAAATAACAAACAACATATGTTTGTACAATTCCAGGTACCCCAGTGTTAAATCGCAAGATGACGTTACGTAGAGAAACTCTGAAAGCATTGGAAACAAGACGAAACTCTGTGATGGCAGAAAGAAGGAAATCGCAAATGCAGACCCTTGGAGCGAATAATGAATATGGTGTTACTGGCATGGTAACTTACTCTGTATGATTTACTAGCTGTTGCTCGCGACTTCGTCCCCGTGACTTAGCTTTTTAATGGTGAAAGAATTGAAATCGGCCCAGTAGTTTTTGAGTTATTTGAATACGTACAAAAATACAAATCTTTCCTCTCTATAATATTAGTAAAGATTTGATAAATACAAACGCCTATAATTAAAGCCTACAGTACACTTAGTTACGAATTGTTATGTTGCCCGCCCCTTTTAAAGAAAAGTCTGTGGTTGTTCTTGACAGCGTTACCATGTCCGAAATAAATACTTAGTCGGTATCGACTGTATGTGAAATTGTGTTATATTTCGTAAGAATATTATAAAGTTTTGTTATTTTTCTCAGCTAAACAATAACCATGGTGCCGCGCCCCGTCATCGTACGTCGACTGCGAATATATCTGTGAAAGACGTATTCGCCGAACCGAACGGAGGGCAAATAAACCGCGCATACGAGACTTCGCTGGGCGATGACGACGATATCAACTCTATGAGATTACAGCCAAGACAAAACCAAGTCACTTTCCAGGGTAGATTTTAGATAGAATATTGAAATTGTAATCAATTCGAAAGTTGCCAAATTGTTCAACAAAGGGACGGTTGATTGAAGCGTTTAGATTAAGCATTTGTAGATACTCATTTTGTATTAAGGTTTCGATTCCTGATTTATGACTCAAAAGTTTTTTAAAATTAAAAACATCGAATTTAAGAATAGAATAGTTTGTGAGATTTTTCAATAACTTTACATGCTTATTTATCTAAATTGTCAGTACTTTGTTGTTGATTCCCAATAACTGATACAATGATATTATTCAATATTAATCATAAGATTTTGTATATTTTGACACTGCCAATTACTTTTACATTTTATATGATATTTGTATAAGAAAATAAAACAATTTTTAAAACAACTGGTCTTATTGTTACAAATCTACCAAAGCAAATTTGAGTTAACACAAAAGGGCACCTCTGCAATTTAAAATAGTGGAAACTTACAATTATTAAGGCATTGAGTAAAAGAAATTAAGCTTTAGAATATTTTTATTGGCATTATTTATGTAAAATACTTAGCTATGAGTTGTAATTAATAGATCAAATATTTTTCAATACAAAAGATTGCAAATAACCAAGCCATGCCACATTTACGTTGAAACTTATTCTGCATCAGCAGTGTTATAAGCCAAAAAAGCCTGCTTGGTTTAAATAACTATATCAATTAAGAATATTTTTTTTGCATTGTGTGCAATCAAGATCACAATCAATTCAAATCAAAACAATTGTCGATCTAACAACATTTTTGTTACTTAGATCGACAAGTAGGAAATTTGGTTTGTATGCGAACAGCCACTTTACAAAACATGTTAGTGGCTTTTAAGACATTTTATATTATTGTTAAGTACCTTAGTTTTCCAAGAAGGTGACAAAATCTGTTAGTTTGAAGAGCTGGTCTTCACTAGATGTATGCAGTGGTGTTGGCTGAACTGGGGGTATTGGTTTAATTGTAGTTCCGTCTTCACTTATCTCCCATTTACGTTCTTTGCAAATTTGTGTAATTGCTTCATTGCTGAGCCCCGTCATAGAGACCATGGTATTATGTGAGATAGAACTGTATGAGCGCCCAATTAAATTGAGAGCCCGTTCTCGCACCCTCTCTGTAAAAAAGCATTTTTTTAAATTATCTTCCTATATTACCTTTTACTAATATTATAAATGGGAAAGTTTGAATGAATGGATGGATGTTTGCTAAAGTTTGTTGTCTAAACCATAGTCTGGAAGAACATATAGGCTATGTTTAATCCCGGAAACAGTCCCTGCGGGATACATTGATTTTGTTTTTTTTATGTTTACTCAATACTTCTGCAATTGTTTAACATATCTTATTGAAATTTAGCGCAGAAATAAAAAAAGTCTGGAGTAACACATGGGATTTTTTTGTATTTTTTTCGAATACTCTGAGGAGGAAGTGACGGGTAAAAGATAGTAGCTAAATAATTGTTTCCTGCAACTCTGTCCACAAAATAAAATGAAAGTTTATACATTTTGTTATTAAAAAAATTATGAAGTTACCTTCAAGCGCCCTAATGATATTAGATATTGGTTCAGTCCAGTTGTACATTGCAAGGGCCTGGTATGTTCCGGCAAGATCTTTTTTCCACAACTTCTGACCCACAGTCCAGATTGCAGCTATTTCTGGATTACTGCTTATGATATTTGGTGGTATTCTCTTCCATAAGAATTTTGCATTGCATCTGAAATAAACAAAACAACTAATTGAATATCAAATTTCCAAACATAGAGCATGGAGAAAGGTTATTTAATAGTGTAAAAACATTTTCTATACAAAATGAATAAACCGATGTCACTAAAAAGAAAACTTGTCAATCATACTATCTCACTTTAAAATTATGTTATAGATTTTTAACATGTATAAAACATAGCTTTGTATTGTAACATAGGTCATATTGTCATCTCTCCATATCTGGTTACTACGGCAGATCAGCACATGAGATGAGTGGTTTCTTAAATACATAAATTTAGTTTTGTATACATTCTGCGCCTGAAATTGGAATGAATGCAATAATTTTTTATGAAAGAAAAAGATACTCACAAATCATTTTGGTACAAATAAATGGCCAATAACTGAGCATACGTGGATGGCGAAGCAACACCATTAGTTGCCTGAAAATAGAAAGGTTAAGTATATAATAAAAGTTGCGGGAATTTCTACTCTTTCAAAAAGGTTATTTTAATACCTCTAACTCTTGTTTTTCTAGTTCACTACACAGGTTATCAAAATTGGTTATCATATTTAGCATATTACTTTTTCAGAACAGTATTATCCAAAATAATTAGTCGAAAACTACGAATGTGAGAACTTGCGGTTTAAATTTTTAACTTTCCCAACTGCGACAAAACATAAAATTGTGTTTTTTCAACCTGTCAGTCATATCAGTTGGCAACTTTGACATTGACAGATTATAATCCTCAATTGTCAATTTTTACAATGTTTATTTATAGATACACGGCTTTTGCACAAGCCTGGATTGTGTAACATTTTTGTTTTTAAGTAGTAATTTTTAAGTAATCTTGACACTATTACCCTTACTACTTATTTCCATTTTAGGATTTATTACATTATAGACTTAAGTACAATTTTGGTTTATATGCATTTTATTATCAGTTATAATATTTTCTTAGGTATTTTCAGAGGCGGCTATAATATTATATTTTGAATAAATCTCTTGCTGGTGTCATTGTGTAACTCAAAAAAGATTTCATTTAAATATAACGTTGGTTGGTTAGAGTATTTTGCAGTTTGTATTTTGTATTGTGCAATGAGTCACATCGAGATTTTAGTTAATTCAAGGTGAATTCTAATTATACCAACTGGATCTCCGAAAGACAAACGAAGGACGAATGTTTTAATAAATAATCTTTTTGATAAATAGCGATTATACTAATTTATGATGTTAAGACATTGGATTAATTCTGAGATTTTATTCTTTTTGATTTACAGATATTTTGATAATACATTTTGCAAAAACTGGCGATAGCACAATATTTACTTGTATTTTATGCGATCTTAGTCATAACGTCGTTTTTTATTTTTTATGCATCGTTAAAAAAAGAGATTTACACTTTCACCATTGTTGAAACGAAGCAGTGTAATTGGTCACTAATCTCGATAATTGAATCATTTTATAATAAAAGAACTGTTATAGCTATCAAAGTCTTTTATGTGTCTTCAGCGTGTGCCTCTTTAGAATTTAATTTCACTGGTGTACATTGAAGGTTTGGGCGGGTTCGCTGCAATCAACTTGTCGACTGGGCTTGCTCGTGAGCGACTTGCGTCACATTGTAACCGGAGCCGATGGTCTGATGTGCTGAGTCACCATTCAGTATTGTCGCTCGTAATGCTAATTTTCGAGTTATACGAGTACCAATTTGCATCTTAATGCGTTTCAGAGTACAAAATCTATTTGTTTATAATAGCTAAAGCGATGCCGACATACCTTTAGTCAAAAACCAATTCAGCATAACTGTAAATTAAAAACAACTCATGCTATTGAAAAAATAAAAATGCTATTTTAAAGTTAAGTGGATTATTGGATTTTAGGATGGCATCGATTTATAATTGGATGGAACAAAGAAAGAACTGATTGCTTATTAAGCATTAAATAGTTAATAAAACAAAATAAGAGACATTGATTTTGCTAATTAAATTACTCTTTCTATTCAGTAACGCGTGTAAGTCTATGGATTGTTGACGTCAAAGAAAATCAGGAAAATAACGAGTTCGCTCGCTCCACTAATATATGTTAACAAATTAAGATTAGAGTTAAATAAATAATTAATTAATTGTAGATGAATAAACATGCTGTTTTATCGTTTCCCTAGAAAAAAAAGACAATAAAATGAAGTTGCCAGTCTAGAAGGCGCTAACAATAACATGAATTTAAATATGGTTAACATTTTAAGATGAATAAAGTTTTTTAGTAATAAACCGTAGCTATACTATTTAGATAATACATTTTAAGTAGTCATAAAGTTAAAAGCTTTTAAGTTCTTCATCATTCCTATTATTTAAGCGATCAATGATATAAAATGTATGAAATATACTAAATATCTCGAACTACCCATCGAGAAAAACACTTCGGACATTTATTATTTAATTAGAGAAATTGGAATGTTGCAAACATGACCTATCTTTTTGTGTTATAATTATGTCCAAGGTGTTACGAAAAATGTTATTAACTTTCACTTGTCTGTTTGTCCAATGAAACTGTTGTCACGGTCTGTCGGTAACCAATGGCAACCCGCCCCGCCCTGAAGAATAGGCGTGCTCGCGGTCCAAACGGACACTGTCCCACGGTACACCAACTCTAAGCATTCAGTGATGTTATCGTTCCGTCCTCGTAATCACATTTAGTTAGTCTTGTAATGCTTTTAATCTTGTTTGCGTTTCAGAGGTAATGTTTCTATAAAAATTATGGCATGGAAGATTTAGATAATGTTAAAATAATAAACATTGCTCAGGAATTATACCGATAAGGAAGAAATAAGCAAGTAGTCACAAATCAGAGGAAATACTTAAAAAATCTATGTAATTAAAATTTCATAGTTTTAAAGAAATGTTCAGAGACAACCTATCAGTGTAAAGATATAATTAACTGGACCCGTAAAATATGCACAGAGAAAATTCATAAGTATCATTTGTATCCAACGGTAAATAAACTGTACTTATATGATTTTTTTAATCAGCGTCTTTTTTATTACATTTCATTATTATGAAATTTATCAACCATTAACATATTCTGATAGTATTATAACTGACCCGATCTGATGGTGAATAACGGGTGCAATTATCCGAGTGGTCGCTTTAAGCGTGGTACCGTTGCGCGGGCGAGCGGGCTCGAGTGACCCGCGACACGGGTCAGCGGACATCATCGCGCCCGGCAGCAACCCGCCACCCGCCACCCGCCAACCGCCGGAGCTGTGCGAAATCGCTAATTGCGACCAATTTCGGTTTCGCTTTGCCCTACCCGCACTTGATACGTAATAAATAAATTAGTTTCTCCTTACATATATTTTTCATATAGTACCTATGTACTCAGAAAAATATGTTCTTGTGATAATCTTGTGTGAATATTTGTTTTAGCTTTGATGGCAAAAACTTCTTGCATGTAAAAAACGTTAAATGAACTTCTTTTATTCTTGTCTGTAAAAAATGATAATTAGAGAAGAACATTTTATTTCAATTAAAATGTAGAGTAAACATATTTACATTTAATAAGACATATTTGTTTGGCTGCCATGTGAATTCTCGCAGCATTCTATATTTTAATTGGTATAAAATATTCCAAATAGCTGAGACGAGGCAAGGGCGACGCGTTCAAAGATGTGTTATTATTTATGAAATTAACATTAAATATTTACACAAAATTCTGAACGCATCCAAACTTAATGTGCATTAATTAATACAATTAGCTTACGGCAAATTGCACATGCGACTGAAATAATGAGCGTCAATTGAGGTAACTTTACACTTCTGATTTATTGTCCTGCACTTGCACGATTTCGTCGAAAGAGAAAACGGACCAGTTCAGACGGATATTACGAGCGGTATATAAAATTGATAATGAATATTTATAAAAAAAGCACAAGCTTAATCACAAGTCAGCGTATTTTCCTCCGGGTCACGAAGAGAAACCATTAATCAGAACATTTCCACTTAATCATGCAAACCTACCTGTTTTCTCTGTGTAATTATAATTCACTTTAAGTGCTCTTAAAGTTCGCTTGTGCGAAAAAACAAGAGGCGTGTAACCGGTGCAATAAAATGCGCTTACGTGACACCAAATTCGTAATTTACGACGCAATTTCAGCTAATCATTTATTGCTCTAATATATAACACAGTATTAAAGTTAAATACATTTGTTTATTACGAGATAACTCTCTGTCGTGTAATTAGAAAAGTAATTAATTTACAACAAGCAATTATTCAAAAATAAAACTAGGATATTACGAGCGGTATATAAAATTGATAATGAATATTTATAAAAAAAGCACAAGCTTAATCACAAGTCAGCGTATTTTCCTCCGGGTCACGAAGAGAAACCATTAATCAGAACATTTCCACTTAATCATGCAAACCTACCTGTTTTCTCTGTGTAATTATAATTCACTTTAAGTGCTCTTAAAGTTCGCTTGTGCGAAAAAACAAGAGGCGTGTAACCGGTGCAATAAAATGCGCTTACGTGACACCAAATTCGTAATTTACGACGCAATTTCAGCTAATCATTTATTGCTCTAATATATAACACAGTATTAAAGTTAAATACATTTGTTTATTACGAGATAACTCTCTGTCGTGTAATTAGAAAAGTAATTAATTTACAACAACCAATTATTCAAAAATAAAACTAGGATATACGAGCGCTAAGCTGTTTGTTAATGTCAAAGTAAGCCCCTCCTTTATTCATTACGCTGACTGCACGAGGACTTGCCAACCTCGTCTTCTAAGTGCAATCAAATATAATGTTGCGGCAGCTTAGACAGCAATTATACCTAAATTTATTACACTATCGGCATTATCCAATACGTAGTTATAAAAAACAAGCATGTTATTTTAGTGTAGTAAAATTTATTGCTAAATTTTGTAAATCATATCATTCTTTACAATTTAAAAAAAATCAGTATGTGATGAGATATAGTTCAGATTGTTTCTAATTGGTCTGTCTGTCCCTCTGTGTCTAAGTACAGACGTAGACAGGAACATGTTATAACGTAGTATACTTGTTGGAGTATATCCGTATGTGTGCATGTGTTTACTACAGACTTGTATATTCAAGGCTTGCGGCATCTTGCTTGAAACCGAAAGTTGAAGCTTACATTGTATGCGACTTGTTGGCTATTTATATTCAGTTATTAATTATCACATATATTTGTGAATACTGGCGTAAAATTGGACGTTTGCGTTGCGTTAACCCGAAGAAATTATTGAATTATATGCAATTATTTGTAGTTAGGATATTTTAAGTAATAACATACACGCATATAACTCAAGTTAAATATAACTGTAATTCATGAGAACGGTAATGGGTTACATTTAACAATGGTAAAAGTAACAAAGCTATGATTGAAACTCGTGTTTTCGATGGATTAAAAGTGTTTTTGTTTAGACAACCTCCTACAAAGAGCTATCAGTGAACACTTAATAAAATGGCGGTGGAATGATGGAGTGGTTTAAGTAACGCAGCAAGAATCCAACCATTAACAGTTGACAGGTTGTGAGCGATGGCAGGCGGTGCGTTCGCCTTCGTCCAACGCCACATTCGACCAAACAATGGACCGAGCTATCTTAAATCGACACAAAATACAGTTTAATTGGCTCCGCGAAACTTCGTCTAGTTTTTGTCGCCGCATATAAAACGATCGTTCAATTCAAGGTTGCGATAAGCTGAATTTTGAAAGCTTTAATTGCTTCGATCGTACGTCTCGACGTTGTAAATTTCCGTCACAAATAAAAATGTCCATGTAATTAAAGAGAAGTGTCCGGATTTGATTTAAATAACACTTCTAAAGTTCAATTTGTTAAATACAATTTAACACTTGTAATTTATGAGATCGTCTAAGATAACCAACAACGCTGTAATCTCGTATGGTAATTTTGTAATTTAATTTTGGTGAAATAACTTCAATTATCAGTCAACCTACTGTTACGTATCATTCACTTCTAATACAGAAGCATCGAACTTTTCGCATACCATTCTCACAAAGTCTAAATTTTATTCCAACTTCAACATCGGGTTCTATGTTTTCTAAAAGCCGTACAATACAAAAGGACTCGCCAAAAGCCATTTTGTGAAATAATACGTTAATTTCTGAAACTCTCTTTCACTTGTAGTTAATAAAAATAGAAGAATGAAGAATAAATGAACTGAAAACTGAATATTAATGAATCGTATACTAAACATAAAGCATACTATATATACGAGTATATACTAAACGTAAAACAAAGCTGAATTGCATGTATGTACATGTATTTATATTGTGCGGAAGAAACTTAGCATAGTAAGATATTATCATCTTTATAATGATAGCGTAAATCACTTCTGAAAATTACGATACATATGTCAAAGATTATCTTTTTCAATATCAAAAACGACAAATGTTTGGATAAAATCAAATGAGACAACCATAAATTCGTTTAAAATTGATTGTTGCATAGTAAAAGAGCAATTAAATTAAATGTACACATTACGTTTTAGTAATAATGACATCTGCATAAAATGTAGATTTAATGCATTCACTGATTCTTTAGCAGGTATTAAAGAAAAACAATTCGCTAATAGTTCGAATCGCAGTAATTTGTAGACGAAACAATTTGATTTAACATATTTATTTTGATTAATTGTTATTATATACATTACAACATTATAAATTATAGCAAGTTATAGTTACATTCTTTTAAATGTTCATCAAAATTTGTTCAATACTTTTTATAAATGGCAAAAAATACGGATGAATTGAAAACCACTCATCCAACCAACTGAATACGCGTTTATATTAAATTGGGAAATTGAAAGAAACTGTTTTCGAATAACTAAATTGTTTTTAAGAACAAAAAGTATCCGAGTTACCAAGAAAATATTTTATTGACAGTACGGGTCAATTACAATTTTTACCTTATTCACTGTATTTATTTACGTTCGGGTCAATCGATAAATGTCTTAAAATGGAAGGAAAAAATGTGAAAAGAGAATTTTACGTTGATATAATCAATACACGTACTACAATTACGAATGAAGTTACAGATAAAATCAATTATGTAGTAAGGTAATACGAAAATGTCACAGGGCAATTACGCCAACGTTGGTCGGTTTTTTCTCAGTTTTTTTCATAAGAAAACATCATATTTTGATACTATTTATATACATTACTGTGAGGACCTTGGACTAATTTATGATTGATTTAAAAGTAAGCACCATTTTGGGAACTGTTATCTTTATTTATCTGGCTACATCTTTGTAGTCTACAAGTTATTATGAATAATAATGTTTTTAACAAACTTGCGTAATCAATAAAAATGGCAGTAAATTAATTTCATGCTATTTTTACACCGTTTAATATTTAGTACTATTATACATGTCATTTTAAAGACAGTGATTTTTCGATCTTATCAAAGAATCAATGTTCGGGATCTGCAACGGTAACACGTTTCAAAATATTTAATGAATAATGCATGAGCGAGTGATGATTTATTTGTTATTTGCATTTTGAACGGTTCGCATAAACATTTTTTTCATATTGCCATAAAATTTCGCAACGATTCGTGTAGACAAATGTTTCACCGATTCGGGATTATTGCAACGAAACGTGGCGTGAAATGGCCAGTTAGTGAGTAATATCATGTTATTTGAGGGCGACGGAGGCTAGAGGGCGCGGGGCGCGGGACGCGGGCGTCGTGACGGTACGTTGTCGGCGCGCGGGCCCCGGTCACGAGTCGCTCTGCTGACCCTACCGATTCCGCTTTCCTTCTCAACATCTAACAATACAAAACAATACTATGTCAATATACTCCACAACCTAAATCGAGTATCAACCCTACGTCGATGCAGGAGGAAAAAGACATTGTATTTAAACAACACTAACTGCCGCTAACGAGGTGTCGGATGTCTTAATATCGGATGCTTAATATTCATTATAAATTTAATGCAACGCGAATTGATTAGACAGACTCCTTACTGCGGCCAACAGGTTTACATTAATTCCGTTTGTATATTAAGGTAATTTTATTAACATTTTATTAATGTCGAGTGTGCCTTATAACTGTGAGAGGCTGCACAATCAACGAGCAGCAAGCACTTAAATTGTGCCGAGCTCTGGCTAAATTAGTTACATTACCTACGCTAAGCTATACCTATTTCTGTTTTTGCAACAGTCCATAAGTATTACCTACTCAAAATACAGTTTGCGTGGGAAATATGTTCCGTGTTTTGCATATGTTTTCTTGTGCAGGATTAGCTAGATGATTCAAGATATCAATTACTTACCTTTAAAAATGAGCTCACGTAATTTATGGTCGATTTATACTAAAAATTCTGTTTCTAGATCTTTTTTTTTTTTTCATATTAAGTATAATTAGAATCTTCATCTAATATTGGTTCAAGTTATTTTTACGAAAAAAATCAAATATTGACAAAATAGGTATATCTGCCATTACAATATTCATAAACAAAGATTTTTCTTACATATACCAGAATTTTCTAAAAGTTGTCCCTCAAATTACTGTGTCACAAATAAATTAAAATGATTTTATTATCAACGAGCAATTAAAATTTCTTTGCTTCAACCTTAACGCCGGTAAGTAAACGTTTACAAACCTTTATTGTTGCTATAAAAAAGAAAGTTTGTTTATGGTTCCTAAATCGTTACGGGAGTTCCCGTACCGATGATCGAGCGCGTGCAATCGGCGCAAAACAAGGCGCACGTTTATTCTCGTTGCCGTTAACTGTCAGGTGTTTTGTGATAGACACACCTTTGTTGCATTTTATTTGTCAATTATTGACGTTGGAGTGTATAACAGTATCATTAATCCGTGTTCGACGTTTTAAACTGTCTATGATACGTAATTACCGTTGCTTATAATTCAACTTGTAAATAGTACTGCTAAATAAGGAGTAATATTATATACAGATTAGTCATTGAAACTGTTGTAAATAAAAATTCTTTTCTTGTGCTTGAATTGTGAATATGAAGTATTATTGAATTTAACAAAAATACTATCTGTCTTTACGCGATGTTGAATTTCCCTATGTCCGAGAAGATCTGAAGAATAATCCTAGATAAGACTAGAGTATTATTTTGAGGAAAAACAAAGCAATACTAAAAAAAATAAGCTAATCCTCTAATTACAACGACTGTTGGACAGGACCGTTAGTCTTCATGTTAAATGGTGCATAAGGCTTATAATTTTACGCATCTATGCATTAAAAAACATAGTAGCTTCTATAAACACAAGCCATGTTAAACGTTACCGCATTCTATATTTAATTAACGTACTGCGAAGGTGTTAATTAAAGTTAAAGCTCTGACGCGGCCGGCGGCGGCGCTGCATTCGCGGCGCCGATTTCTGTGTAAATGTGTGTAAATGGACTATTCAAGGCCGTCTGATATGTCTTTTTTCCTAAACAAGTCTCCACCAGTTTCCTTGATATAGTCGACTTTGATATAACAACAATCTTAATTTTAATTCTCTCGTTTTTCCTGATTTTCGTTTGTTAGTCAGAGAGAATAGTAATTTATTTTTTGTAATTACCGTTTTATTGTACAAGTATCGTTTATCATAAAGTTGTCGCCAATAATTCGTTTCTTACTTGTTGACATAATTAGTCAGCATATGAATTTGTGTCAACTGGAGGTTGTCAACACTTTTCATAATTGTAGCCGAGAGTAAAAGCTTTTTTTTGACGTCTAAAAAGCTATAGGTGGACGATTACTAATGAAAAGTTTCAATTATATATATCGATTTTGAATATTTAAAATTCTTTAAAAAACTCACACACGCATATCTTAAAGATCTAATATTAGATTGGTGTCTTGATTTGCAAAAAAAATTAAAACGATATTTTTTTTTATTTTATCTAAATGTATGCACATATGGTAAATGTATATAAGTACTCAATATATTACACAAACACAAAATACACTCAAACAAACATTTTAGAAAGAATATCATTGAATAGATGTTAAGGCGAAAGATATTAAAGAGGTTCAAATATCATATGATATAGCGCTATGTCCCTACCCTAAGCCATTAGCTATAAATTATCGCGAAGCCCATGTTTAGATGTTGCAGTTTGCGAAGATATGCCGGCCGCATGGGAACCGCGGATTATCCAAGAATTACACACTTCATACACGAACACTAAACGTTTGCATGTAATTTACGTTTACTGTGTATAATTTTATTAAAATGAAATCCAGCCGAGACAATAAGCGGACGCTATAAATAATTCAATATATTATCTCTTTAATGTTCCTCACATAAATAGCTAATGACCAACAAAAATACTAATGATTGTGTCAAAATATACTTACATAGATACAAATACAACTTTTTAGAATTCTAATCGAGGTCGCCTTCTTTCCAAATATCCAGGCAGGTAGGTAGGTATGCTAATTACAAAAAGAAGCTCAATAAATAAGCCATTGCCGCTTTTCGAAATAAAATTGCAGGTCGTTTCAAGGTTCCGCGGACGCGATTATAGTACGGTCAATTATGTTAACGGGGTAATAAAGGCAGAAATGCGGTTTTTTGTGCAAATCAATGCTGATTGTGCAAGAAAAGCAAGTGCAGAGCGAATCGTATGTAATGCGGTGGGGCTTGGGATAAGTATGTTATTTGCGAATATTAAAGTGTGCGGAGGGGCGCATGTTATTTGGGAGTCGGGTAATGCATTTTTGCAAGCGAAGCGGGCGCGCGTGGTTACGCAAGGATGCTCGGGGAACTGGTCCGACCGGCTCGGATCTGGGCCAGAGCCATCTCTCCGCTAAGATATTACCGCTAATAGATATTGAACCTCCGGCCGCTAGCCGTCGACTGTCGACTGCGCCGCCGCCGCCACTTTTGCTGTCCGCCGTTCCTTGTGCTCGATTTGCTTTTAAATTGATTATTGCAGAAGCGGCCTGTGTCATGTTTCGACTTATAAAGCATGCATTACTCAGTAATGGTTAAACAGCCTCTTCACTTTACATTTGTGTTCAAGTAGGAACTTAGTTACATTTATATTCGACTAAGTAAACAATGCTTTGCTTTATGCGGAAAATGTTTAAGTATGCAAATGTTTTTGAATAATATGTGTAAATGTGATAGATGGTTAAATCAGAGTGGATTTATAAGCTTTACCTTAATATACAGTCGGAGTGGCGACTGACGTCAATCAATATTATTTATAGAACGAATGGCCATCATACAATCGGTATTTTAATATTTATTTTATGTTTGGTAAATTACTTATTAATATGTGACATCTGCGTCAACTTTTTTAATAATTTGACAAAAATAAACAAGATCAAAACATTATAGAAGTTTTCATCTATGAATCAATTTGAAATGTTAGTATTTTTTTTATTGTACCGGATATACATTTGTAGAAGTTAATCGAAACTTCAATCGAAATTTAATTAACTAAGTTTCGTGAAGTTATAGACTACATTTAGTAATCCATATTGTTCAGATTTAAGATTTGAGAATATTGTAATACACGTTTCAAGATTTGATCACAAATATTAAGACTATCGGGCATGCAACCGCTCAGCTATACCGTAAATATAAACATAATTAGATATCAATTTTGAAACCTGTGCGCAGAATTCAATAATAAATTACATAATAAACTTCATTGTGTTCCTAACTTGAATGGTAATATCGGGAGGGAACTGGGCTGGGTACGGTTACCTTACACAATGGAGGTTTCACTAAGTGCTGACATTTCATTAAAATATATTGAAATCGTGAAATGGTCTTGCATCCGATTGATTGAAGCGGTGGCCGGCGATCGGCTCCGGCTGCCCGAGATTGAATTGTTTCATCTTACGACATGGCCGTAAGTACTATTACCTCCTGGAAGTTTGCATTTTATTTACGTCGAAATATGAGAATCGCTTTACACGGGCAAACTTCACTACCAATGCATCTTGCATCGGCATCGTTAAAGAAAACTGTTTCATAAAAAGAACTACGTAATCTCTATTATGTACATTTGCTTCTTTTCTGTTTTCTATACTTTCAGTTACGATAAAGAACTAGAAACAAGTTAACCGTTAAACTGTAGATTCTTTTCTCTGAATTAGTTGTATTACGCATTTTCGAATTTGAATCCCAATATCTAAGTAATATTTACTGACTACAATTTATTATTCTTTGTCCGTGAATGAATGATGCATTGACTAGTATTACGAGCTTTTAAATCTATCTTATATAGCTTTTATAAATAACCTAAGCATGTTTTGTCCAATCAATGTCTCATACGACGTCGGACAGCAGGTGATCATTAAATTAATTATAATAACATTATCTGTGTTTAGGTTTAAAACGACGTTCCTAATTATTAGGTTCTGTAATAACAAATTGCGGGGACCTTGGCGCTAAATCTTTAAACAGCGACGTTACCTACATACTTGTACGTGGATATCTCCTCACCCGATAAATCTAATTTATTGGGAGCTCGTGCAATCATGCGCGTGTAGCCGGTAAACACAGAGTTTATCTCGGTAAATAACTAGACAGCGCGGAGATTCATTAGGCGTCGATCCGTGTCGGCCGCGCTGTAATCGAAGCAATTGTTCTTCGAGGGAAATTCAATTATTAGCTTGTGCAAGCGCAATAGAAGCTACCCTTTACCCGTTGATGAACTTACAAATAGGATAATCGACAAATCAAAGTAAATGATTTCTAAGGTAATATCCTCCTTAATTAAAATTGTATATGACTTTCTTGAATTAAAATAGACAACGACTGCAAGAGTAGATATAGATAGAGAATAGCGATGACTAAAAAGTTAATGAGTAATTGAAGCACCCTGACATGTACAAAAATGTCGAGCTCTCTGTCTTTTTTCTAAGAGAATGAAAGGGATGACAGTATCAGACCGGAATAATGTTGTCAGAAATGAACCCGCGATATTCTTATGTTTTAGTCATTCGTGTTTTTGTAATTCGAATTGTAGCGGTGTGGTAGGCTGCGGGTAGTTCGCTCTCACGCTTCGAAACTACAGCAATATCTTTGATCGATCGATTTATAAAATAGCTTAATTTATTACAAGAACGCAATACATTGGGTGTATTGTATTTAGGTTGAGTTGGACTTAACTAATATTTAAGACTCCGGGGAGCAAAATTTTGTCTATTATTTTTTTTTAAGAAATTTGGCGCTAGAATATTTAGTGTTACAAAATATTCAAGAAAACACTTTTATTACGTAACTTTATATCGCACAAAATTGGAAAATTAAGTTATACCGAAGATAAATCGTTCGTATTAAGAAAACTGGAAGCAATTCACACCAAGTTGACATTCACAGTAGTCACCGCGAAACATTTCCATACAATATGACTAATTTACATTGAAAATCGATTAAGCCATTGATTTCGGAAGCTAGATGCAACTTAAAGAGAATTAAACAAAGCGCTTGCGAGAATATTTATCTGGCAATTTATTGAGGATAAGATCTATAAATCACAACAACAAACGCTTCATGATATTTAAAAAAAAGATTGTTATATTAAGTAGAGATTTAATCAGTCACAATCGATTCGTTTAAAAGGAAATTCTTTAAAAAAATAAAATTCCAAACTTTCAGTTCCAAATTCAAAAGCACCTATAACAATTTAAAAGAAATCCCTAAATGGAGACATTATAATAACTATTAAAGGCACTTTGGCATTTAAACTATCTGCGATGCGCAGAGCCGAGTGTCTAGTTCCGCGTCTACATATGTGGCATAAACAAGGGCTGTACAAGCCTTACAACGTACACCGGCGGAGTACGGACGTGATACTAACTGTGAATTTATGTGAGCCCTATAAATTTTCAATTGTCTGTTGTCATTAAATATTCAGAGTAATAAATCAACTCGTTATCGCAGCTCGTTGTAACGGTTACATCGCGGAGGCTCCCTGGAAATAATTTAGAGATATCGATAGGGGATTCCGGATTACGAATAACAACAAAACGGGAACGATTTCATCGCGAGCGCTATTCCCTTTTGTATTGTACATTGCTGCGATGGGAGCCGAGGAATACAGACGCAAATGCTTTAAATAAAATGGATAACATTGTGAATTGTATCTTCAATTTATTACAAAAATGTTTAACAAGACTGTCAATATAAGATCTTTGTGATATGATATCAATGAGAACTTTCGTAATAAAGTTGATTTGGAGATGTTATGCAGCAGTTATTGGTATATGAAAATAAAATATGATAGAAATTAAATCTATTATATGTATTACAAAGTGTTATTTGTAAATACATTATGAGTACTATTTTTACATAACAACTTAAAAGGGATGTATTTCCTAAATATGATTAACTGAAAACTTGGACCTATTAAATAACCTTTTTGGTTATGATAAAAGGTAAATCAGTACTGTATCTTTGCTAGCATTTATACGTAGGTATAGATGATTTTGCCCGTACAAACACAAAGCCATACATCGTGCAATATTGGTCAGGGATACGAGTACGTGGAGCATCGGTTCTCGGGTGCAAACCGTGAGATGGTACAACAGATTTGGGTGCCATTTTACCACAGATAATAATTACGATGTGCGAATATTGCGGTTCTTTAGATTATGCTTTGACAAATCACGACTTTGCAATTCGAATGCAGCAGATTTAATGTATGGGCGGCAGTTTGCATTCTACCCGCGACCCGGCGGGCCACCTCTTTCCTAATGCACGCTTATTTGAGCTTTTTAACCTTTCCTCCGTTGTCGATTTTGTGTATTCAACAATGAACTTTAAACTGATTCTTATTCAGTACTTGATCTTAGTTAATTGTAATGACTTTACCAGCGCATTTGCTCTTATGATCCGGTTGCTTCTTTGGTATCTATTTTACTTTGGCAAATAGAAATTTATTTATACGGTAAAATGAATCGCAACCAGAATTTTAAAGGTAGAAACAGTACTTTTTAGTTTACTGTTTTACCTGAAAATAGATGCAGTGAAGATCCTATCCTATGTGATCATGATCGCTTAAATTCAGGGACATCACCACAGTCTTGTGTTTTCTCAATTCTGAAACAGTTAATTTAAAATCGGTAATGTAACAGTAAATTATATCTGTTTTTCTAAAATTTTTTACATGTACGTTGGCAATAAAAGCTAAACGAAAGTTGAATACAAAAAAGTATCTGTAATTTACTAAAATATTAACACTCTGATGTTTCAAAGTAACATATTGAATGAAAAAGTCTGCAAGAATAAATAAATAAAAAAGTTGAGTTGAAAGCCTTCAGTTAAAAATGTTGATACACTCTGACACTCAAATAGCAGAGCTATTGTGTTATTAATACTACATTATCTTTTAAATGATGTATCGTTACCAACTTGTAATTACAATGTGAACCTTAACCCGGATACTTAATTGCCAAATGGACGTGTACTGATTTAATAACAGTAACAATAAATTTGTTTGTTATTGATGTTTATGTTATTCCATTAATTAAACATAACAATTTGTTGATTATTGTGTTTGTGAAACGATTTCACATATATACAACTTGTTAATTGAATAAATAAAAAGTATTTTTTTTTTTTTTTAATAAAAATAGTTTATTAACTTTCCCCTTGGGCAGGGGACTGGTGTCCAAGCTAGGGTGGTGCCCTGTGTAATGGATCACCAGGCCCCCGCCCCACAGACCACTTATTTACTTCGGCAATTGTTAATAAAACTAACTAATTATAGTAACTATCTATATCTATATCTATATCTTATATCTATATCTATATCTATATCTTATCTATATCTATCTCTATATCTATATCTATTCTATATCTATATCATATCTATATCTATACTATATCTATATCTATATCTATATCTATAGCTATATCTATATCTTATCTATATCTATATCTATTCTATATCTATATCATATCTATATCTATATCTATATCTAATATCTATATCTATTCTATATCTATATCTATATCTATATCTATATCTATAGCTATATCTATATCTTATCTATATCTATATCATATCTATATCTATTCTATATCTATATCTATCTCTATATCTATATCTATATCTATTATAATAAAGTGTAAACACACACTTCTTTGTTGCCTAAGATGTCAGCAATTATAGCATATTTTTGAATAATTCTTTTTGTAATAAAAAGCCCTACACTTACGTCATGCTTTAGGCTATATATTTTCACGCCTTTCAACTTAGGGGGTAAATATTTTAGATAAAAACCCTAATGTGGGAAAGAGACCATAAGTTGTTGCCAACATCAAGAAAGCAGAATTGCCATAGTAAGGTAATTGGTATTTTGACATTTGCAATTGATAATTTGACAAATGTAAACAATAAAATGAAATTTTTATAATTTTATGCGAATGAAGTCGCATGGGAACAGCTAGTTGAAAGAATAAAAAGTGTTATTTACTTCGGCAATTGTTAATAAAACTAACTAATTATAGTAACTGTAGTAAAATAATATGCATAATGTTTTCGTACATTTTTAATGTTTAACTTGCTTTTAGATACCTATCAACGTATTTCCAAAAATTATTAAAGTCTAGTAATCATTTAGAACCAAAAGTTTGTTACCAAAGTTGACAAAATTGCTGTAAAAGCCAATTATGTCTGGTAAATATTACAGTATATAAGCAATATTATGTATCACATACTTACAAGTAAATTATTTATACAGTTTGAATTATTCATTTGCTGAACTCATTATACTTATTTACTTTTTGTCTGCAAGTTACTCTTTATGTAAAAAATATGTTTGCAGCCACTTTAATAAGTACGATACTAATAAGCTAACTGTAATTCTTCATTTCAGAGTAATTTATTATGTTGCTCAAAAGTTTCTTTTAAGCTTTTCAACAAATTAATAAGTAAACATTCTGAAATGAAGTTTAACAGCTTATTAGTATCATGCTTATTAAAACTTCTTTAAAATGACTTAACAGCGACTTCATTTACAGATATAAAGTAGGTTTTCACGCAGTCGATATTATATGTATGTATGTATTTACAAACAGTTTTTTTTTGCATTATCACAGTTAATTAAAACGAACATTTAAAACATGTTTAAACTAAAATTAAATGTAATTTGATCAGTTTTGTTTAAAAAAGTACAGTCTTACTTCTAACTATCTTATTCTTACTAATATTATAAGTGCAATAGTTTAGATGAATGGATGTTTATTAGAGTTTGTAGCCCAAACTGCTGAACGGATCGCGATGTGGCATACATATAGAGCATAGTCTGTAAGAACACATAGGCTACTTACTTTTTGTATTAATTCGACGCGAACGGAGTCACGGGCGAAAGCTAGTAAAATTTTATTTGTCAAATAAGTGATTTAATGTATCATTCTATTTGAGAAAATACACATATATTCGTTATCGGCTGTAATCTGTGGCGCAGATTTACCGTGTGAACGTATTTACTGCGGCCAGAATATAACGTGGTTAGTTTGACACTCAAATAATTTACTACCACGATATGTAAGTTATTTCAGTTAGGCCTGTATAATAAAGTAGGATATCATTTGCTTTACCTCTAATCTTGTCATGTTTGATATCTTGTACCTAAAAGTCGTGTCAACGGATAATAATTTATTTATTACGTTATTAAATTTTGAATCTTTAAATTGAATTTAAATTGCTAAAATCTGAGTAATAAGTAATCTTACTAATCTTACTAATATTATAAATGCGAAAGTTTAGATGGATGGATGGATGTTTGTTAGAGTTTGTACCCTAAACGGCTGAACGGATCTCGATACAATTTGGCATAGATGTAGAGTACAGTCTGGAAGAACACATAGGCTACTTAGTTTTTTTTTAATTCCACGCGGACGGAGTCGCGGGCGAAAGCTAGTAATAAATAATATAAAAATAAACGGAACAATTTTAATGTTGTACAAGCAAGCTTATCGTTGAAAATGATCTCTTTCATATATCAGTTGAACTTTTAAATAGAAGTGTATGTCAAAATCGAAACTGAACAACGGCTAGAGATTGTTCACGATATACTTCACTAGTAAATAAGTACTTACTGCGTGTTAAAGAAAAAAACGGTAACAAATTGCAAAGTTCAAGAGAAACGGGATTTTTACCTAGATTGGATATTTTTCGCTCTCATATAACCCTAATAGGGTATTTTAGGACGAGATATATATAAACGTAATTTCCATAAACTGGTGATTAGTATAGGAGCCTTTGTGTAGTTCAGCAACTAAGTGACACCACAGATTAAGAGATTATTAAGATTTGTCACTTACCTGTTACTCTGTATCGAATGTGCCGGTTAATTGGCTGGGTCGACCCCGATAATGTCAAAGGGTAAGAATTAAAAATTTCGACATTTACTTAACAGGTTTCATTGCCTTCTTACAACATGTAAGGCACGTACGTAGTGTCTGCAACTTAACATACAAAAATGTCATTGCTTAAAAGCTGTCACTCATAAGTTAATTACAATAATTAGAATTAATTGGTTTTAGTACACCATAAGCGATGATGAGAACTTAAAGGATCAATTGGTAAAATATGACGTTATTGTTCTAGCATTAAGAGCTACGTTTGTTCGTTTATTTAAATCGCAGCGAAATAACAACGAGTCATTCTGTCGGGCACGACGTGACTCGTGGGGTCGACGTAATTAAAATTTTAACATCTTGACGGCAAACAGTCTGTCGAAAATAATTTACATCGTAATCGTGTACGATCTAAGTCCGTTCTCTAATGCGCCGTATTAGTTTATGGCGAGAGGGTTGAAAGGTTTCAGTACCGATCGGTTTTGCAAGAATCTATTATGTAGAATGCCTCGGGCGTTTCTGTGCAGGGAATAGCCGAGGGTTACGCAAGGCCGGCGTGAGGTGGTCGCGAGTTGCGAGGGGCAGAGTGGTGGGGCGGGGCGGGCGGTGAAAGGGTTTGGGCGGGGCGGCGTGCTCGGCGCCGCCCACTGCGCATTTCACCACCGCAGCCGACGACGCTCCGCCACGAGCCTCGTGCGTCCTACTTCCCTCGACAGGTACGCTCTTGGTGTTCCATTGTGTGCCAACATCCTCGAACAATACCGTTGCGAAACCTTAGATAATACGTACCCAAATCGTTCAGGTACCGCACGAAATGCGCCTTAAGTTCGACAAAAAGTTTCAGCGGTAATCGACTTTCTTGCTCTGTAGTACAGTTAATTTACCGTTAATACATTAGATAAGGGCTTAAAGTTCAAACACGGACGATTACGGTGATAATAATTAAGTACCTATCTATAAAAGTAAAATGTTCGCGTGTTCAAACACTCGATTATATCGTGTTAAAAGGTCATAAAGAAATAGTTTAATGCGCTGCAGCTGTTGTAACTCTAAATAATTATGAAGTCTAGGTTGTATAAAAACGTTTAACCGTTTTATGCAAAGGGTTTGAAGTAAGTCTAGTAACTATGTTAATGCTATTCCAGCGTAGCCTAGGTACTTTACGGTTAAAAGTCTGCTCCTCGCGGGGCAATTGCGCTGAAAAGCTTCAATTTGAAGCGAGTTCGCGCCGCATTTGGCTCTAAATGAGACGTCGCGGGTCCGTGCGGTAAAGAGGTCGTATTACTGTGATTGCGGGCCGCGGGCCGCTGGCAGGCATTATCAGGTCGCCGCTGGCGTTGCAGCGCGAACTGCGCCATGCCGGATCACGGCGCGGAGCCGAGAAGCGCCCGAATATATGACCCGAATTGCACACCGTGCCGCTACAGATCTGGTTGCATGAACTTACCGTAATTTTGGTATGATTTAAATATTTTAACACTTGCAAAATTATAGCATTTAAAATTAAATTATCGTATTATCGCTGCGTTAAAAATGTTGTATCGTCTTGTAACCGGCCTGTTCTCCATTTCACAGATATGGTCGCTTTTGAAATTACGGTTATTTCTTTTATGACTAAAAGTAACTTTAATATTTATGGAATTTTATTCTAAGATAAACCAAAGTGTAGTCTGCTTCAGAGAGCATTTTAGTAAGTTTAAGAAAGCGGCCAAGCGGCACTATAACATGAAACCATAGATATCGATATCTTTGTAGATACAGAAACAATTGTTTGAAATGAAATCGATAGTTAGCAATGTACACAAAGCACGTTTATTGTTATACTATCGTCATTTTGATTCCTATTATACGGTATTTGGTTTCGATTACTCAAACGCCACTAGCACATATTCTAATTTGAATTTCATCAATACATAATTGTGGAAGGCGTGCCTCAGCACGAGCCGAGCACCATTCATCTTGTCACACCGTACCGACGAGCTTTGCCGCTACGCTGTCGAAGATAACAGATACAAAATTAACAAAACTTCTCTGTGTCAACTGTAAATTACACATTGCAAAAATATACTGCTCACACTAATTCATCACATTTATAATTTTTTTTAAAAACTTACTAGATGTCTTCTCAGGCAAGAATGAAGGTATAGATGATGCTGATGCTAATAAACATACTGCTAATAATAAATATTGCTTTTAAAAACCTTGTAGCACATGGAGTCTGATATAATATGGCATGTCGTATGGCGTAATGTGTCGCATTCCTAGAGTAACTTAAGATAAGTAGGTAGATTGTTCTAAGTATGCTGTGCCCATATTTTCGCGGCGATGTCACAGATCCCGAAAGGTCGCTGAACCCGAACCCCATTGTTTTGTGTTGCGTCAACGAATCGTCTGCCTCGAGCTACAATGAATTGAATTTGTACCGCACTGGGTATTGTAGCAACAATCGCGTGACTAATTTATTTTATGTTATATCTCTAATGGTATGCGGTACAATTATTATTTTCACAACAATGATTCAGGTGATGCTTGATGGAGATGAAATTGTATTGTTTTCTTTGACGTCTTGATAACGGACTTTATACTCGTATTTATCTTAAACATTTTAATATATTAAGGTGTTATTACGAATCTTAACGTTTTTTTTTTTACATTTCCGTATGATTTTATTTATTCTAAATTACTAACTGGCACACTCAGGCACCTTTACCTATATTTTTGCGTTAGGGAGTCTTGTCTGAGTCTTTACTCAGGTTGCAAATTTATTATCAGTTACGGCATTGCTTAAGTAATCATTAGGCCATTATTAGTGCTATAATAAGCTTGTATACTTTCTAGGAAAGCCTGTGATTGTATGTTACACTTTTCGGTACCAAAGTGTACACACTTTTAGAATCAATTTGAATATCAACACTGTAGTACACTATTCTCAGGGACTAAGATGAAAGCTGTCTTTATAAGATACAATTCATTCGTTTGCGTCAACATGCGATTCAACAGCGATATGGTTTTACTTACAACGACTTCCAACATTTCAAGTAACCGAGTTTCCACTGCCGAAACAGCTGCAACATGTTGTCCCTATTTCAAAACAGAATTTCAAGGATGACAATACGATATAGGTAGATAAAACGGTAAAAATTACCACCCATGTCGGTTTACAAGTTGGTAGAAAGTTGTATTGCAAAAAGGTTAACTATGTGCATGTACAATAACAGGATAAGAATTTCATTTTCTATAAGCTGCATGTTACAAAAGTTGAAAAAATAAACAACGGTGTAATTGCAAATTGATCGCAAGGCATTGAATAAAACACGAGTAAACTATAAACCGTTAGCTGAAGTAAAAACACAAAAACACCTGTCTATCGTTGGTATTAATATTTCTTATCCATTGTATTTAACTCGGCTTGTAGTTTTTGTAAATGCCAATTGTTGTTCTAGAAAATTACCTTTTGAAATACAAAAAAGCGAAAGTATTCTAAATTTATTTAATAATTACTTGCAAAGTCTCATGTAATTCTGTTGTAAGTTATGGAGACTATCATGATAAAACTTTAAAAACTCTGGGATAATTAAGAAGCTTTTTAACCATTAAAAAAGTTGTTATGGTGTTTGAATAATAAGGAGCTTTAATTTTACGGAAACGATTATTGGAATCAAAAACTTAAGAGATGTCGATTATAGAAACGAACAACAACAAGAATAGCCACGATCCGGGTGTATATTTCACGAGCACTTCCAATGCTGATGTTGCCGCCTTAATGCGATAGTGTAATGCCTATTGTTTCTCGTAATTTTCAAAGACAGTATTATCAACCCTCGAACAAAGGCGTTTATCTTGAGGGGTCTTCTTAAATGGGTATAACGTTTCTGAGTGCGACGCAGCAGTGGGCACGAATTGACAATAAGAGCAAAGTTCAACTGCGATCGGGAGTGGAGAGGAATGTACAGGCGCGGTGCCACGAGGTGCCGCGAAGTGCCACGGGTGCCGCGGGGGCCGCGGGGTGCACATTACGGTGGTGCCGCGGCGCAGTCTCCGGTAAACCTACGACGTCACAATTATCCGCTATTTATATTGCCCCCGTCGGATATGAACTGCGCTTACAGACAATAAATTCGGCAACATTATCAGACCGGCGTGGTGTCGATATGATTTCTGTTCGCTGTCAATCTAAATGTTCGAAACAAGCTTGTTTTATGTCGACAAATCATAAGAGATCAGATACAATCGCGTCGACAAATGGTTATATCTAAGTATTAAAGGCTGAATTATTTTGCAAATACAAAGTAAAAATCCAAAATATATGATGATATCAAACTTGAAATAGATAGATGTGCATATGTTATAAAATAATATAAGAATTATCTTAGCTAAGAAGTTCGAAAAAAAATTTAGTCATTTGAATTAAAAAACAATTAGCCTTCTTTTAAGTTGTCGACGTAAATTTGCAAGACTGTCATATTGAACATGGTTGATGCATTTACGTGACCACATTTATGTTCGTCGCATGATACAATAAAGTTAAGAATACACTACATTTCTGTTATGTTTTCGTTATTTAAGTATTAAATATAATTAAAACTCATTATTAGAAATGATTTCAGTGTTGGTTTCTGCCACATTCGTTGACGAACAACATTCATAACCAATATAGACAGGAACAGTTTTACTCGAATAATAATAATTAATCTCAAATCTATCCAATTTAATATATTCACGAGAATTTATACAGCGACATACATTGGCAAGTTGCTTGGTCAGTTGTCGCGGAGTACGCGGTGTGGGCAATGAATCAATCAGGCTGAAGGGTTTCCACAAACACGTTGAAGCACTCAATCCTCGGCCGCTCGCCGCAGCCTCCTAATTGACATGTGTCAGTGAGTGTGCGACTGACCCCGGGGGTCATGCGTGAACAGTTTGCGGCTTTCAATACTTTCGCCGCCGCTCCGGTCCGCACAAACGTTGTTGATTTTGATTTCAGGTTATTGTTGTGTCGTTATTCATTTCACTTGTATGAAATTTCCATATCTTATGTAACGGTCTCGGTCGAATGCATGATATACGAAGATTAACTTGTTTATTGTTGAATATTAAATACTTGATGAGATAAACGACTTTATTTTAATATTTTAATAACGAAATAATTTCAATTTGATATTGAATTGATGCTGACTCAAGAAACAAATCACTTTATACTTAGACTTAGACAATATTAAACAAGAAAACATTTTAAAGATGAAACGAATATTCGAAATCGATTAAGTTAAATCAAAACTTTCATAACTTTGCAACTAATAAGACCGGTCGATCTCGACTTGCACATCAAAGTGGCAATTATCGCTTTGTAGTACAAATACTATTGTTAGTGAAGAATTGTACAATGATATATGGCTTGTTCGTTATTTCTTAAGTGTCTGTGGCTGGCAATTTACCGTCTCGGAGATCGATCAGGTGCTATTATTGGAAGAGGTCGGACGTGTACAAACATCGATTCGTGTTGTTAATCCGACTAGTCGCAGAGAGGTGAGAGCCAAAGAGGTTCTACTCACGTATTCTCTAAACAACCATCAATCGTTACCACAAAATAGTCTATGAAATTTAAAATCGAATTTTAATGTTTTATGCAACGCCATCCTGTCGCTTGTTAAGTCTTTAGAAACTGAAAGTTATTATCTGAAATTTGGTCAATTAAAAATTTTGTTGGTTTTTGATTGTTCAACTTGATTTTCTTGAGTTATTAATATCATAGATGTTACTTGATTTATTCTGTGTCATATGTTTGTTAATATAAACCGTATTCATGAAATGTACAAAATTAAGTATCTTCATTAAGATGTTAATAATATTTAACAATCCCACGTAGTGTACATATGGGCATGAATGGCACTTATTAAATAAATAATAACTTTTAATGTGTTTTAGATAATGAAATCACTGACATAAAAGTAAATTGCCATATAGATCGGTCAGTATTGGGAAATGTGATCTAAATTTTAGCAATGTAAAAGCATTCGTAAGAGCTTGATATATTGCGAAATGATTGAAGCATCAGTGAATTAGCATTTTTATAGACCAATTTAAGTATTTCAGATGAACGTAACAACTTTATCTAGGCACTGGCGAGGCCGGAATATATCAAAACGTCCAATAGCCTAATAAAGTCGATTAAAATCACCATTTACTTCCGCCTCACTTTTAGAGCAGCTGTAAATTTTCCATAAAAAAATCAGACGAATAAATAGAAATAACTACAAATCAAAGATTATGGCTAAGCATTAAACTAAGTACATGTTTTTTTAATAATATACAATTCAAAATTAATTAAAAATGAATTTAATACCACATCGAGTTTGCAAAAACTAATTAAAAAAATCAATATGAAAAAATATGCAATTTTTGACGAAATTTGTATTTTATAAAACTGCACTGAATTTAAGAACATTATACACAGATTATACGTACGGAGTTGCTTGTCTGAAAAGAGTGCTAAGTTGTTGATAAGCAGTTACAAATGGACTGAAGACGGGGCGCGGCCTTTCTTTAAACGTTGGTCTGCAGTGTTGTGTATGTACACGAGGACAGAATAGTGGAGCAGAGGAGTAGACAATGCAGTACTGCTATTGAACACACACTTATTGTCTAAACTAAACTGTACTGATCTGTTCTATTATTCTGCCTTACTATGGTACCTTCGTGTGAAACTAGCGTAAGCTCTACCTATTGCCTCCGGAGCTCGCTCGCTTATGGCGCGTGATTACGGCCAATTATTTTCTGTTTATCTCTAATTACGCATACGCTGCCAACGTCGCTGGTTTATCGGCGATCTGCCCTCCGGCCCGAGATCCCATCGCTGGCGCTAATCAGCTCTCAATCCTATTACAAGAACCATCACTGGTTTCGCGAACGCATTGCGACAAGATGATCATTTGCATTAATTTTCACTTGCCTTTGTAATATGTTAAGCTGTAATTAAATAACATTTTTAAACTTTCAGAACGTGCTAATGCTTGCTAATCTCACTGCGAACTTTTTTGATATTTGATCATACTGACTTTCAATTTTATCCTACATTTGAAAGTAACTAAAAGTCTAATGGAATGGATTATGGCTGTTAATTCCTTCCAAAGAAACAGACGTGAGGGTAAACATTAAAGATACATTAAGCGAAATATTTTGTTTACGAATCGGTAATAACATGTATAAATAGGAATGCGTAAAATTATTTACAACGTTGTCATGTTCGAGTATAGTTCTTACGTAAATCAACTCAAGAGTTACAAGATTCTTATTTAAGTGTTCATTACGAAACAACTACAGCGCATTCGATCTATGGAAGCTCAAAACTTTTTGTAAGAACGATAGAAGTGGAAATATTTAGGCAATAGCCTAATGATCACTATTAAGAAATTATTAATTAATTTGCTATTAAATAATAATGCAATTTATGATATTTATTGATAACGGAATTTAAGATTTATCTGCAATCATTTATTTACATAGCGTAATTATGTAACTACATGTATTTTATAATGAAAAATCATGTTAAAACAGAGGCATCTAATATGTTCTCATCTCCTTAGAATATAAAATGAACGTCTTGTTAGGCAAGCATTCATTACTGCAATTTACTGCCCTACGGCACATTTTACATAGGATTCTAAATAGTGGTATTTTATTAAACACTAACGCGTATATTTATGGCTTCTTACAAGAAACACCCAAATTAAACGTCTAGTGATTACTTCATTATTTCTTTAGATAAGTAATTATGTGGCAAATGTGACACTGTCATTCGAGGTCCTAGAATCCTAGAACCTCGAATGACAGTATCATTCGAGGTTCAGTGTGTCAGTGGTCTTATACCAATCAGATTGGTGATAGGATAAAGCGCACCCGAAACTGACGTACATTTAGAATAGAGAGCTGTTCGAGAGTTACATCAAAAGAACATTTGTAATCTTCTGTCTGTCCCTCTGGGGTACCGGCGTAAGTTACGATGTTATTGCAGATTGGTAAGACGGTAAAAATGTCGCGCAACTTATGTTTGTGTTCTTGTGAGACAATTTGTCACATAAACGTTGCGTCATAGTATCAACATCGAAGGACATGTCGGGATGGTTACTGAGTGGTTCGTGCGTGTCTACAGGAGCGCTCGGACAGTATTAATTTATCGGTAAGTCGTGCAAACAGTATGACGTGCCGGTTTTCGGTTAGCACTTATGGAGGTGAAATTAGGGTGCATTAACGCAACAAGGCCAGCGCTCGCCAAGAGCTTTATAGGGCTGTTTGTTTGAAGTTATTAATAGTCCTCAGTACCTTTATAGTTGTTTGTGTGAACTTGTTGTAACAATGTTCTTCTTAAAATTATCTACTTAACAATATTAAATTTGTAAATATTAATTTATTTTAGAAGTTTTCTGTTCTTTCGAAAATTCGGTTTTGCAAAAGTAAAGTTTAAATTGAGTTTCTTATTTTTCTTAAAAAGATAGCAAACCACACACAAAAGGAGAAGAAGTGAAGAAATAAATTAAAGTTTATTGAGTTTATTTGAAAGGTGACAACCCTGTTGTCGACCGTACATACGCGCTGCGGTTTGATTGATATGCTTTGGTGATGTCGATGCACGTTGCGGTCGCATGCTTCCGCGAAAAACAATTATCAACATATTTATGCATAATATTTCTACATATGTATATCTGCTTCTTAACAACCTTAAAAATGTCTCTCTTTTTAAAATAACAACATGGGTGCGCATTAAACGTATTAGGTTAGTGCTTAACATTTTGTTGAATAACAAAGCAATTCAATATTAAATCGAAATAAATTAATATGAAAATAAAATTGTTAAACAATAAAATTCACTCAACATAATTGTTATCGTGACACAACAAAGACGGAGACGGCGACGAGCGACATCATCCTTGAATGAACACTTCGAGGTGACTAAGTCGGGCATTATGAAAGTCTATTTAACCTGACGAGGGCACTGATCTGAATTCCGATGTGACGGCTGATTCCAACAGATGTGTGCCATCGAATCATTTTGCCAAATATTACTATAGACAGTAAACTGAATAGGCTATGAACGTTGTTCTAAGTACACGATTTAAGCAAAAAAAAAGTAAAATAAGGCTTTAAATTCTTTTTGAACCTTACACTAGACTTTACTGATCTTTATGTAGCGCTGCGTCGCATCGCTGAGAGAAAAAATATAAATTAAATAGTTTTCACTTTCATTTTTCAAAAATATAATTTTTGATGCGCAGGTTTTTATTATTTACCAATTGGTTTAAAAAAAATATAACAAACGTGTAATTTTTGTTTACAAAATCTGCATTACTTCGTCATAATATTTTTCACCTTTTCAATAAAGGTGACCTACAATGATAAGTTAATAATTAATAATCCAATTTATATCGTGACATATTTAATCTGTGATTTAAGGCGAAGCTCATTCACGATTACGTCAGTGTGTGTGGTCCGCGAGAGTCGGTGCCCGTCGGCCGACAGCACCGACAAGCTGACGGTTCAGACGAGATTAGTGAGATCAATTACTCAGTTCTCACGGACCGCTACCGGCGCGCACTGCCACTGTTCACTATTAATACATACAACTGTTACATGTGAATCTTTACCATTCATATTAAACTAATCAATCATTTTAATCTGTTGAAATATTTTATTTGCTACTGGAATTATCGGTTGCTTTACTTTTCATATAAACTTACTTTTTTTAAAGTAAAATCACAAACGATATGTAATTCACTTAGAATCTCAAATGTAAATCATCTTGAACTAAATTGTATATCTGGAAACTTTTATTTTTATATTATAAGGTGGCAAAAGAGCAACCGGATACCTGAATGCGCCGAAATGGCGAAGCGACCGCTGTCCATAAACATCCGCAATTGCAGATGCGTTGCCTACCCTTAATCGACGGAAAAGGAGACACGCATAAACAGGATATTTCCCCTTCGTATGCGTCTCCTCCGCCGTAAAATCTACTTTTCCTTCCCATTCGTTCCTCTTAAGAAAAGGATCTAAAGAAAAAGGGACTAAAAAGATGCTTTAATTTAAGAATTAATTCAAAGAAGATTTACCCCAGCTTATAATCTATACATCTACAATTTTTTAACTATCTGTTTACTAACATACCGTTTTGTAATAACAATAGAATCCTGTTACATTGCTTATTCAGTCGATAAAATTCGATATACAATGTTAGAGCGGTCACGCTTTGTGTCACGTCTGTACATAGCTTCCCACGATGCAAGGATAAGATCGCAGTTGACTGATGTGTAGTTCAATAAAGCTACAGATCAGTTAAGGCTAAAAGTGAAACGGTCGCTAGTATAATAGCTCATTTATTAAGATGCTTGTCTACTTTAGATATACGACGAAGAAATATCGCTTACAATTTCCGATAACTAAATAAAATTAAAAGTTATTATATAATTTTAAACATCAAGTTTTGATATAATTAAGCTGTCAACTTATAAAATTAAGATAGCATAAACCATGATAGATGCAGCCCTATAGAAGTTAATGTTAAGAAATTTGCAAAGTATTAAAAAATTAATTTAAATTTAATATGTCTGTTGAATGTCGTGGTTAAAAGTTATGTAAGAAACATTTGTTTATAAAATCTTGAAGATATTTTATTCGAGTATACGGCGTCAACTAATATGACATACTGGCTGTGACTTGACTCGCGACTTCGTCCGCGTGAAATTAAAAAAAATATAGCCTATTTTACTCACAGATAAATTACCTTTCTACTGGAGAAATTGGCCCAGTAGTTATTGAGTTATCTCAATACATACAAATACAAATACAAAGAGGAAACTCTTTATAATATTAGTATAGACACATTCACCTTAACTCAAACAGATGCATAAAAATTGTCATCCAGCTCATTATTGAACAAAACCGAGATAGAACATTTTACTTCTGTAGCATCTCTTGTATCATCTCTGTAGTTGGGAACTGCATTGATTTGTCCGTATTTAAGACTATCTGTTCTCGTGCGGCTTCATCCGCATGAAATTATGAAAATTTTATTTTATTGTTTACATTTGTCAAATTATCAATAGCAAATGTCAAAATGACATGACATGACATGACAAACCTTAGAAATCTTGCTTTCTTGATGTTGGCAGCAACTTATGGTCTCTTTCTCACATTAGGTTTTTTATCCAAAATATCTACCCCCTAAGTTTAATGGCGAGAAAATATATAGCCTAAAGCGTGACGTAAGTGCAGGGCTTTTTATTAAAAAAATAATTATTCAAAAATATGCTGTAATTGCTGACATCTTAGGCAACAAAGAAGTGTGTGTTTACGCTTTATTATAATAGTATAAATGTTGTCAATTAATTGTTACGTTGTAAATCAATATCTATCATCTGCTGTAGAGGCAGAGGTCCGGGCGCACGACATTACATTACCAATGCAGGACAAAGGTTTCTTGCCATTGAGGTCATGTGTTGCTTTATCTACTTAACTGTATTTAAACATAAACCGAATGACAGTGACAAAATTATGATACAAATACTCTGTTCTATTGTTATATCTACGAGTATACACTCTTACAAGTAATAATCCAGTATTTCCTAAGAAATTTCTTTTTTAAATTTCACAAATCAATTGCATACTTGTTGCATTTAATTAAGCAAGTTACTTAATAAAATTTCTTATCGATTGTTTAAAATCAGTAATCAAAGATAATAAAAGTAAGTACGATATTTATCTTATATCATTTAGTAACGTCATTAAGTCCTCAATGGAATGGGTCATATGCCATCGCATCTTCTTAATTAATGTAAATTTTCAACATTATAAAGCATCTGTTACGTCACTCGATCATACTTGTACGTAACCAATTGAATCTCAAGCTTTGACTATTAATAGACAGGACATGTCACGCTAACATTACCTATATTCTGTAAAGTAAAATAAATAATAACGTCTATAATTGCGTATTTATGTGTGTTTTTTGTTTATTTTTATAACAACTTTTTTTCTTTGTTTTAATTCTCATAATAGTGTAAGTTAGTGATATCTACATATGTGATCGTCGGCATCTTGCCCCTCGCAGAGAGTGACAGAATGTATTTGGTAACGGTGGTTCTTTGTCTAGTCAGTTTTAATATAGTCAAAGATCTCAACATTTATTTCTGTAGATGCTTGTTTGTTGAGCAAATTCATTGCGCCGTCGCAACTGATTAATTCTCTCACTGCTATCAACTTTACCGCTTAAAATATTATAATTGCCGTGTTTTGATATCGCGTTTCTTTACCTTTTTATAAGGAAGTGAGTAAATGAAGAACGTTTATGGTTATGCGAGTACGTATTAAAGCTGTCTTCGACCCGAAAGATTCGATGAGTAACTTTGATTTATTTACTTGTACTGTTTATTAATTTTCTTCTAAAGATTTTTTGTTGAAAATATGTCAAGTATGTTTGAGTTTATCGCTTTCGAATATACAGACGCACAATATTTTTATATTTAGTTATATCCTAGTTCCGTATATGGTTTTATATTAAATATAATCATGGTCAAATCATACGTCAGAAGTTTTAAAGAGATACAAATCAGGACTTGCTTTATTATCTTCTGACGGATACATTAAGGAGCAATTAGAGTTGATATCGATGTCGTGTGACAAGATATATCACACGCGTGTGAAATATTGTATCCTCGTTTATTTAAGTACAATCTTAATACGTAGCTTTATATAAATTAAAGATACATATTCTGATATACTGCCAGACCTGTATGATAATAGTGTATAATATATAATAGTATAATATTATAAATCTAGATTTAGAAATATTTTTCAAGATTTTGAGCACACTTGGAAGGCTTAAGCAACTTTTAGTGTCAAAATATTCCTATTCTTGGACTTATAATTAATAATCTTCAGTCACTATTTTGATTACTACCAAATAAGCAACATCTTTTTGTTTTTAAACGTTAGCTCAGATTAAGAATGCGGATTAAAATGAGGTCCAAGATGATTTGCATTCTATTAATTTGGTGTTCAACTGAAATTATAATCAGCATACAGATCCGTTACGTTACCGCTATGAGCATGCGTTCCTCTGATAACATACAATAGATAGTTTACGCAACACTGCACAAAGACGTCGGTCGAAAAAATCTTTATTGTCCGTCTGTTAGACACATAATGGTGAGCGCGTGTGGGTGCACCTCGCACTTAACCTCGTTGCGATGATGATGCAAATTTAGCCGAGAAATCGTCTCGTATCGCACACTTTCATAACAATCCAATGATTGATTACATAAATTTGAATACTGACGCAGTTAAAACCAAATTAAACTCACCCGCGGCATCGGATAAAGGACGTCGCAAGAAGTCTGATAAATTACCGAAATAATGATTAAAGACTGTTGCGTTACATGAACCTAATAAGTGCATCGATGCTATTACACGTTATGGCTATTTGATTGGCACAAAATGAACTAGGAACTACGAAAACGTTATTGCGCGAAAATAGAACGAAAGTGGTGAATGGATCGAATGTTGCTACTCATCTAGGAAACATGTAGCTAAACTTGTTGTTGATACTGTGTAATTAAATTCTAGAATTAAGGGGAGCATATTAAATATATACTCGTGTGTAGATTTGCCGATGGCTTTATGACATCACGCCGTAAACTGACGGTATTGAGCAGACGAGTACGGGATTACATGGTAGTAGGAGGGAAGGTCTACGGCAAACCTGCACATGGCTAATACAGGAATTTCATATGGTATTTTAGTTCTTTTTAATTTCAATATTATCTCGTTCTGATCACATAAATGAAGAAATCAGAATCAATAAAAATAAAAAAGCTTATAAAACAACCTTGCTGGCTAACTTCAAACGCAAGCCGTGCGTTATAAAGTGATTTTAGATGGCCATGTAGTCTGGTATTATTCATCAGGCGCCAATCTACATTTTTGTTACAACTCAAATCAAAAAGTTGTTATCGATTTAATGGTTTATTGCTTGATTTTAACATAAATAGAAACGATTTAGAGGCACATTGAAGGTTGATATTGGAGTAAACAGATACACGTGCTTATAGAGGTAAATACTTAACAAGATCATTATAATAGACTTTGAAGTGTTCACAGACAACCATAGACAAGTATATCAAAATAACAAGGAGAGATAAAGAATACTGTCCCATCTAATTGATTAAATCAAACCATAGACTAAATTGTCTCCTCTATTTTTCCCATACACGTATGTATAAACAACTTAATACAAACTTTTAATACGAAAAACTGTCCACAATTAGTTATGCGTGATAAATAACAACAATAGACCCTTAATTTTGCATTTAATTGTTGTAATTACGTTTATATAAAACCACCAAAACGTCGGCGGAGCTCATTAAACACGTGCGTTAAAGTGGAGTGAGTCAGTTTAGGAAGCGACTCCCCTATACACTATTATCGCCATTGATTCTGCGGTCGAATTAACCATGAACAGCAGGTGCAGCCCAAAATTCTACGTTCCCATAATTCATATTAATTAACTTAAATATTAACCGCAATATGTTGGTTTTTCATTGGTAGTATATCTTTGTACTTCATAATTTATGCATATTATGCATAAGTTACGATTGTATATTTGATCTAGTACTAGAAGAAGATAGAAGGCTTAGAATTCAGACATATAGAAAGTTTCATTAGTGTGCTTAAATTTTGATGCAAAGTTCAAAATGAAACGAAATTGTTTAATTGGTTAATGTGCAAAATTGTTCTCAGTATCTTTGGAATACTACTATGAACACTGACCTCTATAAATGGACAGGCTTTAAAACGCGGTATTGTGTGTTTATTTGATTTTCGCCATCGTAGCGCTGACGGTCGCGGTGGTGAAAATTAGTACTAAAATAGAGATAGAATTAACTGACATCGTCATCAACAGGCGTTAAAGTCGAAACAAACGTCATTGCCAAGCAATGTCCTATTAGTTAATACAGATCAGTGGCTAGGTACCACGTTTATATATTTTCCGCTATGCCAGTGAATACTCCATATTACTGGTTGACATTCCACAAACATACTACTTTCATGAATTCAATAAGTTATATTTGTCGATTTAATTGTAAACAAAAAGCTGCAGATGTCCCAGCTATTGCTTTCTTCCATCGAATATTGACCGCAAATTGATCATTTCATTTTATTTTCCCAAGAAATTCCTTTTGCGACGAATTAAGAATGAAGTTCTATATTTTAATGGCACATGAATTGCTTGTTTTTATTATAATTCTTTCTTCGAAAAATTAAGACTTATTCCTTCGAAGTTCCTAAATTGCACTACGCTATTTTGAACTTTAAGGAATTTCAAAAACAATATTATAAACAAGACAAAGAAATTCATTAAAGTAATGCCTTTTACGTGACGTCGAGAAAAAGTTTGGCATTCGGGGACTCACGAAGAAACAACATTCTGAGCCATATTTTTGTCGTAGCTTATGGTTAAATGTTGAAAGTTTTAAAAATACTGTCTGGGGTCCCGTAAAATACAAAATGACTATCATATTAACAACATTCAATGGTACTACATCATTTTTGACAGGCGAGTGGTTTGCATAAACTATTACTCAATCATTTTTTCAATACGTTGTAAAATGTATAAAGAATTAATTGTACAGCATAAGTACGTACTATATTACAACATTATCGTTTAGGTATAATTGCCACTAATTGATTTTCTATATTATGTAAAATTAAATACATCATTAAGAGCCTGTCCCACCACTGGCTGATATAGGCTCAGATAGCTTAAAGATGACGTCACTATCAGATAAGGGAACAAAATCCGATATTTTCATCACATATTTTACACGTAGGATTGTTATCAGACTGACAATTTGGTGGGACAGGCCCTAGGTCTTTAGTCGTTCGATAAATAACGTATTTGTATGTCTCGTCACTAAATTTAGAAGTCGTTTTTAATCTTTGATTAATGTTTAGTAACATTTTTCAAAAGTAGAAATGAATTGAATGGAATATCGAATCTAATAACTTGTCTTCAGCCTTATACAGGAAACTGTTTAATTCTGATTTACATTAAATCCTTAAAAGAACTATAAAAAGAAGTAGCAATTTAAGTTTCTCAAGTCGAATTAAAAGACGCAACAGCACACTTATTTACTTATAATTTATTAATCACGAATAAATTTGTACATCGTAATATTATATTATTTACGCCGCATAATTTGCAATTGAGGTGTTTTATGAGAGTTAAGATTGGCTCGCTCATTAGCATTGACACGAATAGCAGCAGTAACTCTGATTCAGCCGATGAGCTTCGACTCTACTAGCAGTTAGTTAATTAAACCTCTATATAGTTAACGTCGATGACCGCATCATAACGTTTATTGTCCTGTTAATAAATTGCGCCAGTAGTTTGTTAAATAATTAATTAATGATCGTTTTATGTTTTTAAACTTGCTTTACTTTACGGCAACAAAATATAAAAAAAATCTATACAGTTAGCTCGAAGCTTCTAGAATGCTAACTCAACAATATGGACGTCTGTTCATCATCAACTTGCCCTTATCCCTTATGGAGGGTCGGCACAGTATGTGCTGCTCTTCCATACATCTCTATCAGCCGTCATATCTGAAACCACTCCTTTCTTAAACATATCCTCTTTCTCACAATCCGTCCATACTTTCTTCGGTCTTCATTTTCCTTTGTAGCCATCCACATTCATTCTTAACACTTTCTGGTTTATGTCCCCATCGTCTCGTCGCATAACATGTCCATACCACGCTAACCTTTTGCTTCTCAATTTCTCCACCACTGGCGCTACTTTCAAACTAAACAAACAAACTTCAAACTACTTTCAATATGAACTTCTATTAGCTGATGAAAGTGATAGTGATTTTAGAATTATAGATAATTTGCATTTTTAAGTTTTTTTTTATACTTTATCAGCTTTGTGTGTTTTTTCATTAAAACAGCATACTAATGTATGCATATATTCAAATTTCAACATCATTATGTTTTAAAGCGATACAGATTCGTTTCATTATAATTTAAAATTATGCTAATTGACTATCCATAAATTGTAATTATAGCGTTCAACATTAGCCTGGCTAGAATTAGATCACCCGCGTGAGATAATCGAATAGATATGACTAAATTAGCAAACTCTATAATGATAAAGCATACGCACCTACATCTATTACTCGTATAATTCATTACGTCAAATTAAACTTTCCATGTTCTAATACTAAATATCAAGATATGTGGATATTTGGTACTACTTGGGTACGTAACGGCAATTAAAAAACAATTGAAGTCTTGAAAAACAATAGTTTGTAACTAGAAACAGCTGAATGTTTTCGTCAAATGTCATAAAAGTCTTAAGCAAAAAGTATATACATATTTCCAGTAAGCTATAGTTATAAAGAAGTCAATTCAAGTGAATGAACTCCATTTATTGTTTCAATTTCTTCAACTTAATCCATAAGAATGAACTGTTCATTGTAGGACTTTGTATCAAGTGGAAAATGTTATGTAAATATTTTAATAATGAAACAGTATCTGCGAGAGCTTGGCAATTATTAAGTTAATGAGCACCAGAGGGTAAAGTCGGAAGTTGTATGTTGAATCTAAGCCTACAAATATTGCTATAATATCCCGCACGACCACCTTCATTAGAGAACGGGTTTACTACAATATTTCTCATCTATACAATAAATAAAGTGTTTATATTTACCTTGATTGCATATCATGATTAGGCGTAGATCTTTTTACTTTTATCGCGATAAAAACAGATATTTATTGATGTTAATGTAGATAATAATCGATATTATTCGATTCTAAATGTGATAATTGATTCCCTGATTACCATTTCTATGCTGTGATAAAAATAAAAGCACAATGTAAAACTAAAAGCTTCCTCTTGATCGTTTATGTCTTTTATATGAGAATGTTGAAAGTTGAGAGGAACGAAAAAGATTATTAAGTTATTAAGAATATGTTTATGTTGGAAATAAAATGTATGAAGCCAACCACCATTAGTTACATAAGCACCTTAAGAAGATGAATGAAATGATTCCTTTGTTAAAATTTTCAACATAATTTTCCATGAGAGTAACCAAAGCTCGTCATTGTGAGATTTCAATTATACATTGAATAAATATCAGCGTCAAAGGTAAGCTGTAAAATTTAATGATGATCATAAATATAACGAAGCGGTGGCTTGCGGCGTTATTTCTGTGTAAATAATTGGACAGCAACTTTGCATTAATGCGTTTTCTAAGCGCATTCTTCTTTTTCAATTGAACCATAAGGTTGTTGGGAATTTTGTTCGATAGTCGGGTGGGTTGCATACCGACCTCGGTTTGCTTCGTGAGATATTCCTACTTGCAAATAGGTTCTGTAAACGAGATGTTTGTGCACCCTTACACGGTATTAGTTTGCACTCGAGTCTTTGGTACTTTTAGTTAAGTATTATTTTATTCATTTACTATTGTATCGTATAATGCACTTGTGAAATATTCTTATTTCAGTAATGTATATTCTAATGCTATTTTAGCAAATATTTGGTAGTGAAATATTTATACGTTTAAATCCTGCAATAACGCTTTGAGGTAATTTATGAGTACTTAGGACTATATAAATGTAATAACTCATTAAATCAATACAGAAACAAAGGTGTTATATTACATTAAATTACAATAATAATACAAAACTAATATCCTCTTCAATACCGCTGTATTTCATCCCAAGGATAAGAATAAATAAAGCGCAATTAAAATTACCAATCGAATTTAATTTTACGACGGAAAAAACTTAATGCAAAATTGATGCGATGCAACGTCTACGGGCCAGACACGTCCCACAAAAACAAGTTCTGCCGATTCGTTCTTGTAATATCAGTGTAATTTATTTAATGTTAGAAATAGACCTCGCTCGGCATCGGTGCTACAAAGAATATTGGCTTTCACAACGGAACCCGGCAAATTTATGTGCAGCTAGATTGAGCCAACACTATGCTCACGAGAAGCGAACCGCCTTATAATCGACTGCGTACTTAGCCTACGAGCTATCCGTTTAGATTTCGCAACATCTTTATACCTTCGTACCAACTTAACCTGCTTTGACGGCGTACTATTGTTTTGTGAAGCTATTATATTTCTAGCATATTAAAGATTCTAGTGTGATATCGCAATAGACAGATTTTTTATTACTTTCTCGTTAAAAAAGCGAATTTTGAATTATCTTTTGCGTTCTCTTTATGTTATGATGACTTTGTTGGTCTAACAAAATGAGCCAACAATCACCAAAATATCTGTATGACACTGATTATTATATATTATTTGACAACCCGAAATAAAATGGTCTACTACGTATTTTTAGATATCGTATTTTAAAACTTCTCAAAGCTTTGAAACAAATGAAAAAAATTCAAATTTGAAACAAATGAAAATTACGTTACAACTACACGATCAAAAACTTTTATAAAGGACAACATTAAAAACATTACATCAGGGAAAATGTTATGACACGGGTCCGTTACTATTTTATAATGAACATAAACAGCGTGCACACTCGCCTGCAACTATCGACCCGTTATTATGATGAACACACTTTAATTAGCAACACTAATCTAACCAACAACTCGGTAAACAATTGCCGTTAAAATGGTCAGGTGGAGTTGCTTAGAATTGCACAGGGATCGATTATAGAGAACCAGTAATTTCGCAATATACAGCACGCTTCTTTCCTTCGCCTTAAGCTTATTCCGTTAGTAGGAATTATGAGTGCTTGTCGTTTTTACACCTGCTCATGAAACCGTTCTAGCCTCGTTAATTGTGTCGAGGAATCTACTACCATAAAGTATTAAATAAAGTCAATGATATTAACTGTTATAATACAACGTTATTCGGAATAAAGATAATTACATCATTAAATACTAAAAACTCAAGAGTATTATGTTGATAGATGTGAAACGGTTTCATTGTAAATGCCACTGTTCAACATAACAATACAATGTTTAAAAACAATTATCAGTCGAATTCCAAACCTATCCCTTTTTTAGTCAGTCAAAAATACATGTATCTGCGTTTTGAATTAGCATTTTGAGATGGAAAAGTATTCCGTTCAGTATCTTGCATTCATATCTATCTATTTTGCTACAAAAACATGTATTATAAGAGTAGCTTAAAATAAAGATACGTATCAGACTTAAAAACAACAATTAAGTAAAAGTGCTTTCTATTGGGAGTTATAAGATGCGATATAAGATTCGGGTGAAATGTAGTAGTCATTTATGTTGAAGGTACTGGCAACGTAAGACAAATAAAGAATAAGAGTTAAATAGAAGGAATATCGGAGATTCATTAAATGTCTTTTTAGTATTTACTATTTGTAAGAAATAAAGTTTTTGTTACTTTCAAGAAAGTATTTCCATTGCCCACATGCGCTTACAACTTACAACTCCAAATACATTAACAATTTATTGATTGAAATTGAAATCTAGGTTACATTAATGAAGTAAATTTAACTAAAAATTACAACAACTATCTTGTATCTAGAAAATATGATAATATAATACATATTGTATTATATATTGACAGCGGATCAATTTTCATGTAAATCGATCAGACGTTGAAAGTTATCTTGAAATGGCATCGGAACTACGTCGTATATATTGGTAGCTAGTTGCTTAATATTATCGTGGTGTTGACTAGTAATTGGTTATATCGACAGCGGAGGTGTTACAATTATTACATGTCATCTTTATAATTGACGTTGGTAAAGCGTCCTCGTAACACTGAAAGCGACATCTATCGGATGCAACATCTCACAACATTAAAGCAATACGAGTACTTTTTTAATCATTTATTTGGATAATCTCACACGAAAATGTATCATATTAAAAAATGCATTTGTTAGCCTAAATTATACTGATATTATAAAGAGGAAAGATTTGTAATTTTGTATGTATTGAAATAACTCAAAAACTACTCGGCCGATTTCAAAAAATATTTAACCATTAAAAAGCTACGTTATCAGTGAGTAACATGGGCTGCATCTTTTAATATTTTTTAATTCCACGTGGACGAAGCCGCGAGCAACAGCTAGTAATTGATAGTCATTAGATTATTTACATTTATCCGATATTAACTGCGAAGGAAAACATCGCGATGCAACCTGCCACATATCTGAAAAGATTTTCAAAAATGTGTTTGAAGTCAACCAATCAGCACTGGACTAGCGTGATAGACTAAGGCCTAGTTAACACTAAATTAGGATTAGCTTAATCCCTAGTTGAAGACATGAGCTGAAGGCGAATTAAATATGTATAGATCTTTATTAAGCTGTTATAAGGATCGAGTGTATCGCGTGCCTAACGGTCCCGCAGCTGATCCCAAGCTTGTACCTTAATTACAACCAATGATGCATTTACCTGACCATTCTCAGTATTAAAGTATAATAGTCAGAGTCTTTTTACATTTCATGAGTATAAGACTTACGAAAATTCACCGTTCATTTTATCATTAATTTGCATTAATCTAGCTTGATATTATGAAGTAGGGAATAAAGGTATTTTCCACGTGAATATTCTGTATAATTCCCTGTACAAAATATACATCAGGGTAAACAACAAAAATGTTATAATTTATTAATAAATTAATAAAATCGTATAAGTATGTTTATAACACTCTGTTTTATTTATGTACAATAATTTAAACAGCATATTAAATGTAAAGTCATATCTAAAACCTCAATCTCTTATCATAAAGTGGATATAAATTTAATCCCAATAAATGTACTCACAAATACTTTCATGTAAGTAAAAATAAACTAAACATCATTTTATACAGCTATCACAAGATATTAAATTTAAAATTGTAATTTCTGTTCAAGGAGAAATTACATATCCATTTACACGACTTTCTGTAGTTACTCTACTTACAAATGCATTTCAACATTCATTAGGCTTGTATTAATCGAATAATGAGTCTTTCAGGCGCACTCGAAGCGGTAGTTCCGTCGTGCTTTTCGTATCGCAAATTACACACGAGGACATCGCAAGTTACGTATGACAGTAAAACAGAACAGTACTGCTGTGTTTAAACGTCTGAGCGTACGCGTTCGGCCAATATCTACACTATCCTACTGCCCTGCCTTGCTGTTCTGTCCTCGTATGAAACTAGAATATTTCGAAGGCGGGCGGGTAGGAGCAGTGCTCTCTCTAATTAGGCTCAGCCCTAGCTAATTTGACGCGCGAGCGCCTCGCCCTCGCCGCCGGTCTCCGGTCGCCGCCTAATGAATGGTATCGCACACGTTCATCTCGGCCACGTCGCCGCCTCACCAAGTTTCCCTGCAACACAAAGCTAGGGATGCGACCGTAGATAAAAGAAGTCATTTCCGTTAACACAAATGCAATACGAAACGCTAATACTTTAGTTACGTATCATCAGTATTTACGTACAAGGAAACGAATACAGGTAGTGGCTGCGATGAGATCGCTCCGTTCTCTGGCTCCAGAATAGCGAGGCTAATGCTTATTCAGAGCTTGCATCACTCGGCTACGTTTATTATAGTCATCGTTACGATGAATGCAGTTGCCGCTTTGATATATTCATATACGCAAAATGTTGCTTGCCGTCTCTACTTATTGTTACGTATGCTTTTCCTAGTTCGCAAACAGCTATGTTATTAGCACGTAATTCGATTGATGTGCCACTTTGTGCTCACATTTGATGAATGTTCTCTCGTTATTGATGCGATTAGTAATCTTATAAACAATTTTATAAATTACTAGCTGTTGCTCGCGACTTCGTCCCCGTGACTTTAAAAAAATATTATAAACTATAGCCTGTTAATCACTGTTACTCACTGATGCCGTAGCTTTTTAATGGTGAAAGAAATTTTGGCCTTTATAGTATTAGTATATAGATTTAAAAAAAACAGTTTTCAGTTGCATGCAACTTTTGTTAATAATATTCTATAACTAAATAACTAAAAAGAATAAAAAACAAAGTAATTTTTAATGAATTGCATAAAATTAACTATTACAATATACGTAAAACAAACAGGTGTGATATCACCAAAGCATAGAAATCCACAGTTTATCTACTTAGTTTATTTAGTTTGTAGAGCACGAGTAAGTACTTAACTCAATATTACAGACAAAAATCGCTTTCTTTGTTCACATAGAAAACAACTACAAATAAAATTCAAATAACATAGATGTACGTACACAGAGGAAATCATTATTTGATTGCAAATAGACTAACGGAAATTAATGGATGAGATGCAATCTCTCGTTTTTGATGTATGCTAATAGAACTAAGGAAAATATTTATCATTTTCCTAATATCAATACTGAGACAAACGTGAATTTAATAATCATTTTCTTCTAACAAACCATAATTTCCAGACATATTTAAAAACTTGGCTTACGTTAGCAATCTTGCGCAATCTTTAAGAACCAGAGGATATCAAAATGTCTGATCAAATATTGTATAACACCTATTATAATGTAAAAGGGAAAGAAGAATAAGAAAATTGCAATAATCCGATGTCCGTTAACTTCACTATAACTGGGAATTATTTAAAAAAAACCGCGGTGTAAATCGCTATCGAAGATTAAGGCATAATTAGTTTTATTAAACTTTCCATATTAACAAAAGAGCTAGGTATGAATCATCTATATACGTACTTACAGTCTAAGATAGCGATCGTCACACAAAACTTAACAGGCTGGCGGATCCTTGTGTCCTTACAGATAACTAGTTAGTATTGACACGATTGATATTTAATGCGCAAACGCCGTATCCGTTAATATGCCTATTCAGGATCCTAAGCAAAGTCGGAGATATAATCGTGGTCGACGTTTAAATGTACCACTGTTTTAATCTTTGACTGTGAAAGGAAACGAGGCAAAGTACCACATCATTAAGTGGAGAATTCCTTCGGAAGCGGCCGCAGCCGCCGCAAAGTAAACAAATTCGTGCTTCCTTATACGCCGCACTTGTGCTCTTATCTGACAATTTGTCACAAAATTGAATATGTTTTCACTTAAGTTTTGTCAAAGATTATAACCACAGAGTGGAAAAAATATTTTATTTATCTATTTTTAACGTTCTCATTAAACTCACTTTTGAAAGAGTCTCTCTAATTGGAGTTCGTTTGTACATTTACGTGGCGATGATTCTATGTATGTTATCCCATCTTACTGTGGTGGTTTGGTTAATAATATTTTCATGGTGCAGAAAATTTTAAATTACAAATTATTGCTGTGCTGTAAATAATGCTTTTAAGACTCAAAAGCAGTAATATTTACTACCTACTTGGTTCAATTCATTTAAATAGGATCGTGTTTGTACCCGACTACATATTTATTCAATAATAGTACCTAACTTCTAAGTATTGTAATGATCATTCAGCTCAATCAATTCGACAGTTAATTACTTCAGCGAGGACTCACGACTTCGACGTCGAATTAAAAAGCTTTAAGCTAAGCCATTTATTTCCGGCTATAATGGACTGATAACGGATATGATTCGCGTGTTTTAATAATAATGTTATGCAGCCATTTGAAAGAAAAACATCGAATCGAGTGCCCGTGAGCTTTTAAGTGATGTTAATATTTGTACCAAGATAAAATATTTACTTATGTTATTTAACTTTCTATAATATTATGCGTTTAAAAATAATAAATTTATTCTTGTCCCCACAAAGGAGTACCGATGAATACCGACCGTTGATAATTAATTACATGACACAAATAAGGAATTAACATAATTTCAGACACTTCGGGTATGCAATGTTTACGGCGAAAATCGGTTTCATTTTGAGCAAGAATCGTAATAATTTCACTTAATTACAGCATTTATTCGACGACGAGGCCACGCGGTCACGCTGGCCGTCCGCTCTTTATCTCACGACGCTAGTATTTCGGTTTACGATCTCGTGATTCGAAGTGAAAATTAAAAGCTTTTCCTTGTTACACATTGTACGCTAATGTACGCACAAACAGTGTTCTTATAAGAACTAATATTTGACAAATTACTTTATCTTACATGCATGTACACAGACACAGACTTTAAACCGATTAAAATGTAGAGAGCGATCAAATGCATTTTAAATAAATGACTTTGAAAACATAAATTTGCAAAACAGATTTCGAAGTCTAAAATTAGAACATATTTTTAATGCATTAAAGTCAATTTAAAGTGAAGGGGTGAATGAGGAAGCGGTCCGCCTGATAAATGATCGTCGTCCACGGACGAACGTAAGATGAACGTGTATTGCACTGTATCCTCTTTTATTTTACAACTATTATTTTGCAATTGCTTTGGCATCGATTATAACGAGATTTAAACTAATAAGAGCCATGCAGTAATTGTTTAGTTAAAATGTAAATAATTTCAAGACTACATCTAAATTTTGATTTTTTAAAATCGTAAAACGGAAACGAAAATTAGGGTTAGTGTTCTATCTTCTTTCGATAATACATAATAATAGCCTGTATTACAAAATACATGTATGTAGGTGTTTAAGTTATTTAAGTATTTTTTCATGTCCGTTGTATAAAAAATTAAATAAACTCTCCCACGACCAATTAAGGTAGAGACAAAGTTGCCCGACTTCATTTATCATGTTAATTTTAATTAATTTATTTGATTTAACAAATATAAAAGACAAAAGACCTCGTGTGCGAGGCATAAAAAGCATATAAGTCGAATTATTTGATTGTTTATAACGCAAGTCGTCGTAAATTTGAAGGTTTAAATGTATGTCTGTGGACGGTAAGGCGCTGTAACAACTATAATCGTTGTAAAAAATGTGTTTTTGTATTCAAAATCTTACGATTTAATAAAATCTTGTTTTTACGACTATTTCACTGAGTCTGCGGTGAGATAGGGAAACATCTGATACTTGAAAATGTGCCAATATTTAATGCACATGATATTTTTTACTTTCAAATGATTAAATAAATAGAGATTTCCTCATTTAATTTATGCGGTAGAGAGAACTGAATTTATTAATATCACTAATATGTTTTCATCAAATTTTATTTCAATAATACTATGGTAGTAGAATCAAAATAGTCTTATGTGCTAATTTACCACATTATCCCTTTTAAATGTGATCTCTTGAATCAATTTGACTGTCAATGTTCGCCATAATTGCTATTTATTGGATCGTTACACATTTTTAAAGCATAAAATTACAATTTTATATAAAACTTCCTGTACAACTAGACTATAATCGCGGGAATTTGACAGGCGATATATATCGTTATCTTATTAATCTTTCTTCTTACTAATATTATAAATGAGAAAGTTTAGATGGATGGATGGATGTTTGTTAGAGTTTGTAGCTTAAACGGCTGAACGGATTTCGATGAAATTTGGTACAGATGTAGAGAATAGTCTGGAAGAACACATAGGCTACTCACTTTTGTTTTTTTTAATTTCACGCGGACGGAGTCGCGGGCGAAAGCTAGTATACTATACATCCTACATGGATATAGCACTTATCTTTAACGTTTCAGTCCGGTTTGCTTGTTATGGTTATTTCAATATCTCCAAGTATTGAGTTTCAGACAGAGAGCGAATTCAAATGGATACTGATCAAAACATATACCGTAAATTGTTATCAAATATTTTATTTAAATACAAAAATCTTATCGTGTTTTCAATATTAAATATGCTGTTTTATGATGAATCGTACGTATACGTAACATATTATTTATTTATCAAATGCAATTATGTACGAAATGACATAAAACAGCTGAACCAAAAAAATAATAACTAATAGCGCTAAAGTCATAAAAAACGAATTAAAAGTGCCTTAATAATTCATGAAAAATTAACATAAATCTAAACATATTTTAAGATTTATAAAGAAACAGTGTTTTTTTTATTTTTTTAATGCCAAAATAATTGTAACCAATTAATGATAAAACAGTTTTTTATTACTATAAAATTAGTTAGTGGGAGATAAAATCAATAAGCGTCGATCGATCGTTTCATGAATATACTTTTCATAGCGATAGCCATCAGTGTAATCCGGAGCCAGTCAATGACGACTCCCACGTAATATAGCCAGCAATATGTCACTAGCAAATGCTATACTCCGCCCATTTGTAATTTGGCCAGACAAATCATACAATCGGCAAATATCATAATCAAAGAATTTTATTCAGAATTTACTTCGTATATTTGTAAATGCGATTATTTAGTGTCTGTAAAGAAATTGACAACCGAAAAACGCGTGATGAGCATTTGTCGTGTCATTACGATTTTCTGGATTAATTATTTATGGGCGGAGTATACGACTTACCAGTGACATAGCATCGTATTCAATCTGAGATAAGGCATTGAATAGGAATTAACTGTAAGTGTTATGAATGAGAATATGGCTGCTATTGCCTCGTTTTAAAACTTATTAAGACCATCTTAAAAGTCCTTTGTGTTCGATCGACTAAACCGTAACAATCTGATTTTATTTTTTCCCATACAACAATTTATACATTGTACTGTATTCAAACTTTTTAAAATACTTTCTAATGTTATTATTGAGACCGAAGAACAGCTTCAAAGTCTGACGCCAATGCATTTTTCTAACTAATGGACAACATTTAACTGATTTTTTAGTTATAAAAAGTCAATAAAAGTATTTCAAGTGTTTTATTTAGTTCAACTACAATTCATGTTTTGTAAGTAACAATTGAATAACGAGAACATTTTATTTAATATCATAAACGAGCAAGTGGCCACCTGAATCCGCCAAACTAGCGAAGCGACCGTTGCCCATAGACATTCACAATAGCGGATACGTTGCCGACGCACAATCGATGAAGGAGACGCACATAAAGGATATATTTCCCCTTCCTATGAGTCTCCTACACCGTGAAAGCAACTTGTAAGAAAAGGATAGGAAGGAAAAGGAACTAAAGTTAGGCTTCCGGCACCACACTCATCAGACGAAACGAGGAATTGCTCCCACTTTACGCCTATCGGAGGCTAAGAAAGTATTTGCATCTAGTATAAAAATTAAATTGTTTATTTTAAAGATCACATGTGTATTAATATTATTATTAATGTGTTCATCAACCTGCGACATCGGTATGTTATTTATGTCTGCGCTATTACGCTTTCAAAACATACATACGCATGAGCTTTCCGAGTCAGGGGTTGACTTACTCATATACTTAAAACAGTTGCAAATGTCACTGACAACAGCTGGGATAGATTGGAAACGACTTCCATTTTACATTTTTAATCTTTATTAATAAGTACATGTGTTCTCATTGTTAAACTATTTGCTACAATTAAATATGTATTCAATCTATTATTTTTAATCTAGTTTCATGTTCCACATTGTTTTTTTATATACAATGAGATGGCAAACGAGCAAGCGGTCACCTAAATCCGCCAAAATGGTGAAACGACCACTGCCCTTAGACATCCCCAATTGCAGATGCGTACCCTAAATCGACGGAAGAGGAGACGCACATAAAGAGGATATTCCCCCTTCCTATGCGTTTTCTCCACCGTCAAATCCATTTTCCCATCCAATCCTTTCCTTAAAAGACGAAGGTGGAACGGGAAAGGGACTGATATTGGGCCTACGGTAACATTTTTTTGGGGATAGTGAAACAGCTTTTACGTACGCTTTACACGGACCGCAGTTTACTGTCCGCTAAAACTAAGTCTGAGAATGTTGGCCTTTAAATCACAAACAGAAGATCATAACCTGTTGCTTAATAAATTGTTCAGAAGTACAGGGTTCCGGATTATCATAGAAGTAACGGCGACCAACACTAACAATAAATAAATGTAAATATAAATTGTAAAAATATTCAAATCAACGTTATCTGAAACAGAAAACGATAAAAGCAAACACCGTACAAAATAGAGAGTCTTGTTTATATAAAAAATCGACTTGAGTTTATAGAAAAAATGTTTAGACATGTTTTAATAATAACCATTTAATAGTTCTCGTAATAGGATTATATAGGAGTCAAAAAAGATAATAATTATTTTTAATTTCACAATTCTAATCCTTGCTTTAACTTTCGTCTTAAGGCTTCAAAAAAGCTATGTCATGACTAACCGGATAATTGATTTCCGTTTATATCTTGTTTTAATCAAATTTGCTTAAATTTGTAATTAACAGATCATAGATGAAATAAATAATCACAAAATTGGATACGTTAATTAATTACTTACTAGGTGTCTAGATATTTGATACGATCGTGTCGCAAGATAAAACTTAAATGAGTATTTAATTTAAAAGTCCATGAATATAATAGAAATTAATTTAATAGCGTAAGTTTCCACTGTTATAACTGTTACCTCAATTTTTCAATATTCAAACTTTTCAGACAATATTGTAAAAGTTTCATAAACCTTATTGTATGTTGGTTTTGTTTCTATTGTTTATTTTGATGTTGTTACGAAATTATTGTTACAACGCGCATGCATCTGTTGCGAATAAACACATGTGTAAAATCCAAGCTGTGACATATCGAATCCCACACAAAGCGTTATTAGACAATGAGTAAGTCAATGAACAACTCGCTCTATGACAGGACAATAAAAATGCTTTATGACTAGGATGTTGTTTATCAATAACGGATACTCAATGGACCAGTTACCTAGTAATAGAAATCGCCGCAACGCGAGAGCAAGGCCGGGTCGGTGCGAGCGCGGATCCACAATCGCCTTCGAATCCTTGACCCATCCAGAAGAGGCTACTCAAATAGAATGCATCGTGGTCCTGTCGCCGTACATAGATAAATAGGTATTTAAAATGCCGTTCGCCGTGGGAACCGTGACGGGGCCCGAGCGAGATAACCCTGCGCCCGCGTCGCTCGCGCCGACTGCTCGCTCACAGACCACGTCGCGAATCAAACAATGAACTTTGTAATCCATTTGGTCGCTTAATTTCGTAACTACCTCTATCTGTCTTTTTATCTTTGCTTTTTATTTTCGACTATATTCTAGTACTCGATTTTAAATTAAACTCTAATATAAGTGACTGTAAGGATGAAATTGATGTAAAAAAATGTTTTCTTTGGAATTTGAACTTTATTTTTAAATAGTTAAAGTATATTGTCGAGTGGTTTATAGCCTATGTTGTATAGAGGTAAGGCTGCACGCTGCGAGATGTCATCTGGGCGTCCCGCTGTGAGCCGCGAACAATATTGTCTCTCCCATTCCGCTTTGTACATTTTAAAATCAATTCATATTCACTATGACGAGCTACGAGATTACGAAACGATTTGAATTACTTTACTACACCATTATATTTCATATTAAACGATCTGTTATTTTGCAAATATTTAGATATACAATATTTATATCAATCTATTAAAATAATTATTGTTTTATGTAACATCAAAATCAAAATTATGTTAATAAAACTTGATTGTAATCACGTGTAATAAAATAAGAATATTGTAAGCAGTGATTTATAGATTTAATTATACAAAATTATTTGTTTCCTTGTATTTTAAATACATATTAACAAACACTAACATTTATCTGTATTTGCTGTATAATTACATAATTAAATTATTGTAATTATCTTTTAAATGCTCACACGTACAATATTGGATATGTATTTTAATCTAATTAATTATTGAAGTTAAAATGTAATATAATATCGTCTATATGTATCACATTACATTTAACCTTATATGTAAATGTGTACGGTATAATGTGATATAAAATGTATCGGCCAAATTTAGTTCACGAAAAAACTTGTTAAACGAAATAAATAGGGAAGAATTAAATACAGTAATAAAGTAATAAATTTACATTGGTACAGACGTGAAACTGACATCAAACAGGTTGCCGGAGCAATTACCATTTTACGACAAGAAGTTTGTACAAAAACATCCACTCGAATTTAGCGAGCTTTGTACTTTAATTTTAGTTTTAAAAAGTTAGCGAGATGATATTGTTGGTACAACCGTCACCGGATTGCGAGAAACATTCGCATTTATAATTTATCTGGCATGATCTAAGTATAAATTAATGTGGCGATGCGTATTTATGCGCAGGGCGTTACAGGATGGTAAAGGGGCGATGTGAGAGATGTATCATAAAGATATACCACGACCGGCGAACGCTACTCAAACGTTTTAATGCGATCTCTCGATTATTATCAACTATTTTACGATCTTGCAAATGGCTCTCTGAAAGCAATATCTGTATTTAATTACATTAGACCTATTAATCATCGACATACAATAGAAACTATAAAAAGAGACTGCGATTATTATAGATAAACTGCATTTAATGTGGATTGTTAACTGATGCGTTGTGAAAATATAAGACAGTTGCAGATAGTTTTGTTATGAACAAGCCGTGAGTAAGAACACATCAAAATCGCCGCTCACCTGTGCCGGTCCCACGATCGCTTGTCTTTATTTATAGATAGTTATCTCAAAATCGAGAGGCGCCTCGTATTTTGCATTAACGCCGGTTACTTGTGCACAACAATGCCTCTCCGACTGTAATAAATTCACAAATGTCTATGGTTTTACGAATCTACCTTCATTTAGAACATATGAATAATCCCAAGTTAAAACGAAACAAAACAGTAAAGTAAGTTATTAAAAATGATTTCCAGCTCACAAGTTGCAACTAATTAGTTATTATTGCATTCGATCGTACCGTTAACTACATTGTAAATCGGAACGTAAATAAATAACAAGGAAGCATTAATAAGTAAATTTGTTAATAAGGGTCCGAATATAATTAGGTATAATCGCGACATAATTGTAAAAAAGGTATTCGAAAAACACATAAATCTTTTGTCGTAGAATTGGATCAACTTCCTGCATGGACCAGTCCGGTGCGGCGTGGCGCGGCGCCCGACGGCGCTTCCAAATCGGTATTCTGATGTTCTTTTTCTTCACGAATAAAAATAGAGCAAAAACAGGTTGCCGTTTTTTTGTACTCGACGACCTTGCGGCTGAGTAGATTACCGATTGTGATACACAGTTACTAAAAAACGGAGAGTGTGATGTATCGCCGCTATTAAAGCGAACCGTGGAGATTGCCGATACAGTGATAATTAATTTTCACGTTCACATATCGCAAGCCTTCCGGGACACGAAGAAACAAAAAAATAAAAACGCTTGTATTAGGCTTTACTAATTTTACTTTTACTTTTTACAACTAACAAATATGAGCAACAAAAGATTCTGAGAACGTCAGTCGTGCGATTTGTACGTTCAGTTTTTTTTCTTTATTGATTATTGTAATACACAAAATAAAGACTGGTAATTTAAGCTCCGATGGACGCTGTAACCTTGTTTACTTGTAGCATATTTGTATTGATATCGAGCAAGTGTACCTGCATATTATATGATAATTACATTACTTCTCTTTGTTTTGTTGATCGAATAATATGCGAATATGACATTGCTTTAAATTTAACAAAGTTTTGATTCTATCGCAATGATTAATGATACAACTTATTTATATTTAAGAGAATGATATCATAAATAACAGTGATTTCTAATTACAAAGTGTGTTGAGACGCCTCGCGAGGTAATCTGATAAATCCATTTATAATTTTAAATTAATACGTCATTGGTATCTTCTATAACAAACGTATAATTGCTCTATACTATTTAATTACGCTTTTACGTTACGGCAGAAAATGCCAATTAGTGACTTAATTTTCAAGCTTTACCGCTTCTTCTATATATAAATAAAATAAAAACATTTACATGTTTCTTGTAATACGTCTCTATATATGTTCATATATAAAATTGGACTAATTTCATTAAAATTAGCGCCTTCTTTCTATTGTGCACTTATTTAATGAATTATACTTTAATATTATAAATGCGAAAGTTTAGATGGATGGATGGATGTTTGTTAGAGTTTGTAGCCTAAACGGCTGAACGGATTTCAATTAAATTTGGTATAGATATAGAGGATAGTCTGGAAGAACACATAGGCTACTCACGTTTGTTTTTTAATTCCACTAGTTATGGAATAAAACTTTACGTGACATATATCAAATTTAAAAGATTTGATGTTTGTTTCATCAAATTCTTCGACAGTCTAATAACATTTAATATTCACACCGCGTACCAAATCAGCTAGCAATCTATCATTGTTAAGGTAATAACTTAATAACCAATGGCCAGTGGAACTTTAATTTAATTTAAGATTGAAAACCCACACTCATAAGTTAATCAATATTGTGAAAATATGGTCAAGCTTCTAGGATTACAGATTTAATGAAGATTGCTCAAACTTCGCTCGTCCGCTCCTCGCATCGCTTCTTTATGTTTATACATGTTCTTAGTAATCACGCAACAAAATAACCAGTGAGGCATCTGTTTATGTTAGTTAATAATACGTTAATTTCATACAAGTAGAAAATACAAATAAGGACACATGTTCAAATTTTAGTATTGACAGAAATAGCGTTTAGATGCCTACGTACATATGTTTTGGAAACTATTTTTCTATCTTTTCTTAATACATAATTTAATTTAATAAAATTACGATTATTATAAAATATCAAAAACAATGTTTGTGCTTACTTATTTAAACTTTCTAATTGTTTATAATTAACAATAAATGAAAGCTCCAACCATAAATCGTTAGATTTTCTTGTATTCTTGGTGTAAAAACAAATTATTTATATGATTATTAGTAAATAGATAACTTTAGTAAAACTTTGTTGAATAGCTTAAATCAATCAACATTAGCGCGGTTGTCACTTTATCTCAAACTAATACATTCTTTTCTAAAATATATAAAGTATTCATCGTTAATCAATTTTATATTTATTATCTCTGACTTATGTAACAAAATAAATTGTTTGAATTTCAATATTTTCCACCTGCATTCCATTCTCTATAGTTTCACATCAACAAGTAAACAATGTTTCCATAACATGTGCTACTTTGTAACTGTAGTTACGCTACTCTGTAAATATGTAAACTACGATAAGAAATTAAAGACCTTGCCTTAAAAATTTACAGTGTTTCAAATACATTTTAGCTTAAACATACGTCAACTCTTTTACATGACTCTAGCACCCGGGCTGATTTTGGACAAATCATGGCTACTGACAGTTTATTTTGCGTAGGGTTACGAAATGCGATCATAACCAATCTTACTTAGTGCCTTTCCCACCACCGGCTGATAGAGGCTCAGATAGCTTAAAAATGACGTCACTGTCAGATAAGGTAACAAAATCCGTTATTTCCATCACATATTTTACACGTTGGATTGTTATCAGAAGATTTACTATTTGGTGGGGCAGGCCCAAAATATTTTAAATGTGAAAGTTTAGGTGGATGGATGTTTGTTAGAGGTTGCAGCCTAATTTGGCACAGATGTAGAAAATAATCTGGAAGAACACATAGGCTACTTATTACGTTTTTTTTTTATTTCGCGCGGACGGAATCGCAGGTGAAAGCTAGTAAATAATAAAATACATATACCGAAAGCAGTGCCGTGATACCACTTTGATGTCTTCAATATTAAGCAGTGGCGGACAAATAATGGAAACACGCGCTTAACTAAACATTGTCTAACTATATTTTTTGAATACAGTTAAAATAACAGTTATTGTATGTATATTTCAGTATTTCATGATTATAACTTACTTCATACTTACTTTGTTAGTACATGTTTATTTAAAAAGCAACAGCAAATGCTAATATTTTGGAATACCAAGTAGTTCATTAAACAAGGTACACTTACGATGTAATAAATATAAATTTATGTTTGTGTAAAATAGGTTTTTAAACATATTATAACCACCATATGAAAAAGTAACTAACGATACGAATAAAATATTGTCAAAGTCTGTATTTTATCTTTGTACTTTATGTTTATTATCTATGCTAAATTTTAAACATAAACGTTAGAGGTTTTATTAGGTATTAGATTTCCTGTTTAATATTATTATAAAATTTTATAATACCAAGTTTTATTTTTTTAACGATTGAATCTGGATTTAAAGTTATTTGGTGTAATCACTTTTAATAGTAATTTAACTATTGATCGCCTATTTAACTGATTCGTCTTATAATTCTAACTTCTTAAAGTTATGACAATTTCACGACCTATAGAATGTGGCTAGCCTGTTGTCTATGATTCGGATCTATTCAATTGTCTCCGCCACACCCGTAGCCTTACTGACGGACTCATATTCATACGAGGGCAGAACGACAAAGCAGAGCAGTTGACATTGCAGTACTTCTATTGTTAGAGCCTACTCGTATTGTCGAAGTAGTGCTGTTTTATTTCAGTCTGTACGTTCAAATTCAAATTAATGCAATAATGCACTGTCTATTGTTCTACCTTCATATGAAACAAACGCTGGATTGTGCATTACTGCGTTTCGAATGCTCTCAGTAAATATTTTATTAAACATACTGATTTAATTTCGTTTTTTTTTAATATGACTGACATTTTTTCTAATAACTCTAAACACTCTATAGCTTCTTTGCAAGCCAATTAGTGGCAGTTGTCAAAATTAATCTTTCCATGTAATTTACGTTTACAATACGTGCATCAAAAATCAATATTTTTAAACATTGCTTTGTTAGATTTTAAAAAAAGAATGTTGATAATTTGAATCGACATCGACCTTTCAAAACTAATGCCATTTGTTTGTTATCTGCTTTAAACGGTTCCGTTAAACGCAAAGAACAATGATTCGGTACATCCTGACAGTTATCGATAACTCAAGGTCCGAGATTTGAATAAGCATTTGACAAGGCTACATTGCCACACGAATTGGATATGATTGTACATATTTTTATATTTCATATATTTTAACAGTTCTGCTATAGTTCTTGTATATAGATATATACGAGTACATAATCTGTAAGCTCGTAACACGATAGTTTATTTTTTGTTTTACATAGTTAAGTAATCAAATTATCCATTGAGGGATATATTTTATTTAATTGCTGCTATTGATAATATCAGTGCTTGTTTTTTTAGTAATCTATACAAAATGTAATGAATTTTAAATATGTTACTTGAAAATATTTGTTTGGATGGAGTCAAACGCGTTGATGTCTTTTATATGCCATTAAAGCGTTGTTTTTAATGTTGTTTTTTATTAGTGCTATCTCATTAAAGAAACTAAATCGAATATCAAATCGAGCAATTAATTCATAATGACTAGCCGAAGTCGATTCGCGCGAATGCGAATTAATGAACGCGTTTATAAATGGCGGTGCAGCTCGCCCAAGTCGATATCGGAACCTGTCCACGAGCAGTCCGTTGTATAAAGTGACCGTTCTTTGTCCGGATCGTCCTAGACAGCCGCCGCGTCGCATTCATGCATAGTAAATAATTACAGTGATCATCGGCAGGTGGACGCGCACGCGCACGCTCACCGCGACCGGCGCATAGAAATAGAAAGCCACATTGCAGTAATTATTTAGTACAGTTATCCTTAATGGGCCGTTTTGCGAAAGCTGTTAAGTAAATAAGCTTCGTCCTGCACCTCCCGCCGGCTGCGCACGTGCCTCTCCTCTCCCTTGCCTCCCTCCCCTGTCTTCTTCCTCTCCCTAACCCCTCATACCCCGAGCGCGCAAGCTGGAATTTAAAATAAGAATTTTTAAACGTACTAACAATTCTTCATTTCAATTAGTACTATTTGTTACACGTGAACTCTTTTTTCAGATATTTGTCGAGCGCCAATACGCGCCGAGCAAGAAATATGTTGATTGCATTGCATGTGGAGGACTAACGTAAACAATTCCTTTAACGTTTTATGTTATGTTGTTATTACAGAAACTCTTTCGAATCTTTCAATGTAAACAAGATACTGAGAACAATGTGCAAAGTTTTGTCGATTATGTAATAAAATGTTAAATATCTTTGATGCATTTATATTACACATATAAAAACATGTTTCTGAAATTTTAGGACTAACGGTCGCCCGCGAATATTTCAGCGGAAAGTTTAAATAAAAGTAGCCCGCATAATTGGCCCAGCAATTCTGGAGATTACCCGATACAGATTGCAGACAGGCAGACATTCAGACAGAAATTTTAAAAATTAGTTTTTCGTTATCAGCAACGCAAATACATCTTGTATACCAAAATATATTTTTCGATATTACATACAGTCGTTCCAATTACATTTATAGGTTTGTCCTTTTTCAAAGTTGCTATTTCTAATGTAAAGTACAATCCCATTATACCTAACGAATGTGCCCATAAAGTATCTAATATTTCACATAAATTATTTTATCTTCAAGATTTTATATTCTTATAAAAATAAAAATCTTTACAATCTTACCTACCATTCACCTAATTTACGATCTAGAGACCTTGAAATATAAAATCATGCACAAAACCGCTTTTACGTGCGTCATCTATGCAAGATGACGAGTCGATACGGCACCTTACACAAAGCATTTTGAATAAACTCCTAGATGTTTCAAACTGGAATGTTATAATACTTTATTTATCAATTCCCACTGTGAAACATTAACATAAAAACATGTAAAGAAATTAACATTTTCTTTATTCTAATACTGTTTCTAAACGATTGTCTATGGGTGGAGGAAAGGTTGTCGATGTTTTTGGGAAGCCATTTTAGAGGAAGGGCGTCTTTTAAAAAGATGATAAAATAGATACATAAATGTCGTTTCTTTGTTTTCAGGTTAGTAGTGTAATTTATCATTACTGTATTAGTATTGTAATTTAGTCGATAAGGTATTTTGATAATAAAAAAATAAAAACTGTTTTCAGAGCAACACGTTTAATCATTTAAAACCTAATAATAAGAAATAAAGATCTTATAAAACGACATTTTTGCTTATAAGATCTACATACATCATTAAACATGGAGAAACTCCGTTTCGAATTTGCATTATTGCCATCAAGCGACAAAAAATCAAACACCATGTGTATAACCTCAATCGTTACAAGTGATGAAAAAGTTTACGTTATCCCAGAAGAGGTACAATATGTTGGTTGTCACACTGAACTTATTAAAACCCCCGCCTATACGAAGGTAAGACATAGTCTGAAGAAAAGACACCAGACACGGAAAATATGGATCACAATGACTAAGGAACTTAGGGAAACTTATTTAGATGAAGATGGTAACTTGCAATTTGATAACCAATACTTAGAGGAAGTAGATCAAAAACAGATAATTGTGCAAAATAATGAAGCAAGTGCATTGGAAAGAATATATGAGAAGATGTTAGAAAATGTACAAGAGACCAAGGAACAGAATTTGAAACATATTGCAGATAAATTTGTGATTGAAAAGTTTACTAGCAAAAATAGCAATGCAAAACAATGGATAGACATATTTGAAAAAGAATGCCTACGCTTCAATATATCAAATGAGGTGAAAAAAATTGAAATTCTCAGATTGTTTATGGATAAAAGTTGTATAGACTGGTATAGTTCTATGATGATAAAATTGACCATGGATTCAGAGTGGAAAATATGGAAAGAAAAATTCTGTGCATCATTTACAAATAAAGGTTGGAGCCAAATTACATTTGCACTATCATTTAAATACAAAGATGGATTATTAGTAGATTATGCTATTAAAAAAGAAAAATTATTACTTGATATGAGAAATTCAATGGATACAGGGACGATGATAGATCTTATTGCTGCTGGTCTTCCAGAATTTATACTGACTAAGATTGATAGAGAAATATTAAAAGATACAACTGATTTGTTCAACGAAGTAAGAAAATATGAACATATGATAATAAAAAAGAAAATTCCATTTACCAGAAAGTATGGAAATCCGATAAGTTTCAACAAAACTGAAGATAAAAACCCATGTAAAATCTGTGAGAAATTAAATAAAGGAGCACGCTACCACCCCGAATCCACATGTTGGTTCAAAACAAAAGAAGAGGAAAAAATGAAAGGAAACAATATCAAACATGTTAATAACTCGGTAATTGAAGCAGAATTAAATGACACTTACCAAAAAAACTACTAGTGACACCATTAATAAAAGTCAAACTGCTGTTAAATGACATACTACAAATATATGGAATATATGATTCAGGATCAAATGTTTCTTTGATTAATTCTAAACTATTAACTTAGTTACAATTAATGGTGTCCAGAAAACTAGTGGTTTGATAAATGTAAAGATTAAAATATTTGAAATGGAAAAAAATGTAGATGTGTATGTTATTGAAGAAAAAAACTTCAAGTATGATTTCCTGATTGGATTAGACTTGATAAAGATTTTTAAAGTAATACAAAATGATGACTTGGAAATAATTCAGAAACAATGTCCAAAAAAAATTATTACAAAATTCAATACTGGAGTAGAAGAAAAAGATGCAAAAAATAATGAATACAAAATTAACTTTAATGAACATGTAAAAGAAGAAGAATTTGAAATGAAGATAGATCATCTAAATGAACATGAGAAATTAGAAATAAATAAATTAATTGATGAATATAGTACAGTATTCGCAAAAAATAAATATGATGTTGGGTCTGTCACTGGATATGAAGCTAGAATAGATTTATTAATAGATAAGTACTGTGGGAAAAGGCCTACCGATGTACGATAGAAGATAAGAAGGAAATAGAGCACCAAATAGCGAACTTATTGGACAACAAACTTATAGAAGAGTCCTATAGCCCATTTGCTGCACCAGTCACCCTGGCATTTAAGAAAGAAGATAATAAGAAATCCAGATTATGTATTGATTTTAGAGAGTTAAATAAAATAGTAGTACCAGAGGCCCAGCCATTTCCTTTAATAGAAGACTTAATGACAAAAACAAGAAACTGTAATTATTTCACTAGTTTGGATGTAAATTCCGCATTTTGGTCTATACCTTTGAGAATAGAGGACAGAAAAAAGACAGGTTTTATCACCCAAGAAGGCCATTTTCAGTGGACATGTCTTCCGTTCGGATTGATAACGGCGCCTGCTATATTCCAGAGGATATTAAGCAACATACTCAGAAAATACAAACTTACAGATTTTGCAGTAAAGTACATTGTAAAAATTATATAGATGACATTCTGATATTCTCAAAATCTTTTGAACAACATATCAATCATCTAAAAACAACTGTTAGAAGCTATTAAGAAAGAAGGTTTTAAACTGAAATTTAGAAACAAAAAAAAGAAATGCACATTTGCATCAGATTCTGTAAAATACCTGGGACATATAATACAAAACAATTCTGTAAAACCATTGAAAGATAACCTTATATCAATAAAAAATTTTCCCATTCCAAAAACGCAGAAAAATGTCAGACAGTTTCTTGGTAAAATTAATTATTATCATGAGTATATCCCTAAGAGTGCAATAATATTAGATCCATTGCATAATTTACTAAGAAAAAATCAAAAATTCATTTGGACTGAGAAGTGCCAAGAAGCTTATGAGAAAGTAAAAAAACATATTAAGCTCTCAACCTCTGCTAGAAATTTATGATAAGGATTTACCGATTAATATTTATACAGATGCTTCTATTGAAGGGGTTGGAGCCATATTGAAGCAGATACAGCATGATGGGAAAGAGAAGCCAGTCGCTTACTTTTCAAAGAAGTTAAATTCTGCTCAAAAGAAAAAAAAAGCCATCTATTTAGAATGTTTAGCCATTAAAGAAGCTGTGCGATACTGGCAATATTGGTTAATAGGAAAACAATTTACAGTTTACTCTGATCATAAACCTCTAGAAAATATGAACTTAAAATCAAGGACAGATGAGGAACTAGGGGACTTGATGTATTATTTGTCACAGTATGACTTTAACATTAAATATTCTCCAGGAAAAGATAATCTAGAAGCAGATTGCCTTAGCAGAAACCCTGTACTAGAGTCAAATGAAAATGAGGATGAACAATTGAAGATAGTTAACTTAATTAACCTGGAAGATATTTTAAGAGATCAGAATAATAATGAAGAAATACAGAAGAATACAGATAAAATATTGAAAAAACATAATATTTATTATAAAAAAGTTAGAACCAAAGAGAAAATTATACTGTCAGAACAATTCAGCATAGAAATAATAAAAAAGGTACACAAGAATCTTTGTCACATTGGAATTCAACAAATGCAAAAGACACTTAGTCCATTATACATAGCTAAGAACATGATAAAGAATATCAAAGAAATATGTAAAAACTGTGCAATTTGTAAAAAAAATAAGTCAAGAGGACAAGACAGAATTGGATTTATGTCACACCTAGGTCCGGCAACAAATCCATATGATATAATATCCATAGACACAATAGGAGGCTTTGGAGGATCAAGATCTACAAAGAAATACCTACATTTATTAGTGGATCACTTTACAAGATATGCATTCATTCTAACGTCAAAAACACAGAATGCAAATGATTTCATAAGATTAATTACAAATACATCTGAAATAGAAAATATAAAAATGCTTCTCACTGATCAATATCCAAGTTTAAATTCAAAAGAATTTAAGAAATTCTTAGAAGAAAAACAAATATCCATTGTATTCACTGCAGTAAATGCACCATTCTCTAATGGTCTAAATGAACGACTAAACCAAACATTGGTAAATAAAATACGATGTAAAATGAATGAAGATGGAAATAACAGAGCCTGGACAACAATAGCTCATGAATGTGTAGATCAATATAATAAAACTATTCACTCAGTAACTGGTTTCTCCCCGAGTTATCTTCTGAATGGCATGAATTTTGAAATTTTACCGGAAGAATTGAAAGAAGAAAGAACTCAAAATTCCTGGATAAAAGATAGAAGAACAGCATTAGAAAATACACTTAAATCACATAACTACAACAAACTTCAATTTGACAAGACAAGGAAAAATTATGAATTTAATGTTGGTGACATAGTATATGTGGAAAATGGGAACAAATTAAACAGGAAAAAGTTGGATGAGCTAAGGATTGGACCTTTTCAAATTATGGAAAAAGTTTCCAATTGCATTTATAGAATCAATACCGGGCATGGAAAAACAGAATCAAATCTTTTTCACATTACTAAACTCATTCCAGCACATATAGAAGAATAGGAAGGCAAACGGTCGGCTATGGTTTTATATTTTAATTTTATTGCATTTTTTTTCCGTGGGGGGGAGATGTAAAGAAATTAACATTTTCTTTATTCTAATACTGTTTCTAAACGATTGTCTATGGGTGGAGGAAAGGTTGTCGATGTTTTTGGGAAGCCATTTTAGAGGAAGGGCGTCTTTTAAAAAGATGATAAAATAGATACATAAATGTCGTTTCTTTGTTTTCAGGTTAGTAGTGTAATTTATCATTACTGTATTAGTATTGTAATTTAGTCGATAAGGTATTTTGATAATAAAAAAATAAAAACTTTGTTTTCAGAGCAACACGTTTAATCATTTAAAACCTAATAATAAGAAATAAAGATCTTATAAACATATTATGTGTCTCAGTATTTTGAGGGAAACAAAGAGGGATAGCGCAATGTTTTAAGCAGTTGTGAAAAAAGGATGGTATACAATTTGTTGTTCGGATTGTTAAAATCCGTTACCAGTCTATTCGCTATATTGTTCTCGTATTCGATATGATTTTATATTGAATAACAAAGTCGTCAATTTTTAAAATGCATACATAAAAATATATCGAGACACGTTTTTTGCCTGACACTAACCTTCGAAACGTTACAATACTTGATATTCAAGTTATTAACTCCGTTCACATGCAACCTGCACAATATCTGTCTAATTTTATATTGTCAGAACAAGCATTGCCTTTTTGTTGCTTTGTGGTCACTCCATAACTAAATTAAAATAACATTCTGGTCGAGTTGATTAAGATTGCTGACAATTTTTTAACAATATAAGTGTCTCCTATTATGGAACATAATTGGGCTAGGAACCTAGATAAAATCATTTATGTTACGACCTTAAAAAATGTGAAAAACAACTACATTGGTTTTCATCAAAAGTTGTAGAGTGAGATGGAGCTTTTGTTTATTTAACATTAATCACTTAACAAAGGTTATTTGGTTTATAGAAGTTTAAAGAAATGGTGAAAAATTGACTTCAAAAGCAAAGTTGCAGGATGCTGTTTCGGGACTGTGTATTACATGATTCAACTTTTAACACCTTTTTCATCATCCGCGTACGCCTTGAAGTCTTCAAGGTGTGCGACAAGATAACAAATTTTTAAAACTGTTTATAAAAATATTTAAAAATGCATTTAATCATTCGTAGTTTAATATTATGAATTTCTATTTGTTATGGTACTGACACATCTTTCTCGATTGTTCTTTGCCCAAGCACATACATTACAGTATTGACACAATGAATATCAAAGAGAATGCTTTGTCATTCACCCATTCAACGTATATTTGAGAAAACTGTAGAATAAACAATTACTTTGGAGTTTGCGTTGGTATATGCACGATTCAAAGATAGTTGTGAGGCGCACGACGGTAGCCACGAGCCCGGCCGGCGGAGCAGCGGCGAGGCGACGGCGGCGGGACGGCGGCGGAGCGGCTCGCGGCGGGTCATGGGGTTAAGCGATACTTTATTTTGAATAATTTATATGTCTTTACGCGATAGACGGCATGCCCTCCAGCTTGTACTGTTTATGGTAATGCGAAATATCGCGCATTGCAAATTCGCCGAACGTGTCGCCGCCGCTCGGGGCCTGCTCGCTATAAATCGCGAATGTATTCCTCCCTAGAAACGAGCTCGTTCCGGTACCGATGTTGAGCTATATAAGGTCAACGTTTATCATGCCCTCGTTCAATTGTACGGCGCGCCCGAAAGAAAACTGACAACGCCGCTCCGCGAGCGACATAAATAACGATAAATTATCCTTGGCGCGGGTTCATTAAAAATAACCGCAATCGCAACGAGAACAATCAGCGAATAAGAACAGAAAACAATAATTAAAATGTAAAAAGTTCACAGCCATCGGGGGCGAGGTGGGTCGGACGTGGCCGTCGTGGTAGTTATTTAAAATTCACTTTCAAGAAATTGTCATTAATCAAAATTAATGGAGTTATTATCGCACTGGAACTTTCAAAAAATATTTATTGCAGACATAAATCAGTGTTAAGGGCCGTAACGAAGCAGCGCACTGAGCTTTCTAGGACGAGGCAGGAATATGCTGCAATTACGATCGCTTGCCGCCGCGCCCCCGCCCCGCGCCTCTCACCCCCTGCCGCGCCCCGCGGCGCTACTCTCAAAACAATAGATGCATCGGCAAACTAGGCCACCATTGCGGAAATTAAACAGACACAGTATTTCGTATTTGTTGACCACATTATTGTGTGGTGCTTGTAATATCCCAATAACGTCCTCGAGTCTAGTGTAATATTTCCACAAATAATTAGCCTAAATACCTGGAGCCTGTACTGCAAAGTGTCTTACTTACGTGTTTGATGTATCAGATACGTAACCCTTGATCTAATCTCATCCAATATTCTAATAGTGTACTGTAATCAAATTTGCATAAAAATTTTAGACAGCTTCTTAATTAAATATAATTTATATTTTTTTGGAATGCAAGATGATAATTAACTTAATAATACCAATCAATATAATATTTTATGAAGGATACAATCAGCATTATTAAAATAAAATTGCTTCCTATTCCGTTGAGTTCACGAAAAATCTTGATTTCGCACATACCGAATCTAAGATCATAAATTGGCTTAGTAGTAAACTTTTTTAAACATAACCAATAGTTATCCGAAACAATTTTGAAAGTTTATTAAAAGAAACAGACAATATGACATGATTTTTAATAGACAACGACGTTGATGTACGACAGCGCCTCGCCGCGGCCTCGGACACCGTGGGAACTAAATTTCGGATAACTAACAGTTTTGTAACCAGTATTCGTTATTAACGCCAAACGCGTTATTATAATCAAAATGATATCTCGTTAATCAAATAAACGTGCAATCTACAATCACAATATCTGCAATATCATCACTCAAATTACCCAACTTAATAAAACGCTGTATTTAACTTCGCTAACCAAAGATTCGATATTAATGAATAAATGAATAAAGCTTTCCGATGAAATGCATCGGAGTGCATATCTTTTGCGAGGTATTAAGAAATTGACATCTGACATTGGAAACTTCAGATTGATATAATTGGCAATATGTTCGTAAAGTAGCGCAAGGGGCAAGATATATTTATGTCTTGAAATTCGAGTGACCCGAGCACCGCCTTCGTAATTCAACGAAAGCTCGCGCACCTCGAGACACTTTCTACTGGCACTCATAATGAAAACACCAATATTTTCGTTATTGATTGCGCATATCATTCATGCGATATTTTCATACCATCCCATTACTCTATATAACCAACTAGCTGTTGCCCACGACTTCGTCCGCGTGGTGTTTAAAAGTTCAACACTTACGTTCACCGCTTTTTTCAACCTATTACCTAAAGTATTAAAATATAGCCTATGTTACTCACAGATAAATTACCTTTCTAACAGTGAAAGCATTTTTAAAATCGGTATAGTATATAATAGTATTAGAGCTTATTCATTACAATCAAACAAATAAAGTTTTCCTCTTATATTATATTAGTATAGGAAATAATAATTCTTAGTTATTTTAAACGTGACGGATACATTTAAAAGTTATGTAACCAGTAAAGCCTTCTTAATACATTCAAAAATCCTGTAATCTTATTTTAATGGTGTATAGCGAAATAGCTAAACGAATGCCACTTTTTTATTTCGTGTAACATAATTTGCATTTCTGTAGATACATACGTCAATGTCAACGTGACTTATACATATTTATTAGACCATTTATATATTTAAAATATTGAGAGTTTGAATGACTTTGAATAAATGATCAAAGGAACTATTGTATTTTCACCGAAGAGTAATCGCGTCCCAGAATCTGGAGCGAGGCATCACTTTATTTCGAAAGCAAAAGAAACTTTTTTAATAACGCCTCAAGCCGATCACAGAGTTATACAATATTCGTTACGGATCTACATTGAGAAATAATTTGGACAAAGAGTAATTCATAACGTCGACATAAATTATTCTGATATTACTCACTACAATTATTTTCAAGTCTGTAAATGAAGAAATCATTGAATACCAAAGTAATATTACATTAGACATATTAAACAGCGACAGAGGATCTACGGTTCTGAAGTTCAAATTGATTTGGAATTTCAAAATAATTATCCTTACCACCTACTTTCATTTTTAGTGTAAGATCCAAAAGTGGAAACCATATTAAACATAACTTTGTCGTTTGAGTATTAAAACTTTGCAATTTGAAAAAAAAGTGAAAATTAAATTTTCAAGAATTGATCAGGTATTCGACTACCTTCGGAGATATATCTGTCAAAGCATATAAGTGAAATATGTATACGAAAGTAAACGTTGTAAAATTATTTATGAAAATATTCCTAATGTGAATTCAATTGAAGTTGTAGTATAGGAATAAATCATCGCAGCTGTACGAAGCTAGATAAGAGGTGCGGTGCGAGTCGTGTGCCATTGTCGGTGTCATTTAGCAAACACGCAGACAAGAAACATGTACAAGGCAACGGTCGGTCTACCTCCTGATGTACACACCTGCCACTAGCCGCGCCCATCACTTTGTCTATGATACTATTCATTTTCACATGCACGTTGCAAACTCGGTTATCAAACGGTTAAAAGACTTTACATATTTTTGTTAATAAGTATTAAAAAATTAACCCCTACGACGTATATGAATAGAATGAAACCTAGCTCTCTGCTATCTTGGAATCCTTTTTTTCTATCATTTATAAGAACTACAAGAACCAAATAAATAATTTAACCAAATCAGTTAAAAAAAAGTGTTTCAAGCATTCCTTTTAATTATCTGATTAAATTAAATATCCGATCGGTTAATTAAAGCGTCAATTGTAAGAGTAATTATTTTTGAATATGTGATCAGTTAACATTTTACGCCGTAAGAAATTCAATTTCTTTGAGACGAAGTGGGTCAATCTGATATAAAGCGGCCATTGAAAAACGAAACCATAGCAATAATCGACGCGCCAAAAAGGTCTCGACTCTTACACCGGCTTGCGACAGCCACGCAGCCACGCATTGTGTACGAGGATCGAGCGTTTGCGAACTGATCAATAAATTTATACCGCCAATAAAGATATCGATCAAAATTACAGGGTGCTGATGATTTAACAAATATATACGTATAGGGTTAACGCAGCGCGCACGGTGGCCGCGTGCCCGTGAAGTTGTTATACCATAACCATTAGCAGTAATTTAAGCTTGTCAGTGCAAGCTTAAACAATCTCATTGACATCTACAAAGATGTTGAGATCACTTAATTATATCGGAACTCCTTTATTTATATTGGTTCTTTATGACGCTATAAAGTTCGGTTTAAAAAATATTACCGTCAAATCCGTAAACACGACCAGGGTTAATGACTTACATTGATTCGAAAGTATCAAAGTGAGAAAAAAAATGAAGGCCATGTTTAAAAACAATACAAATATCGGATACAATCAGTTCGTATAAAGGTATTTTACCGCATTTCCTTGGATACGTTCTGTGGTCGAACATAAAATACTCGTTGCAGGTAATATCTGCGCCCGAGACGTAATTTATTAAGGTTGATAAAAAGAACTTCCTGATGCTTACTGTAGTTTCAAGAAAAAATGTTTTGATCTTTATACTTTGGAGAAAATTTACTTTAATTAGCGAGCTCTACTACTAGTATTATAGCAGAAGGGTAGTTACAGACTTCAGTTACAGAGAGATAACTAAAAACAAATTGTTCCTTATTCAAATTAAAAGTATACCTCTAGCTACTATAATTATTAAGTACCGAAATTTCCCTTCACTTAATTCAGAGTGCAATAAGTTATTGAATTAGGGCTTAAGACCGCCCTTGTTCAAAGGTTAGTCCCGATAAAAAGCTGGCAAGCTCTCATTAGCGACTTGCGTAAGCTCGAAAGCGGCCCTGGGGGCGCTCGCCGCAGAGACAAGCAGCGCAAATTACTTTGGCACCGTTTGACGGCGGGAAATTTCATTACCACGAGCACATATCATTATTATCTCGCCGGCAATCTACATATTTTACTCGGTAATAAATGCGCGCTGGTGATTTCACTCTCTGACACTGGTTTTCGAAAATGACCCGACTTAAAAAATTCTGTAGCGCTACTCTCTCGAAGGGCTTGTTACAGTTATAAGTGAATTTCTTTTTGACCTCTTGCATCAAGGTGTTGTAGGTAATTATCTTTAATGTACATGACATATAATTTTGCGTAAACAACATAAATTGACATTTACCTTAGCAGGTACGGTACACATCTGTAAGTGGTATGGCTCGCAATAAATACTTGATTGACACGTTTGTTTTAACAATATTGTTCGATTTACACGGAATAAAAATGGCTTAACATCTTCTCATCATAAACTAGCTGTTCGCGTGCAGATTCATCCGCGTAAAATTATAAAAACTTTATTTTATTGTTTACATTTGTCAAATTATCAATAGCAAATGTCAAAATGACATGACATGCATGCAATCTTTCTTTCTTGATGTTGGCAGCAACTTATGGTCCCCTTCCCACAATAGGGATTTTATCCAAATTATTTACCCCCTTAGTTTAATGGCGTGAAAATATATAGCCTAAAGCATGACGTAAGTGTAGGGCTTTATATTAAAAAGAGAATTATTCAAAAATATGCTGTAATTGCTGACATCTTAGGCAACAAAGAAGTGTGTGTTTACACTTTATTATAATAGTATAGATAAAGATATACATATTAACAAGGTTGATTCATTAAAACCGAAACTTAATGTTTTGATTTTTGCGAAAATTATATTGAAATTAATTGATAGTTAAAAATAATTAACAATAAATCAAAAAAAGGTCACAACTTGTTAAGCAAAACTATAACATAACATATATAATTAATGCAGATCGAAAGGTGTAAAGGGCAAATGATCGCAATTTCCGAGACGAAAAGATTGCACGTTGTAATTATTTCAAGTTTTTTTGGCGTATTAACAAGCCTTTACTTGTATCAATCTCGTACGTTCACACTAAGACGTTGATGGCTGTCGTGAAACCAGAATATTTCTTTCTGAATTAACAAAAACGTCAGTATTTTAATAAGATTTTTTACAACAATGTAGTTGAAAATCCTCTCATATTGCTAGGATTTCCAGCATATGGATTTATAATTAAAATTTTTGGTATTATGAAACACAAGAGTAAATTATTATAAGCTTTAAATTATCTGTATTAGACGAAACTGTTTGAGAGTTGTCGCATGTTTTCATTTGTTTTACGATTTTTTTTTATACATAGCATGAAAACATCAGATGAAATTTGTCTTTCAAAGATTTACTAAATAAACCTACTATTTTTGTATTTTATCTGCATTCGTCCGATCATAGACATGCGATGTCCTTTTGTTTCGTATTTAAGTTCATTATTGACCTCATTTTAAATATATCTTTTTATTGTTAAACGTAGTAACAGCGATTACCGTTTAACGTAGCAATAAATGTTTACGGTCTGTTTATTTTTCGGTTGTGTTATCGACGTTTTTAATACACGCCGTATAAAGCGTATTTTATAACAGTGCTATAAATATTTAAGCCACAATAACGCAACCTTAATATGAGGTTACTTTTTGGATAAGTGAACTCATAAGTTATTGTCGTACGATATTAAAAAGGTTAAAAAATAAGAGCTATACAATGTATATTTTATTCGGTTCAGGTCACTTTGGTAATGTCAGATTGGGAGCGGCGCGGTTGTCGGCGCGCGGTTGCCGCAAGACCAACTCCGAGGTGCCGTCAGTAATTATTCCGAGTCGCCGAAAATCTGAGGCAAATATAAAGCTATAAGTATTGTGATAATATCGGCAAGAGAACCGATCGAGCGGAATGCGACGCCCGAAAGTCCTGCAAAGCTGGCGCGAGGGCGCGGAGAAATGACTACCCAGTTCAATCTGGAAACCTGTATCTTGTAAAATCGATTAAGCTTTATTTTCTGCTCTCACGATCGCGTGACGAACAATAATTATTAAGGTGTCGATTGGAAAAACGTTGTACGGAAATCGTTTAACATTTTCAGAAATCATTGGTATTAAGCCATTTCACCAATTATTGGGTCCAATTTGTAAGTATTTATACCTTAATATATGACTGCTTGACGGATGTTGTCAAGCTAGTTGATTCCGTTTATATTGATATCTTCCGGATGTTTTCAGATTTAAAATAACGCGAAAATTATAGCTCTTAATGAATTTCTACAATTGTAAACTTTCGAAGTGCACACTTGGGTAAAATGTGTCTAAATTTATTTGTAGGATGAAATATCATAAAAGAATCATTGCATAAAAGGCTTTAATGCAATTCGCTTAAATTTAAAGTGAGATTCTGGCTTTAACACATGACAAGTATCCCTCTAAAGCTCTATATTTTATACTATATTAGGAAGTTTATGATTCAAAGATTTAATTTACTTTTACAGCATTTTTATTGCTCTTTAACTTTTACCTTAATTGTTTACCATACATATAAATTTTAAAAATAAACGTAACCTGATTTTATTGTTAAACAGTTATGTAAAATACTAAAACGACATAAGGCGACGTACATACGCATGCTAGTTGAATTCCAAGGACACAAAAATAAGAAGGAAAAAGTTTAATTCTATAATTTAATACTACAAATGGTTTTCCCGTATTACCCGTGTGAAGTTTTCATGTTAATTTCAAATCTAAATAAACCAAGGTAACACTAATATTGCAACAACATGATTCACAGTAGTAACTACCTTTATAAAACACTAGTTGTTGCCCGCGAAACCGTCCGCGTGGTAATAAAAAAATTGGTTAAGTAGCCGCCTATGTGTTCTTCCAGACTATGCTCTACATCTGCTAAATTTCATTAACATTTGTTCAGCCGTTAAGGACGTACCTTCTAAAAAACATAAAAACATTCGTATTTATAATATTAGTAAGATTTTTATGATGCGACATCAGGAATTATACATTAACTACTAACTGTTTATATCTATGCTATTGTTTATCAAGTAAATTATTATACAATGCAATTTTGAGTTTCAATTGTCAAACCCACTTCAGTCCCAAACAAATAATAAAACAAAAGATTATTACAATTTAATTTTCACCTAACTATAGTCTGTTTAAAGTTTTATTAATCATTTAGATATATCCGAAGTGTGGCCCGAGGTGTTCAATACGGTTATTACGAAGCAATATCTCACCGGCCGTTAACACGTTTCTCACCTGTCGACACCTGCCATCTATGAACGTTTATCGTAAACTCTCGCTACAATTCTTTACCGCGGACGTTTTAATTAAGTCTTGATTTCATTATGGGCATTATATTTTGTTTGTCACATATATTATGTACTTCGTGACTTCATTAATGTACTTTCAGAAAGACTAAATGGAAAAGCTTGATCTACTATCAATAGAGTTAGTTATTTATAAACGTTATGTTTGTTGAGCCAATGAGTACTAAAAAAGTCCATCAGATAGCAATGTTGTATGCAATATTTAATTCATTTAAAAGACCGCAAAAACATTACAAATAAAAAATATTCAATTTAATTGAGAACACTGCAATGTCAAGTAAAAGGTAATCTCACCGTCGTGTTGTTCGTCATCGGCTGCCAGTAACGAATCAAGCAAAAGTGCGAATTCATCGTCATTTCAGGCCGTTCGTTACTAATCTGCAGTTCGCCGCGGGAAGTCGAATGATCGATTCTTTATTCAAATCTTTATGTCATCATTAACCGCAAAACCATTTCGCAATATACGTGAGATTGAAGATCTACGATTCTTTAGAAATGTGATTACAATAAACGAGAAAATAAGAGATGTAACAGAAGATTCTGTTTATATTTTGTTAAAAATTTTTCCTCTTCTTTTTTTTTTGTTAAAACTAAATTGAATGAAATTAGAAGAGATTACGGCTAATGTTTAATAGAATTATGACAGACTAGCTTTCGCCCGCGACTCCGTACGCGTGAAATTAAAGAAAAACAAAAAAAAGTAGCCTATGTGTTCTTCCAGGCTATCATCTGCATCTATACCAAATTTCATCGAAATCTGTTCAGCCGTTTAGGCTACAATCTCTAACAAACATCCATCTATCCATCTAAACTTTCGCATTTATAATATTAGTAAGAAGTAAGATGTGTCAATTCCGTGTAAAGTAAAGGTCCGTTATCTTTTCCTCTAGGACAGGAGCATGATTTCATCAATTTAATATCAACAAACAACAATCTAATAGGATTAATTTTTTGATCAACACGAAGTTCCAAAAGATTTATATAATTAAACTTAGTCACTGGGAATCTGGCATTTAGTTGGGCGGTAGTATCTAGGCTGATCAGTCATGCGGTAACATCTAGATTGACTGAGCCGTTTTATTTGTCTAATCCTAATTCAATATCGCTTTTTATGCGTCTGCCTTCGCAAGTCCGTCTGGCTGGACGTATTCCCAGACGGAGTTACTTTCACTGGCTAATTGTTTATAGTGGCGGACGTCAATCGCATCGATAACTTAATGTCAGCGAGTCTGCGTTTGGTCTAACATTGTTAATTATTCAGATACGATATCGAACTTTTATAATGCACCAAGGTGAGCTGAAGCGACTGCATTAAGCTGTCAAATCCTCGATTATCTCACACTTTAGATTCATCATGAGACCGTTTTAGCACTTAAAAATGACTCTATAATGTATTTCTTTGAATGACTGGAGCAACGGTCAAGATTCGACTACCGCTAAATGTGACAGGATAATATATCTGTAAACAACCTTATCGATTGCCATTAATCTCCTAGATGTTCGCAACGACACAACATTAACTTTTACAATATATCATTCCGACAAATGTAAACACAAACAAGGAAAGGAAAACTAATTGTTACATGTCATATAATATAATAAAATAATAGCTTTTCAATATCATTAATATAAATATGAATAAAAAACGACGTTAATGTTGAATAAAAGTATAAAATATATACCATCAATATAATATAAGGGAAGAGATAGAGTTCGAAATGATGCAAGGAACCTTAAAATTTATATTTTGCTAATAATAATATTTACATTCGTTTTAAACAACAAATAGGTCTAGCTACCGGTAAAAGCATTTAACACCTTGCAACAAACGGATGGGAAAGATAACAAGGTGTTTTTAAACTACTACGTCGTGCGAGCGTCGCTGTCACCTCTTCAGCTCCTTAAAATAAAATACAGACACCTTCAGATAACGACTTGCCATATCAGGCTACTGCGTTAATACTACTTTGGTCATTGTTAAATATTAGATCCGACAAACAGTAAATCTAGATGTTTGTTCAACTTTTTACTCTAAATTAATAAAACCGCTAAGTGTAAGTAAACTACTTTACATTGCAAAAGCTGACAAAGAAGCTTGCAAGAGTAAGAGCTTTGATTTGTATGAACTAAAGCTTTTTTACCAAACATTCGAGCGCAGAATGTATGAATCTTCTGAACAAAGGAAATTGTAAATAATAAGTGATTAATAAAACCATAAAAACTGGGTTTTGATGGAAAAAGTTAAAATATAAGACAGGGGTTTTTCGTTAATTTTTGCCGGTAAAGAACCCAATAAAATACACAATGGCTTATAAAGTTTATTTTTTAAATAAACATAACCATGAATAATATAAATATAATATACAAAAGGTGTTTCCGCAGGTATAATAAAGTAAGTAGTCCAATGAGAATATATTCATTTTTTATATTCGTAGTGGGACGTGTGAGCGAACTAGTGATATGCACAGACGTTGTATTGAGGCGGTCTAAATCCAGCGGCCATCACAATGCATCAGAGCGACGAGAAGTGAAGGGCGCTCGGAATTCTCGGATTATTTTAACTTGTCTTTTTCAATGTCAGCGTTTAAAATAATTGCATCACAATTTTAAAATGCGAGGCTTTTGCTTTTAAGAAGGTTTAAAGCGTCGAGATTATTTCCTGGAAATCAAGACGCAGTTCAGTTTATTACTTTTGTATTTATATATTTGAGTTTGTATATAATTTGTCAATATTATAATAATATTTTATATTTAGTCGACTAAAATTTAATTAAGAAGTAATAAAAATATAAATTTATTAATTATAAATTCTACAGTCGTCAAATCCGCTCTACAAGGTCATGTAAAAGATGCAATTTGTCATTGAGGTAGCGTCATGGCGACTCACTATTTATAGATTTAATATTAAATAAATTTATGGAATAAATTGTAATTAATGAAATGTATAGTTAAGTAAACGGCGGAGTGTAATTTCATTCGAGTAATCCGCAATTACCGCTTCACCGAGGGCTAGATCCCTGCAACAATATTACGAAATTTGCAGCTTCGTTCAAAATAACAAGTAATTGATTCTGAGAACATTGTCTGTTACCTTATAATAGTTACAGTTTACGGATAAGATATTTACCTGTATTTTGGTATCTTGAGAAACGTAGAATAATATAATAACAATAATACATCGCCTTTGTGTATAATTCCATTTAATATATTTGTATTTTACAACATAATAAATCTATTGGTCGCAGAATGAATATGTATATTAATTTTGTACAATGCCATCCAAAAATGCCACAAAAGTTTTATATCTAGAGAGAAATCCAACCCAAGCTCTTCTCAAGATTTTCATATTCAAACACATAAATATGCTATTTTGAGAAGAAGAAGAAATGTAAGAAACATAAGAAATGAATAGATAAAAACAATTTTGATAAGCATAATTCGTACATTTTAAGCTACATAACATATTATTTTAAATCTGCTCTTAAACACTATAATGAGTGATCGATTACATACGCTACAGTTCATTGTCCACGACACTTTCTGCTAATGAATGTAAGGCCTCAAATTGCTACGCGAGCTGGCACTAGCGTGGGATGATCACTATTGTGCTTTGTTAAATTCGACGACATTGAATGCTTCTTAGAACTAATATCGATTTAGACCGGAATCGATTTCAAATTACAATCATTTCACATTAGATAGAGATTAAAATATTTCGCAAACTTTAAGAACTAAATGCGTACAAAATATAATTTTACTCGGCACATTTGTTTTATATTCCTTTTATTGTACTTTTCCAATGAAAAAATACGGTTAAAAACGCAATAGTATTAAACAACTACATATCTAAACATACAACGACTGCGCACAGGTTGAATTCGAGATTTTTTTTATAGGAAAAGCGGGCAAACGAGCAGCGAATCGCTTAGATGACGAATTATTGATTTAGTCATGATCAAGTCAATCTGTATTATGAAATAGGTTAAATTACAGCCCTATATCAGCACTTAGTATTTGCATTACACTAATTGGTTAAATACCACTTAATTTTTATCTTAACGAATGAATTTTTGGTTTATTTATCATATTAATTGAATTTGCAACTATAAACGGTGTAGCATTGCCAATCAAAAACACACTTTCACTTCCTGTTTTTCGTTAGTAAATCCATTAAAAATGAAAACAGGCACAATACATCAAAAAGTGTAAAATGTAGAAAATATTATAAAAAAGTGAAACGAGGACGACCTTGTAAATTATAGCTTTAAAACAGACTCGTTTTCGATGACAACATAACGTATAAATAAGCAGGTATCATAAAACAATATTGTTCGTGATAATGTGTGTAAGCTATTATACGATAGGCCACGAAGATTCGTAGACATGTTGGTAATTTGGAGAGTCAGTTTACGGTGAGCGGCTGCGTAGATTTCGGCTGGGAACCGCCCGAGGCTCGCGCGGCGCTCGCTAGCAAAAAACAACATAAAGATTCACTTCGCGCTGACCTGCCGCACAAACAGTTCATTTCGTACGGCTCCTACGTATGTGGTGATTACACAAAAAATGCGATTTTTCAAAATAGTCAATTCAATATCGTTATTATTATAGACTAGCTGTTGCTCGCGACTTCGCCCGCGTGAAATTAAAAAATATGGCATACGCTACTCACTGATAACGTAACTTTTTAATGGTGAAAGTTTTTTGAAATCGGCGGATTTTTTAGTTATTACAATACATACAAAAATACAAATCTCTTCCTCTTTATAATATTAGAAGTAGTAATTATAGTAGTAGTAATTTAAAATAATAGAAGTATAGATGTGTTTCTATATTAAGACCACATTTAATGATTTAAGCAAAATATAAAAATCTTGATTCCAAGAGAGAGAAAAAATATATTTTATTTAGCTGAGTACGAAAGGCACTTGATTCATTTTGTTAAAAAAACGAGTTACATCATACATAGGACCCGTAGATTTGTAATGACACGAACCGGAAAATACATTCTTAGAATGGTTTCAACACGAGAGAATCATAACAGATAATTTTTTTGTTAACAATATACCGGTATGCTCCAGGTATGAAGCGTATTAAAATACAATAAGGAAGTATCTACAAATACTTTTTTATATGCATACTTGCGTTATTAACTATAATCTAGCTTAATATTTGAATAACTTCAAATGTGAATCTTGACCAGATACGCCATTCCAAAAAAAACAGTGGTAATATTATTAATTATTTATCTTGCTAATATTATAAATGCAAAAGTTTGGATGGATGGATAAATGGATGGATGTTTGTTAACATGAAAAACGGCTGAACGCATCTCGATGAAATTTGGAATAGACGTAGAGCATAGTCTAGAAAAACACAGGCGACTTTCTTTTGTTTTCTTTTAATTCCACGCGAACGAAGGCACGGGCGAAAGCTAGTGTATAATAAAACATAGTACAGAATTTCTATCTATATCGCGTCTTCTGTACTTCGATAAATATTGAAGGACATTTTTTTGTTTTAATTTATTCAGTATATCTCATATACGGAATATTCATCATCTCCCCTGCCTTATCCTACTCCCGTAGGGTCGGCGCACCAGGTTTTCGTCCTCCAAAGCACTCTATCATCCGTCATCTCAGTCATCACTCCCTTCTTGATCATGTCACCTTTCACGCAATCCATCCATCTCTTTCTAGGTCTACCTCTACCGGTGTACCCCTCCACATTCATAACTAACGTCCGTCTTGTTACATGCGATTCATCCCTTCTCATAACATGCCCATACCACTCTAACCTTTTACTCCTTATTTTCTCAACCACTGGGGCTACTCTCAAACTTCCTCTAATATACTCATTTCGTATCTTATCCAATCGTGTTACCCCACACATCCATCTTAACATTCGCATTTCCGCCACATGTATTCTCCTTTCATCCGTCCCTTTTACTGCCCAACATTCAGATCCATACATCATGACAGGTCTTATGACGGTTTTGTAAATTTTCCCCTTTATTTTAAGGGGAATATGCGGGTCGCATATTACACCTGTAACCTGTCGCCATTTCATCCATCCCGCTTTTATTCTATTTCTCACGTCACGGTCAATATCGCCGTCGCTTTGGATTAATGAGCCGAGGTACCGGAAGTCGGAGCAAACTGGAAGATGGGCGCCATCCAAGGCAATCGGGATAAAACTAGATAAGCCCCCGAAGTCGCAGAATAGCTGCTCCGTTTTCGCTCTGCTTATCTTCAGGCCGGCTGTCTCCAGTTTATCCCGCCATCTCTCCAGTCTACTCTGGACCTCAAGCGCATCTTCCCCGACAAGAACAATGTCGTCGGCGAACAGCATACACCAGGGTGCTTCCTCCTGGATCTCCACGGTTAACGCGTCGATAACCAGGAGGAAGAGATAAGGGCTTAAAGCCGATCCCTGGTGCAGGCCCACAGCCACACTGAACTTGTCGGTTACTCCGGCTTCAGACCTGACGTGAGTGTTCGCTCTTTCGTACATAGCACTCACGAGTCGCACGTACTTCCCAGGCACTTGTCTTTCTTTCATCGCCCACCACAGAACCTTCCGGGGGACTCGGTCGTATGCCTTTTCAAGGTCAACGAACACCATATGCAAGTTCTTATGGACACGTCTGTATTTTTCACCAAGCTGGCGTAACGCGAATATGGCATCCGTTGTACCTCGACCTGGCATAAACCCGAATTGGTTCTGTGATACCTCACTCTCTTCTCTTATCCGTCTGTCTATCACCTTCTCCCAAATTTTCATAGTATGTGACATGAGTTTTATTCCTCGATAGTTGTTGCAATTCTGAATATCACCTTTATTTTTAAAAATAGGTACCAACGTACTGGTACACCATTCATCAGGGACCGACTCTTCCTGCAACAACTTATCGAAGAATAGAATCAGCCACTTTATACCATCTTCTTTCAAAACCTTCCATACTTCAACGGGTATGCCATCAGGCCCCACCGCTTTTCCATTCTTCATATCTCGCACTGCAATTTTAACCTCATCCATACTGATCTCATTTACCATCGCCATGTTGACCGGTGTTCTCGGTACAACACCATTCCAATCATTCTCCTCATTCATTAAATTTCTGAAATATTCCTTCCATCGCTCTTTTATATCTCCATCTTTCAATAAAATTTTACCATTTTCATCCTTCATACATTTTACGTGCATAATATCTCTCCCATTCTTCTCTCTCGCTTTTGCTAGCCTGTAAAGGTCTTTTTGTCCTTGCGGTGTGTCCAGTTCCTGGTACAGTTTATTCTGCACTGCGGCCTTAGCCACCGCAACTGACCTTCTAGGAATAGTTTCTTTTAATGTTTTTTTTTAACTATTTTTCACTTAAGATAACTTTCTACTGCTACAAAAAATAATTACAATTAGTAATATTTGTGGTTTATTTAATTTCTGATGTTATAAGATGTTGCTAAAGAAATGATTGCACTCTGTTGAAATAGCAAATACGAAACTGAATGTATACAAACTTAATTAGACTAGAAAACGCGATGCTTGACAACTTGTGGGATATACAGCGAGCTTTTAGTCGAACAGGGTCATAGGTCGGCCACTGACATGCATAATTAGTAACATTTAACCGTTTTACTAAATAATTTATACAAATTCACTTCATATTAATTCAATAAGAGTTTATACTTGTAAGCAAGTTACATTTAATGCTATACATAATTGAATCATAAAGTACTTAAATCAGGAAGATTGAAATTAATTAAATTTGTATAATTATAGAATAACTATTAATATTTTATGATCACCCATTTTTGTAATAACCTTTACTTAATATTGATTTTTTTTATTGATGCATAAAAAAGCATGTGAAAGGTGTACTTAAGATACTTTTCATGTTCTTTACTTTATTACCCGAACTTTACCTATTGATAAAAATGTTGTTAACAGATCTTTACATGGTATTAATGTTAAAAGTTTTATTTCATTTTTCGAGGTTATAATATATTTTGCGTCATATTTAATCAAATGCCGCTTACAAGCTGTTGAAACTGAAATTGTAACGATCTGTAGACTAAGTAAATCTAAGTTACCTTATTACCCGAACTTTACCTATTGATAAAAATGTTAATGGATCTTTACATGGTATTAATGTTAAAAGTTTTATTTCATTTTTCGAGGTTATAATATATTTTGCGTCATATTTAATCAAATGTCGCGTACAAACTGTTGAAACTGACATTGTAACGATCTGTAGACTAAGTAAATCTAAGTTACCTTATTACCCGAACTTTACCTATTGATAAAAATGTTAATAGATCTTTACATGGTATTAATGTTATTAAAAGTTTTATTCCATTTTTCGAGGTTATAATATATTTTGCGTCATATTTAATCAAATGTCGCTTACAAGCTGTTGAAACTGAAATTGTAATGATCTGCAGACTAAGTAAATCCGTAGAATGTTATTTCACGTTGCGGCCGCGTGGGATGTGAACTACGATCGCTCTAATGATGCTATTAATTCTATGTTGATCTAATGTTCAACTGTTTAAAATTAATTAACACGCGTTGAAATTTGATTTAAGACAATTCACTCTATTTTGCATATATTAATGTTATAAATATAGATTTGTATGTAACGAATAAACAAAAAGTACTGGACCTATTTACAAAAATATTTTGCCAGTAGAAAGTTACATTATCCCTGAGTAACATAGGCTACATTTATTAGTAACTAGCTTTCGCCCGCGATTCCGTCCGCGTGGAATTAAAAAAAACAAAAGCGAATAGCCTATGTGTTCTTCTAGACTATCCTCTACATCTATAGTAAATCTCATCGAAATCCGTTCAGCCGTTTTGGCTACTAACTCTAACAAACAACCATCCATCCATCTATCTAAACTTTCGCATTTATATGATTAAGTTACTGCTGAATATATACCAGCTGTTGCTCGCCGCGACGACGTCGTTAAAAACAATATTTAGCATACATTCGCATTTATAATATTAGTTACGCGTTATTGCCTTTTTACAATCAGTATATCAATCGATGATTATTAGCTCAACCTTCATTTCAAATCCTATGCCCAGCAGGCATCGGTGACATCTTAAAACTCGATAATAATATATCATTCAAAAACAGACATTTAAAAAATATATAGACGAGGCTTAGTCAAAACTTTTTCACCGGTACTTTCTCTGAAAGGTACTATTTCAGTTTTACAAAATAAAATATAAACATTAAATCTCACTAATCTCACTAACGCATTCTATAGATAGATCCTCAAAACTACATGTCAATCAATATATTAAATTGCATCTAAATTAATTGTCAATAGGTGTCATTAAACAACATTTTAATGTGAAAAATGTTTTAAGTGAATTGTTTACTACGCCTCCTCTATATTTTTTAATATCTTTGTTCAAAAACACGTCTAAATTAGATATTAGCTAGTTTATTTAATTACTTTGCAACAGTTGATGAAATATTACCTTTTGTCATCTGAATGTATTTATCATGCATCAAAATGTCGCAAGAATGCTTTATATGTTAATTTGCGATATTTCGATTACTTTATGTAAAACGTAGAATAGTGTAACGTTATTGATGAGTATATTTAAACTTGCCTAATACTAGTAAATAGTCTAAATAAAATAACAATAGTATCTTAATCTATTTTTTGTGTATTGTTTGTTTTAAACACTTAAAAGGTTCAGTCAAATTATTCTTCATCTATATTAATCTATACGATTATTATAAAGAGGAAAGATTTGTATTTTTGTATGTATTGTATAACTCAAAAATTACTGGGCCGATTTTAAAAATTCTTTCACAGTTAGAAAGGTAATTTATCTGTGAGTAACATAGGCTACATTTTTTTAATTTCACGATGGCGAAGTCGCGAGCAACAGCTACTTCTTAATATTATAAATGCGAAAGTTGGATGGATGTATGGATGAATGTTACTACGTAACTCCAAAACGGCTTATCGGATCTCGTTGGAATTCAGCACAGATGTAGAACATAATCTGAAAAAATATATAGTCTACGAATTTTTAATTCGGCGCTATCGAAGTCCCGGGCAAAAGCTAGTCAAGTTATACAGTAAGATTCATTATTCGTGTTAAGTAAAACGGTTTTCCGTAGTTTAGTTAATCAGTGTTTGTTTGTACATGTGTACATCGGTTTATCTCCAGTGAAATGCGCTAACAACATAGCTTTCACATCGCTAATTGGGTTGGCCATTAATCTATTACAAAACGACTTAACGATGAGGACTTTACAAATTAAAGAAAAAAAACTTCAGATTTTTTAAACATGACCTATGACTCATTGCTATTAATTGCAACACGTAACAGTTATTCAATATCTTGCGTGTTTTCGAAGTTTTTTTTTTAATTTCACCTCGTATTTAAGCTAAATATACGATGATGAGAACTAAATTATAAAGAATCATATTGTTCTCTAATCACCGTACGTTCTGTTACGTTCATCAATCTTCATTTTGGTTTAGTAAGCGTTGCTTTGAGATTTATTTAACAGGTAAGTGAAAGTAACATTGTAATGATCCGTACTCTTTTCATATAGCCAATGTTCAAATGTGTTTGTTTTCAATTACATTAATAATATTATTTTATTCGTAACAACAAATTATATGTTGCAATGGAATAATTATGAATTCGTGCCATGAACGTAATAAAAGAAATTAACTATCGTGACTATTTGTAAATATTAAATAACGCTTATGCGTTGAAAAGGTTTAAGAGGCTTTATGTGTTGGCAATTTTTTAATAATAAATAAAGCGGAAAACTTACTGTAGAAACAAAGTATAAAAAAACTTGTTGTACAGTTCATAGCCATAGATTTTTTTACAAAATTAATTGTATCGTATTTAAGTTGAGGATGCAACATGCTTTTGATAATGACATGAATAACGTATTTTACTTACATTTATAAAACAAAAAGTCCGTTAAAAGTTGCGCTACCGTAACGAAGCATGGGCAGAAATTTTCACGGACGATAAAGGTGCTAAGAGAATACGTTGATTGCACGGCGCGATGCTATGTCGCCGCGCGGCCCGTGCGCGGCGCCTTTCACCGCGGGTCGCAGGTCAGGGCGCGCTCGGGCGCTCCGCCCCCGGCGCCCTCCCCCCGCTGCCCCCGCAGCACCCCGGCCCCCGCTAACGGCCCGCCACCACTGCCCTATTCAGCTGTCTTCGCGCGAACAGCACTACGCCGCCGCCGGGAACGACTTATGAATTATTAAATTGCCCCGAACCGTTTTGAAACAATTACAAAACAATACCAATTCATATCATAAATTTCAAAGAGCCCTTTGTAAGCTCTCAACATAACATCGGTCTCTGTACGCCGGTAATGTTATCGACTGTATAATCATCTTCCTTACTACTGGAACTAGCTCCTATTGACTTTAATCTAAATATAGCATTACGCGATCCGCTGCTCGTTTGCCCCTTCTACTATAAAAAAAACAGAGTAAAGCAAATTATACGTGTTTTATCAGACAAAAAAGCATCGTCTAACTTAGACTACATTCAAAGTCATCTACTCCCTCCGTTCCCATCTTATGCATTAGTCTAGAAACGGTATTCAATTTTATTTCTCTTACAAACTCCCATACCTCGAGGGTTATGTAAATCACTGAGTAATACTTAAATATAATGATAGCGTGTTCGAAAGCATAACGGCTTACATTCAGACATTGCTACTTGCAGTTTTCGAAATTCGATACGTTTAAGCGTAGACATAATAATTTCGTGTAACTAAAGATAATGAGCGAATCAATTTGTGTTAAGAGCGTGGTAAGTTTACGGATTGTATGAGGTGCATCGTTAGGTTAATTCGGGTATGTCGGCGGAAGCGGCGCATAGCGAGCTTTCGGCGGTTCCCACGGCGCCCGTCCCGCGCCCCTCAGTCCCTCGCCTCGCGCTCTCTGTTACACAATGAGAGGTGAACGCGGATCTAAGCAATCGCTTAACCTCGCCCACTACACGGCGCAGCGGCGGCGGTACGAGCGCGCCCAACCGATGCGCCCTCGATACCGGACGAAAGCGTGCGCTTTGCGAAAAATTATACCGCTCACAAAATTATATCGGGAAATTATCACCGCAAATATAATGCATTAAGCATTAGATTTGCACCCATTATATTTATATTTAAGATCAGGAAAAATGTACAAAAATCAAGAATTGTTAAACAATTTTCTTCGAAATTAGATAATTAAGCTTCGATTGTGTACTAAATTTAACCGCATCAGACGGGTTGTAAATACAGGATGGTATCCTGTAATTACTATTCGATATTAAAATATTTAATGTACTGAAGATTAGATAAATCGCATAATTCTACATACACAAAGGGATTCTGCATATTATATTTTTAAATCCATCCTCTTTAGTTGAAACAAAATAGCCGGAGTTTGATGAATAAGAAGAATTAGTTGTCATATAACTCAAGCTGCATTACTACGGTCGGTGTCGCCGCGGGCGAGGCAGTGATGGGCACTTTCGTTACATCCGGCAGTGCTGTGCCGGTGCCGGGGTCACGACCGCTCTTTTTGTCCAGCGTACACGCGACGTGCGTGATTATATTCGGCTTAATTATGCTGTCACATCGTCACTTGGGTGATAGTGAAAGCGTTATACTCAATAATAATAGAGGAATATGCAAGTGAAGCTAAGGTCGCGTACTAACGATTATTGTAATCAATATAATAGGTCTATTATGTTATGTCTATGCATTAGTTGATCTATATTATGTAGTTTTATTGTTCGTAAAGATGTATCTAATAACGCTACAAAGCTCGGGCAATTTAAGATTAAAAATAAGAAGAAAGTTAATTTATTAATTTTCTTTTCTATTTATAGTCTATATCTATCAACAATAATGATAATATTAATGAGAAAAACTCTAACGTTGCTCTTCTAAATTCATAGTGGTAATTCAAACATACTGGTAATAATAATTAGAAAAAAGAATCTTTGAACATCACCAATGTTCTACTTAATTATACTGTATACCGACCGACCGTATATCGACCCGGGTATCGTCGTTAAACTGCGTCCAGACCACCGGAGGACGGGCAGCAGCGTCCCTTTCAAAAACGGTGAGAAGTCTGCGATCGCCAACCCGCCTGCCAAGCGTGGCGATTATGGCAAATCCCCCCCTTATGATGGCCACAAGAGAAGTACGGCCCCCAGTACCCGGCGGCCCCGCCGTTCCTGGTTACGGTAGCGGCCAGGGTAACGGCGGGGCAGGGGGTGCTAAGAATCCCCGGTTAGGATACGGCTACCACACACGACGACCTTTGGCCCTGGCAACACTGAACACGCGCACACTGCGGACGGACGAGAGGATTGCGGAGCTGGAAGAAGAATTGAGCAAGTTACGTTGGGACATCATAGGGTTATCCGAAGTCCGAAGAGAGGGGGAGGACACGATAATCCTCAAGTCCGGCAACTTGTTCTTCTTCCGGGAGGGCGACCAACAGTCGCAGGGTGGTGTCGGGTTTATCGTCCACAAGTCCCTCGTGAACAATGTGGTGAAGATCGAGAGTGTGTCGACTAGGGTTGCGTACCTTATACTCAGAATAACCAAACGGTATTCGCTGAAGGTCATACAGGTTTACGCACCGACCTCAACACACTCCGACGATGAGGTAGAAACTATGTATGAGGATATCTCACGAGCCATACATAGTTCCAAAACCTTCTACACCGTTGTCATGGGGGACTTCAACGCGAAACTGGGCATTCGGGATGGAGACGAGCTACGAATGGGCAAGTTTGGATATGGACAGCGGAACCACCGGGGACACTTACTGGCCGGCTTTATGGAGAAGGAAGGACTCTACATGATGAACTCCTTCTTCAAGAAGCAAGGGCGAGGAAGTGGACCTGGATGAGTCCGGACGGTGTTACTAAAAATGAGATTGACTTCATCATGTCGACAAAGAAGCAAATATTCAATGATGTCTCAGTGATCAATGCGGTTAAAACCGGGAGCGATCACCGAATTGTCCGAGGCACATTGAATATCGACGTCAAGCTCGAACGATGTCGACTGATGGAGTCTACACTCCGGCCAGCGCCCGTTCATATCCACAATGCCGAAACCTTTCAGCTCGAACTCCGAAAACCAGTTTGAATGCCTGGGAAGTAGCGTGGACGATCTGCATGACGGGTTCGTGCATGCTTTGCAGTCGGTGGGTTCTAAGTTCTACAAGACCCACCGTAAAAGCTCGCCCAAGAAACTCTCAGACCACACTCTCGGGCTCATGAAGGAAAGGCGAGACATGAAACTACACTCTTCAGATGATGCTGAACGGTATCGACTGCTAAATAGACAGATCTCGACGAGCATAAAGCGCGACATACGCCGATTTAATACCAATCGGGTTAAATTGGCTATCGAGCGAAATCAGGGCTCCAAAGTGTTTTCGCGGGGTCTGTCTATTGGGCAAAGCCAACTGTTAAAGCTGAAGACTGGAGAGGGTAGAGTTGTGTCCTCCAGACCTGAACTCTTGAGTGAGGTTGAGAGGTTCTATGGGCAGCTCTATGCAACGCAGGAAACCGTCACAGATCTGACCGAAGATCCCAGAGCCAGATTAACCCGACATTACACTGAGGACATCCCGGACGTCAGCCTCGACGAGATTAGTATGGCCCTGAAACAACTTAAGAACAACAAGGCGCCGGGGAATGACGGAATCACCGCAGAGCTGTTAAGGGCGGCTTGACAGCCGGCACTGAAGGTTCTTCAGAAGCTCTTTAATTCTGTCATTCTCGAGGGACATACGCCAAAGGCATGGAGCAGAAGTGTGGTGGTACTGTTCTTCAAAAAGGGCGATAAAGCCCTCCTGAAGAACTACAGGCCCATCTCACTTCTGAGCCATGTCTACAAGTTGTTCTCGAGGGTCATCACGAACCGTCTCGCTCGCAGATTCGACGACTTCCAACCTCCCGAACAAGCCGGTTTCCGTAAAGGCTTCAGTACCGTAGACCACATACATACGCTGCGGCAGGTAATACAGAAGACCGAGGAGTATAACCTGCCACTATGCTTAGCGTTTGTGGACTACGAGAAAGCCTTCGATTCGGTCGAGACCTGGGCGGTACTGCAGTCTCTCCAGAGGTGCCGAATTGACTACCGGTACATCGAAGCGCTAAGGTGCTTGTACGAAAACGCCACAATGTCAGTCCGAGTACAGAGTCAGGACACAAAACCGATCCATCTGCAGCGCGGTGTAAGACAGGGTGATGTCATATCCCCGAAACTCTTCACCGCGGCGTTGGAAGACGTTTTCAAGGTCCTCGACTGGAAAGGACTAGGCATCAACATCAACGGCGAGTACATCACGCACCTGCGTTTTGCCGATGACGTTGTAGTCATGGCTGAGACCATGGAGGGACTCGGTACAATGCTCGATGACCTCAATAGAGCCTCCGAACGAGTGGGTCTGAGGATGAACATGGATAAGACGAAAGTCATGTCTAATGTTCATGTTTCACCCACTCCCATAACCATCGGAGGCCATACTCTCGAAGTTGTTGACGAATATGTCTACCTGGGACAAACCGTCCAGCTAGGTAGGTCCAACTTCGAGAGGGAGGTCAATCGCCGAATCCGACTCGGATGGGCAGCGTTCGGGAAGCTGCGGGGTATCCTCTCGTCCCAAGACCTACCGCAGTGTCTCAAGACGAAAGTTTTTGAACAGTGTGTGTTGCCAGTGTTGTCCTATGGAGCTGAGACGTGGCCGCTCACTGCGGGCAACATTAGGCGGCTCAAAGTCACCCAGAGGGCAATGGAGAGGGCAATGCTCGGAGTCTCTCTGCGTGATCGCGTCAGAAATGATGTGATCCGCAGCAGAACGAAGGTAACCGACATTGCCCGAAGAATTGCAAACCTCAAGTGACGATGGGCTGGCCATATCGCCCGCAGAACAGATGGCCGATGGGGCCGCAAAGTCCTGGAATGGCGGCCACGGACAGGACGACGCAGCGTGGGTAGGCCTCCCGCAAGATGGACCGATGATCTGGTCAAGGTTGCGGGAGTATCCTGGATGCGGGAGGCACAGGACCGATCATCGTGGCGATCTTTGGGGGAGGCCTATGCCAGCAGTGGGCGTCATATGGCTGAATAGTATACTGTATACTGTCAATTATGTACATAATTACAAGCTCAAAGTCTTACTTATTGCGTACTCTGTAAGTTTTCATAGAAAAATGTATATGCCTTAATCAACTCCTTTGCAAGTTACATCTTAGATGGAAACCACTAGAACAGGACAACGTTTCCTTGTTGTTGTATTAATTCTTATTTTAATCAGTAAATGCGATTAATTTTTTTAATGTATATGATAATTAAAACCAATTTTCATATAAACATGTTTACTTGATTCTATAAAATCGACTTCAATTAAACACGTTCTATTTTTGCTTTTTTAATTGTTTTTTTTTATTGTCAACTCGTTCTCGTGTAACTTGTACTATGTGACACAATTAAACTGGTTTCGTTTGTGTTTAATTTAGTAGTTAAATTTATCATAATATATTATTGTATCGATCATAAATTATTTCTTTCCGGGTCATTTAAAATCTCAATTAATTACAGACCCAGTTTTAGAAGAGTTATACGAGATATAAAAGTACGTAGCAAACTGGAAATGTGAATGGTGTTATAAAATAGTAAATCACGGTGCTCAGGTGCGGAAGCCAAGTTTTTGCCTTTATATCAAGCTAACTCTATACAAGTAGTTAACATAATTGCGGTAGTTATTTTTATGATTCATAAACACTCATAAAAGCGATAAGCTCACTTAACAACGAGAAAGAACCAAAGATGTTTGTAATTTCAAATTTTAGTGTTAACATTACCGCAAATATCGACTACCAAAATTCCTATACAAAAATACATTGCCTTCCTTAGTTTTCCGAAATGAATGAGAGAGACCGTAATATGTTTCTGTACATCTGTTTCGGCAATGAAAACTGACGGTTATACTTTCTTCAACTCGTCAATATTCAGTTACGCCAGTGCGTACATCCAGCATCCTAAAATTTTTACTAAAGGTAAGCCTACATCACATATAACAGTCATATGACCAACAATTGCCTTACCACTTACAATGGCCTCAAAATCAAAAGACCGCGCTTCTGTACGCACGCCCGAGGCGCTTAAAGCTTGGCATCTGTAACAAAAGTTTGAAAGCTTCATTGTGTTAGACTCAATTCGCTAAATCATTGTTAGTAATAAACTTTATTGATGCCTTCATTTCTCGTCGATTTAAAATCTGGATAAATTATTACTTTTTCTAATGTTAATGTTTTTAATATTTATGTAAAGTATTAAATTAGGGGTATTGAACAATTTGAACCAAACAAAATAAAGCAAAAATATACTTAATATGTTTCTTTTTCAATGCTTTGTCCTTCGAAGCATTCAGTGTATTCATTTAATAAAGACCACTTGCAGTGTCCTGTAGACGTTGAGTGGAATTATTTATAGTTGACTGAATTTGGACTTGCTTATTTTAATGTTAAATAAAAAGTAATAAATTTTCACTTTCAATGTTTTTATTTCAGTTGTATTTTAATTAATTTTCCGCTATTTTACATAACGCGCTCGCAACGAGCTTGTTCACATTGTAAAGACAGCTTTCGAAGTATTATTATCAGAATGGCTTCGCATTCGCGACGCGACGAACCGCGCCCAGACACACGATTTATATATTTATTTTAATTTGATATTCCAAAAGCAGGTAAGGCTTTAGAGTTAAATTATTTCTAGATAAACAAACTCGTTTTGAACCGACAATGACGTGTTAAGGTAGTTTGTTCTGCAGTTTATGATTGTTTTATGCCTCGTGGGAATTTTCCAATGCATATAACCTGTTTTACAAAATGATTAAATTCACAAAAATAATGTGAATTAGAAAATTAACCGAACAAAATATAAGTATGTATGCATAGTGGTAATATGAAAGATGTATAATTGTACCTACTGTAATTTACATAATTCCCCGCGACTCCGTCCGCGTGGAATTAAAAAAGTGAGTAGCCTATGTGCTCTTCTACTAACTTCTACGTCTATGCCAAATTTCATCAAGATCCGTTCAGCCGTTTAGGCTACAAACTCTATCAAACATCCATCCATCCATCTAATCTTTCGCATTTATAATATTACTAGCTTTCGCCCGCGACTCCGTCCGCGTGGAATTAAAAAAAGTGAGTAGCCTATGTGTTCTTCTACTAACTTCTACGTCTATGCCAAATTTCATCAAGATCCGTTTAGCCGTTTAGGCTACAAACTCTAACAAACATCCATCCATCTAAACTTTCGCATTTATAATATTAGTAAGAAGTAAGATAATAGTAAAATTAATTTTATGAATACTTAGTTAAAGATAATTTCGTTTGAATTCAGATGTGGACTAATTTAAAAGTGATTTATTGCCAGGACTTGAAGAAACACGCGACGCAGCGAGACGCGTTAAGACGCGCATTATCCAAGCGCGTTTGTTCCGGCTCCGGAATATTCCGGTCCTCCTTGAGCCGCGCCGCTGAATACGGTCCCGATCGCAATCTTTTAGATCATCGCTTATATTATACGAATATAGCTTGTAAATATATTAACCGAATGAGCATTATGCAGCGACACTGCAACGAACTGGAAAGTTGATTTTTTTTTTCAATATTTCCTTATGAGAAATGAAAAATATCATATTTATATTTCAAAGTTACCATATAATTGATCATTTATTTATAAGGTAGTTCCTCCTTTTGTTTCTTTTATCTAAGTTATTGAATAGTGAATAAATAAGATAAGGTAAGGAATTATAAGTTACGTTTACAAACAGTACGTCACGTCTTTATTGTAGGTGCTACCTCCGCGTTTAGGCTCGCAGACAGCCCCGCGCACCGCACGCAGCAAGCTGAACGCCGCACACCACACGCCGCACGCCGCACACCGCACGCCGCACGTCGCACGCCGCACGCCGTACGCCGCACGCCGCACACCGCACAGAAGCTCTCAGCGACAATAAAACTACGTGACACGAATATAAGCATCTGATATGAAAAAGCATTTACTTAAATACTTCCTACAATATTTAATATTTGTTCATCTTATTATTTCATTCCATTCGTTGATGTTTTTTGCTTTAAGTATTTCTTTTTGACATATAAAAGAAGTTATATTATATTTGAAATCTTTTGCGGATTTCTTTTATATTCAACTAGCTAGAACACAAATAACCAATGAAATGAAAACACAAAGAAACCAGAAATGAGTAAAACTATACCTTCTAAGAGTCTAAATCGTGGAAATTTGATGTTCAGCTAGAGCTAGTTAACAATAGTACAGTTACCCTGTTTTATATGGAAAGTAAAACTGAAATTTTACTGCAACTAATAAAATTGTTTGCACAAAATGGATATACACAGTTTACAATAGTAATAAATAACTTTTATTTTTCTACCTGAATTGATTAGGTAATCAGCCTTGGTCTACCCATATCAAGGCAAATCGAATTTATTGCCGAATGTCCTGATCCTCTCAATGCATAACTAAATATATGTGACGTCATCTAGTCAGTTGATGACTAATTTTCAGTTTACACTACACTTAACACGTACGACACGTAATCTTAGCTGTCACCGTTACTTTCATAAATTATTATGACTAAGAAGAATTTAAAGACTTTATGTAATAGGTAGTTACGAGAAATAGCAGTAAAAAGGACGGTATTATTATTACTTAAGGATTCAAAAATAAATCCTAATAATCTAGTCTAAAAACAAAAATAATTGTTTATTTCCGTCTTTTTGTGGCCCAATATTTCTTTTTAATGTGTTGTGGTACAAAGATTATTACGACAATGATTTTTAGCCTCGCCTGGATACAGTACGAAATCAATTTTTGGTTATCAATTCACCTTCAATATGAAGAAATGTTTTTTTGTGTTACATTCAATAACAGATCTAACGGCTTCACTTTTCCCGTTTGTTAGTGACGTAGGCGTCTTGAAGAGTTAAGTGAATAGGCTATTACTAGGTCAATGTATTGCATCAAAACATCAGAATGTCATTTACATATTGTGACAATCTAGTCAAGCTTTATGTTTAAGTTTTTAAGAGTATGAGGTACCAAACGAACAAGCGGTTACAATAATTCGCCAAAATAGAGCAACCTCTAATCATACTAATAAATGCGAAAGTTTAGATGGATGGATGTTTGTTAGAGTTTGTAGCTTAAACGGCCGAAGGGATCTGGATGAAATTTGGCATAGATGTAGAACATAATCTGGAAGAACACATAGGCTACTTATTTTTGTTTTTTTTTTTTTTAATACCACGCGGACGGAGTCGCGGGCAAAAGCTAGTCATAAATATAGGCATTGCAGATATGTTGCCTACTTTAAAAAGGCAGAAAAGGAGTCGCACAGAAAGAAGATATTTCCTCTACCTTTGCGTACCAAAGTCTGTCAATTTCATTCTACACCGTATTATAATAAAAAACAAATTAGGCTCAATGCCTTTAAACTTACAGAAACAGATCTTTTGATATACCCTTAATGAAATAACTATTCTAAAACGTACATTAATTAAATTTTGATGATATTGGAATTTTTTTTTTTTTGAAAATTTTACAAAAACACAAATTAAATATGTTATGTAATTAGTACATTTTATTACTAAACCATAAAATTAGCGGAAAATATTTTCAATTTAAATAGTGTATATGCAAATATTTCCATATATTAATACTGACAGGAAATCCGCGAATACGTTTTGATAAAATGATATCAACATCCTATAATCAAGTATAGACCTTACTGCATACGTCTAGACGTGTTGAAGGCTGTTTACTTCAACAACGCCTTTATGAATCATCTCACATAAATATTCTAAACAGCTTTTAGAACAGACAAAGCGCTGGTTTAAAAATAAATTTAATCTTATCAGGCAACGCGTAAGTGGTGTAACAAGAACGTGTTTTGGTTAAACAAAATTTTATAGGACGAATAGATTTGCGGACAAATATTATGTTAATATTTCGACTTTATGTAATTTGGCTGAACTAATGTTTAATGGAGAGCGTCGGTGGCTCAGTGGTTTAAGCACTTGACTTGTAATCTACAGGTCTTGGGTTCGAATCCCGCCGCCATGTACCAATGTGATTTTCGATTTTTCGAATTTTCATATGTACATCATTTACCCGACGTTCTTACGGTGAAGGAAAACATCGTGATGCAACCTGCACATATCAGCGAAGAAATTCAAAGATATGTGTGAAGTCAACCAACCCGCACTTGGCCAGCGTGGTTGACTATGGCCTAGTCACCCTAACTTCAGGGTAGGTTCCGAGCCCCTCGGTGGGGACGTATAGTGTGCTGGTGATGATGAATGTTTAATGTTGTATAGTAAATTGTATATTAATGATTATCTTAATATTATAGGGTTTAACGCTTAACATTATAATAAATGTTTCAACGTAATAATTTAATAAAAACCACCATTACTACATAGTACAGTAGCGTTCACCTTCGATTGTGTCCGTTTGTAAAAATAGAAGCAAGTAGCCTCTGTTCTTCCAAAGTATGCTGTACATCTATGCTAAATTTCATCGAGATCCGTTTAGTAGCTAAAGCTACAAACTCTAACATCCATCCATCCATACATCCGTCTAAATTTTCGCATTTATATTATTTGTAAGATTTATTATATCGAACCGAATGGTATTATGTTTTTATACATTAAAGAAGGCAACAGGGAAATTCCTTAAAAAAAATCTGGGAGTTTCCACAATCGCCTTATAAAAAGATAATCTATTACACTTTTTAAATATTTTAATGCAATTAACAATATTAAGAATTTTAAGTGATCTTTATGATTATTTTTGACCGACTTCCCAAAAGAAGGAGGTACTCAATTCGTCCATATGTTTTTTTTTTTTTTTTTTATGTGTGTTACGGCATAACTCCGCCCCTGGTAGACCGATTTTGAAAATTGTTTTTTTATCCGAGAGGTAGTGCTTGCAGGTGGGTCCCATTTTTTTGTTTGATTTTTGGAGTCAAAGACTACGGCGTAGTTAAATAGTTTAGCTCAAATTGCGTGACGAAATTTGGTGTCTTTTTTGCTTTCTATGCTTACGTAGCCTAAACTATAAGACTTACACAAAAATTATGTATGGAAGAATTGTAGCTCTTTAAATTTGCTAAATAAAAGTCCGCGATAGCATATATCTATTATATCTATTAAGGTTGTCGCACAATAACCACTTTTTTCATTAAAATTTCGATCAAAATCTATACCCCACTTTCAACGCTATTACTATTGTTCGGTATGAATCCTTATCAAAATAAATGTGTCCATCATCAAGAGAATTTAATGTAGATTATAATTACCCTTGGAACTGTGTAATTCCGATAAATAGTTTAGGAGATATCATAAATAGCAAATTACGAGTCGCAGAAAAAAATACCAACTTGTAACAAAGTTTGCTTTCTTGGCTTACGTAGCCTAAACTATAAGACCTACATAAAAATGATGTATGAAAGAATTGTAGGTCATTCAATTAGCTGAATTAAAGTCTGCGATAGCATATATCTATCTCTTAAGGTTGTCGCACAATAACCGTTTGTTTCGAGAAAACCGTCAAATAAGTGCAATCGACTTTATTTAAAACGCTTTTATTCTTATTTGGTATGAATCCTTATCCAAATAAATATGTTTTCACGATAGAGTATTATATGTAGATCATAATTGCCTTTTACAGTATGTAATTCTGTGGAAGATTCTAGAAGTTATCAAAATATTAAAACTCACGGGCAACAGCGGCGCGCGGCCGCACCGAATTATGAGTGAATGATCGCAACGATGTATTAGTTCTTTACTTAATTTCTTAGATAATCGATTTAGATAACTCATTATTTGTTTGAAAGCTAGTGATTATCATACTGCGATGTCTAGATTCACTAAAAATCGAGAATAAATAAACTTTTTAATAAAAAACAAAACCGACTTCCAAACAAAATACACTAAAAACAAAATCTTCTCAAAAAAACAGTACACTAAAAAGTAACGAAATAATTACTTGAAAATAGTAAACCTCCCTTATTGTAGCTGTTATGTCTATATTGTACAATTATTATTACTTTGAAGTCGGTGTCAGTCATTACTAAAAACGTTACTATACTTTCAATTGTCAATTGTTATGGTAAAAATGTAGAAAACCTTACGTAGAAATATCACTGCATATACCTCGGCTGACACCGACATCAAAGTGATAATAATTGTACAATATAGACATAACAGCTACAATAAGGGAGGTTTACTATTTTCAAGAAATTATTTCGTTACTTTTTAGTGTACTGTTTTTTTGAGAAGATTTTGTTTTTAGTGTATTTTGTTTTTAGTGTATTTTGTTTGGAAGTCGGTTTTGTTTTTTTAATAGAAAATCGGAACAGTTATTGCGTAAATTGAATGACAGTCGTGTGGATTTGTCAACGTATCCGGCGAATTTAAATACTGAACGCAATTAAAAACATCCGCTTGTTTAAAATTTTGTATAATTTTATCATTTCATCACATTTTATGACGGCGTATTTGATCATGCATGGGATAGTACACAGCCTTCGAAACAGCTATTTTTAAATGTAGATGAATATTTATAACAACTGAATATGGCTGTTGAAAAATTCAAGGTTACGCGATCCAGGGGTTAAGGACTAAAGCATCTAAAAAATATAATTGGTGTAAGCTTTGGTCTACTATACTCGATCGTATTTTCTATTTATTAATTACTTTTGAGTAAGGGAAGTTTAAGGTAGCGAATTATAGCAAAAGCAGCTTAATAAATTCCTTAATTTATTGCCACCAAATTCAAGTATGTAATTACTGCTTTGAGATCACAAAAACTATACATAAAAAATGGTAATAAGAACTTATCAGTTAAAACTTCCATCGCTCAGTCAATCTAAGCGCAATTTTATTCTTATTGACAGTCTAATTTGAGTACCTGAGTTATTTTTTTTATATATGTGTCTGTATTTTCAATATTATTTTGAATACTTCTTATATCCGATAATAAGTGCAAAATGTAATGTGCACAATATTTCATGTTATATGATACTTTAAAAAATCTTTATGATAGATACTGCCTAGTTAATATACGGAAATATTACAGATAAAAATTGTCTAGGCCGACATAAACACCCAACATATTATTGTTAGAAAAAAGATAAACGTTACATCATTAACTCGTGCGCGAACATGGTTATGCACTCCTCTAATACGGCGGTCATGACCCTACATAATGAAACGAACGAACAAACGAAAAAATGATGAACGACATCTTATAATAACAATGGCGACTATAAATAGACGCATAGAATGTTGTGCAACAAGATAGGCATAGACTATACAGCTCCCGGACATGACGTATGGCGTTTGTATTTTTTTTTGTTCGATATTCAAATAATGCTTCGGATGCCAGAGCTATTGTGTTAAAATGAGGTGCGTATATCAAGTGCATCATTAAGACGAATTGCTAAAAATAAATTATCATTGTTAAGTCACAACTTAAAAATCTAACTGAACAGATACCGCCAGCGCCACATCTATATAAGCTGCCACATGTAGTTTTTAAATGACTACTTAGGCATCTAACAAGAATTATTTTACTAAAAATACACTATAGGAAACAATAAGCAAGCATTATAAGACTCTGAGTGGCAATTAGAATGTGAATGTTAATTTTTTTCATGTTAAAATAAATCATCTTTATGTTATAAAATCTCCTTGGGTAATTATTGCAAGAATAATTTATATTAATGTTATTAGAGATTAATGATGGACATTGCTTGTCCGTTTGTTTTGCCTTCCGTATTTAAAATAGCGCACACCTTCACTAAGTCAGAGGTTACTTGTGGTGATAATGAATTAGGTGGCAGAATTTACATTAATAAATCATAATATACGAGTATTGTTTCAAGCACTGGACACGATTTAATACTACGGCCTGTTAAAAATATTAAGTGGCATTACGCGAAATATTGTATGGATGAATTTATACAGTCCCAAAAACTAAGCATTTATAGTGCTTTTGTAAATGTTGGATTCCAAAAAGTATTCCTACATTCGACAAAAATCAGTGATGCACTCATGACTAAGTGCAGGAAAATGGCCACAATCATTTCGGTGAAATCTGTCTTCAACCCTGAGATAAACATATTCTAGGTAACACGAGGTGAAAGTTAATGCCTCTCAGAATACAAAAAAATACAATTATGGTCTTTAGCAAATTCCTCGATTATTAATGTAATTTTTTTATTGTGTATGACTAGCCGCCAGGTGAGCAGCTGATTCTTTGTTACTATTTAGTAATAAATCAATTCAATATTACAGGCATCGCACATTTGTGTCACCATGAGTGTGTAAACCTTGCCTATTTATAATCAGACTATCAGTGATATATAAACTAAACAAATCATTTACAATTTTACGTATTACTTATCAAATCTCATATGTTGCCAGTTGTCAGCATTAAGTTAAGTTTTAAATAGGTTACATTCCTTAGGTCGTAAAAGATTCATGAAAATGATATCTCTTTTAAATGTAAATGATGCGTTTAGTTCATATTTGCTTACCTTTCACAATAAAATTAGGCCAAATATAAACTGCCAAAGTTTACAATTCGTTAGTGACATATACATTTTAATTGTGTTTGTCATATCATCTGATAATAACGTATTAATTAATAATTGCTAAGTGACCTCACACGTAACAAATATGGACTTAATAGAAGGACTAATCACATGGGAAAAATGTTTATATCAGAAACGGAAATATACGAGTATTGTAATAGATTACGCGGTACTGAGCTTCTATTAAATTGTATTAATCACGAACAACTCAGCAGTCAATGAAATATTACGTTCAAGATGATTTACTTACTCGTGGTTAACAGCTTCCGTCTGCAAACTGCTTTGTTGAATGACAAATGATTTTATGTTAATTTATTGAAATTATGTATAACTTGAACATTATCCAAGATATACAAATTATTTTTTATATTCATCTTCAAGATCATCTAGATTTCTAATTAGGTTTTAAACTTAAAGCATTCTCCAAAGGGTCGATTTTATTTAACAAAGTCACATTATTTGGCTTTATATATCATCAACTAACGATACGTCACACTGAGGGGCTCGAGCTTTGGGTGCCTAGGCCGTAGGCAACCACGCTGTCCCAGTAAGATGAACGACCCGTAGATTGATTGTAGGGATTCGATCGTCTCATTCTTATGAGCGTTTTTCTAATACCCTTAAAATTGACGGACAGTGGTGGTCGTATTAACATAGCGATTAACATAGTGATCCACGTGCCAAAATGGTATAATAATTTCAATTAACATTTTTTATTATGCCTGTTCTTTATTCTAATTCTTGTATCTACGGTTGCCAAAATGCCATATTTAGCTACATAATAAAACATTCTAATCACTTCTATTTTCGAATAGACATTATAATTTGTATAATGGAGACAAGGCTGCGTTTACGTAATATATTAAAATAATCTAAATTTTAAATGGAAAATCGAACAAGACTTTATAGGTAGGTAAATATGAATAGTCTATATATGAAAAAGGAGTATAAACATGTTATTTACCTATTCTATTAATTAATTAATAGAGGAATTAAAACCTGCCGATTAGTATCACTTTAACACCATAATGAAGATTACGAACCATATACACGATTTTGCACGCAATTGATTATTGTGATGTAATTTATGTCAACTAACCCGATGGCTCTCCGTCTGTTTACATCCATTAGCAAAAACCTAAACAAGGATATGAAAAAATATTAAAACATAAAACGGCGTGATGCATCAAGCGTCAAAATGCGCCGCGTCTTATATCATCGTCGGAGAGATTTCACTTTGTTGTTAAACAAAATTACATGACGTAACTGTGTATTCAATACCATCACATTGCGTTTTTACTTCCTCGATAATCTATAAAATTTAGCCAATACACAAAATATTGCCCACCAATAATCTAAGCAATAACTTTTACGTACATATTTCAACCGAAACTTTTTTATCTTTTGTATAGTGACAAAATTTATTGTAAATAAAAATGAGCAAACAACTTACGATTGACATAAAATATATCATATGTAACTCGTTTTCAAATAAATATAAATGCAAAACATTGTCTATTATAATCAAATTCAAATGTGATTTATTCAAAAAGCTTTATGCTAATTGGTTTTAAACAAAAAAATAAAACAAAGATAAATGTAAACTAGCTAAAATAATATTGTCAGCGGTATGCAAGCGATTGCAAGACGAATAAAAATGATCGCAAGTCGTGTTGAGTTCGCGTTGTTTCGAATTAACGCATCGGTCAGTGTCCATTCGCGACGCGCAGGCGTTTATAAGAGCCGTGTCAGGAGGTCATCGACTGGCTCCCAATCGCTATGACATCAGTTTCACTACTTAGGATTACAAAATATTTACTCTCACTCACGTAACTACACAACGAAGCTAGGTTTTACATTATTACATTTGTAAATCTTATCTTGCCACTAAAACCTCAGTTCATCGTAGTGGTTTATGAATATTCTTCCATTTTATGTATTGCTACATTCAATTTAGTTTTATCACTTAAAAAGATAAACAATTTTATGTTAGGTTAGTAAAAAGGCCCAACTTTAGTACCTTTTCATTCCCACCCTATTTCTCATAAGAATAGGATGGGAAGGGAACGTGGATTTGACGGTGGAGGAGACGCATAGGAAGGGGAAATAACCTCTTTATATGCGTCTCCTCCTCCGTCGATTAAAGGTAGGCAACGCATCGCTATTGCGAATGTCTGTGGGCAGCGGTCGCTTCGCCATTTTGGCGGATTCAGGTGGCCGCCTGCTCGTTTGCTACCTTATGATATAAAAAAAAAGCTAGAATGAGCATCAGAACCGTAAACCATATTGTTAGGTTATACAAAGCTACTGTTTTAATTATTCACTTAATTTTAGTTTAACCCTAGTGTGCTTAAAAATTCATATTAGAATTAAGATAGACATTTTTAAATAATTCGAAGTATGCAAAAGTATGTTAATTCAAACATAATTAGGGTTAACATATTAGATAAACCTGTCGAATGGACATCGAGTTAATACTAAAATATTTACCAGTTACTGTATCGAGAATACAACTTCATCACAAGCTAACAGTTCACCCATTTGTCAGGTCAGTAGGCGCAAACAACTCGTGAACTAATTTACATTTTTAAATCTTAACCAACGGATTCATTATCATTTTCTAACACATAAGAGATTTATCTCAATGATTGCGAAAATGCCTTAATACTGGTGTAATCATAGAAACGAGTTTCTGTATATTTAATTTGTTTTATCAAATTTTAAGACAAAATAAATACAGTGCTTAAGAAATAATGACGGACATTAATATTGAAGAAGATAGCGTCTGTTGTAGCCTGAGGCCGTTTTGTTTGTGTGCAATAATCATACAACTTAAAATGTAATCAATTCATTTGTGTATGAGCAATAGAAAAATTGTTGCTTCAATGACTCGTAAAATCTCTCGCAGGTCAGCGAGTGTTTATTACGAAATTGTGTATTTATAGTAAACAACTCTGTAATGTGTTTACTTTCTAAGAGCTATAAAATTAAATGAAGTTAACATAGATTTGCGTATTAATGTTTTGTAACGTCAGATTAACTTTTATTGTTTAAACCTCATGTTACAATATAGTCACGCAATTTAACGTGCGCTGCTTAGATTTATTACATTTAGCTTCTATTGTCTATTTAAAAGAATCAATGGGATGGTTAATTAAAATAAAAAGGCTACTGATTTTGGAAGAGTAAACCATCAAAACGATTAGTTGGTCGACATTTCAGTGTTCTAAATAAGGTTTAATGAAAAGTATGTTTGCTAATCTTCAATTGTCTTCTCCGATATGCCGCATAACAGTAATGCGCGAACATTAGCGTGCATTAGGGTCATGCTGTCGTGAGAACTTTGTTTATTCAATAATTTACCGAATAAATGTGTTAGTAATTTTTAATATACATTTTTGTTATTGGGATAGTAACTGGGTAACATTTAGGTCATAATGTGACTCAAAAGTTTCTAAAAATTTGTGACCGCAAGTTATGCAAACTATCGACTTCACTTCTTAGAGAATTAGGCATAAGGAAGGTATTGATTTAGAATGTATACACGAAAGAGTGCTAAGAGACTTACTGCCTTTTAAAGATTGTACTAACAATCATAAGCGAATTATTATAGTTACACTAATTATATCAGGATATTTCAAATAAGTGCTATGTTTGGAAGAAATTATAAATTATGTAGTTATTTTAATAAATTTTGGTAATACAATACGAGGAAATTGGATTTTTCCCGCTATCATTTCCCATGAAACATAAATTAAGTTATTATAGTTACACTAGTTATATCAGGATATTTCAAATAAGTGCTGTGTTTGGAAGAAATTATAAATTATGTAGTTATTTTAATAGATTTGTAACTTATCTAAAAACCCAAAACTTGTATTTCGTTAATTTCATTTCAAAATATTACTAATAAAACACAATTATAAGAAAACATTCGCAATCCTTGAGATATATATGTTTTTATTGTATAAATATGTTACAACATCGCAGCGGTACAATCTCTGCGATAATCATAAACGTATATGACCACTATACGACCTCTGCTTGATCGATTAATATGTTAATTTCATAATATATTTAACATGGACCAGTCTCGATATCCTCAAATAATCCTACACCAAATTAAATTCAATTTGCAGAAACTGATATTTTCGAAATGAATGCATTGAAAAAAAACTATTCTTGAAAAATATCTTAAACTAGCTTTTGCCCTCGACTCCGTTCGCAGGGAATTAGAAAAAACAAAAGTGAGTAGCCCATGTGTTCTTCCAGACTATCCTCTACATCTATGCCAAATTTCATCGTTATCCGTTCAGCAGTTTAGGCTACAAACTAACAAACATCCATCTAAGAATCTTTGAATTTATAATATTAGTGTGATGGTATTTGCAAACATGCACTAGGCCTTGAGAGAAAGATTTGTGTCCTTCCTCAAGTGCTGTCAACGCTCTTCCCATAAATGTATAAATAAATCGGCTGACCCAGTGCTCTTTCCTTTTAATCTAAAAAAAATTCTGCTACAATATTCTAAAAGAGAATATTATTGAAAGATATAAAAAAAGTTATTAGGTGGCGACGTCTGGCCATATTCCGGTTCCCCAACTTTTAGAACTAGACTACTTAATCAATACAGCGTTATTATTAAAAGCTCTCGTTCCTATTCAAGCCTTACAAAGACACAAGATAATAAGTACTCTTATTATTTGTTCTTCACCGGACATATATCAAAGAGTAAATCTAATTTGGACAAATTATATATTTTTTTTTATATTTATTAAGTGGAGGGGGATTTTTATCTTTAAAAAGATATGCCAATCCCATAGTGCTAATCTTAGTAATTAGGAAACGAGGTGGCCATTATGCCATGCCACATACAGCCGCGTCGGCAGTAGGTTCAGCCAGTATTGAATTTATAATGCCAACATCAGCCGAGTTGAGCTTTAACTCCTGAAAAAGCAGCTCCTCTATGCTAATTTATTTTATAAGACTACCTACTACTATTACTTTATATACTACTATTAATTTATTTTATAAGATATGTGGAAGTTACGTGCAATTTTAAGAACAAGTAAAGTCGTGTAAATTAACTTGCTACCTAAGTTAAACGTGGTTTTAATTTATGTGCTTAAGAATCACACTTCGGTGTAAAGATGTGTTTAGCATATTCTAAATGTATCTAATAAATCACCGAATAGATAAGCGTATGACCGTCAGCGACAAAAATGTACGAGTATTATCATTTACCAAAAAAAATATGCGGTCACTCGGTGAGCCGGTTACAGCGTGTTACCGATGTTTTAAACATTCGCTAAGTTAATATTTGATAGCAGTAATCAATTAGTTTGCAAGATTTGAATATCATTTACATTTAGTTTATTTTAATACAATATATTTGTTTAATTTTAAGTACACTATATAGGTTTAGGACACCGTAATACATCGGTTGAAAGGTTTTTTTCTATGTAGACTTTTGCTAGAATCGTTTGTAGTGCCAAGGCAAAGAATTGCATTAACTCAATGTGTGAATAACACAATTTAGCAAACACAAACTGCGCCCATTTATTGCATATAGAAAGGAGAGCGAAAAAAGAAACTTCGCAAATAAACGAAGCTACCGTCTTCGTCGGATTGCGTGTCAGAGAAACTGACATTTGAAATGGAACTAGGGCTTAAATTGTGAATGCTAGCCTATCATAAGTATTTGACACTCTTATTGTACATACGAGTAATTATATGACGCAAATTTTAAGAAGTTTTATTCCTAATATTTATGAGAAGTATGTGAAAACCCAGGAGACACTTTTAGACCGCTGAACATCGTATAAGATTCACCATTTTCTGCATTGATTTTATAAGTTTAACAGCATATTCAAAATCATGATATCAATGACCCTTTGATCGTTATCTTACAATACAACTACAACCAAAACAACCAACAAAATTAACTAACTACAAACAAAAAACCCATCATAGAAACTGGACCTGGTATTGATTTCAACAATAGACCACCTATGTTATTAATATATTCAAAAGATAATAAAGAAATAAACAATGGGCACTTGGCACTTTTTAACCTACTATTTTTTACCTTATAGTTGCAAAAAATACAACCGTGTACAATAAAACGTACAAAAAAGCATCAGGTTTACACTTAAGAATCTATAACTTTATCCTTGAGTATAATAAAAACATTCTCGTCTAGACAAAACAAGATTTTATATTTATCATTAAATCTTTTGTTCTCTACCGTTTTAAATTATATACCAATACCTGTCGCCGAAACTTAGGATACCAAAGGCGGCGGGCGGCTGGCGGCAGCGGCGGTGGCGGGGGGTGGTCATGTGTAGGCAGATCGCTCTCATAATCACGCGACAAGCTTCCATATTTATTTAACCGGTGCCAAGTGACTTACCGGTTTCTCACGAGTGGGCAGCTACTGGTTCTTATGTTAATTTGAATAGAAGCTATACTTGCCGCGCTATTCTAACACCATTTCTTCCGTGCAAGTGATCTTTAGGCAATATTTGTTTCACTCAATAGTTGCACTTCTGAGTTTTATTATAACGACAAACCATGAGACAGATATAAGATACGATACATAATTCCCTTTTACTAAAATAAACAGTGCAACCTTGAAGTAAAGAGATTCCGGGTTCGGTCTTCAACCGCTCGCCGTGTATCTTGCACTATACTTGTTGCCATAAATATAATGCAAGTGTAAAAAACTAAAAAATAATATTCTGAATATATAAGTACTAAATCTGCTATATATTTTTTGATTCTAGAATGTTCACAAGATAAGATTCAATAGTAGAAAATAAATAAATAAAAGCCTTTAACTTTAATGTCCTTTCCAACTCGAGGATTTTCAACCATTAAATCTAAAGACTATATTTTCAAAATAAATACATCGCATATATAAAAAAAGAAAATGAAATCTCTTCACAATCTCAGTCAACAAAGTGTCCTTGCGCATTCATTTCAACAGGTTTCTGTAACACGCCTGTGCCTGTTCAGAGACATCAGACATCAGCATCGAATGTTTGTATGGCGAATGACAATTTATAAAGAGCTTTACTGTCGAATAGATTGTTGCAAAATCGCTGACGATCAGGGTCACAAACGCACGGTCCGATCACGTGCATTCATCTATCCGTTTCCAATTCTATTCAATTATTTCAATTAAAAGTATATTCTACACTAAAAACAAAATAACTACTCTATTTTAGAAAGTCTAGGATTAAAACATTGCCCAATATTTGGGGCTAGAGTATAACAAATTATATTTGTACCCATTAGCTTCGCATATGCTTTTCACGGTTAGTAATATCTACATTATAACGATTATAACAATTAATACAATCATTACCAATATCTGAAAACTATAGAAATATGTTAACAGTATCATTTATCTGACAACAAATAAACACGACCTAGGTTGTTATATGCGAACGTTTATAATTAGAAAATATGGAAGTATTCTCATCCAAGTATTCCATCTCATTCAAACAGTTTTTAATTAATATTTATTATATTCAAACGACATAGGATATATCAGTAGCTCCACATTTCGGCTAATGACTCTGTAATATTTAATACTAGCTGTTGCTCGCGACTTCGTCCGCGTGAAATTAAAAAAAATAGCCTATGTTACTCACAGATAAATTACCTTTCTAACGGTGAAAGAATTGTTTAAATCTGCCCAGTAGTTTTTGAGTTATTCCAATACACACAAAAATACAAATCTATCCTCTTCATAATATTAGTATAGATATCTCCATAGGAAACTATGATTAATAGGATTTTAAAGACAAAGGTACTAAAAACAAACTATAATCAGATTAAAAGGCAAAATTTGCTAAAATCTTTATTAAGTTTCAGCAATATAGTTTAATGAGTTAAATAATGAATAAGGCAATCACGTGGTGTCTGATGCATCTATTAATGACTGACAATAAGTTAAATTACAATATCATTAGACACAAGCGGTAAGCATACGTTGAGATTAACATTCTAATTCTGCTATAAACAATTTCTTTGGGATAAAAGGACAAACAACTACATTTATTACATTTACTCATCTTCAGTATTAGTATTATCAGCTAGTGGCAACGACTCAGATGGAGTTCTCGTGATAGAATCATGGATTGTCTTATTACTACTACCATCAACGTCAGTCTCCAAATCATTCGCTGAAGTAACATCTGCAGACGTACCATCAACAGCAGTATTAGATTTCGTTGTGGCCTCGTCAGCCTCAGGTACAGTTTGCGCTGTTAAATTCGGAACATCTATAGATATTACTTCATTCTCGCTTTCTTTTAATGACTCAGGCAACTTGTTTTCTTCAAGTGGTCTATATATCTCTTGCAGTGAAGAGACCTTCCTTTCCGTCGGAATTATCCTATTGAGATACAATAAAATATCAGACAGCGATACAACTCCTATTAATTTATCATCCTTATTTACTAGTAATAATCGATGACTTTCAGTTCTAACTATAACTTCTAAGGCCTCGTACAGAGTAATACTTGAACGACATTTTTGCAACTTTTCTTCCCAGTCTTTCTTTTTATTTCTTACCTCGCCTATAGTCAGTGACAAATTCAAATACAATTTTTCACTTACCAGATTTAAAACTTCATATTTTGCATAAACGTCAATAAGAGTGCCATTGTCATCTAAAATAGCTAAAGCAGACACATCTTTTTCTAATAACAATTTAAACGCTTCTTTAATACTAGTGTTTTCTGTTACAGACAAGATCTCATCATAAGTACCAATTTTTAAATCCAATAATGTCCTTTGAAAAAAAGTTAATTCCGGAAATCCATTTAAATAAACAAACAAAAATCTTAAAATTCTTTTGTGAGATAATATGTATAAAACATCGCCAGTATACGGATCGATCATTAAAAGACGATGGACACGGTTCTTTGTTAACAAATTGATGGCCTCGTGCAACGATTGATCCGGTCCTACGGCGCATAACGGCTTTCGTGTTGGTCGTAATATTTTTTTCCAATTATGAAGTGTATGTCGTTCCAGATCCTCCATAGACAAATTCTCAGAGTCAAGATGCAGAAGAATTCTAATGAAATCAGTCACTGTGATCATACCTACTAACATTTTCTTATTTGCATCCCAAAGAGGTGCTGATCGAATGCCATGAGATACTAGGGTAAGAAAAGTTTTTTTCACTGAGAATTGAGTGTCGAATATAATAACTTTCGCTGATTTTGGTAGTATTTCATAACATTTGTGGTATTTGAAAAAATTCAATAAAAGCCTAGTTTTATCACGTCCTCCAATAGAAATTTGTACGATGGATAAATAGGGGTCAAATTTAGGTAAACCTCTAACTTCTCGAAAAAGTTGCTTTGCTTGTGCTGGTTCAAGTGAAGCATATGAATTTTTGTGGTAAGTTGGCGAAGTTGTTTCTATTGAAGAGCGTCGAATCTGTTTGGTTGTTTTCTTTTTGACGATTTCAGCAGGTGATTGGTGAGGTTCTGTGTGTGGTTTGTTCCTGAAGATATCCATCACCCTTGTTATTGGACCGAATTTCCGAGATGAGGCACCCGTTACTGTGTGATAATATTTTTTATAAGAATCTTTCGAATCTACATGTTTTTCTTCTTTTGAAGAATCGTCGGTGTCAGTTGACTTGGAAGTAGAAGGTTTTACATTTTGAATAATAGCTTGATGTTTCTTTGAATCACTTTTTCTTCTTAATCGAAATATATCAAAAATGGAGCTTCGTGGACTAGATGAGGTACCATGGAAGGTTTCATATTCTTTTTTGTTCGAATCTCTTTCAGAACTCGATGGTCTTGAAGATTCTACAGGTTTATCTTTAAAAATTGTTTGCACATGAGGTCGTTGGGATTCAACCCCTCGCGTGCCGAAGTGTATAGTGTGTACATTAGTGTTCGGTAGTCTTTCAGGCGTAGTTTCCTTCTCATCAGATGACGATAACGTAGTGACAACAAATTTCTTCTTCTCGCCGAACACTGTTTGTCCATCTTTCTGCGTCTCAGATTGATGCTTTTTCTTCCTATGTTTTTGTTTATTTTTTCCATGTTTTGAAGGAGACTCTGGTGTTGCAGATTCATTTTCTAAAATTGGATCCATATCCAAATAACACTATACTTATTATAAATAAACGTTTTATTTCTTTTTCATGTATCATTATCCGGACCAGTAGATCATGACACCTGAAAACAAAAAGAAAAACAATATTTTCAACTTGTTTTAATAAAGCACATCATAATATATCGTAAATCCTTTTATAAACGCTTATACATACAGTCTATTTCGACATATTTATTTTAAATGAATACATTTATCAGCTTCATATTATCAATCAAGGCATAGTGTTAAGTCAATAAATACAATTTACTTAAATACACAATTAAAATCATTTGTTTTTTTTTAAGTATTTACATTTTTTGAATCCCTTGATACTCAGTATCTGAACAGTATTATATCATCTACGAGTTTAGCGATATCATTCTTTTGGCTACGTCATTTAGCCTGCTTACGTAAAAGCTTAAACAGTATGTATTATTGCAAAGAACGGCTCAACGAATTAATATAAGTGTATCGATTTAGAAAAATTAAAATATTATTTACATATTGATTAGAACACTATTATCCAGAGAAATCGGTACCAACAGGTCATATTGTTGCTAGGCAACGCGATGAGGTAACGTTATGCAGCAATTTAATGCGCCATTTCTTACAATCACCCAAGAATATTACTTTCATAACATGGTATCTATACTTAGAGATTAAATAAACTATATATTTCTCAAATTATTTATTTATGCAGTGGAACTACACGAGAATGCGTCAATTTTAAGTCATATAACAGGTCACCGTGACAGAAATCAATACTACAAGCGTAGGGTGTGGGGCGTCTACGTACAATGTAACTAACACTGAACATACCTGGTTTATATCGACTATTCATCTTCTTCCAAATAATAAATAGAAAGTATTCACACAAAAGATAAGTTGTAACAAACTAAATATGTTAAAATTAAAACATAACACTAAGGTCGCGGAATATTCACGCTGGCGGGGCGCGCCATGTTGTTATACGACCGAAAGGTTTCCACGACATCTATCGGCGGGTGGGTAATATTACAGAGAATGAAACTTCAAAAAGCTTACCATATTAATAAACATTTTTGGATAATGTTATTTCTTTTAATATAAGCTTTTATTAATTAAAAAATATAGAATTGTGGTAAAACATTAATTGAATATAACATTTAGATACAAATGGAAAATTAATAGATTGTCTTGTATGAATCTGACAGATGAAAGAATCGATTTCATTTTCATGAACGCGTCAAATACGTTTGCATCGCGAATGATATTTTTAATTTAGGAAATCGGTATACCTATTTATATTTTAAGTAACTATAAATAAAAAGGCTTGAAGTATGTAATAGTATTATATATT